>CM053512.1:19890482-20162231 GCA_028627145.1 Eidolon dupreanum
GTATCTTTGTGAATTCACAGCCTGGGTCATTCTGTCTCCTAAATACAACACTCTACAGTGACCTAAATACATCTACAGTTGACAAAAATCAGGATTTAAGTCAAACAACAGTTTAGAGCTTCTTCTGAGCTAGAAAATCTGTTATTTATTTTAAAACTATTACTGTTCACAGAAGACCAGGGGTTAGAAGCTCTGCCCATCTGATGTGAAAATAACTGTTTTTAATTCTAACAACCGATAAGTTCTGTGGGGGGAAAAATCACAAAGGCAATTTGAATTTTAATCAAAATAGTCAATCTATTGACCCCAGATTAAAGTGTGTTTTCTGGAAAGCCCCAAGAGATGACTTTTTATGATCATCCCCTTTGAAAGAAGGAAGATGTCAGTTTCTGCCTGCTGAAATCTGCTTTACGATATTCATGCCTGCTGCTGGCCCTCAAACTGAGGGACAAGCTACCAGAGGCTGTCACAGGTTACTGGTCCTGTGTTCAGAGGTGTGGGTTTGAGCGAGTAGGATCATGGCCATTCTATGGTAACCTCAGCCTCCTTCATGTGCCTTCCACATGCACACACGTGCTTAGGCTTGCACATAGCCATGTTCATAGAGACACACATTTGCAGACACGAATACAGAAGTCACTCACAAACCTGCATAGACTCACACTCACTCTGTGTGTCTGTCACACAGCTCACTGCTAGCATAAGGGGAGTACAAATAGAAAGACGGTTAAACTCAATCTTAGCTTAATTCATAGACAATATCTCCAATGGGGTAAGGATCAGGAAAACAAACACCAAAAAAGTACAATTCAGAAAAGTGACCAGGAGGATAAATTAGGAAGTAGAGCAAGCAGCAGGCTGAAGACTGAGATGGGATAGTTACTCAAGGGGGTATGCATGAGAATAATTCAGTGATGTAAGTGTTTTGGTCTGAGTAGTAGAAAGTCTGAGTCTAAAATAGCTATGTGACTTTGGGGCAGTTACTTTACCTCTCTGGGTCTCAGTTTTTCTATCTGTAAAATGTGAGCATTGGAATAGCGTGGCAGTTCTCAAACTTTAGCTTCAGTTAGAATCACCTAGAAGGCTTATTAAAGCAGATTGCTGGGCCACATGCCCAGAGTTTCTGACTCAGTCTATGTGGGGTGGGGCTCCATCATTTGCATTTTTAACAAGTTTCTAGGTGATGCTGCTGGTACTAGGACCACACTTTGAGAGGCACAGGAGTAAAGGAACTCTCTGGTCCTTATTAGGTCTGAATTTCTATAACTGTGGGCAGACATCAAGACTAAATATAACTTCAAGTTGTTGCAGTTTTCAACTAAGGGTGATTTTGCCCTGCAGGGGCCATTTGACAATGTCTGGAGACATTTTTGATTGTCTCTAATCAGGGCGTGTTGCTACTGGCATCTGGTAAGTAGAGGCCAGAGATGTTAAACATCCTACAACGCACAGGAATCACCCACAACAAAGAATTATCAGGTTTAAAACATCACTATTGCTGAGGTTGCGGAAACCCTGCTCTAAGTGATTCAATTCAGCTAGGTTTGAATTTGTATAAGAATGGTGGTGAGATCAATGTTGAGTTTTCATTTCCTGGAAGGAAAAGGCCCACAGAAACTACCTGACAGTCTGTGAGATAGAGTTTGCTCCTTGCTCCAAGATCTCTCTGGAGGCTGAGCAGGACGATTGTAACTCTTGGGAAGCTTGCAGATCTCAGGTCCTGGGGAAGCTGCCCAGAGAAGCCCAGGAGCTGGCTCCCAGCAAGGCACATTCCCAAAACAGCACCCATTCAGTATCCAGCAGACCCTACGCTGGATGAGGACAGCACTGGGTGTTGATGGCATTGTGTTTCCTTTCCCTGCTTCCAATCCATGGCTAGCTAACAAATGAGGGTGACCCTTGTGGGTTCTGATTAGAAGCTTCACATATCAAGTCCCTAAATTTGCAGGATGTTGTAAGCCAGAAAGACTCTGTGTGTCTGTGTGTGTGCACGTGTGTGTGCATATGTGTGTGGTGAGAGCCACATATTCAAACCATTCCCTATTTCTGCACCTCATCCTGCCAATTACAATCTGCTTGGTGGTGTGAAACTGACAGCCGGCAGCAGTGATGGAGACAGGAGAACGATGAACAAGGGCTTTGTGCATTCTCAGCTTTAGAGAGAATGTTCAGTGGGGCGGACAGGCATGTAACTGGCAGGTTTAGGAATCAGTAAAAACCAAGAACTGGAAGTCCTAATTTATTGTCTGTTTCAATACAAGGCTAGACACAGGCTATTTAATATAATGCATTGTTTACAAGTGGAGGAAAGTGGGAGTTATTGATGCATTACAAATGCAGGCAAATGCATCTCATAAGCCAAGGGGTAGGTAATAACAATTGCTGAAGACTAAATTTGACTTTAATACCCTGAAGAATGACATGCACACAGCTTAAAATGATAGAAGCTGGAGGGGGTGGGGGGAAGGGAAAGTAGGGAGGGAGAGAAGGAGACCAAGGGAGACTGAGGGAGACAGAAGGAGACAGGGAAGGGAGAGAAAGAGAGAGGGAGGGAAGAAGGGGGGAGCGAGGGAGAGAGAGGGAGAGAGAGAGAGAGAGAGAGAGAGAGAGAGAGAGAGAGAAGGGCTGATTTTTTTCTGGGATTATGTATTTCTTGATTAGGAAATAGAGTAGAAATTGAAAGAAAAAATATTTTTTTAAACCTTGTTTTAATAAACAGCATCACCCTTGACAGGATGTTTTCGAGTGGCAGGTCTGGCGTCCTGGTCAAGCAGCTTGGAGTGATTTAAGGACCTGCCAATCCCTTAGCTAATCCCAAAGGCAGAAATAGAAAACACGCCCTGTTTTGATTAGCGCATGTAGGCTGTTCTGTGTCCCGCACCCCCTCGGGGTCATTAGAGCCATAGTCACAGTAAGTAGCCGGGTGTAAACAAGCTTGCTTTACCTTTATGGTTAAAATTCTCCACTGTCGACTCAATGCTTTGGACATAGTAGGTGTCCACAGTAGGTGGCTGAGTGAACACGGGGTGATGCAGATGCCCATGCAACAGTGATGGACTGGACTCCGTATTTCAGAGTCTCAGCAGCAGAAGTGGCTTTAGAATAAACAAATTGAGTCCACTCCTCACCCATACTGAAATCTCCTCTGCAATATTGACAACAGTGTTCAAAATCTGAGTAAAAAGTCGTGCGGTGGGGCACGTCTTACCCCTGAGGCAGCCCACTCCTTCATGGACTGAAATTTAATAACAGTCAGCATTTATTGAGTGCTTACTATGTGACAGTCACTAGGCTAAAATCTCCATGTGGCATATTTCCTTTTATGTTTACATCCAGCTAAGGAGCTGGCGAGCATCATTTTCTTTTAAAGATGTGGAAGCTAAGGCATAGTTCTCACAGCTGGCAGCTGGTGGAGGAGGCGGACTCCGTAGGGCACATGGGTCACTGTTGAGGATGTTCTTCTTGTGTTGGCCTGAAGTTTACCACCATTCCCACCCAGGGGTCTCACTGTGGTTGTCAGTCCCATGGGCTGCTGTGCCCAGTGTTGGATGTCCATTATCAACACGGTTCACATTTGCCTGGTTTATGGATGTGTTTGCAGTGCACCATCTGCCTTCTCTGGTGATCCAGTGGCAAACAGAGGGGGGAAGAAGATTGGCACTGAAACATCTCTCTACGACAGCTTTCTAACTGTCATAGCCAAGTGCATCCAGCCTGGGTCATGGAGCACAGAGAGTCCCTGGTCATAACTGAAGGAAGCGGTTATTTGTGGATCACTCTGAGATAAACAAATGAACTTACTCTGGAGAACAAACAGTGGTCTCGGTGACCCCATCTGTGTGCTTAAGCTGGTTGAATCCTGAGGGGAGCCAGAAATTTCACCTCTCTAGGCTAACTCCAATAGGGTAGGCCCTCAGTAAACATTCATCAGCTATCTGATCTGACAGCATTCTGGCTGATGGCAATGCTGCCAGCCCTTGTCCTCAGAAGGGCTCAGCCTGGAGAGAGAAAACATTTTTTATTTGGGAGAATAATCTTGACCATTTGTCTATGACTTTGGAGTAAATAGACCTCACAGCCTGGGGTCGTATGCCTTGCAACTGGCTTATATTTTTGTGCTTCATGTTTCATGTGTGTTTGCCCCTGAGTCACCTGGTTTCCTGTGGGAACCAGCAGACAAGTCACTTCTCTCTGGGATAGGTAATCCTCCTGGATGCCTCAAAAAGAGAAGCTAAACTATTCCAAACAAAATATATGGCATGCTCCTACCCATATTATTTCCTTCTCTTTCTGAGAGCCATTTCTTCTAATGACACCTTAATTTTCACAGTCAAACAAGCTTGAAAAATCAGAGGTATCTTTGTCCTCTCCCCTGACTCTCACATCCAATCAGTTGCCCATCCTAGTAACTTTATCTTGTAAGTGTCTCTGAGGCCAGTTCAGGACTTCATTATCTCTCATTGTTTTGAACAATTGCAAGAATCTCTTAACTAGTTTTCTTGCCTCCAGCTCTCAATCCACTTTGCTCCTGCCCAGGGCTAGGGAGAGCTTCTTAATGCAGTGAGGAGCCCTAGGGTTTCCCAAAGATGTTGTAAGGGCTTTTCAACAGTGACAGCCCAGGGCTCAAGTCTGGAGGGATCTCTGGGCACCCACATTGCAATTCAACCAGTTCCAATTTAAAATTTTTTTGAGATCTGAAAAAGGAAAAAACTTAAAAAGCCATAGAGGATTACATCTACTTTTTATATGCTGTAGAACTTTCCTGTGAGATTTTGCTTAGAGAAATCTGTTGCTAAGCTTTTTAAAACCCTTGGTTTAAAACACAGACCTTGTGGAAGAAACTATAAGAAAGAGTCTTAGTCTAGCTTTGAAAGTGCTCCAAGGAGGGTTTGTGGAACCATTTACTCAAGTCATCTCTTTGATTCCCAAAGGTTAGTGGGGCTGAGGACATTTGGGTTTCTTATAAACCAGAGTGAGGGATGGAAGGAAAGCTTGGTTTAGTTGATTCAGTTGCACTAAGACTTGTTATCAGATCACTGGAAAGGCAACAAGGGAAATGGTTTGAGCCGAAGCTGAAATCTAACAGGGGAATCCCTTAGATACTCCGACTATGAAGCAGTGAAAGGCATTTCTTTTTTCTTTTGTTGTTGGCAGGGCGATGCACTTTGAAAGTTTAGAGAGGGAGATGATATCTAGGGAGTTCTCGTCTCATTTGTATTTTACAAGCAAAACCAAAGATGACAATAGCTCAGTTCAAAGTAGAACACAGGAAACAAGGCATTTGTTCCCCAACTTTCTTTCTGGTCTCTGATACAGAGCATGTAAGGTTTCCCACAATTGGAGTCAGGTGTGCATTGCCCTAGAAAAGTTGTGACCTTTGTTCAGGAATCTTTACTGATTCTGGTTGTCATGTACATGACCAGCTCTCATCTGGGATGGATACTTAGAATAAATGAGTCAGTGAATGTAAAAGGAAATCTAACATTTACTAAATGCTTCCTTTATGCAGGAATTTAAAGCAGGTCAGTCTGATGGCCATGTCTCTGTTCTTATTGCCATAGAATGACACTGAGGTCATTTAGAAACTGTAATTACTATTATTATTATTGTTATCTTAGTGTTTGAGAGAGCATGAAACTATAGGTCTCAGAGAGAAATGAGGCTGTATTTTTAAAATTATTTTGCTATGTTCTCAGCAAAAGAGATTTAAATTGGTTGAGAATAAAAGACATGGAGCTGTTAAGCTTAAACCATTAAAAGAAGAGTTAAGACAACAAGAACCAAGTCATAAAAGGAGTCGCAAAGTACGGACAGTCCCTGATTTAACAATGGTTCAAGTTACAATTTCTCAACTTTAGGATAGTGTGGAACTGACACTCATTCAGTAGAAATTGTACTTTGATATTTGAATTTTGATCATTTCCTGAGCTCCTGATATGCAGCATGATGCTCTCTGTGACGCTAGGCAGTGGCAGGAACAGCTCCCAGTCAGCCACACAGTCATGAGGGTAAACAGCCGACACTCCACAGTGCACTGTGTTGCCAGCGTTTTTTGGATATCGTGTTCTGGGCACATTTAAGGTAGGCTAGGTTAAACATGATGTTCAGTAGGTTAGGCGTATTAAATGCATTTTTGACTTATGATATTTTCTCCTTATGATGGGTTTATTGGGGAGTAACCTCCTCATAAGTCAAGAAGCATTTGTACTTATAAATCAGAACATATAGGTTAGATAGTGGTTTGTCCTGACTCCTAAGACCCAATTGTAAATATCTCTTTCAAACTCCATGTTCAGTGATATCTTATTGGAATAGCAATTGTGGGTGTATTTACACCACAGAAGTTGGCAAATGCTTTGGACCAGGGATTATTTTTCCCCAGGAGAGCTGGTTGTTAAATATTTACCCATGGCCCCATTGAGCTAAGGACTCTACTATAGCTAGCATGGTGTGCTTCTGGTATTTGGATCTGTTCTCCATGGAGTGTTGGCTCTCAACTTCCTGCATTCAGAGGGGGAATGGTTTCCATTGTGACTGCTAGTGGCAACGGTGATAGCATCACCCAGGTGGGTGAGTGGCTAAGATGTGAAACATTGTCTCAGAGACAGTTTGTTTTCAGGGAACAAAACTCTTCAAGCTGGCTTAAGCAAAAAGAAAAGGTTATCAGAAGGATACACGTGTCTCTCAAAGAACCCAAGGACACCTGAGTATCACAAAGGGCTGGAACCAGTGAGTGGAACATCCTCATGAGGGAAGGCTTCCTCTCTCTCTCTCTCTTCCTCTCTCCCTCCTTGCTTCCATCTCTCCCTCCTTCCCTCTGTCTCTCCCTCTTCTTTTCTCCTATGCATATTCTCTCTCATTCTGCTTTTCTCTGGCTATCTGCTTTGCTTTTTTCTCTTTGCAGACCACATTTTTCAGATCTACTTCCATTTGGACCCAATGTCGTTTACCTAGTTTTGACTATGTCCTAATTTAAGTACTCAAAAGAGACTAGCTAGATTTTCTGAAACAATGACTGCTTCTTGGAAGAGGAAATCTGATTGGCACAGTTTGAATTGGGTGGTCATCCCTGGTCCAGCTGGCTGTGGTGGAGGGGATGAGGTCACTTGCCATTGCTTACTCAGCAGGAACATTGGGACAAAATTCTCTGACAAGAGGCAAGGCAAGGCAAAGCAAGGCAGGAAGACAAACTAAGGTGTCTATTATAAGCATGTGTTAATGTCTCTTGGCATTTGTACCAATACTGAGGGGTGAGGATGCCAATTCTGGACAACAAGACACACCATATTTATTAGATTCCCCTTTGAATGTGCATAGTCATTCCCTCTGACAATAATGAATTGTATTAAAGAAAAAAATTAACTCTGTTCTTTATCTGTAATGTTCCTATTTCAGATAATTCATTTTACATGAAAGAGAAGAGGAGAATAGTGAGGAATGAGTAGGACAAAAAGAACCATAGCAGTGAGGAATCATGGCAGTGAGGAAAAATATCAAGCAGTCCTCTCGCCTGGGCCCTGCCTCTTGAAAGTGAGCATGTAATTTTCCTAAGACAGATAACTCTGTGTCATATTTAAATCTTGAATGTTGAAGACTGATGCCACATTTTTTGATGAAGAAATTTTTGCTATAAGTGTGTCATTTCCCCACTGATAATATGGGAAATAGTGTATGGAGAAAGAATCCAGTTAAGTTTTATATGTGTTGTTTACCTGTGACTATGAACAGAACACCTTTTACTGAGGAATAGTGGGGGAGGTGCGATGGATCTGTACGATGGTATTGGTGCGTGATATACGCTACTGTGTTTGGAATACAGACATCGTGATCACTGCGATAAATTACTATGTACCAGACACTGCTTCAAATGCTCTCCATACATAATTTCTAAGCCTTGCTATAGGCTTGCAGTATAGATGCCTGTATTATTATCTCTATTTTGTAAATAGACAGCTGGGGTTCTGGAGAGAGCCAGAGCTACACAACTGGTATATGGCAGGGCCAGAAATCAGATACATCTGTCTGGCTTTAAAGCCCACTGCCACTCCCACCTTTTGTCAAATCATCTTCCTTCCAGAAACAGAGTCACAGGTGGGAAAAGGAATCAAATGCCGAGTCATCTGCAAAGTTACTGAAAACATTAAGAAAAAGGTTAGGACTTATTTTCCTTAGGATTTCATTTCAGATTTATTTTCATCAGCTTCTATGTGGTAATGAATATATACCTTATTTGAAGTTAATATTGTTAACAGTTATCATTGAACAGGTAATGTGAGATCTCTAGAGATCTCTCTTTAAAAATGAAAGAAAAAAACCCCATACATACATAGTTTATTTCTTTGGGTAATTGGCCCCTAATGTAATACATTTTTTCACTCCTCCTCAGTGAAGTGAGCAGTATATACTCAGACTGGAGAGCAACGGACAGGGCGAGGGAGACCCTGCGTGGACTGAGGTCGAGAAGCAAAGCAGCAAACAGCACTGCTGCTGGGGCGCTGGCTTCAAACCAAAGGTGGTGTTGCAGGGCGATTTGTCATGGAGAACTATTTGCCATACGTCTGTCTTTTTTGCCATGTCTATTCCCCTTGAGAGTAAACCAACAAGACGTACATTTTTTTTTTTTTTTTAATTTTGAAGAATTGAAAAGCCTTTTAGGAGGCTTGTCCAGAAAGCCAAGAAAAAGCACTGGGGATTTGTTGCTTTAAACTTTGAATCTTTGCAGTTGGCTATTACTACTTTCTTATAATCCTGATACTTGGTTGTTCGGTATATATTGTTAAGATCACATGATGACTAATGCAGGTCATTTGGAAATCATTTTGGGGAAGATTAAAAATTCTCAGTTGGAAATGAATTTTTTATATAATATTTTAAAATTATGTTGCTACTGTACATAACATAAAACCCACCATTTTAATCTTTGTTAAATGTATAGTTCAATGGCATTATTAGTACATTATCGTGCAACCATTATCACTGTCAATCTCCAGAACTTTTTTATCTTCCCAAACTAAAACTCTGTACCCATTAAACAATAACTTGCCATTCCCCCTTCCTCCCAAGGCCCTGGCAACCATTATTCTACTTTCCATCTCTATAAATTTGATTCTAGTTACCTAATATAAGTGGAATCTTACAGTATTTTTCCTTCTTTTTTAAGGCCAAATAATATTCCACTGTACATATATGCCACATTTCGTTTATCCATTCATCCCTTGATGGCCACTGGGTTGCTTCCACCTGAAAAAGAATTTTAAACAATGGTTTAGCTGAGAACAAATATTGATTGACTCATAGAGACAAACTATTTTAAGCTTGGTTTATGGGACCTTCAGAGATGTTTTAATAAAAATGCTGTTTTGTAGACACAGGGTCCAAACATTTCATGTAGTATCATAGTCAGATTGCTCAGATCTAGACCTAAACCAAGACAGTGGCAAAATATTCTGGCGGCGTAGATACTGTTATTTAAATACATTTAATTGCCAAGTATAGATTCTGCCTATGGTAACCTACCCTCAATCAATCCTTAGAAAGTAAAAGGTATATTAAGATAAAAAAATGTGATTTATTTTCTAGGATCATATGTCCTTGAAACTTCTATGGTCTTAATTTAGTCTTTGATACACTTAAAGTATTTTACCAGAATCAGAATGCAAGGAGAACCCACTTTGGCCTGGGGTGAGTTTGTCCTAACACAACAGAGAATATGAAGTGGTTAAAAATCAAATCTAGGACTGCTGCAGGCGGGGAGGAGAGTGAGCCAGAAGAAGCAAACCAGCAATGTTTTTATAGAGCTAGGGAAGGGAAGCAATTTCTATTTGGACTCACATGTTATTATTCCTGTTAAAAGGAGCAAGCTTATAAATTCCCTATCTTCCTCTAGAATTTTGGGGGAACACAGGTTTCAGGCAAAAGTGCTCAAGGAGAGATAGAAGGCCACAGTTACATAGGAGAAAAAAAGCTAGTCCTGAGATGATAAATGACTGGCAAATAGGCATTCAGTAGAGAGCACTGAAAGAAAGGCAAGCACTCTTCTGTAACTACAATAGACGAAGACTATGTTTAAAATCTGAGACCAAGAGACAGCTATTTTCTGAAATTAGTAATAATGACACTGATATCAGGAAGTAACCATTCCAGCACAGAATGGCATGGAACAAGAACAGCCTGGGACACAGAGGATCGGCAGGACCTGGATCATGTGAGAAGAAAATAAATCCGCACAGGACCAGACAAAGGCAATTCCCTGTCATATCTGACTAAGGCTTTTCACCAGTTCCCCAAAGAGGAGAGTTTGGATGTTCATATCAGAACCCTGATATATATTTCTTATTTTTGTTGCTTGTATATTTATGTTTAAGTTAACTACATATTAAATTCTATGTTGTTCTCATTCCACAGGGCAGCTGCATTGATTTCCAACCAATCTTTCTGTCTTCGTAATGCCCTGAGTTAGAGGGGCCCTTCAGGTGTTCCTATAGACTGATGTGCTCACCAGCTGAAGCCTTCTGACTTCTGCAGGTGAAATTCTAGTCCTGAGCATCAACCTCATGAAAGATGATCTCAGCCTGGCATATTCCTGTGTGCGTGTGCTGCACATTACCTGGCTACTGTTTATGGAAATGATAAAGTAGCCTCAGTTTACTGCCTCTATGGATTTCTCTGTTATACTATCTCTTTTGTTTTTTCCAGCTCTTTCTTTGATGCTTCTAAAGATTGCAAGAAATGCAATGCAGGTTTGGGGAGACATACATATACCATTTCAAGAACTGAGTTCTCCAAATGGCTTTCCTTTTGAATAGAAAACAAGAAGAGAAAAAGACTAGTTAGGCTAGTTATCACCAGACTGATACTGGGGACTGGGTATAGGCCATTTGCAATAATAATGTAGTAGTAGCCTGAACACAGGGCAGAGAATGTCTACAGCTGGTTGTAGGTTGGCAGCAGCTGCTTCTCGAGATACAACTCTTAAAGCTTATTAAAACAATTAGTCTTTCAAGTTGTCTAAAATCTTACTTCCCAGTGCCTGTTTACACACCCTGGTGTAGAGCTGTTGCTCAGCTAAGGTAATGTGTCCCTTAGGCTGGGCTGCTCTGTGTCAGCATGTATTTCCCTGTGCTCACAGCCCTTGATGCCCCAATGCCTGCTAGGCTTCCACGTATGGAGACTTAAAATTACTTTTCTCCCCAAATTCTTTTTTTTTGTGAGAGAAGAGGAAGAGATAGGAAAAGGGAAGATGTCTAAGGGTTGGCTCATTTCCCATGGAATTAGAGCTAACTGCTTTTTATTTTTAGTTGATATCTTAGGGGCCTGGCTTCTTGGATGCAATATGGTTTTCGTTCATTGAGTCTGAGTCACTGTTGGTCTTCTGGATCACCTCAGATGGAACCTTTCCCTTAGCCTCTGTTTTGACATCTGTGAATTAGAAAATGCTATGTAATTTCTCTGTATACTTCGCAGGGACATAGAACAATGAGCAAGATTGCATTCTATAGAATAAAACAAGCAGTTTTGGGAAAAGAGTCTAGAGTCAATTTTCTGTGATGTTTTCATAGATAGAAAAGGCAGCTTGAGAACATTAACTCCTGGGCACCCTCTATTGCATATGACAGAACTATAGTCCAGAGAGAGTACATGACTTGAGAAGGTCATAGAGTGGTTTCATGGCAGAGCTAGCTCTAGGATTCAAAGCCTCTGACTCTCAAATCATGTCTCCCCCTGCCTCTATTTTTTGCTCTTTCCCCATTGCCTTTGTTTAATGTGCTTTGTCAATTCTGAAATCTCAGACCTTTAGGCTCCTATGCACACCACTCAAAAATGATTCTATGTTATGTAGATCTGAATGTAATTAAACTTGCTTTTCCTTAACAAGGTGGTAAGATTGACATTTTAGCAGCTTAAGTCCTTTTTTTATTCCCAACAGATTATTTTCTTTATTCAGATAAAGCCTGTGTTCTATTTTGAATGCTGGGAGAATGTAGTTTTTTTTTTTTTTCATTTAGAGTTTGAGGCAATTAGAGCCACAAATTAATTTCTCACATTAAAAAGAATGTTTTGTCTTCCGACCTGCACCTGCTCAACCCCATTTCCAGTGATTTGTAGGTTGTAGTACTAAAGAGGAAGGGGAAATACTCAGGCAGGGTCAGAGGGAATCACTAATGGCTAATCAATAACTGTGAAGTATTTCAAAACTCTAAAGAGACATGGCATACTGTTGTGGAAGCAGTGGGACCACTTAGTTGTGGTTTCACTTATGTGGGGTTACTGGAAAGATCCAAAATTGGCCATCAAGCATCAAACATCTCCATCTATATGTCTTTTTTTCTCACCTATGTGTCTTAGTTACTTCAAACTCAACAACAAATTAATGTGTCTCCCCCCACCTCTCTGGTCCTACCCCAAAACTTGCTTCTTCTCTTGTATTTCTAGTCTTTGTTAAGGGTGTCAATATCCACAGCCATCTGAGACCGAAATCTTAGTGCTGTCGTTGGTGCTCTGTCATGAACATGGGTTGGCTTCTTATCCAGTATCCATTTCTTTCCTCTCCTATTGCTCACAGCATCAAGATTTCCTTTGGGGAACCATGCCCCCAATCTGTTTTTGCTAATGTGGTTTGAGTAGAATTTACCCTGTCTGTCACCCAAGTGGTGGGCCCTGATTAGTCAGAGCCAGTGAGCATATAGTTCCATCTCTCCTGCCATAGAGACTGGCTCAGAGGTCCAAGCCATTCAGTGTATGGCCTCCCACCCCACCTCACTGGCCCAGACGTTGGTTCGGTTTGGACCAAATAGAGTTAATGCATGACTTTTGTATAATGGCTGAAGGAAGAAAAACCTCTCTTTTGTTTTGAATGAGGTAGTATGTAAATAGGAGGTCTGGAGAAGCCGAGCCCATTTTGTTACCATGAAGAAAACCAGAATAAGGCTATAGTCCATTCACTTAGGAGAGCAAATTATAAACAAACAAACAAACAAACAAACAAACAAAAAACAGAGTCAGAGCCCAGGGTCTCTCTCACTGAAGCATGTATGAAGCCCACACTATTGCTGTATTCTTTCATCACATGAGTGAACCAGTATCCTTTATTGTTTATGCCAGTTTGTGCTGAATGTTCTGATAATTAAAGATATCCTTAGCTAATACACTGTCCTCCAGTCATTCACTCCCCCCCATTGATTTTGCTTCTTTAACATATCTCAAATCTAACCTCCCCCTGCTCTCTGTAGTGTCATTAGATATTGCACTAGAAAGTCTAGTATCTTAGTTATTGGGCCCCAACTTAATTTTTAAAATGACATTTTTACTATTGAGAAACTTTCTAATAATGCAGAAGCCCAATAATTCAGAGAATGAAAAGCTGACCGATGACCCCCAAAGTTATCAAATATGTGGAGTGTTTTATATTCGATGGAAAGGTCTTATGTAAATAAGGTCCTTCATGAGTTCGTCTAGTTTCCCAGCCTCACCTTCTGTATCCTTTGTCCATCTGCCTCGTGCTGCAACCACACCAGCATGAGGTATGTGGAGTTTCCTGAGTTTCATATTCTTTTATGATTCTGTATTTTCAATTTAAAAAAATATTTATTTTCTTATTGTGGTATAAAACATAACATTTACTACCCTAACCATTTTTAAGTGTACAGTTCAGTAGTGTTAAGCACACTCACACTGCTATAAAACTGATCTCCAGAACTTTTTCATCCTGCAAATCTGAAATTCTATATCCATTAAACAGCTCCCTTTACCCTCCTCCCCCACCCCCCGTAACCACCATTCTACTTTCTGTTTCTATGAATGTGACCACTATAGATATATCTCATGTGAGTGGGATTACATAGTGTTTGTCTTTTTGTGACCGACTTATTTCATTTAGCATAAAATCTTCAAAGGTCATCTATGTCATAGCATGTGATAGAATTATCTTCCTTTTAAAAGCTGAATAACATTCCCCTGTACACATATGCCACATTTTTTTTTTTTAAATCCATTCATTTGTCAATGCACATTTGGGTTGCTTCTACCTCTTGACTATTGTGAGTAATGGTGCTATGGACATTGGTGTGCAAATATCTCTTCAAGATCCTACTTTCAATATTTTGGGTATATACCCAGAAGTAGAATATGGGATCAACTGTATTTAATCAGAATGCACAAAGCCTTGCCGGAGCAGCCTCTGAGCTGACCTCTGCATCTAGCCTGAAATTTGGTGCTTGCCTGAGCTTAACTTAAATAGTGTTACCCTGTTTATTGATCCCGTCTGCCCATCGTGAAGTAGCCACTCTTTTCCTCAAGACGGAGGCCCACGTGAGTGCTGTGAATTGATGTCCAGCCTAGGGAGAAGGCTGGGGAAAAGTGAAGGGCCTCAGTCACAAGCAAAGCCTGGATCCTTGGGGATGGCAGACAGAGCTAGCTGGTGTGGCAGGAGAAAACGTTAGAGATTGCACAGTGTGTTGTTTAATGGATAAGCATCCTTACAGATGAAGCCCTGAGAGTTTAAGTGACTTACCCAAAGTCACTCAGATAAGCAGAGCCTCAGTGAGAATGCAGGTGTCACAGCTGGCAGGCTAGTGCTCAGCTCATGATACCACAGGTCAGACATCTGTGTAGGCAAAAGGGCTTTGTGGAGATCAGACCAAGGGCAGCCCTCCATCCTCAAGGGCTAAGAGTCCATGGGTAGGTCAGGAGAGAAGCTGGCTTGGACCAAGAAGATATTGAGACGGGGCAGAGAATGGGGTGTGACATCTCTCAGTAGCCCTCCACTCCATGATAGATCTTATCTATCTTAGCCAGTGGCTTATTAACTCAGTTCTATTACCATGTGCTAATATCTACTCATGATGAATAAGGCTGATTTCCTCCTTTTCTCTGCCCTTCCCTTCTTTCCCTCTCTCTTTCCTCCTGTCCTTCTCTTTCTTTTCTCCCTCCTTCCTTCTCCTCCTCCCTCCTCCCTTCTTTCCTTCCTTCCTTCCTTCCTTCCTTCCTTCCTTCCTTCCTTCCTTCCTTCCTTCCTTCCTTCCTTCCTTCCTTTTTTCTTCCCTCCTTGATTATCTCCTTCCTTCTCTCTTTTTTTTCTGAGCATCACCCTTGTGTTGGACATTTTGTACTGTTAATCCAGAGATGGAAAAGATTAGTTTCTGTCCCCCAAGAATGCATAGAACAGAGAATAGATAGGTAGAGGTTTAGATCCTATTGGGGAGTTAATCTTTGATTTGAGGGCTCCTTTATATGGAAAAATAAAAAAGAACTAAGATAGCTCTGGAAATTAAACAGGATGCTCTTAATGACAACCCTTAGAATTCAGTGTGAGAATCACTTACATATGATTCCTACACATTTATATTTCTGCCTCTTCTCTAATATCTCTTTGAATTTATTTATCTCATTTGACTTTCATTGAACTTTCATCTACATTTGTGCATTTTTACAAACAATAAGCAAACTGAAGGACCATACACACAGATACATATTTATGGAGTGACGTTCCTCCACAAATATTCATGGGTACAAATATCAGTTTGTGTAGGGACATGTGTACCCAGATATAAGCAAAACTACATAAATATCACTCAAATACATACATGAAAGAAACTTTACTAGTATTTGATAGTGTTTTGGTTGAAGAAAGACAGTTCAGTGTTTTGTTAAAACAATGACAATGACAGAAACAACAACAAAAATTCTTGAAGAAATGTGGCCAGGTGTCAAGTGATTTACAATTTTGACTCTAATCTCACAGCAGAGTTCATTCAGAGAAAATACTTTGGGAAAAATAGGGATTCCATCACAAGAATCAGTAGAAATTTGGTTTATTCATTCAGAAGAGAGGAAACCAGGGTATGCACAAATTCGTCTGGGTGCCCTGAGCATTTTGTGCAGGTTTCCTCTGGAATAAACCATTTCTTGTCACCATATTAGTTTGTTTCTTCCAATATACTCTGAGTTTCTTAAGGCACCCAGTGCCATAGTCATGTTGGCCCCTAGCATAGTGCCTGATTCATAGCAGAAGCCCAATAAATATTTGTTGGTTAATCAACATGAATAATATTTTGAATAATCAAGAAAATATGTGATATATATATATGTATATATATACACACACACACACACACACACACAATGGATTACTATTTGAATAATCAAGAGAATATGTGATAAATATGTATACACACACACACACACACACACACACACAATGGATTACTATTTAGCTATAAAAAAGAAGGAAATCCTGCCATATGTACAACATAAATGGACCTTGAGGGCATTATGCTAAGTGAAATGAGTCAGACAATGAAAGATAAGTACTGTATGATCTCACTTAGATGTGAAATCTAAGAAAAAACTTATACTCATGTAAATAGAGGTGAGATTTGTGGTTGCCAGAGGTAGGGATAGGGGGAGATATGGGGAGATCGGATGAAAGTGATCAAGGTACAAACTTCCAGCTATAAGATAAATAAATTATGAGGTGTAATGAATAGCACGGTGACTACAGTTAACAGTACTGCATGGCATATTTGAAAGTTAATAAGAGAATAGATCTTAAAAGTTCTCATCATTTTATAATATATATATATATGTATATATATATATATATATATATATATATATATATATATATATATCTCAAATATCATTATGTTGTACACCTAAAATAAATGCAATACTATATATCAATTATATCTCAATAAACCTGGAGAAAAAATTGGTTGACTAAGAAACTTAATTGCTCTAACTAAAATGAGTAGAAAGGGGGAACATACAAGATAATTCCCTTAATTTTGATGCAATCACATTCCTCTTGTGTGGAAGCTAGTGTGGCTGGAATCCCTCAGCCTCTATTTCAACCTTCTCCTCTCTAGAGTGCCTATTATTATAGAGTCTGGAGAGCCAAGATCAACATTCCCCAAACTCCCTTGCAGTTATATTTCTGGATGTGATTTAGATGATACCAATCAGCTGCACTAGAGGGAGACTAGCTATTGGAGCTGAGAGGGGCAGAGACTGCATTGCAACAGATGTGGTGGGGTTTTGGATTCCTCAGTGTGGTGGCGGCTTCCTGATTTGACCAGCAATTTCTAACTGTGGAAGGAAACTTGGCACTTTAGTTCCGCAGTGTGACTTTGACAGTTGTTTCTGGAAGCTCAGTGTAGACACTGTCTCTGAAGCTCTCTGTCTCTGATACCATGAGCATAAATATCATTACTGTTGTAAATTCCTTTCTGTTTAAATTGGTGAGAATGAATCGTGTCCTTTCTGACTTATCCAGACCAATATACTGTGGCAGGGACAGATGGCACTCGTGCCTAAATTTTAGGGAAGCTGGAAGAGAGTTCACATGAAACGATTAGCCTTTTCATTACTGTATCCATGTGAAAGAGTTATGAGATACAAAGACTGCCTATCTTCTAATAAAATCTGACACGTTATTTGAGACACAAAGATGAAAAATATCAGCTAGCTTGCAGTTTAGAATTGGAGAGGAAACAGTAAAGCTGCTAGGAGGCTTTTGGGCTCCAAATCTAGTAAGAATACAACAGAAAGTGGGAGTCAGCTGACACATTGGGAGCCACATAATCAGGCACTGTAGGAGGGTGCTATGGACTCAATGTTTGTGTCCTCCACCCCCAAATCCATATGTTGAGATCACAATTCCCAGTGTGGTGGTGTTTGGAGAGAGGGCCTTTGGGAGGTAATTGGATTTGGATGAAATCATAAGTGGAGCCCCCGTGATAAGCCTGGTACCCTTATAAGGAGATGAAAAGACGAGAGCTTTCTCTCTGCCATGTGAGGGCACAGTGAGAAGGCAGATGTCTACAACACATGAAGAAGGCTCTCACAAGACACTAGATCTACTGGCACCTTGATTGTGTACTTTCCAGCCTCCAGAGGTATGAGAAAGAAATGTTTGTTGTTTAAGCCACTCAATCTATGGAATTTTTGTTATAGCAGCCCAAGCTGACTAAGACAGAGGGGCAGCTGATACAGCAGTGAGCAAACGAAGTTTTTGTCTTCATGGGCCTGACCTTCTAATAGAGGAATTTAGACAGAAAACAAAATGACAAAAGTATAATATGTCAGGTCCATTCACTGATAGTTTAATGTATCTTTGCCTCAATTTTTCAGAGCATTTTAAGAAGCTTGTAGGCCAACAATCTACCATGTTGTGACCCCCTAATAATGCTCAGCATTAGACATAAGTAATAGATAAATGCTTGCTGACTTATTACTAGAGGGAGATTAGCCCAATTTGCATGAGAAGAGAGAGGGATGTAAAAATTGGGCCTCACTTACATAATTCCAAATGCTACAGACAATTTGCTTCTCACTGGGTTGGAAGTAATATCTCTAAGTTTCTTTCTAGTGCTAAGATCTATGATTCTTTTTCTCCTTAACTACCATAATTATTTAAAAAATCAAATGGTACAAATGGTACAAATATAGGTGGAACATATATTACATTCATTTTATCTAGACTTGGGTAAGGAACAATATAAAAAGGAAAGAGAAGGAATTTTATCAAAATCTTTATAAGCACTATCCCAAAAGTACAGCTCAAATATGTGCTATTATCCTATACTTTCCCCTTTAAAATGGATTTTTCCCTACAAACCTGCATAAATTTGGCTTTATAGCCATTTGCTTTCTCTCTCTCCATATATATATCATTAAAACTTTATTGCTTTAATATGAAATTGTATGCCCCTTCTGATTACCACCAAGCCAAAATTATGTGTGCACATGGACAAAAGCCAGAAAAGAACAAAGCAAAAAGGAAGTCAGTTCTCAGGTGAAGGTAGTAAGACTAAGGGTTGTTTTTTTTTTTTCCTTTAGATGTTCCTTTAATGCTGTCATCTAACATTTATACAAGAATGTAATTTACTATTGATTAGGTTAAAAAAAACGTTTCTCTGACTGAAAAGAGTTTGAAACCTGGCAGAATCACCCAGAAAGCACTGACTTATACGAGAGTGCTGCCAGCCTCAGTGGCACAGGCTGAGGGTGTCCTTGGACATGTGCTATGCACCCAGAGGACGCAAAGGGATTTGCCTGCCCAGCCTCCCAGGTCCTGGATCTTAGCTTTAGAAGGGCCTCAGAATTCCCTGCAACAGGTCTCAGGCAGAGAAAACACTGGGCAGGGGGGTCTCTGGAGAGAACCAGGGGTCAGACATTGCCAACGAAGACACCTTTGGATCCCTGTTTATGTTTGTTATATGACTCTACAGACTTGATGTTATCATTTTGCTGTTATTTCCCTTCCTCTACCGCAGCCCCACCCCAACAAGTTAACACAAAGCTCAAGGAACTAGAGTCTGGAGAAACTCAGGTTCCAGTTCTGGTTCTGCCACTAACTCTTAGCATGTTGTCTGAGAAAACTGCTTAACCTCTGAGATGTAAAAATGCGGACATCAGACTGGTTGATCTCTAAGAAGACCCTTCATTCCTGGTATTCTATGATTATATAATTCTAAGAATTGAAAAAAAAAAAAAAGACAGTCATGCATTTTGTTAATCAAGCAGAGCTCTGGGGCTCAATCCAAGAATATTCTTGCTGTGCCTACCAGAAAGACCCCAAACTCAGAAATTCAATTCAGGCACCCAATCTAGTCTCTTCAAATCACTAGAACCTCCTTATTTTTAAGGACAGCATTGCTAGATAAACTTTAATTTATCAATTAAAAATAATCCATTTACATCTACGGCCATGCCACTCTGAACACGCCCAATCCCATCTGGTCTCGGAAGCTAAGCAAGGTCAGGCCTGGTTAGTACTTGGATGGGAGACCTCCTAGAAAGACCGGTGTTATAGGTGTAAAAAAACATAATCCACATAACTAGGAACTTCCAACTCGTTGTATTAATACACAAGATATCCAGCAATGCAGATTTATGAAGACGGGAAGACAAAGACCTCAACTGTGGTGAGGAGGCAGCAGGAGAGAGACAGTTGATACATGTTGAGCATTTTTAAGGACAAGTTTCAGAAAGCCAACTAAAAATCGAACTTTATTGACTTATGCTATGGTCTGAATGTGTACCCCAAATTCATATGCAGAAATCTTAACCACCATGATGATAGTATTTGGAGATGGGCCTGTAAGAAGTGATTAGGTGATGAGTGTAGAGTCCTCGTGAAAGAAATTAGTGCCCTTATATAAGAAGCAAAGAGAGCTCCCTTGTCCCTTCCACCATATGAGCTTACATTGATAAGGCTGAGGAAGCTTGTCCTCCCCAGACACTGAATCTGCCATCACCTTGATCTCGGACTTCCCAGCTTCTAGAACTGTGAGAAATAAATTTCCGTTGTTTACAAGCTACCGAGTTTATATATTCTATTAAAGCAGCCTGAATGCCCCAAGATAGCATACATAATTAAAAATCCAGTTCCACACTCAGCTTGACTGAGGGACTCTAGCAATATCATCAGATCTAGATTGTTCTCTTTCTCCGTCTCCCAATCCTGGTTCCTTTGTACAGGCAGACTTCCTCTCACGGTGGCCTCCAATCATATATTGTTTTCACTCCCATTCTCTTTCCAAGGGCAACTGCTTTCTTCAACCAATCCTGTTTTGGGTTTTTCTTTGGTTAGTCACTTTTATAGTTTCTAAAACAAATGATAATATAATAATATAAACAGGGTTATGGCATTCTTTGTTTCTCAATATCAATTTCTTTTCATGATAGAGGAATATCATATCATTTCTACCCTGTCTAGCTCAGTAGTTATATGGATTTTTTTTCCCTTGGATGACTTCTGCACCTTTAAACGATATACTTACCCTTCATTTATTATTCCAGCCACTGTATCTTGACTCTTCATTTTATAAGATGAGGAAACCTCTGCTCTCATCTTTCCTTTCATTGCTCTCCAACTTCCTTCCACTTCAGGGTTGATAATAGCTACATTGTGTTCTGTAACCATCGTGGATTTTTCCAAGATTTTGCTATATGTTGATTCTATAAACTTAAAATCAAGAAGCATTATTTACATGATTATTATATTTTAAGTGTTGTTCACTGACTTGGAAAGCACCACACTTAGGTTTATTCTCTATGCGTCTGATGTCATTGCCACTTGCCACTTAGTCGAGAGTGCGCCTAACATGTAGTTCAAATAGATACAGGTAGTTCCTCCTTTTTAACACCCTCAGTGGATGCCTGAAACTGCAGCTAGTACTGAACCTATATATACGATGTTTTTTCCTATACATACTTACCTATGATAAAATTTAATTTATAAATTGGGCACAGCAAGAGATTAACAACATAACTAATAAT
Source organism: Eidolon dupreanum (assembly GCA_028627145.1). NCBI lineage: Eukaryota > Metazoa > Chordata > Mammalia > Chiroptera > Pteropodidae > Eidolon > Eidolon dupreanum. The sequence goes on from CM053512.1 coordinate 19,911,765, forward strand.
AAAATAAGACAATTATAATAATACGCTGTAGTAAAAGTTATGTGAATGTGGCATTATTAAGTAAAGTGTTACTTGAATCAAGCACTGTGATCCCTCAATAGTCGATAACCAAGATGGCTAGTAAGTGACTAACTGTGGGGCAGGGGAGCGTCTACAGTGTAGAGAAGTTGGACAAAGGGATGAGTCTCTTCTCCCTTATTCGGGGTTTCTGCAGTCTCAGTTACCTGTGGTTAACCTGGGTCTGAAAATATTAAGTGGAAAGTTCCAGAAATAAACACTTCATAAGTTTTAAATAATGTGCCATTCTGAGTAATGTGATGAAATCTCACAAGTCCCACCCTGTCTTGCCCAGGATTTGACATCCTAGTCATTTTGTAGCCATCTTGGTTACCAGGTCAACTGTCAAGGAATCACAGTGTTTATGTTCGAGTAACAGGTATTTTATTAAATAATGTCTCATTCACCTCACTTTATCTCATGTTAGCATTTTATCATCTCACGTCATCAGAAGAACAGTGAGTACAGTACAATAAGATATTTTGAGAGAAACCATATTCGTATCTCTTTTATTCTAGTATATTATGATAAGTGTTCTATTTTCTTATTAATTATTGTCATTAATCTCTTACTCGATTTATAATTTAAACTTTATCATAGGTACATATGTATAGGAAGAAAGCAGTATATATAGTGTTCAGTACTATGTGTAGTTTCAGGCATCCACCAGAGGTCTTAGGGACATATACCCCATGGATAAGGGGCGACTGCTGTATTGCACTTTTAAAATCTCAGCAATTGTACAACGAGATTTTTAAATTCTAAGAGCTCTTTCTTATTCACTCATGGCTCATCTATTCATAGAATATAGTTTTTAGTTTTATAGACTTTGTTCTGCTTGTGTTTTTAGTTCTCTTCTGTGCCCTGAATTATCTTTTTTTTTTTTTTTTGGTGGGGGTGGGGGGGAGGGGGATAACATTTTCTGCTTGATTTTTTAAATTCACATTTGCAAAAAGAAAAAAAAAAGTTGTTTATATTTAATAACAAAGCAACTGAGACTGACTTGGGAGTTCTGTATATAGAACTGGGTTGTTGATGGTCAGGCTTTTGAATGGTACACGTGAGGAGCAGGCTGTTATGCTGGGGTACCTCCACATGGAATTAAATAGAGAATTCTACTCTGTGGTGATACTGCTTGGTAGGTGACCTGCTTTCCCTCAATTGTGTTATCTCAGAGTCTAGAGTTTTTCAGGTCCACAGATACCGTCACTGATGCTCTAGGCTGACGCTTCCTTTGTTTCCCTTCATTGGTCGCCATTCTTCCATCTGCTTTATGTCTTCCTGCAATTTATTAAAACTCTTCACCTACTGTTGGCTCTTCTCTTGGTTCTTGTGGGTTTCTACCTTTTAAATTATTTTAAAATTTAAAATAATCTTTTTCAAGGGATTTTGGGAGGAGAAGAGATATGTGTGCTTGGCACCTTACCGTAAACCATCTAAATTTACGCTGATGATAATTTTGTGTAGAGAAGATGACTCCCTGGATCTTTAGTTGATTATGGATATAAAGAAACTGAGTTTCTTTTAGAATCTGCCAGTGCTGAAAGGAAACTTGAATTTTAATAAACAAATCCCACCTACTTCTTGCTTTCTATATCAGTAATAGTTCAATTAGAGAAGCACGGCCACTAGGTATTTATTTATTTATTAAAGGAATTTGACCTTACACAATTGTGAGAGCTGATTAAAAAGTCTCTCTGTGGCTGTTGTCTTTGTGGTTGATCCTGGAATTTGAATTCTGCAGAGCAAGCAGGAAAGATAAATGTAAAGCAGAGGAGAGTCAGGACAAGAGAGAACCCAGAAGCATGAGCTGGAGCCCATGAGAACAGACTAAAACCTGTGTCTGTTCTTATTGCCTTTGACTTTGATGGTGTTGATGTCTGAAGAATTTGGTACCCTTTATCACAGAGGTGAACATGCATATAGTCCAGGACATGGAGAAGCTGGATGAGGATCTGAAGGAAGCCAGAGAAACTTCAGGACTGACAGCTGTCCCATGCCAACCAGCTATGACACATTCTAATTTAAAAAAATCTGATAACATAAGGAAGTTGAAATAAAAGATCACCAATCATTGTTAATATTTTAGTGTATTATTTCATTCTTTTTTCTATGCATATCTACCTATATTTCTATAATTATACTGCATATCAAAATATATTCTTATTTATTAAAATCTTTATCAGCATCATAAATATTTAACCACTTGTCTAAAAATAGACATTAAGGATATTTCCTTTTTCTTGCTACTACAAATAATGCTGAGTAATACAAATAATGATGAGTATCCTTGTGTATACAATTTTATTCCCATTTTATCCTTATAACAGAATCTTAAAATTGGAAGCAGATGCTCTGAAATTGCGTTCATCAAAGATCATACCAATTTACCAGAAGTGTGTGAGACTGTCCTCCTAAACCTTTGACTTTATTAGATATTATCTTTTAAATATCTTTGTTATCAAATTTTATCTTATCATTGTTTCAATTTGTATTGCTTTGATTACTTGAGATGGTTAAAATTTCACCAGAGTTTGTTAATCATTTGTACTTAATTTTGGTGAATTGTTTGTTTATTCATATATCAATTCTAATTTTTGTATCATCTTTTACTGTATTAAATATATTAATTCCTTGTCATTTTTTTTACAGAGATATTTTTTTTTCTGAGCAGTTTGGTACTCTGAGTCACAATCATGCTAGAACAATGGGCCCTTAGAAACAGAAGTGGGGCCATGTGGAGGGTGGGGACAGGCTGACATTTAGAAGCATTCTGGTCAAGAGTTCTGACTGGTGTTGTTTGTTGAGGATGTTGGTGTGAAACTCAGCTGAGTCATTATGTTTAACAGATAACCCTTGAACGGATGAGCAAGTCCAGGTGGGGACAGAAGCTGGTGAAGGGAACATGCCTTGGGTCGTCCTTAGAATTGGGAAAAGTATCTGGAAAGTGGATGTGATGGTAACAGTTGGAGAAAGTGACTTTGACATATTAGAGTTTATAGGCAAGGATTGTCCTCAGACTTTGGGGAAAGCTTATTTGAAAAAGTTCAGATGACAGATGGATGCAATTACATTCCCTAGGATGAAGGAAGTTGCTCAAAACAAAATTATGATAAATGGACATAAGAGGATTTAAAAAATTTAAATGTAAAGAAGGAGCCAAAATATTTTGCTTTCCAATATATGGAGACCAGTGGGAAATATGTTTGGATATGGATTTAATCTTGAGTGACCACTGAATTTTACATATATCGAATGGAAATTTATATTCTTACCTGTACAACTTATATGTATCACATGTCTCATATATATTACAAATATATATGTTAGGACATAAAATGTAAGTGATTAAGGTGGAGGTATTCTCTTCCTCTTCCTGTTTGTTTTGGAGGAGGCTGTTGAGGAGGGAGGTTCTGACTAGGTTTGGATTAAGAGAGAAGTAGATAGGGTAAGAAAGGGTTCTTTAAGAAATGTTGCTGGAGACTATGTATATCATTCCCTTTAATGTTCCAAGAGACACGAGTAAATAATTTTATTACTTTTTGTTTTCTGTTGTCTCATTAACTGTACCTTTTGGTAAAGAGCTCTAAGAGTAAACCCCCTGTGTCTTGGTTCATAAAAGTTGTGTCTTCTGCAAGACACATTTTAATTTATTTTTTTTTTTTAAGAAACAAAAGCAAATTCCAAAAGTTTTCATTATGTATGTTAAATAATACCAGAGAGGAAAACTATTCTGTTTTATCTTGAGATAAAAAACAGTGATATTAATCTGAATTTTGCCTTCAACCTTGGAAAGTTAGTTATAGTAGAAAAGTAAAATATGACAGTATATAGCTTTGTATTCTCAAAGTACAAATAAATGTGTGTTCATTTATTTGTGCCACATTTCCTTCCATAAAAAGCTTGAGCTTTCCTGTCTTTTCCCTGCTGTTTCTTTTGCTGGGAATAATTCCCTTCCTTCTCTTCTCCATCTGGTGAACTCCTACACATACTCCAAGAGCCAACTCAAATGTCACCTGCTCTATGAAACCTTCCCCAGCTCACCCAGGAAGAATGAACTCTACCCTTCCTAATGTACGACTCTCACAGTGGATTGTTAATAGTTTCTACTGGATTATAAACCCTCTGAGGTCTCACTGAACATCTAGCCCAGAGTTTGCCAAGTACATGTAAGTAACTGAAACATGAAGCACAAGAAACCCTTTATGGTGAATGGACTTTCTGTTTCTCTCTCTTTGTGTTTCTATGTAGAGAGACTTAGAGTGACACGTCTGGCCACCCCTTGCTGTTCCCTCACTCCTGCTTCCCCAGTGGAGGAGGAATGACTCCTTTGATTAGCTTGGGCTCCTTGGTTAGCCTGTTATGTGCATGCATGCAATAGGACTTGACTGGGTAGATTCCTTTAATTCTGGGCTGAAATACGAGGAAGTTCATTGTGGCACTGCATTCGAACCAGCTGTTATCAGTAATAAGTCTGATGACAAGTTGATCTCTGTCTGGCTGACTCCCTGTGCCTCTCTCTCAATTGGTTTCTGACTCAGGGATGGAAGAGATGCATTATCTATTGCTCCCCTGCTAAACCTCCAACATCTGACATTTGTGTAGTGCTTTTCAGTTTACAAAACACTTCCACATCCATTATTTCAAGGGCTGTAAATAAGGTAACAAAGTGCTGTGGGAATACTGGGAGCGAGTGATTAATTTCAGTTGAAGAAATCACAGAGGGTCTCACACGGAGCTGCATGTTTGGGGCCTCTTTCAGTATAGGTGTCAGGCTGGAAGGTCTGAATTCTTCTGCTTCCAAGTCCTAATAAAAAGAAGGGAACCAGCAGATGACATTGGTTTACTGATGCTTGCTTTACTAGCTTGCTTTACTGATGCACTGCCTATCTAGCTCATCCTTCTCACTTCTGATGTCTAATGGTTTATATACATTGGTACTTTCAATTCTTACCTCAGGAGGCCCTGGCTTTGTCATCCTTTTTGGACATGCTACTGTGACATGACCTGGTGTCCTCTCTAGGTCAGGACCTGATAATCACTCTCTAGGGTCATGCTCTGTGACTACTGATCCTTTCCTAAATTTTGCCACCATAGAATCAGCTGGCACAGACAACTTTGATCTCAAATAGTCTATCATTATTGAACTTAACTTTAGAAGCAACTAGGTCTCTTTCAGTCACCGAAAAGGCTTCATGACATCAGAGATGTTGTCACACCCGAGACACATGCCAGATGACTTTGTAGTCACCATCAGTGTTCCTAGAATGTGGGTCCACCAACAGATGCTGCATTGATGTGAATGTGCTAAAAGGCATTTTGGAACAAACAGCTTCCACAAAAGTGCCAAATTCTAATTGACATTGTTTTTCAAAGTGTTAGAATATAAATTGGATTTCAAGGCAAAGGGAAAAAATTAGAATTAGAAGTAAAGAAGGTGAATTTACAAGCAGAAAGGAAACGAGTCAATCTAATTTCAAAGCTTGCCCTGAACCAAGGGTAAAATAACAAACAGGGCTTGTAAAAAAAAAAAAAAAAAAAAAAAAAAGGAATCTAATATTTATAAGAGGTTCAACATCTAAGAGTTGATAAATTGCACTTGAGAGGAAACGCTGCATTAGATAAATTTTATCTTGACACTTTACCCTTTAACATGCCTGTAGAACTTGTCTTGTACATCTGTTGTAGCCCACATACCAGTCTGTCCCTGGTAGTAACCGAAGGGTTATTTTACTGAGAAAAATCTGTTTAACTTAGAAGCTGGAAGAAAGGAGAGGGGAGCTCAGAGACTGGAATCTAAATGAGTAATAGAAAAAATTTTAAATGCCACCATGGCAGGGAAAAGATGAACAAATCTGTGATAATTGACACCTCTTCTTGCATTTGATTTTGTTCTTTATGATCTCCAAACCCATTCTTAGCCTGGTTTAACATCATTCGGGTCTGTTTGGAATAACAATAGAAAATGTAGCAAAGGAAATCTAATCAATGAAGTGAATTGTTGAGTGAACTTACCTGGAGATGAGACATTGGGCAGCCTGTTTGTGACCTCTGAGCCCCTGTAGTCCTCCTCTGATAACAGATGCTGATGGAGCAGGAAGGGTGAGGAGGGAAGGACAGACTCCCAGATTAGGATCATATAGGTTTTTGTGTGTAGGGACTCAGAGACTAAGTGTAATCACATGATGTGTGTATTTGTGCTTGTGTGTGTTTTTGTGTTTGTGTGGGTGTTGCGTATGCATGTATGCATGTGTGGGTGAGCACGTGCAGAGTAAAAATTAGAATCTAAGAGGTGGGTTGAGCAATTGCAGTCGGGAGAGGTTCTGGTCAGTTGTTTCTGCTGCAATATTCCTTTCTTTGCTTCATGACTCAGCTTCTTTAGTTGATTATTCACCTCACTCATCCAAGCTTCAGGAGGGGCATGTGTAAGGCAACACATTTTATCACAAATAATCCAAAATATGCTTCTAGAGTGATCCAGGAAAAGGGAGGACTTTAACTTACGTTGTTTAATATCACATGTTATGTTTTACATAAATGTATTTTTATTTTACTTACAAATAATAAGATGATTGTGATATAGCATACCTTATAAATACTTACTGATGAGCATTTGATTTGACACTACAAATGTTCAATAGACTGGGATTCAAATTCAGTTTCCACCACTTACCTTGAGTTTTTTGAGCCTGGTAGCATCATTTGAAATATCTACCTCAAAGGCTTTTTTTTTTTTTTTAAATTTTAACAACAACCAATTTACATATCTAGGACTTCTTAAGTGCCAGAAGGCTTTGAAGGCTTGTTTTGAGGATAAAATAAGAAAATTTGTAAAGGACCTAGAACACATTAGGTGTTCATTAAATTCTCTTCTTCCTACATTCTACGTAAATTTAATTTAATTTTTTTAAAAGAAAAGTGTTATACTAGATTTTTGTTTCAAAGTAATTTCACTTTAGACCTTAAATATTTATCTAAGGCACTAATTCCCACATTTTAAAAAGATAAGTGACCAAAAATGCATATATATATTTTTTAGAAATAATTGAAAATTTGAAGAAAAGTTACAAGACTGGGAAGAGTACAACCTGATTATATTTTATATGGATTTACCTATAGCAAACGGTTTACTCCATTGGCTTTAGCATTCTCTCTCTTTTTGTATAGATATAGATGTAATTTTTCTGAACTGTTTGAAATAGAGTGGCATATATCTCAGAGCTTACCCTTTAATATTTCAATGTGTATTTCCTAAGAATAAAGATATTCTCTTATCTTATTATAATTAAATTAAATTCAGCAAATTTAACATTGATAGACTACTTTTATTTAATCTACCATCCTAATTCCAATTTTGTCAGTCAATCCAATAATGTCCTTTATAACACATTTCTTTTTCCGCCAATATGGAATCCAGTATAGGATTGGTTATTCCATTTAGTTGCCATGTCTCCTTTAATCTGGATTAAAAAATACACACACACACACACACACACACACACACACATACACACACACACTATTTTTTTAATCATTGGAGAATGATATGCCTATACATAGCTGGCCAATGCATTAATAATTCAATTAACAGGACAGTAGAGTAACCGGCTACTATTTATTTGGACATTTCCATGGCTTCTAACTGCCCATAGTAACAATTCTAAACTCATCTACTCAGCTTTCCAGTCCTCTATAAAAATCTCTCACTCCTCTAATTATTTATACACTGTTCCCCTGTGGAGGTAGCAACTTTAGCTGGAAACATAACTTGGTGCAGGCAGTGTAGGGTGTGGATTCTAGCTCTACCACTTGTTAGGAGGGTTAATGAGGTGATTTACCTACATGAGTCCACAAGGTTCTTGGCACATAGCAGGCTCTCCAGAATGTTTACTCCTTTGCTCCTGCCAGAGTCAGAATATTGCCACATTGATTCCCACCTCCTCAACTCTGCTCACATGCCTCACCTTTGCTTTGTCCTTCCTTCTCTTCACCACTGAGCCACAGCTTGTGTATTTGTTAAGATTCTGTTCTAGATTTTTTATATCCCTCAGGAAGCCCTCATGAATCTCGTTAATCTCTCCACCTTCTAAATCGTGACACTATCTTAGACTCGTGAAAGATTTAGTAACTACCAAATAAATGAAATCTTAGAATACTGACATGTGTATGTGTGGGGTCTCAATAAGGCCACAAATATAAAGAAACTTTCATAGAAAAAAGGGAAGAACACTGAAAATTCCTGAGCAGTGTTATGTGCCTGGTGCTTTCTATGCATAATTACATTAATCCCCACAACACCTTCCATAGGCAGGTTTTCATAGTCCCATTTTGCAAATGAGAAACCTTTGGTATATTGTCACAGAGCTAGAAAATGACAGAGCTGGAAATTGAACCTAGGATAGGTTCTATACTTCTCTTTATTTTGAATTGCCACCTAAGTTGAAATATACAGTAAAAAATATTATTTTGACTGATGGGTGACAAGTACACGTTACATTTTAGAGAAACTAAGAGGTAGTAGAGATGGGTGCATCTAACAACTTGCCCAATGTAAATTAATTTTTGTCCTCTTGAGTCAAGGTAGCATCGATGGGCCCGTGATTAATTCAATGTGATGCAAAATGACAGTTCTATGTTCTTCTGAGGAAAGAACTGATAGACTAACAGGTAATTCAAAAGACTTTTACACACAAAGAGCTCAATAATTTTCTATTTTTAATGTCTCACTTGAGTTATCATTTAATAACTGGCAATGGTTGCTCAACAAATAGGCACTTACAATGAATGCTTCAGTACGAGAAGTTGGACAAAATGACCTCTTGGAGCCTTCCCATGGATTTAATTAATCTAATCACATCTTTAGACTGAGTTTGAGCCCACAGTGAAACACTTGCCTCCTGTTTTGAACTGTTTTTGGAGGAACACAACTAGTAAGTGCTGGGAGGGCAGAGACTATTTTTCATTAGTCTTCCATAGCACTGGGTGTAGAGTTGAGCACATTGTGGGTACTCAGTAAACACTAATTGATCGATTAATTTAATATCTTGTAACTCAAGATGATTATAATTTAGGGACATTTAAAGTTGGGTCAGATCAACAGAGGATTCTAAATAATGATCCTTAAGAGTCATTGTACTCAATACCACAAACATTAAAACATTTTGATTGAAGGAGGAGATTCTGACAAATTACCTAAACTTGATCTTACATACATCCTCTCAAAGGTGGTGCTATAAATTGAAATATATCCAAATCTGGAGACAATCTAATTGAGGGGATGTCTTTATACTTTCTATTACTGGGATTGAGAAAAAGGGGAGAAGAAGTGAGCTAGTAAGGCTAACTCTGTTAGAAGTGATGCCTCAATGGCTCTTTTACACAGCACTTGGAAAGAGAGTTAGGAAGATTCACCCTTAATTAGGCAGGATAAATATATTCAAGTTTTCCAAGAAAAGACTCTGCTCAGAATCAGTTGAGTCCCGTTTAGACACCATACCTCTCACCCTCAGGTTAGAGCAATATAGGAAGATCACAAAATATATAGTCTTCAGACTGTGGCTGGTAGGGGAAAATAGAAATACATGCAGGTTGGGGTACTTGGGGAGGGAGTCAAGAAAAATGCAATCTAGAGAAAATAGAAAGTTTGGAGAGGTCCATGTTAAACGTGAGAAGGATTTTAAAAGAGTGGCATGGACACTGTGCAAACATACTAAAAAGAAAAATGTAGCATAAAAAATACAGTTGAAGGAAATATAACCTACAAAACCCAAAGAACAAAAAAGAATTTGTCAAGAATGCTTCACATTACAGAAGAATTTAAGAATATGACTTATTTTGCAAAGATAAAAAACAACAGAAAAAGATGAAGAGAGAGGTTACGTTGACTGAGAAACAAACTGAGTGAGAGAGAATTACAACCAAAACAAACAAGCAAATAAAATCAATAAGTAGAATAGAATTGCTAAAAGCTGATATAAGTTATAGAGAGGAAAGTCTGGAGGTAATCACAGTGCATGCAGAAGAAAAAGTCAGAAGTTGAGGTAACAAAGAAAAGATAATAGGTAAGAGGGCAAACACTTTCCTAATAAGCATAATCAATGACTCCAACAAATTTAACAAATGGAACAGAAAAAATATTCAAAGATATAATACAAGAACAACAAATATATTTGTTAGTTTTAACTATTTTAACATTATTTTTAGAAGAGAAAACATTCCACTGTATGCTTATACCATAATTTATTGGTCTGTGTTTTGTTCATGGGCATTTGAACTGTTTCTAATTTTTGCTGTTATAAACAGTCCTGGGCAAAGCACATGGGAAAAAATTTCTCTAAGATATATGCCCAGGAGTAAAATTGCTGGGTCATAGGACATGAACATATTCAACTTTATAAAAGAATGCATTTATTTTCCAAAATAGTTACAATTTACATCTTCCATTGATAATTTGTGATTTCTCTTTGTTGCGCATCTTTATCAACAGTTGTTATTGACTTTCTTATTTTTTGCCATTCTAATAGCTGAAGGTGGCATCTTGTGGTCATAATATGCATGGTCTGATTTTTATCGAAGTTGAGCATCTTTTCATGTTTATTCACCTTTTACGTTCTTTTTTTTGTGCATGTGTATATTCTGGGTACTAATTCCTTCTCAATCATATAAGTTGCAAATATTTTCTCCTAAGTTTATAGTTTCTTTTTTTTCATTTACTTTATATTCTTTTTGATTACTAGAAGTTCCTAATTTTAATGAAGTTAAATTATTCAATCTTTTCTTTTATGGTTAGCATTTTTTTTGTTTTCTTTAAGTAATACTGCCCTTCCCAAAGTTCACAAAAATAAGCTATTCTCAAATGTTAACTGCCTTTCACATTTTAGCCTGTACACTATCATGAATTGAACATTGTATGTAGCATGGGAGATAGAGATCAATTTTATATTTTTCTGTACTCACAACCAGTTCTTGTAGAACCATTATTGAAGAGTGCATTATTTTCCTAGTTGATTTGCAATGCCATCTCTATCATATTTTAAATATCAATATATGTAAAGCTTTGTTATCAGATTCCTTTCAAAATTTCATTTAAAAATTGTTTACACCCATGCCAATATCATACTGTTTGAATTACTATAGCTTTGTTATCGATGACAATATTGTTATCATACAACTTATTCATTTAGCCATACAACTTACTCATCTTCAAGTATCTTGGTTATTTTTGAGACTTGCTCTTCTATATTGATTTTGGAATCAGTCTGACAAATACATCACAAAGCACGGTTGGAATTCTGATTGGAATTGCATTAACTATACACGACAGTTTGGGAAAGAATTGACAGCTTTTCAATATTGAGTCTTCTTAACCATAAGTGTAGTATGCCTCTATATTTAGTTGATTGTGTTTTTATTAATTTTTCCTTTATAAAGTTTTTGCATATCTTTTGATATTTTCGCAGATGCATCTTTGTTATCGCAAATGGTATTTTTCTTAAATTATCTTCTCTATTGCTGATATGTAAAAATACAATAGATCTTTACAGTACTTGTATATTGTACTGCTCTTATTAATTCTAATAATTCATTTGGACAACTTGTACCTCTGAGGGATTTTCTAAATAGATAATCATATCTCAGAATAAAAGGAAATTTGTTTTTCTTGATCCATTTTTAAACCTATTTTTTTTTTCTCATTGGAGTAGCTAGAACCCCACAGTAAATGTTTAATAAAGCAAGAATAGGAGGCATCTTTAACTTGTTTCTGATAAAATTAGGAAAAGAAAAGTTCCTAACATTTCACCATTAAACATGATATTCGCTGAGGATTTTGGAGTAGATACCTTTTGTATAGAAAATGTAAACTGTTCTATTATATTTTTTTCCTAAAAGAATTTATTTTTATTTATTCACTCAACAAACATTTATTGAGCATTTAGGTAGTGTGCTGGCCTAACCACTAGGGATACATTCATAAACAAAATAGAGAAAAAGTTCTTTCCTGATGAAGCTTGTAATATAGCAGAGAATAACACAACAAATAGCAGATGAGCAATGCTATGGAGAAAACCAAAGCAAGAAAGGGGCTGAGAGTGTTGGGGCTGGGGGATACAGTTTTATATAGGGTGATGAGGGAGGACCTCACTGAGAAGGTGATGTTTGAGCAAATACTTGAAAGGGGTAAGAAAGCAAGCTATGTAGGTATTTATAGGGAAAGCATTGCAGGCAGAGGGAATAGCAGAGCTAAGATCAAACTGTGAGAATTATAGTGACAGAACATAATGTAAGTATTATATATACTTCTGATTGAAAGAATAATATAACTAACAAAAAGAAGATGAAAGGAAAATGAGAATACTATTTTCCTCATCTTTCATTACAGACAGTATTACTATTGTCTAAAACTAAAACATGTACAGATCTTGAACTAAATGACTCCAACCTCTTTTTTTATAATTTTATAAAATGGATCTAGTGAAAAATAATTATCTAGACTTCATCAATTCCTATAGTTTTACTTTGTTTCTATTCCTTCTGTAAAATTAAATGTAATATTTTAAAATAAAAATAGAAGCTATATTATGATTCTATTTTAATAAAAATATTTCTTCTGTCTAGTTTATCTTTATATATGCGTGGAGAGCTCCCTGAAATAATGTGCACTCTGATATTAATAGTGATTTATTTCATGTGGTGGTGTTTGGGCTAAATAAAACTTTAGTTTTGTATATTCTATGTTACTTGAATTTCTTGTTATGTATATGCATTATGAACAAGTTACTATTTTTTTTAATATAGTGTCAGCAACTTCCCAGGGCATTGCAAATTGAGACAATTTGCTCCTCCTCACCTGCTCCTGTATTAATGGCCTTAACTAACAGCTTTACCTCTTTTCTTATTCTTGAGAGTAGTCAATATATGCACAGCTAACACTAGCTGTAGAATTTCTTATCCTCAGAGTTCTGCCCTGCAGAACTATAGATTGCTGTAGATAGAATGTTTATGCATGCCACCCCAAATTCATACGTTGAAGTTCTAACTCCCAATGTAATGGTGTTGGGGGGGGGCCTTTGGGAGGTGATTATTAGGTCATGAGAATGGAGTCCTCATGAAGTGGAATTATTGACCTTATAAAAGAAACTCCAGAGAGATCTCTTACCCCTTTCACCATGGGGGGTGGGACACAACTAGAAGATGGCTATTTATGAACCAGGAAGTGGGCTCTAACCAGATACTGAAACTTCCAGCACCTTGATCTTGGATTTCCCAGGCTTCAGAACTGTGAGAAATAAGTTTTTGTTGTTTATAAGCCACCCAACATGTAGTGTTTTTATTATAGCAGCCTGAATGGACTGAGACAGGTATCCACCTGCCCTGAGATGGCCTTCTGTCAGACATTTTCTTAATGTCATAGTTTTACATTGTTTCTATTAAGGGTGGTTGTTTTAACTTGCTATCACTGTTCTATGTAAATTTCATAATTTTGATAACTTTTTAGAATAAAAATCTTAGAAGTCAGGTCAAAGTATGACTTTTTTAATTCTCATGATTTTATATAGCCAAATTGATTTTCAAAAAGGCTATAATAATTGATACTTTCACTAGAGGTGTTTATAAAAGTGCCACTTGCATAACTGTCTTGCTGGCACTAATCATTTTTTATTTGACATTTGTGCCCATTTGATAAGCAAAAATGCTATTTAATGGTGTTTTAATCAAAATTTTATTAGTGAAATTGAGTGTTTTTAACAGGAGATTGAATTTTTAAAAATTTCAGTGGAATTTTATAGGTGGGCCGACCACACGATCATATTTATTTTTTTAGAACTGTAATTCAGGTGACAGTGTTGAAAGTGGATGGCTGGAGGAGCCAGATGTCAGAGACATCAGAAGGGAGACCTTGGCGATGGTCTTGCTGGTAGATACTGAGGGCCTGACCTGGGCAGAGGAAGTGGATCTGACAGCATTCTATCTCCACCTCTGACTTCCTTTCAGGCTTCTTGATTCCTTGTTATGTTTTCCACTTTGAAAAATCAGCCTAGTAATAATACTTTAAAGTTCCTGAGCTATTTAAATTTAGGGGAGAGTGTATAATTCTCCTGAGAGGTTCATTTCTACACTTCCCATTTAGAGAATTAACAATTCAGAAAAGAATTCGGCTTCAAGATGATAAATTTTGTTTCCCTATGACTCCTACACAGGGAAAAGTAGAAATGGATTCTATGGATCCAAATACGCTAAAGAAATACACTGATTTGCTCCTGGCTTGTCTGTTGGCTTTACCTTAAAGTCCTTATATGTTACATTTTTAAAATAGACACATGAAACATACCTAGTCAGGTTTTAGCCAAAGCAAACCCTGATGAAAAACGACGAGTCCTCTGTAATTTTGAGCTGAATTGTAATTCTTTGTTCCCTGTAGACTTCAGATAAAAGGATTCATATGGGATGGTAGATAGGGCGGTTTTAATTTGGATCAACTGGACTTACTGCTGGATTTTACACCAGCCATGCTGTGAGGCAGATTCTTTGTTTTCAGCAATTATCAAACTAAGCCTAATTAAACTTGCTTTGCTTTGATGTACTATAATGTTTTCCATAATTATATATGCTGAACCATTTTCATAAGTCCTTGTTTGAAATCAAGGATAGACAGACTATGGATTCACTTTATATGTCAGGCCATGTTTTAGTATGCATCTAATCAGATTTTAAGATGTTTACTTTTGGTTATTATTATTCAACATTCTTCTTTTTGTGTTTTTGTAGTTTGGATGCAAGAAATTGTTTTTAAATACAATACGCCAATGTAATAAATGTGATAGATATATGTAGAAGGAAAGTGCGAAGACTTTCAATCCTTTAAATTAAATATAGATCTTAAACTGTATAATGCATTCTTCTATTTTGTAAAATTCCATTGATTACCCTTGTTGTTGAAATTTTCCTTAAGGGGACTTTTTTTTTTAAAGCTCATTTGGTCCAATTGATTTTGTGTATATTTCTTTTGTGTAGCTGCATTAAGGGTACGTTGTCTTTTTTTGTATTCACAAGTTGTTAATTTCCCATTTAGTGATGCATCAATTAGATCTCTCTTGCTTTATGGGTGCTAGCCTAGAAGATGTATTTTTTAAAGAGCATTTTTCTTCACCATCAAATAGAAATGATTTAAACACATTTACTTTATTCAGCTAATGCCCTACTTAGAATTCTTTTTATTTGATTTGATTTTTTAATTTAATTTAATTTATTTTTTTTAGGTGAGGCAACCCTTGGTTGACCTCGCAGAGGTAAATTGCAAGGACCTTGTTAGCTTACAATCTCTTAGTTTTTATTTTTTACACCTACAGCACCTGGTCTTCCTAGGTGGTCTCCCATCCAAGTACTAACCAAGCCCGACCCTGCTTAGCTTCTGAGATCAGACGGGATCAAGCTTGTTCAGGGTAGCATGGCTGTAGACTGGAATTCTTGTTAGCCCTTTGCTGCCTTTAAAAATGGACTTAACTATTTTTGCTATTTTTGTGTGGTTTTTAGCCTATCAGTTGGGATGGGCAAAAGATACAAAACCAGATCAATTATATGTACAGATTCTTCTTTCAGCCCACATTTGAGGGGACTTTTCTATGAAGGCCCTTTTAAATATTTTTAAACAAAGTAATGCCTCTTTTTTTGAGATTTGTCATAAAGAAGTATTATTCTTATCTGTTTCTATGAAAATGAAAACTTGTTCCTCAGGAAAACTTGAAGTTAAATTATTATCAATATTAGAAAAACTTTGTATTGCTGGGCACACTTTGATAATATTTTTTAAAACTTTGGGTTGAAGTATAATACATAGAGGGAAAATGTCATGTGTTATAAGTGCACAGCTCAGTGAATTTTAACAAACTGAACATACCTGTTTAACCAAGACTCTGACCAAGAAAGAGAACATCATCAGCACCCCAGAACACCCCCATGCTCCTAACCAGTCTCTGCTCCACTCAACACGCCTCCAGAGTAAACACTTTCCTGACTCCTAACAGCACAGCTTAGTTCTACCTGCTTTGTGCACTGTATACATGAATTATACAATATTCACCCTTCAACATCTGACTTCTTTAATTCAGTATTATGTGTATAAGATTCATCTGTATTGTTGAGTGTAGTTGTAGAAGTTCATTCTCATTATTTTGTAGTTTTCTGTTGTATGACTACACCGCAACTTATTTATCCATCCTGCTGTTAAGGGGCAGCATTATGTGGAGGTGAGAATGCACCGAGAGAGGAGTCAAATGACTTCACATTTAATACCCTGCACCAGTGCTCTCTTAGCAAGCTAAATAGATTTGATTCTACCTTGTAAGTGCCCATTTATTCTAGATGGTAAATACCTTGAGGGTGGGGACTAACTCAGTGCCTCCTACAAAGGCACTCAAACAGTGTTGATAGGATTCAAAATAGCTTGCCCGAGTGGAGAAACAATAAAATGTAGTTAAGAGGATGTAAAACTGGAGACATGGGAAAAATAGTGCAGGACCTTTAGAAGGAGGGACAGCTAAAGAATAGAGAAAGGGGCGAAAGATATAACATAAAACAGTGTGAAACAATATTTGTTTATTTTGCTATCACATAAAGGAATCTAATGAAATTGAATTTGCAGGGCACTACTAAATCCTTTGATAAAAGTATAAATAAAACAGTGCTTTGGTTTGCTATTTTCTTGTTAACTGTACAGTAACTTCTCTTGGTCTCCCATCTTTGATCAATTTAAATGTTTAACTTGCATGATTTTTTTTTGATCCCCAAAGCAGTAACTTAACTGAATAAACCAACAATGTATAAAGTTGACATTCATCATAGCCATGTAAATGTTTGATATCTTAGCCAATTTTTCTTTTCTTTTCTTTTTTTTCATTTTTTTTTTAGGTGAGGCAACCCTTGGTTGACCTCACAGAGGTAAATTGCAAGGACCTTGTTAGCTTACAATCCCTTAGTTTTTATTTTTTTACACCTACAGCACCTGGTCTTCCTAGGTGGTCTCCCAGCCAAGTACTAACCAGGCTTGATCCTGTTTAGCTTGTTCAGGGTAGCATGGCCGTATACAAATTTTGCTTTTCTAGTTTGTGTTTTGTAATAGGCTTCACTGTGGATTCTATAAATTTTAGGGCTTTTTAAAATTATTTTTTAGAACACATAACTTCTGTTATTTTTTCATTTCTTTTATTGACTTGAAGTTGCCCCCCAATCTCAATAATCTATATGTTAATATATAAATAATTCCTGCTATATCCAGCAAGTGATAATAAGATAATTGTAGAGCTAATACTGGTATAATACATAAATTATTCATTAAAACGTATAGTGCCTATTTGAATATATTGCTACATTCTACTAACAAAACAACCTAGTGCTTTATTGGAGACTCTCATTTTGATTAAAAAATTAAGATGGCCCATTCATTCTGGTAAATTCAGAGAGTTAATAATTTAGCTGCTCTAGGAATTGATCTCCAGAGAATACAAATAAGTGACAGATTTGAAAGGAAGTCATGGTGGAATTTAGTTTGGATGATTTGATCTATCCCTGTGTATTGATTTCTTGGAGGTGCCACAACAAAATACCACAGACTGGGTAGCTTAAACAAACAAACAAAAAATGTATTTTCTCACAGTGCTGGAGGCTGGAAGTCTAATATCAAGGTGTTGGCAGGACTGGTTTCTTTCAAGGCCTGTCTCTGGCTTGTAGATGTTCATCTTCTTCCTGTGTCTTCACATGGTCTTCCTTCTGTATATGTCTGTGTCCTAATCTCCTCTTCTTATAAGGACACCAGTCCCAATGGATAAGGGCCCACCATAATGACCTAATTTAACCATAATTACCTCTTTGAAGGTCTGATCTCTAAATGCAATCACATTCTGAGGGGAGCCTGGGGGTTAGAATCTCAACATATGAATTTTGGGAGAGAGATACTTCAGCTTGTAACACCTGTCAAAAACAATATTTGAAACTCTGATATGAAATACTCAGATCAGGAACATCTTATGCTCCTTCTAAGATTCTCTTGATGTGATCATATCTCAGATCCTTACTGCTTTTTCTGCTTCAGCAGCTGCTCTGGCCTTCCTCCTCTGTTTGGGACTACATGGCTTCACTACCTGGTGATGACCAGTCACTGAGGTCTGTTATACAGCCAGACGGACCAGTTACCACCCTGTTTCTGGCCTCTTTTCCTCCTTTAGGACTGGGGTAAGATGCTGGGTTATGGGGCATGAGACTTTATTTCTGGAGTAGTAACCAAAGAAGTCAGATAATGCAACCCAGAGATGTGGAGGAGTTAAGTCCCCACTGGGGCAAACTTTGGCCAATGGAGATAACAGATGGGAAGGCGCTAGGTAGATGAATTCCTGCACCTTGCTTCTTCCCAGGGATGGTCCCAAGGCACAGTTTCCCTGTATAGTTTGTCTAGAGACTCTGGCCCACTGGATATATCTACTGAGTAGTCAGCTATATATCTTCACATCTTGTAAAGTAGTGGCCAGTGCTGTAACACACAGAATCTTGTAATGCTGCCCATTCCTCCCAGTTTCACATTCTTTCTCTCTAACTTTCACTGCTCTGGGACTGTATCTGCCAAGTGAAACATCAGGACTCAATCCTTGCATCAGGTTCTACCTACCTTCTAGGGACTCTGGACTAAGACAGTATTTTATCCATTATAGAAGTATTGCCCTATTAGAGAGGTGGCCATAAATTTGAATATAAAGATATATTATTCTTCAATATTTATTATAAACCATTTCATTTCTTGAGTTTGCAATAGCACAGGGGGCGGGGTGCACAATAAAGTCATGACAAATTGTAGTACACATTGACAAATATTGACTCAGTAGTATCCCTAGAGTTATGTGGATATATAAAGTGGACTTATCTGCATTGCTAAATAATTTTTCACTTTAGTATTTATGAGCAAATGTATTTGGAAGTGGAACAAGATTATTTCTTAAACTATGCCTTCATCTGCAACAAAGAATGTACCTCCCATTTTAGCAGATTCCATGTTGTTGTCCATGAAACCATTCATTATAGAAATCCATGAATAAAACTTCTTGAACTATTAAAAAAGCTCATCAGAAAATTTACATTCTTCAAAATCTCAAATATTAACATTTGACTATTTTGTAAAATTACTGAATAGCACTAATATTTGACCACTTCAAAGATTTTCCTGCAAATTCTAGCTTTCAGAAAATAATTTCTGAATTCCAATGAATTCCTCAGATATGCAGTATGTAGTAAGACTAAGGTCTGACTGCTTATTCACCCGTATGCAGATTGGTTCACCAGAACTAATTAATGAGTTAGACTTTGGTGCAAGCTTTCTGATGTATTGAGTGGCATTAATAAATGATCAAGAAAAACAATATATCTGATAAAGGGTTAATATATCCAAAATATATAAGGAATTCAGACAATTCAATAGTAAAACGTCGAACAACCCAATTAAAAAATGGGCAAAGGAACTGAATTGACATTTTCCCAAAGAAGACATACAAATGGCCAACAGGTATATAATAGTGCTCAACATCACTAATAATCAGGGCAATGCAAATCAAAACCACAATAAGATAGGACTTACACCTGTTAGGCTAGCTATTATCAAAAGAGATAACAAATGTTGGCAAGAATGTGGAGAAAAGAGAACCCTTGTGTGCTATTGGTGGGAATGTAAATTGGTACTGCTATTATGAAAAACAATATGAATGGTCCTCAAAAACCTAAAAATAGAATTACCATACAATCCAGCAATCTCTTTTCAGGGTATAAATGCAAAGGAATTGAAATTAGTACCTCGAAGAAATATCTGTGCTTCTATATTCATTACAGCATTATTCATAATAGCCAAGATGTGGAAACGATGTGTCTGTCAATGGATCAATAAGTAAAGAAATTATGGTTTCTACATAATAGAATATTATTCAATTTTAAAAAAGTAGATAATGCTATGAATGACAATATGGATGAAACTAGAGGACATTATGCTAAGCGAAATAAGGAAGAAAAACTACATGATCTCATTTATATGTGGAATCTAAAGTTATAGAAGCAGAGGGTAGAATGGTGGTTACCAGAGGTGGCGAATTGGGGGAAACTGAGAGATGTTGGTCAAGGGTAAAAAATTGCAGTTATGTAGGAGGAATAAGTTTGGCTATCTAATATACGGCAGGGTGACTAGTTAATAATGCTGTACTGAATACTAAAAATTTGCTAAGAGAATAGATTTCAGGTACTCTCAGTACGCACAATAATATGGCAACTCTGTGAGGAGATACATGAATTAACTTGAGTATAGTAATCATTTCTATGCATATTTCTATATATGTATATCAAGTCATCATGTTGTATGCCTTAAATATATTCATTTTTAATTTAAAAATGGGTGGGAAATAGAATCTCTAAATTTCATTGCAGATATTAATATTCAGAATTTAAGAATGAGAAATTAGAATCCTTAGAGATCTCCAGGAATTCCCATCATAACTTATACTGTAATTCTTATAATACCTTATGTATGAGTTAAAAGTAATGAGTGACCAAAATAATAAATAGTGAATCAGTTTTCTGTGATGTGTTGTACAAGGTTTTCTATACAGAAAAATATACCCCATGTAATAAATGCTTGTTAATAAATATATTAACAAATATATTATGAAAATATTATAAATTTCGGACATACAAAAGTGATGATTACTTGATATAAACATTCAATAATAGAAAACACTAGAAGAAGGGACTATTAGCACTATATAAAGGTCAAATAAAAATCATTAAAAAATTTGCAAATATTTAATATTTAAAAGTTGTCATTCTCAAATGAAAAATTTAAAGCACACTAAATATTAATTGTCCTGTCCAATAGTTTTGAACTGTTTCATGACAAATATATCACATGTAGAGAAATTTATTTCATTTTCCATTGAACTTGGTAGAATAGTTAAGAGTGCCTCCAAAAGTATCTTCAAATTGGATATCAGGCAGGGTTCAAGTTGCTTCGTTTAAACTCATTTCCTTTTTTAATAATAAAAACATTTTGTTTTGCTTTTTTCTATTTTCATTTTGCTGTTGAAATCAATATTGATTTTGCTAGTTCAGATTTGAGATCAATTTCTAATTTCACATTGAAGCATTTTATGGCAATTTTTATATCTTATTCTCTTTGTGTTTTTTTTCTGGTAAAAAATTTTTATAAGAAACTATGATCTATAGAGAATATTCAAATACTGGAAAACATCAGTAAACATTATTGGCTAGTATTCTAATAATATAACATTTGGATATCCAGTAAATTTAACAGTACCACACAGAATGTGTTGGCATTGTCAATTTAAATCAAGGACTTCTTTTGCCTTCAAAACGTGTTATTCCCTAGAATATCACTCATAGGATTTGTATAATGTATTTTATGTGTTCAAACTTAGTAATATTTATTTTATTTGCAAGAATAATTTACTATTAGCAGACTGGTCCCATGAACACACACTGATAACAGGGCAGCTATGAGTAAGACTAATGACAATTGTGACTGGTTTTCTCCTGCCATGTTCTTGTCCTGGTTCCCAGAAATGTCAGCTGTGCCATGGACTCCACTTGTCAGCATTGCCTGCTCTTGCTTTAACTTAGTGTCAACAGATTCCTTTGAACCAGTACCATCTGTCTGATGATTGTTAAGCATTAATTCTCACAGGAGAATTTTCATTTTTTTGACTTCTTGACTGATTTTTCTTGGGATTCAGAAAAAAATAAATTTCCTAAGAAATTCAAGAAAGAAATTTCTGTATTGAAACTCTAGAAAGAGTCAATGGGCCTTCAATAAAATAGTTACTTATTGCTTGGGTGGTAGTTAGTCCCACTGTGCATCTAAGAACTGTTAGAGATATAACTTGAGTCCAGCCATGGGAAGCAAACACATCTAGGTATATCCAGAGGTCTGGTGGGGTGGGCCTGCCCAAGGCAAATTTTTTTTCTTGATCTTATCTTATTACACATTTTATTTTTTATTGTACTTAAGTATACAATAACGTGAGGTTTATGATCTTAACCATCTTTAAGTGTACAACTCAGTGGCATTAAGGACATTCACATTGTTGTGTAACCATTATCATCAGGTATCTCCAGAACTTTTTCATCATTCCAAACTGAAATTTTGTACCTAAACAACAACTCCCCATTCTCTCTTTCCCTCACCTCCTGGCAATCATTTTACTTTCTTTCTCTATGAATTTCACTATTCTAGGTATCTCATATAAGTGGAATCACACAATATTTATCCTTTTGTGTCTGTCTTATTTCATTTAGCATAATATCTTCATGGTTCATCCATGTTATAGCATGTGTCAGCAGAGGCCAATATTTAAAGAGCCCTACCTTATATACTCTCAGGAAGGAACTCGTCATGAAGAAAGGCTGGCACAATGGCTGGGCCCTAGTATTCAGAGCGATGGGATGCTTCTGAGTACAATTGGAATCTGCTCTTGAGAGTGATTCTTGAGC
The DNA here is from genome assembly GCA_028627145.1 of Eidolon dupreanum. Taxonomy (NCBI): domain Eukaryota; kingdom Metazoa; phylum Chordata; class Mammalia; order Chiroptera; family Pteropodidae; genus Eidolon; species Eidolon dupreanum. Next base: position 19,934,349 of record CM053512.1, read on the forward strand.
TCAGCTCCTTTGGACTCTGAGTTTTGTGACTAGAAAAGGTTGAAGTAAGAACACAAGGGAATGTCTTTATTGTAAGTTCTGTGGCATAGTAAATTTTATAACATAGTAGGACCAGTGGTGGGAAGTGCGGCTGGCATTTTATGAGCATCAGGAGGCAGTATACATTATATTGATGTTAATGATCTCTTAGTGGGCCCCAGCAGGTAGAGAAAGTAAGGAGACAATAGCTTCATAAGGGTTTGCAAGTAGTGAGGGTTGGGTAGCAGATACCTCTACTGGATCAGAAAAGCATGAAAAATGATAGATATCTCATTGATATTGAGAGTTTGGTCATTACCCTATATGAAACTTCTTCTGGAAATTCCTTGAAATAACTGAGGAGGTTTTAAGAGGCATTGGAAGTTTTATAATAGAGGGTAAAAGTAAGAGGGAAAAATAATATTACTGTGAACGTGATCACTGATTACCTCCAGGCTGATTTAACTTGAGAAAACAGGCATCAAACAAAATTATGCATAATGAATGACTATGACCCTTGGCATACAGGGCTTTCCTCTCCCTTTACCAACAGACTGTACTAAGTAAATGGCTGACCATCTTGATCACATATGCTGGGTATAGAAATACTAGAAGAGTCCATTCATACTTATTTGCTTGTCCAATTTGAGATCTACTGCTTCTCTTAAAGGTTTGAAATGAGACTAACAGTACTTTGAGTCATTATAAAAAATCTATGATCATCTTGAAAGACTTCTAGGATGAGATAGCAACTTGGCCTGAGGACGCTTGACCAAGATTTTCGTGTAACTTCTCAAGAACAGTTAATGCCCATCAAGGATTATGCTGAACCATGTCTACCATGTTTTACCTTTTTGTTTAGTCCTTTGGTGATAAAGTTTGTTTCAGAGAACATGGCATATTTTCTACCTCCTACCTTCATTAGAACTATTACTACATATGCTGTACATACTGTAAGCAAGATAATGGGGAACTCTTCAGGAATGATAGTGTGATTGCCTCATACAAGGCAATGTATGGATAGTCATGTTAAAATTTTGTGTATAGTTTAATTTTCTTAAGCAGTTTCTCATAAAGCATTTGTTAATATATTATATCTCTCCATTAATCCTTTAGGCTTTATCACCCTGAAGAGTAAAATGACCTATGGACACCTTATTAGCCAGGGTATTCAATAGCAGATGACTCATGGCTTTTATATGAGTATTACTGTAGACAAGCATATAGATCTAAGTGCTAAGCAAATATTCCACCATTGCATATGTAACCCACACATGTAAGAAAGCATGAAGGAGTAAAGAAGTTAAAACCCATGAGGCAGCAGGTGGCTGCTTTTAACTCTAGCTGCAGTCAAGGAAGAAAGTGGGAGTGGTGAGTGAAGGAAGTTTCATGGTGAGAGACAGGGCATAATCATAGGAAAAATGGCTGCTGCATGATGGGGGAGTCTTTTAGGCTGCACTGGGAATTAAAGGCCATTACACTATCTGAAGACATTCAGAGGCTGTGCGGAGTGAGGGCCAGTAATAGAGTCCATTGGAAGGGAATTACCTCCTCGGCTTCTCCTATATCTCTTGGTTTTTTGAAAGGCAAATGGGGACAGAAATCACTAGAGCAATAAAAATGCTCTTAATATTTTTGAGTCACAAAGAAGATAGAGTGAACTTTGAGCAGTTGCAGATAGCAACTGGAGAACTTTGAGACCAGAAAACAAATGGACCATTGGGGACCTGAAAAAAAAGTCAGCAGCAAGGCATCTCTGTCCACCCAGTTGCTTAAGCCTGACCTGGAGAAGTCATCCTTGACACCTTCAATTTCCCCCCTCCCTTCCTCTCTCCCTTCCTCCCTTCCTCTTTCTCTCCCTCTCTCCCTTCTTTCCTTCCTTCCTTCCTTCCTTCCTTCCTTCCTTCCTTCCTTCCTTCCTTCCTTCCTTCCTTCCTTCTATTATATATATTTTTTAAATGTGGTAAAAAAACACACACAACATGAGATTTACACTCTTAACAAATTTTTGAGTGTACAGTACAGAATTTTAACTGTAAGCACAGTGTTGTACAGCAGATCTCTACAACTTTTTCTTGCATGACTGAAACTCTGTACCCACTGAATATCAATTCCCCACTTCCCCCTCCTTGCAGCCCCTGGCAACCACCATCAACTTTCTGTTTTCTGGTTGCTCTTTCTTGTCCTTTGGGATCCATTTCATCCCAAGGGGCCTATCCTTATCCTTAAAACCATTGTGTCCCTGCTTGTCCTCTTCTCACTAGACACACTCTTCCCAGGATGACCTCATCATAGTATGGTTTCTAATAGCAAAAACATGATTTTGAAATAACTCAAGGGTTCAATAGTACAGGATTGGATAAATATGGGTTGTTTTTTAAATGGAACACTATACACCATTTGATGAAAACTATACTGTATAAGTACATCTATTGACATAGAGAGGTGGTCATGGTATTACTTAGTTAATAAATCATGTTATAATATTACATGTATAATGTGATCCCATTTGTGTAAAAAATAGATAAATATACAGTGACACTTGAATGAATGTTCACCAAAAATATTAACCGTTTTTTATCTCTGGGTGGCGGGATTATGTGTGATTTAAGTATTATTTTTGCTTGTCAGCAATTTCTAGTTTTTTTTTACAAGGAATATATATTTCTAGTGTAATGAAAAAGAAATATATATTGTATGAAAAAATTCTCTTAGGATATGAATTCCAGTCAGCCAGGTGACTGTGTAAAACTTTGCAATAAATATTTAACCAATCATTTCAGATGCAGAGTCAGCTTTGCTCAGGGAAGGAGGCTATGTTCAGTTACTTACCAGCCCTGCTTAAAGAGAGATTTTTCTTATTTTATTAAAAGCTCACTTCTTTTTTTCTTTTCTGGAAACTTATGCAATAAGGTAGTAATAAACAGACAAGGAATGATCAGGCCTTGAATATGGCATTATTTTATTGTTGAGACTATTGTTAAAGGCCAACTTTACTGCAGAGTGTGTGAATGCATTTGACCACAGGAAGGCGGAAGATGCCGAAGCACTCACACTGAGTGACTTGGCCCACCCCGGACACGTGTAACAGGTATGAGAACTTAACACCTAGATGAATGTGCTTAAAGCTATATGTTCAGTGATGTTATATTTTGGAAAATCTCTTCTTAAAGTAATTTTTTATTTTTCAATTACAGCTGACATACATTGTTATATTAGTTTCAGATGTACAACACAGTGATTAGACGTTAATGTACACTACAAAGTGATCACCTCAATAAATCTAGTTAGTACCTATCTGATACCATACAGAGTTATTATAATATTACTTACTATATTCCCTATGCTGTACTTTACATCTCATAACTATTTTGTAACTACCAATTTATACCTCTTAATCCCTTCACACATCCCCCCAAACCTCCTCCTATCTGGCAACCATCAAAATGTTCTCCATATCTATGAGTTTGTTTCTGTTTTGTTTGTTTATTTACTTTCTAAGATTTTACATATAATTGAAATTATATGATATTTGTCTTTCTCTGTTTGACTTATTTCACTCAGTATAATACCCTCTAGGTTTATTTGTGTTGTTGCAGATGGCAAAATTTCATTCTTTTTTATGGCTGAGTAATGTTCTGTTATATATATATGTACCACTCTTCTTTATCCATTCATCTTTTGATGGACACTTAGGTTCCTTCCATATCTTGGCTATTGTAACTAATGCTGCAATTAACATATGTATCTTTTTGAATTAGTATTTTGTGTTTCTTCAGATAAATACCCAGAAGTAGAATTACTGGGTCCTCCTTTGTCTCTTGCTATAGCTTTTATTTTAAAGTCTATTTTGTCTGAACAGAGAGAGACTCATGGACACAGACAATGATTTAGAGGGAAGGGTGGTTGGTGGGGGAGGTAGATAAGAGAAAAGGGGGTCAAATATATGGTGATGGAAGGAAACTTAATTTTGGATGGCGAACACACAATGCAATATACATATGATATGTTATTGAATTTCACACTTGAAACCTATATAATTTTATTAATCAATGTTACTCCAATAAATTTAATAAATTTAATAAAAAATAAAAAAGTCTATTTTGTCTAGTATAATTAATGCTACCCCAGCTTTTTTTTGTTTGTTTCTATTTTCATGAAATATCTTTTTTCATCCCTTTACTTTCAATCTGTGTGTCCTTCAATCTGAAGTGTCTCTTGTAGGCAGCATATGTAAGAGTCTTGTTTTCTTATCTATTCAGCCACCCTATGTCTTTTAATGGACACATTTAATCCATTTACCTTTAAAATAATTGATAGATATGTGGTTATTGCGATCTTATTATTCATATATTTTTTTTTATCTTTTTTTCTTCTTAAAAGTCTCTTTAACATTTCTTGTAATACTGGTTTGGTGGTGCTGAACTGCTTTAGCTTTTTCTTGTCTGGACTAGGAAGTCTTTTTTGATCAGTAATAATGGCTATCACGTGGTAAGCATGGACTCTATGTGACGGCTTTCTATGCATTATCTCATTTTAACCACCCTATGAGATAGGTGATGATCTGATTCACAAAGGAGACAGGCTTAGAGAGTCACGCCACTTGCTCAAAGTCAGCTAGTAAGTGGCAAAGAAAATTTCAGACTCTTTCTGCCTGGCTCCAAATCCAGCACTGGAACTTGTCCACGCCATCTCTTTTATCTTTACAGCCAACCATGTTTTTGACCTAAAACATTAGTGTCCAGTTTAATCACCTGCTTTATTCTCCACATTGTGCTCAGAAAGACTTCATGGTGGAAAATTTGCCACCAGAGGTAATATTTAAAAGAACATCCTTCAGGTTTAGAAGACCTGAATCTTTAAAGAACTGTTTCCAAAATGAAACAAGCAATAACAAATCATCAGAACCATGGTTTAATTGTCCAAGGGATGGCTGTGAAGAACATCACCCATTTGAACAAGTAATTCCAAGTCTTCTTGTGAAAAATAATTAGTTGTTTTCTTTAAAATTCTATCAGTTTGAGAGTTTGAATGGAATTCTTTAAAAATCCATGGCTTTGAGTCAGAGACATTGGACTCTGTCCCTTAACAACTGTATGATCTTAGGCTTGTCACTTAACCTTTTGGAGTCTCAATTTCACCATCTTAGAAGTGGGTCTTAACCAACTTAATTGTTTTAAGGATTAATGATTGGGCACCCAGTCTCCCTTATCTGGCCTTTAAAATCATTCTTCATAGAGTATAAGTTCTAAGAGTTCCTCGTACTGTAAAGTAGTTTTGATCTTTATATGGCTGATTAACTTACAGAGACTGTATCTTTTAATGTAAGTTTTATATGTGAAATGAAGCGTCAAGTTAACAGCCCAGGAAAACAGAAAGCTTATGTTTTCCCATAATAGACTGTGAAGAAATGAGTCAGGTCAGCTTTCCAGCCTCTCTTTGAGTGTGATGTGCCTGTAAAACACACAATGTACACTTTTTCATTCTTTGAGGCACTGTGTTGCTGAGGAAAGGAATGCTAAGGATTACCAAAAAATTTTCTTGAACCTGTAGCTAAGCTTTGAAATAGCAAGGTCTGTTCAGTTTAGCACTTGCAGGGAAATCCTATTATGTGCCAGGCACTAGGTATTGGGGGTTCAGAAATAAATAAGGCTACTGTCCCACCAGGGTCCTCAATCTTGGGGGATGACAGAAGCACAAATAGATCACTTTAATTGCCTGTGGTAGAGACAGGGTTGCGGTTTTCCCGGGATATTCTGGGAACCCAGAGAAGAAATGCTCAGCTGATTTCCACAGGTAAGAGTGGGGCTGACAAATACTGATGTTATCAGCAGCTATACACACCCCAGTGAAGCTCTCAGGTGGGCTTCAAGAATATAACACAGATGCAGGATGGGGAGCAAAAGACTCCTAATTTCTCCAGAGAGTTAGCCCTATTTTCTACCTCCCACTCATGTGTCAAAGGAGTTGTGTAGCCAATACAGGGCTAGGGCACAGCTCTGGGGGATCTTATGAGTAGAATAAGTGCTTCACTTCCTCTGTCCCAGTGCCTGCTATGAGACAGACACTGAAGAAAGAAAGTGAGCAAAGTGTTGCTTCTCTTCTAGAAGCTTATAGTCAAGTGGAGGGGATTAGTTCCCTAGGGTTGTCGTGACAAGTTACCACAAACTATATGGATTAAAATGACATAAATTTATCCTTTCACAGTTCTGGAGACTAAAAGTCCAAAATCAAGGTGTTGGCAGGGCCATCTTCTCTTTGAGACTCTGGGCAGAATCCTTCTTGCCCCTTCTTAGCTTTTGGTGGTAGCCTGTGATCTTTGGCGTTTCCTTGGCATATTGCTGCATAACTCCAATCTGCCTTCACTGTTCTTCCCTCGTGTCTTCACATGGTCTTCCTATGAGGACCCTAATCATATTGGATCAAGAGCCCACCCTACTTCAGTATGACCTCATCTTCATAATTATATCTGCAGTTACCCTATTTCCAAAGAAGGTCACATTCTCTGGTATTGGGGGTCAGGACCACAACATACCTTTTGAGAGAACACAATTCAACCCATAACAGGAAGATAAGGAGAATGTACAAACGTGAGGGCATGTCAGTACTCCTTTAGAGCCCACCCCTGCTGATTCCTTTTTTGGGTCCTATTGACCTTTAACAAATAAAGCGCCAGATATTGTTCTGGCAAAATGGGTTTATTTGGGAACAAGAAAGAATTGCAATTCAAGACATGTGGTCTCATGGGAGCCACATGGAACTCCAGAGAAACAAAGGAGAGAAAGCTCTTTTATGGACTTGGGAGCAGCTGTTGTAAAGGAGGAGTTTATTGGAGGAAATTAAATGTTTGAAGTATAGTGACTTTTCATTGGCTGAGGAATGGCCAGCTCCCATTTGCTGTGCTCTTACTGGGCAAGGAGGAATCCTCCTTCCCATGGAGGTAGTAAAGTAGTATCACAACCTGGAAGAGATGCAAGGTACGTCTCTTCCTGTTGGGGTCAGCAGTGTGTGTTGAGTGACATATGAGAGAGTTCTCTCTTCCAGCCTCTCAACTCCATTTTAAATGAGGTTTCCTTTTATTAATTTTCATAGCCCCTTCTCCAGCCTCTGCGTGCACACAGGTGCTCTGCCTTTTACATTTGCAGAGCTCCCTGCCTGGGAATTCATTTATTACCTGTTCCAGACATTTGAAAATAAAAACTCTAACTCAGTGTACCTCCTCTTAAAGGAATTTAAAGCATCCGCAAGCAGGCAGGAACATCCTTTAATTCAGAAGATTTGCCATTATTTCTAAAGTCACACTTGGATGATGACCAGAGAAACCTGAAGTTCCACCTAACCTAGGCCTGCTGGGATGGCTGGGGTCCGGTGGGGTGGGATGGTCTCCATCCAGCCCTGCTCCTCTGTATAGAGGCTGTGAGTTGCTGCAGCTTTGGTGATCTGGAGCCCAGACTCCTGCTGGTGGGGGAGCAAGTGCTACAGCTCTAGGACCCGGTGCCATCTTGCTTGGGCAGCTTTCTCCTGCTCTCTGTCTGAACTTGGGGAGACCATGTCCTTTCTCGGCATCCCAGATTCTGATTCTGGGAAAGCAGGCAGAGCCTTTCTGGAGGTGCTCTCTCCCTCTCCATGCCACTGAAGCTGGGTAAGAATGCTCTCAATGGGGAGGCCGCCTGCAGTGCTGCCTGGTCCCAAGTTGCTTCTGTCCCAAGACACACGCCACTCAGGACACCACTAACAGGAAGCAGAGAGCAGCTGCTTATGGACATCTCAGGTAAGAGTGGGGTCAGGGGAGGTGCAGAAAGAACTTCAGTTTCTAGGAACGAGGAGTCCACACCATATGGGAGCCAAATCCTGTACCTCATATGAGAAATGTTTTCAACATTGATGCTGACTGTAGTTTTGATAAAGTAAGGAGACGGCAGTAAAAAAAATTTGTGCTGACTGGAAAAATAATCTTACTCATGGCCATTTATGTTAGTAGCATTCCAGTTACAACAAAACACCCATATTTTTAAGTGTTTTGTGTTATTATGATTTATACTCAACTCTCTTTCTGTTGCTATTCAATTTTACCCCCCAGGTTTACTGAAGTACAATTTACATACAATAACATTCCCTCAAGATATAGAGCATTTTATCACCCCAAAAATGTTTCTTCCTGCCCCTTTACAGTCATGCCCCTTCCCCAGTCTCTGGCCAAAGGCAACCATGATCTACTTTCTGTCACAATAGTTTGCCTTTTCCAGAACTTCATATGATTAAGAACATATAGTATTTAGTCTTTGTGTCTCAGTTTATTTAGTCGGAAGTTTTTAAGACTCATCCATGTTGTATGATTTAATATTTTATTACTTTTTATTCCTAAGTACTATTCCATTTTATCAATGTATCCCAATGTATTTAATTTATTTATCAGTTGATGAATATTTGGGTTGTTTCCAGTTTGTGATTACTGTGAGTAATGCAGATATTCACAGTTAGGTACAAATCATTGTGTGGGCATATGCTTTCATTTCTGTTGAATAAATACAGGGCTAACTTCACAGGTATGCATGTGTGACTGCACAGGGCTCTGCTTTTAATGCTTGCTTTGCTGTCTTGAGCAGCCGTACCATTTTGCATTCCCATCAGCAACGTATGAGAGTTCTAGCTGCTCTGTCTCTTCATCAGCTTCCATTGCTTTCTACCATAGTTATTTCTTCAAATCTTTAAAACTAGAGGAGGGATTAGTATGTCGTGACGGTTTTAATGCTCATCGATGAATGACCCTCCTCCCAACCATACCTCCTGTGGACTTTGGCTTCCACGAGTTAATAAGAGGATAAATAAACCGGTAGGGATAGGAATAGTAGAATTCACAAAATCATGAAGTTATACAGTCGTGGTTCCTCTTTGGTCTCAAGCTGATAGCACGTCGTCTAATATCTATAGTTGTACATTGGGAATGTAGGCATTGGAATATTTTCCAAGAAAATAGACTGAGAATCAAATCACTTTTTATTGATGACGAACAGCAGCTCTGAAAAATGCTATTTGACTCCTCATATAAGAAAAATGTGTGTTTGCCATAAGTCCGGTTGTCTTTTAATTTAATAAACAGAATTTAAAAAACCCCTTTCAAGTATGTAGCTAGCTTTAAACTGTATTGTATTCTTTGTGATAGAATCATTCATTAGAATAAAGACTTCCTGAAATTCAGATACTTCATATATAAAGCATTACCTTTACCTAAAAGTCAGCTACCCTGCTCTAGAAGGAAATTTGATTGATCTGACAGCTTATGCTCTTCAAAAAGCCACATTTGCTGCACTAACATTGATTTTGTAGGTATTTCCATAAAGCAACCAAAATATAATTTATAAGATAAGCTGTTTCGTCTTAGCAAAATACAACTACTACATTTTCCTCTATTTTCTGTGATTCCTTAAAATACCATAATAGAAATATTTCAGTTCTTTAAGTGTCCTTGTAAATACGACACACTGGCTTGCATTTTTGGGTACATTTTAAATGCAGCAAGCTACTGTAAAATAATAATGAATGAACTTAAGGATTGGTAGACCTACTTAAAGAAAATGCTAAAATGCATAGAATAAGGCATAAAAAAAACTTGAATAAATATAGAGACCTATCACTTCATGGATAGGAAGACTAAAGATGTTTGTATTCTCCAGTTTATGACATAGATAGAAAAATATTCCAGTCAAAACCTCAAAGAATATTTTTTGGGAAATCTACAAGTGCATTAAAAAATCTATCAACAAAAATGAATAGGAAGAAGAACAAAAATAATTTTGAAGAAGAATATCAACAAAGGAATACTTGTCTCATTAGAAGTCAAAATATTTCAGAGAAAATGCTTGGTCTCATTGAAAAATCTCTATTTTTTGTTTGTCTGACTACCCACGGTTCAGTAAAGACAATAATGAATATTTGAGCAGAAATGTGGTGAAGCAGGTATATATGTTTTACTTTTAAATATTTAAATAGGGGAAGACTGAACCATAGCCTATTCTGGTTGGGTTAACGTTTTTTTTTTCCCATAAGGTTTAAATTCATTCCAATATTATCCTTGTGTGAATTTCATTCATTCCTTTAAGATGTCCCTACTGATTACCTGAAAGTGATATGGAGATTTAATAGTAATAAAGGGGGCTCAGTATATTCCCATTAGTACATTCCTTATAATGGTAGGATGTTTTGGTTGGTTCCAAGAGAAGATAGATTCTGAGAGCATTTAAATGACAGAAAAATAAATATATTATTGATACTTAGATTAAAAGACAAACTTAGTGAATCACTAGAATTGGGTCCATAAGCGTGCTTCATAATGCTTTCTCATTTTCATATTAACTGGAATGAATTGCTTATATAATAGGATGGAAGATGAGTGGGGGAAAATTGACATATTGATGGAAGAATAAACAATTTCTCTCCCCTAAAGAATTAGGTAGCTTTTTAATTTAAAAGTTCAGTGGATGAATAATGTTGATATTCCCCCAGAGTGACCTTGATTGGAACTTCCGCCCAGTCTGAGAGCTGGGAAAAGACAGTGGTACATTTTTCATAGCCCTGTACTGGGAGGCTCCATCATCCCTCCTCACATTCCATCCCATAGTTCCAGTCGGGTCCAGGGTTCAGTGCTCAGTCAAGGCTGAAGATAAGGAGTGACAGCTTGCCCTGGACGAGAATGACTCAGCACTTTGACTTCAGTTATAGAATATTAATGCAGCTAGTCACACACTTGGTGGAAACACTTATTTTTGGAACTATTGATAACATCTTTATGAAACAAGATCTCTACCTCCCTCTGGGTCACCCACCCACTCTACCCCAAACTCATTTTCAGGCTCTAGTCTACAGAAAATGCTAGGCTGGCTTTTTCCTCTGCAGCCTGCCAGATCTGTATATTCTCAGGTATATAAAAATGCATATTTATTCACATGACATTTATTCAACACATCTTTTCTGAGTGTGGGTATTGTAATATATGGTGAGGAATAATCTAGTCCTTTCTCACAGCATCGATACCAATCAGTTGCAAATTTATATCTCTAGCCCTGATGTCTATTCATGTTTCGGACCTGTACATTCAGCTCCTGTGAAACATTGGTATGTAAGCCAGAAATCTGAGAATCATCCTAAACTTCTCTACATATCTAATCTCTTATATCCAGGTCACAAAGATCTGTTTATTCCACCTGCTAACTAGTTCTCACATCCATTCTCACATTTCTGTCTTTATTGCCATTAACTTCACCTGGAAACCCTCCTAAGGTCTTGCTTTAAATATGGTAACAGCTACCTAACTGGCTTTCTAGCTCTTGTTTGTCCCTTCAACCTAATATCAATCTCACTTCCAGGATGGTTTCCTTAAAATGCAAATGATTATATCATTGCCCTATTTAGAATCCTTCAATGGCACCATTATCTGTGGGGCAAAAGGCCCATCTGAGGCATGCCATATGCCACCCCCAGAAGTGGGCACTTGCTTACTTCCCAGCTGAAGCTTTCACCACTCCCTGTTTGCAAAGTCCTTTCTAGCTATACCAAATTACCTGCAGGTCCCCAAATAGGCTTTGCATTTTTATACTCTGCACTGCTGCCCATATCCCATCAAATGAAATGGCCTTCCTTGCCCCTGCATCCATCTGGTGAATTCTTGTCCTCTTTCACATTGAGTTCAAACTTCACAGCCTCTCAGGAACATTCTGTGACCTTCCGAGGCAGAATGTGTTCCAATAGCACTTTGTTGTTCAGAGGTAATGAGATAGAGCTAGAGGGGACACACTTGCAGCCTGGCAAGCAGGCTGTGATTCCTCTTTGCTGTCCTACTTCCTCTAAAAGCTGGGGGTGGAGGTGCTATTTGGCTAAGTTAGTTGGGCACCTGGGAGCTTATCTACTGACCCCAGAGTCCCTGGGTGCCCTGTCGTAATCCAACTTGGGCTAACAAAGCTAGAGTGATGCTTTGAGGGCAATGTATCACACAAAGATAGGAATATTCTTGACAGTCCACTTATAACTTCATTGTTTTGTTATCAAAAATTTTTTTATTTTATCTACTGGTATTTTGCATATTCCAGGAGGGAATAGCACCCATTCCCTGGTGTTCAGTGTTGGATAAAAAAGCTCCAGTCCAGGTTTTTCCCATTTCCACCTCAGCTCGTCTATTATAACACTTACCCTCTTATATTTGTTCACATATCGCTTTGCCTGTGTTTCCTCAGCACACGGTCCTCTTGCATTGGTTTTTATAGCTTAGGCACATTGCCTGGCACATAGTAGGTACTTAATAAAGCTTGTCTTAGTGCATAATTATTGTAAAATAATAGAATTTCTCTTACTCCATCACCTTTACTATGTTGTTCTTGATATTAAAGTCTCCCTGGATTAGAATCATGAAGATTTCTCTTGGATTTTTAACATCTACACATTTCTTAGGTTACCACTTCATTGTTACACATCTTGTAAGAAACACAGGAAGAAAATGACAGTCCTTGTGTGTGTTTAGGCATGCAGGGCAATTCTGACCATTAGTCGATGTTGTAGTTACAAGTGAAAGCCACCAGATGGCTTAAGAAAATGAATTTATTTCCATTTGAGATTTTAGCTCATAAATCTGAGACCAAAAAATGCATGATTGGTGGGCAAGCAAAAGGCTCTCTTCAGTGAACTGCAAATAACCAACAAAAACCCACTTACTGATATTACCTGATTTCAGGAATAGGTTTGTAGAGGTTTTGTAACCTTCAAAGTGAACAACTAAACTGTGTATCATCCTTCTAGAGTCTACATGCTTTAATAATTACAGAATAATTACTGAAATTCAATTCAACTCCACAAATATTTATTGAGTGCCTAAGTCTCAATTAAACCTTATGAGAGGATTATTGAAGCATATGCCACAGGAAGCACAGCTTACTAAACATGGAAAATGCCCAATAGACTAGAAGTAAAGATGGATATATTTTACTCTTTGTGTGTACTAGTGCTGGGTACTGTTTCAAGGAGAAATGCTAGTAGAAAAATAAGTGTGATCTAGAAATTTTTTGCATATTATCTGCAGGCAAATAGCTAAATGACAAATCAAAATAAAACAAAGCAAAAATCTAAATAACAATAGTATTTATAAATCAAATGTATTTTATGTGGTTTTCGTATAAGTAAACCAGAGTTGAAATTGTTATATTAGATTAAAGCATTTCAATGAGATAATTTAAAAATAAACCTGTATATAAAAATATCTGAGAGGATATATACTGTTGGTAGAATATTTCAAGTGGCCCTTTTATTTTATTTTTTTCTAGATGCTCTGTACTTTGAGAAGTATTTGGAACAAGCACATGTTTATTTATAATTTTGGAATGTAAAGAATGAAATAAAAACCTCATTTAAAGATAATTCCATTTATTTATTTGACAAATATACTCTGGAGTAGGCACTGTGAGGGAAGTATCACTAAAAGATAAAATCATATATTTGAGGTTTCGATTTTTATTTCTGCTAATATCAAGATAGTAAATTTTGCTAATCTTTCTAGACAATTAAAATTATATCAATCTGCAGTGCCTGCTTTTTTATGTTAAATATATATCAAGTAACATTAAAATATAATCTTAAAAATGACTTTTAAAAAAACATATTAAAAGGGCCCTTCAGAAATTTTCAATGTCAGATCATTTAAAAACCTTTGAACAAAAGTTGAAGTAGGTATAAAGGAATTCATCAAAAATTTCTGAGGGCATAACATATCTTATAGTTATTGGTTAGCAATTAAAAATATTTATTTGCTAACGAGAATTTAATAAAAGAAACCCAATAAATAGGGAATCATCCCCTTTTCAAACATAACCTAAGATTGGACAATTAACTTTTAAAAGCACTAATTTTTTCTGAAGATGCAGAAAGGACATTTTCTTTCTTTGGTAAAGCAGATATTTTATCTTTCTATTCAGGCTATGTGTGAATAAACCAAAGGAGACAAAAATCTAACTTAACGAGATAACCTAATATTTGAGATTAAAAGGAAAACGTTGAATTGGTTAAGATAGCTTACTTACTTTTTCTTCTTACCAATCTGCAATCCATCTTTACACTAATCATTTTTCCTTGAACTGTTTACTTTCTGTTTACAAAAGCAAAATGTGTAAACACTAGAAAATTTTAAAATAGAAAAGTTTAAAGGAAAAATAAAAATTACCCAAGTTCCATTACAGGGAGAGAACCACTATTGGCATTTGGGTTATTTTCTTTCATTCTTTTTCCTATGACTATAAATATGATATATCTGCAACTGGATGTTGAGGGAAATCTTAACCAGGTTCACTGGAGTGGGTAGAAAGGACCCAAAGCTAAGGATAGAGAGCCACTGAGTACCCCATGGTTGAGAAAGATCGTCAAAAGGTTGGTGTCTAACTGCTCACCCACAGTTTATTAAGGAGTGGCCAAAGCCCTCCATGGCCAAAGCCCTCCAGTGTACGTAAGTAAAAGGCTGATGGAGGTAGAGAAGGAGATGCATTGGAGTCTAGAATAATCTGTTCTACGGGGAGGACACTGTCTCTCCCTTCAAAGCTAAAGGGACTAGTGGCACTTTTCCCCTGGGGAAAGGCTGCTAACACTATGTATAGATCTGTTCTGTGCTTTTGCTAGCAATGTAAAGAAGAATGGAGAGGTCAGGCAGCCTTTCGAGTTCTTACTAAATAAAAATGCCATGTATTATCTGACTTTTTAGGGAGTATGTTTTTCTTCCTTAGTGGGTATTTTTTTTGGGGGGGTAACCCTGGCACATAGATGGTTTTATAAAAGAAAATTAATTGAAAAAATAACTTGGCAATGAAGTTTTTAAGTTTACAGAAAGATTTCAATATGTAATTAAGCTAATTTTATCACTCATATATACAGTTTAATATTATAATGGAGCTTAGAAATCGAGTGGTGACACAATTTTATAAATTCGTCTGGAGAGACACCTCTTCTTACCCTCCTGTTTGCTGAGCACTAGTCCCCAAATCCTAGATTCTTCCCCAGTCCACGTAGGTATTTCTAAGACCTCATCCCCAGGTTCATCCAAAGGTGGGAAGAGGGAAGAGGACATTTGGCTTTCTCTTCCATCCCTTAAGTCATGTCTTTCACCTTTCCTAGTATCCCTTGGGAGAGGTGGCTTGGAACAAGGTGTGGTTAGGAAAGCTGAGAGGGAGAAGAAGATGGAGTCTGTGGGAAAAAGCAAAAGCCACTTGTTAAGGGCTGATCTCTATGAAACAGGGGCTGTAACAGCTGTATGAGGGAGAAAGGGAACTTCTGCTGATGGAGTGCCTACTCTGTGCCAGAGGCTATCACACGCATTACCTCATTGAGTTCCACATTTACAATTCAAGGGCTAGTAGAATTGGAGCAAATATTTTGGGAGCTAGCATGGGTCATCCATTTTCAATTTTGCCAAATAAGAGCCTCAGAGGAACAACTGCTATCTGTCATCACCACATATGAGAAAAATATTTTGGCACCAAAACAGTCAGAAGGATATTATTTTAGAATAAAGGATAGCTTTTCAAATTGAATATATTTAGCAGTATAAAAAGCTTATTACATTATCTTTTCTCTAATTTTGCCATTTTGTTGTAGACTGGTACCATACATTATTTTATTTGTTTGCATAATATCCTAGGAAGTAGGTAGAATCCTTGACTCCTAGCCAGGGTAAAAACCCCTTCTGTATGTTTTGATAGAACACATGTAATGAGGCCAAAATTTAAACACCATGACTCCAGCATACGAAAAATGTTAATTGCCCTGGTTTTTATAACTGATCTCATCTTGCTCTCATCATTCCTAATGGTGGAAGAAAACATTTTACCTTGCCAAATAAAAGTGAATTTTGGTGGCTTTCAGTTTTATATAGCCTATTTGGGTAAGTGTTTAGTATTTTGGGATTCTCTCTACGCTTTTCACGATTCCTGTCTTTTTTTCAAGATGGTGTCTGGCTATTGGCAGAGCTTACATGTCCACTTGGTCTTGTGACCTTCCACTGAGGCATCTCAGCCTTGGCCTCTGTCCTCAGTGTATCTTCTTCAGTGTGGCTTGGACTCCTGGCCACAGAGCTCTTGCGCTGCTGAGATGTAGCTCCTCCTTCTCCAACCTTTGGGCATCATGCTGGCTCCTGCTACTGATGACTGAGGACTTTGCTGTTGTATCTGGTCATAAGGGCTCAGTCCTTGGGTAGCCTTGTTCCAGCCCAAGGCTTAATTAGGGTCATTGATTCTCAGTCCTTCCACACCCCTACTCTCTGAGGAGACCGGGCAATGTTCTCCTGCATTCTCCACACTCAGCATGATTGTGCAGGATACCGTGAAGCTGCCCCCAGGTCCACTGGCCTTTGCCCTGCTCTTAGCCATTGCTCCTTCTCTGCATACACGCCACATTGCATGCTCTGACAAATGTAAGCATATTCTAAAGTGTTCATAGTTTCTCTGACCATCGCTTTCAAACTTGTTTTGACCAGAAGCCACACTAAGAGGTATATAAAAGAAACAAAAATTTTTCCAAATTACACTTATTCTTACTGCTTGTTGATGTATTTTGATATCTTCAAATCTGGTCTACTCTAAGTCATTATTTAAAAAACATGTTGATCCGGTCCACTAGCCTGATTCCTTTATGTACCAGTGGGTCACTGTCCTAGGATATTCCCCAGGAAGTAAAGCACGAGCTCCCAAATCCTTAGATTCTTCCCCAATCCATAGGGATTTTTCTAAGATTCCATCACCAAGTTAATTCCAGGGTGGGAGAATGAGATAAGAATGTTTGATCTTCTCTCCTATCTCTTAAGTCATGTCCTTTACTCTTTCCAGTCTAGGGTTCATTTTAAGGGCAGTCCTCTATACTTTGGTTTCATGTATATCAAAGATGTTGGCCTGGAATTTTCTCTTTCTGTGGTATCCTTGTCTGGTTTTGGTTTCGGGGCAATGCTGGTGTTGTAAAATATGTTTGGTAGCATTCCCTCCTCTTCATTTTTTCGTAAGAGTTTGAGAAGGATAGGTATTAAATCTTCTTTGAATGTTTGAAAGAATTCACCAGTGAAGCCATCTGGTCCTAGACTTTGGTTTGTTGGCAGGTTTTTGATTACTGATTGGATCTCCTTATAGTAATTTGTCTATTCAGGTTTTCTGCTTCTTCATTACTGAGTCTTGGAAGATTGTATGTTTCTAAGAATTTATCCATTTCTTCTAGGTTGTCCAATTTGTTGGCATGTAATTGTAGCATTCTCTTATGATCCTTTGTATTTCTATGCTATCAGTTGTAATGTCTCCTCTTTCACTTATGATTTTATTTTTTGAGCCTTCCTTTTTTTCTTGGTTAGCCTAGCTAAAGGTTCATCTATTTTGTTTATCTTTTCAAAGAATCAGCTTTTATCATTGATCTTTGTAATTGTCTTTTTGGCCTCTGTTTCATTTATTTCTCCTCTGATCTTTATTATTTCCTTCCTTCCACTAACTTTGGGCTCCATTTGTTTAGTTGAGATTTTTCTTGTTTCTCAAGGTACAGCTGTGAAATACAATAGATTTTTGTATATAGATCTTGTATGCTGCAAAACCAACATGTCAGTTCTAGTAGCTTTTCTGTAGACTCCATAGCATTAACCTAAACTATGTGGTGTTGATTTAACTGGCAGGCAGCAGACAACAAAGACACGTATATTACAGGCTGAAAAGCTGGCGATCCTTTTTATGCCACCACAAAACATTTGATAAAATTGTCAACCTAATTCCTTAGAAGGCAGTCCACATGCTCTTTGAATCTGTAGCTATAGGGAAATGATCAGAAAGATGATTGTCTGACCAATGAGAGAGTATTAGCTGTTTCCTGCCTCCTTTAGCAAAGTCCTTTGAGAAAGACGAACTCAGGTAAAAGCTAGCCATTTTGTTAACAGAGATGGAAGAAAAGAAAGCTCCGCTAAGATTGGAGTTCTCTGCCTGCAGTCTACAATACAAATTGACTGAGAGTGGTTATTTAGGGCCTTCTAGTTTTGATAAAGCCAAAAGCTATTCTACTCTCAACAGCAAAAGATAAAACTGTGACCCAAAGCCCTTCTCAAGGGCTATTACTAGCAAAGTGTTTCTGCCAGATGACATGCAGTAAAAGATCATGTTAAGGGGATTGCTTTCCCAATGCTGGTTGCATGGGCACTGCCATTAAGTTAATAGATATAAGATAGATGGGACAAACATAATAGTCTAGTAAATAAAAATGAAGAGTAGTTAGGCATAAGAAATATGATTAGTTGAGATCTCTTCCTCTGATTATTTGTACAAGGAATTGTAAAAGGAAATAACAGACTAGAAATCTTTTCGGTACCTTTTAAAATTGAATTAACAAGTAACAAGCCTAGCTTGCAAATGCCTTTGTCTATTCGATTCTGAAGAAACCCACAGTCCTTTAAAACTGCACCAGTAAGAAACTGGACACACAAAAAAGTGCAGTCTCCCAGGAAGGCATACTCTTCAGTACACCCTTCAGATGGAGTCACAGAGAATCATGGATAAGAACCTCCCAGTGGGTAAAGCCAGTACTTTTATATGCAACAAACAAGATAGTTACTTCTAGAGAGCAGAACTGGGGTCTGATGAGGAATCACTCCTCCACCTGCGCATTCTTTGAAGGTTCCCCTTTGCAACACTTGGTTAGACCGAAGACCATGACTACTCTTTTTTTCCCCGTTCTTTTTCCAAATTGCTTCACCATTGTACACCAGATGCGTGGGGAAGGGAAGGACACAGGAGAGTGGAACAGATACCTCATTTTTTAATTCGTGTGTCACTGGATCATGCAGTTACATCCAGACTTATACAGGACTGCACATCATCTCCAGATCATGCACTTTGAACTGCTTGGAACTTTGGCTTTTCATCCTTTGAATAAGGTGTGTTCTATGTATCAGAAGAAGGGTATATATATGGATATTTGGGTGGCCAGAAGAGTGGACTGTGACAGGGTTGTCCACCAAAGCATATTCTCACCTTCTTCCTTTATTACTAGCACTGTCAAATATTAGCTAGATCTGTGGTTGCCCAGCTAAGAGAACTTCATTTCTCACCTTCCCAACAGTTAGATGTGGTCATGTCTTTAGTCAGGACAATGAAATGGGTAATGATGTATGCTACTTTTGGGATGCACTCTTAGGAGATATGCACTCTTTCTGCCTTTTTGCTGGGCTAATATAGAGGTAATGACAAGTTCTGGGATGGAGGTCATGTTATGAGGATAGCAGTACTGCCCTACCTGTCCTGGACCACCTATCTCTGGATCAGTATGAGAAAAAAAAAAAAAAACTATTTTGTTTCAGATATAGTAACTTTGGGTTTCTCTGTTAAAGCAGCCTAATCTGTATCCCAACTAAAAGCTAGGCTTAATTATGGAAGAGTATTAGTATTCTTGTCTTCAAGAGGAAAGGCAGAGCCTTGAACAAATGAAGAAGAAACTTTGCTAATTTAAGTCAGGGTTTTCGCCCTATTAAACCAAATGTGTAACCACTGAATACTTAAGGTGAACCAATCTAGTATGAGACATTATGCAAGAAAAGACTGGTCCTGCTCAGTGCTGAACTATTTCTAGATTGTTACAAAAGAGAGAAATAAACTTGTATTTTGTTTAAACTGCTGCATTTTAGGTCTTTGTTATACCAAAGACAATGCTTAGACTTCATGCTAAAGAATAGTTAGAATTTGTTGAAGAACTAGAACATAATCATAAAAATGACACACAAGTAGTGTATGCCTGATGGAGACCAAAAAAAAAAAAAAAAGGACTCTCTCAGTGTGGAATAGCTCAGAAGAGATTAGGAAAGTCTGAAAAAAGGAAGTCCTAATAGTAAAAATGGCATTGCTGAAAGCAGAAATATTTAATTTTCTCCTCAGAAAACAAACAGAACTCAATGTAAATTTTCTTACAACTATTCTAGTAAATGAAAAACTTCTGTTTTATGAAAAAGCTTTGAAATAAATTAAGGCACTTTTTGCTTTAAAAATGTTTTTTATAATAATAAAATTAACAGCCATGGAACACTTGAGAACACTATAACAAGGCAGAACATTTTAAAACAAAAGTTTAAAGAAAGTAAAAATCAGTAAATCCCTGAACAATGAAACTGAACAAACTGGATTGCTTAACATTTTTCTAGTCTTTCTTCAATGGGTATGTAATGGAGATATATGCATTTTGATATGTACTACATAGCATGTATGTACATACGTTAGCTCTGTTGTGCTTTTTCATTTAACATTATACAAGTACTTCTTGACATGAAAAATTCTTCAGTTTAGTTGCCAGGTATTTCTAATACGTTTAATTTCATGCAGTAATTAAAAAAAAATCTAGAATATTTACTTTGACAGAAGAATGATCTTATTTTTTTTCAAATGCTTAGCAGTAACCAGGCAGGCCTTCATAAGTCTAGCAGGCACACCCTAGAGTGTTTTCTGGAAAGGCCTGTAGAACCTATTGCGTATTACCTCATAGTAAAAACAAAAAATAGAAAGTAAAAACTGAGGCAAACTGCCAAGAGGAAATGTAAATTACAAAATGAACACTTAATTTAAGCTTAATGTTACATCTCTGGCCATATTCTACAATACTGTATAGGACTAATCCTCCTGTCCTCCTTGTGGGACAGACCGCACCACAACGAAGAGGTAACTAAACCAATGGGGGAGGCTGGGTCAAAGCCCTCTCATTTCCGTGGGTGGTAAGCCGAAGTTCCTTCCTTCATCCGAGACTGTCTGCCCATTTTGGCAGAACATTTATGTAAAACCGGAATTTCACATATGGAACTCCCAAGTCACCCATCTGGCTACACCCACCTTATTTTTTGGGTTGAAAATTTGTCACAGGAACAAATGTTATCTTCCATGATTTAAGAAAGAAGAATGATCCAACAGCGCCATTACAGTCACCTAAACTGCCTTAGTGGTGGTGTTAGTGCTTTGCTCCTCTATTTTCTCCTCTGTAAAATGGGTTTATCAACATATTATTTATACATATGTATGTGTACATATATATGACATTACATTTAATTGTCTTCCCCATTCTGACCTTTTTGGAAATTGTGCTTAGTTTTCATTTTTGGATACAGTAATAATCTTAATCATTTATCATTACAATGGCTGCAAATGCAAGTAGACATATTCTAGTTATCTGTAAGGTAGGTCATTTTGTATCTTATTGGCCATACAGAACAACTGCTAAGGAGGTTGTGAAATGGGAATGAATTTCAAAATCAAACGCTAGGTTTTTTTTTTTCTTTTTTGGCCTCTGACGCTTCACGTATTTTGTACCGCCATTAATACACTAGTTCTCGGCCTGGGAACTTTGTCCTGGAGCCGAGCCAGAAAAAAATCTTCGGTGTCTCGCAGGAACAGAAAACCCTCAGAGAGAACACGCCCTGTTGCAGCCCATGTTGCGTGAGCCTTAGGTATCCTCGATTCCGGGGCGGGAGCAGCTCAGTGCACACGGGTCCTGCCGCGCAGCGCCAACAGTCCAGTGCTCGCCGGTCCCGCAGCTGCGGCTCGGCTCTCGACCGCGCCGTCCCGCCGGCGGCCCTTCGGTCAGCGACCTGCCTATGCTTTCTGTCACCAGGAGGGCTCGCCAGCTCTTCCACAGCCTTTCCCCCAACCCGAGAATGGGCGACTCGCGTTCTAAAATCGTCAGTCCCCAGGAGGCCTTGCCGGGCCGGAAGGAGCCAATCCCCGTGGCGGGTAAGGACGCGGCTCGCACGGAGGGCGCGAGCGTCGCTGCTGCGCACGCGTATCGGCGCCGGGCGGCTGCGCGTCCTCCGCCCGCCGGGGAGACCCGGGACCGGCCTCCGCGGGACCTCGAGCCGGGGCGGGGAGGAGGCGGGGGGCCTTCCTCCTTGTTTAGCTTCTCCCCCGAAAACACAAAACGCTTTGACGGAAGCTAGTAAGCTAGTAGAACTCACTTAAAGTGCAAATATCCCAGCGTCTCCAAACTTTGGGAAGGAAAAGGGCTGACGCGATATCCACCCTTAACGGGTCTGCAGTCCCGCAGTCCTGGGTTCTCTGCCTCCTTTCCTTTCTTTCTTTTTTGCCTCGGCCGCTGGGATGCAGGCCCCTTGCAGAGATGGTGCGCCGTATTGTGTTGTCGCTGGAAGTAATGTAATGATACAGAACGATGAGACCTGCAATTTACTTCATTCCAGCGTTCGGGTTGCAGGCTTCTATTATCTTCCAGGACTGTCCAGTTTCCCTCACTTGGCAGGAGCTGCTTTTGGTCCTGTACTCCCTGGTCAGCCAGTGTGTATCAGTCGTGCGGGGGTGTCTATTTTAGAGCTGGGCTTCTCAAACTTAAAAATAACTTTACAATCTCATGCTGATACTTTTGGAAAATATAGTAAAAGTGAAATGCTAGAAAGTGATCACATGCTTGGATGCCCAGTAATGTTTAACTACGCTAGAAGTTTTCAAAAGCGTAATTCTCAGTTTCTGTCGTAGACACGTAGCAGTCTGCAGACAGCACAGGTCTACCAACCCCAGGACCATACTTTAAGTAAGATTGCCTTAATTCAGTGTTTCTCAGAGTGTGGCCCCATCAATATTTGTTTTAAAACAAACCTTCCAGTGCTCGCTTCAGCAGCACATATTCTAAAATTGGTGCGATACAGAGAAGGTTAGCACAGCCCCTGCGCAAGAATGACATGCAAATTTGTGATGTGTTCCATATTCAAAACAAAACAAAACAAAACTCTCCAGGTGATTTTTAATGCACTCCATAGTTTGCAAACCACTGCCCTAGAGCTGTTGGAGGATTAAGTGATGATTAATCTTTTACATATAGCTCAATGCCAAGAAAGATCTTGCACTGAAATTTTCTAGGAATAATTTTCCGTAAGGGATTGTTGAATATTTATAGTGAGGGTGTATTTATCACATGCAATACTCAGTCTGATATTGGAAAAGGTAGAAGTTTTTTGGATTTGAGGCAATTTGGACGTTGTGACTTGTTTTTTGTTCATCTGCAGTAGCAGTTCTATTACCTGTGACTGCTGTCACTTCACCTCCAATTGTGAGCCCTAAAAGTTGATTTTTAACTCAAATTCAGAAAATGAGTTTTGAAAAAAAAAAAAAAACAGATTATCTTTATCTCTAAACCATATTTAATCCAATTATCTAAACTTCATTTATCTTAGAATAAATTATCTCTTAACAAACCAAGATTCATAAATGGATGTATATAAAGGTAATGCTTTCTCAATGTTGAACTTCTCCAGCTGGTACTGAACTTCCCCTTACAGACTACAGTGTCTTTGATATGCTCTTCTAGACAGAGGGACAACCCAAAAACTTGATCAGATTTCCAAACTCGTTTAGGATTAAGACTGAACAAAATTTAGTTCTGTTTTATCTTAACCAAAGTCTTCTCAATTTCCCATTATGTATATGACACTTTTGATAAAAAATTAACCAAAATGCTAAGGATTTCTTTTTCATATCCCCATAATAACTCTGCAAATATCAGGACGTGGTTCTCTTCCAGGCTCATCTGTTTTTTCCATATAGCTGTGTGTACATCTCTCTGTTATCTGTACATGTAAACTGCTTTTTTGGTATAGGACCAAACCTGTAATACATATGTGTTTATTATTCAGTTGCTATAAATGCCCCCCCTCCCCCACTCCACCAATATTTGATTTTAGATTGTGATCTCTCCAGTCTCCATTCCTGGTACTACTCTTGCCTCGACATGTTGCTGAACATTCTGATTGGCCCCAGAAATGGGCAGTGTTATTCTTCAGTGGATTTTGGTGGTTGCAAGCTTGAAGCTTAAGGACTTAGTATTACTGTTTTGAAAGATATTAATTTTGACTCCAGCCTCCAATCTGTTTAATAGTTCTTCATATTACCTCTGTCTATGTCTATTGTGATTTGCACCCTGACTTTCTAAAGTTCTGTGACAAAAGCATCCCCTTTTGATTTTAGAAGACAAGGCCCATCTGTTTATTGTCTTTGGCTCAGCCAACTAGGTGATGTGTACTATTACCAAATACTTGAGGTGTTAAGGGTTATGATCTAGACTTTAATCTTTCCTTTCTTTGTATGTTTAGGGAAACATTTTCTTTTATAAACTGGCCTAGTAGTAGATTTCTACTTTGCAAGAAGGTAAGATTCAATCTTTTAAACTTCTTTAACATTTACTTCTTCCCAGGCTACCTAAAATGGAACAGCATGAATAGGCCTAGTTTGAGTGATTGGTTAAAACTAAACCTGGACTAGACTGCCTCATTTGAAGCACACTCTGTTCAGGTTAGCAGTGGGTTCTGGACAGCACTGGTTGGGTGGCTGGCAGGGCACACAGCACTTTGCCTAATCTTATATGTAGAGTGGTTTTGCTCTGTTTCAGTGCCTGGCTGTAAAGCAATACTAAGAACTTTGGAATTGGGGGAAAGGGGAATTCATGCTTGTTCAACTGAATTGGTAGGCAGTTAATGGCTAGAGATAGGAAGTAGAGACTTATAATAAAACCTCAGAGTGTCTCCTATGTTGTTCAAATGTAAGTTTATTATAGTTAAAACCAATCTTATTTCCAATGAGTTAATTATAGTAAAAGTCCAGCTTTTATTTTATATGGCACTTTTTTTTTTTCATATTGGAAACATTGCTAATCTGTTTTTTTTGCTCATGTATTGGGATTTGGATATAGTCAAGGTAACATTGACAGCTCCTATTTAATCTCTGCTTTCTTGCCTTTATATATTTAGATAGTGTTCACTGCATTTATTACTGTGATGCCTTTTGGGGGCAAGGAAGAGTTGTAGCACACTTGCTAAAGGTATACCCTTTTAAGAACTTTAAATAAAACAGTAGAGCAATATAAGTAATCCAAAAGTTGGCTCTTTGAAAAATAATAGAACTACAACAGTCAAATTTATAAACTATTAGTCTAATAAAGGAAAAAAGGAAGGATATACAAATACACAAGATAAGAACTGAGAAGGGGGAATAATGAAAGTAGAAAATTTAAAGAATCATAGGGATGATTTACTTGGCTCTGAAAATAAGTTTGAAGACTATGATGGCATAGATAATTTTTAGGAACATGTAATTGACCCAAACAGCCCAGAAAGAAGTAGAAAGTCTAAACAGATTGATTTTCCTAGAACAAATAAAGTTATGAAAGAGTTGCCTCCTTCCAAAGCATTATGTCCAGACAGTTTTACAAGGGACTTCTACTAAATATTTAAATAGCAGATAATTCTAGTACTTTTAAACTTAAGGAGTTGTCAGATTGTTTTTAAGAAGCAAGTATAACATTGAAACCAAAATTGATAAAGATTGCACAAAAAGAAAATCTTATATATTAATATTGTTGCAAAACTGCAAAATAAATATGAATAAACAGAATCCAGTAATGAGATTTAATCCCAGAATGCAAGGAAAGGTCAATATTAGGAAATCTATTAATATAATTCATCATTTAACTGAAGTAAGGAAAATGATATAATTATCTCTCCAGATGCTAAAAAGTTGTTTGACCAAATTTCACAACCATTCTTGACAGTAACACTCAGAGATGGCTACTTCCTTAACATGATAAAATATATCTATTTTATTTTAGGCTATCATGGTGCTTAATGAAGAAGCATTAGAGATTCCCACTAAAGTCCTTATCAAGAAAGAATATGGAGGTGGGCCACTTTTGGTCAGCCTGGTAGCAGATATATACTAGTACTAAATACTTTTGTTGTTAGGGGTTAGCTCTAAGCTTTAATCTTACCTTTTTTGTGTTCTTAAGAAAATTTTCATTCTCTTAAAAACTGTGGCCTAGTAGATTTCTACTTTGCAAGAAGGTAAGATTCAAACCTTCAAACTTTTTTAATGTATAATTTTTCCAAGGATGCCTAAAGTGTATCGGAGCATGACCAGGCCTACTTTGGGTGACTGGTTATTATTTAACATGTTTTGTAGGTGTTTGCCAATGCAGTTAGACAAGAGGAAGCAATTAGAGAAAGTAAAAAAACTAACATCATTTGCAGATGATAAGATTACAAATCTGGAAAATCTAAGAAAATTTAGTAAAATACTAGGATATATATATCCTTCCTAGACAGAAACCAATAGCTTTAGTCTATATAAACAACTTGTTAGAAAATATAATGGAAGAAAACACATATATAATAGCAACCAAAAAAGTTAAAATTTGGGAATAAAGTTAGGAAGAAATATATAAGACCTATGTGAAGAAAACTTTAAAACACCACTGAAGATGCAAAAGAAGACTCAAACAAGGGGCAAGGCATACCAGGTTCTTGGATAGATGACTGAGCAGGGAACATATATATCAATTCTCCCTACGTTTATTTATAAAGGTAATGTGGCTTCAGTAAACTAATGATATTTTTGTTTTGTTCTATAACTAGATACACTAATTAAAAAATTTGTATAGAAAAATAAATAGTAATAGTTATGGTAACTGTAAAAGAAGAGCAAAGAAGGACAGCTGTCCCTACCATACAGTAAAAGTAAAGTTTATGATTTAAGCAGTGTGGTACTAGTCCATAAATACATAGGTCAATGGAGTAGAATAGAAAGATCAGAAATTCTGGAATGCATATGGGAATGTATCATATGATAAAGGTGATATCTCAAATCAGTGGGAAAAAGATGGAATACTCAATAAATGGTTATGGGACAACTTGGTAGCCATGTAGAAAAAAAGTTGAATTTGTACTTTCCATCTTAAACCAAGATAAGTTCCAAAAGCTCATGCATATTAAGTGCTTACTCTATGCCAGGCACTGTAGTACTTCATATTTACTAATACATTTAATCTTCATGATAACCTGATGCAGTAGTAACTATTGGTATTCCCCATTCATAGCTGTAGGAACTGAGGCCCATAGAGGCTAGGCAACTTATCCAAGGTCCTATAGCTAGTAAGTGGTGGATCTGGAATAGGAATGTAGGCAGTTTGACTCTAGAGTTTGTGATGTTAACTGTTATACTGTTTTTCCATTACTTAAATGTAAAGAATCCAACAATTTAAGTGTGAGAAAGAGAGAATTCCTTTATAATCTTTGTGTGAGGAACGCCTTTCTAACCATGACTTGAAAATCAGAAGTTAGATCACATCAAAAGAAGAATCTTCTCCAGGCAGAATTACCATAAAGAAATTCAAAAGACAAATGAGGTTATATATTTTCAACTCATATCATAGGTGAAGAACTAGTGTCCCTAATATATAAGAAACTCCTTGAAATTAATAAGAAAACACCAACATCTATTGGAAAAATAGGCAAAGATTATGAACAGTTTCCAGAAAAGAAAGTACAATTGGCTCTTAAACATATAAAAAGATGCTCAACTACACTCATAATGAGGAGAATACAAATACCATTTTTCATTTTTCAGACTGGCAAAAATCCAGAACTTTGATGATACACTTGGTTGCCTTAAGGAAAAAGGCACTCTCGTACATTGCTGGCGAGAGTATAAATTGGCTCAACTCTTAGGGAAGGCAATTTGGCAATATCTATCAAAAATTTAATTGCGTATACCTTTTGACCCAGGAATGCAATTTCTGGGAATTTATCCTACAGATACACTTGCACACATGCCAAATGATGACTGTACCAGGTTATTCACTGCAGCTTTGTTTGCAGTAGCTGAAGGTTGGAAACAACCCAAATGCCCATCAATAGGGGCTAGTTAAATAAATTATGGTTCGTCCTCACAATGGAATATGCAGCTGTAGAAAGAACTTGGAAAATCTGTGTGAATGGGTATGGAGGGATTGCCAAGATATCGTGTTAAGTGACAAAAGCAAGGTCAGAACAGTGTTATGTAGTGTGCTAACTTTTGTGTGCAAAATGTGTATGCACAAAGAAACTTTGAAAGGATGGCTAAGAAACTAATAGCTAGTGAGCGAGCTATGCAGTGAGCTGAGAATGGGTGGGAGACTTTTCTTTCTTTCTTTTTTTTTTAATAACTTGATTCCTGTTAATGCAACCGCTTTATTGAATTAAATAACTCCACTTTGAAGATGATCTCTCTGTTGTTTTTAGTCTAATTGACCACCTTTCGATTATCTTTTGTTATCCCTCTTTCAAGGCCTTTTTTTTTTTTAAATTTTGCTCTCTTTTTCTTGTCAAGTAGGTCTTTTTTTCTTCCCTAACTTGCTTTTGTAATCAAAATCTACATTTTGGCATGATTTAAAAATCTAAATTTAGAGGGTGAAATTGGAATAAGTTAACCCAAGTCATTTTACATTTCATAAATATTCATTTATATTGAAGCAGCAATTGTGGTGGCATCATTTATACAAAGAAAAGATCTTTGGGGACAAATTCCTTCCACTATTATGTACAAGACATTATGTGTATTTCTTTTATTTTCAGTGATATACACAGACTTTTAAAAGAAAATGATAGCAAACAATTTTCCTTTTAGAAAAATTTCTCCAATGTGTGATTAGTTTCTAAATTATAGGACGCAGAACTATTTTTTCCTCCTCTTTGCATTTTGTCTAAAGCTTTTTATTTGCCCTCTGTTTCGGAGCCCTCAGTGTTTCCCTGAGGTCCTTGGAATAAGGGTATTTGTACCTCCGACAATCTTATCCTCTCTTCCCAGCCTTTCTTTCCACTGTGGCCCTACAGGACCCTGTTTTCTGGCTAATGGGTTTCAGTGTTTTGCTTCTGGAATTGCTAAATGATTCTACCCTGGACTTCGCACTCCTATCTTTTCATTAAATCATTCATTAAATGTCTATTAAATGCCTGCTTAGGTAAAATATTATGTTTTCCATATACCCTTATCATACTCCTTCCTAAAAACTTGCCCTGTTTGAATTCCGTTTCTCCCATACACCCATTCTCTCTGACCTAAGTGATCCCTTTCTTTTCTACTGGACAAATAATTATGTACTGTTTATGAATTCTTCTATTGAATCTTGCATTGTAACTTTGATGTTTTGTTGCTAAGTTATTGAATCTATGTCTAATTTCCCTGTATGAGGGTGAGCTCCCCAGAAAGATGGCTGTTCAGAGAAGGAGCCATGTTTCACTCCTGAAAAGAAGAGGCTGGACTGTGTTTGATATTTATTTTATCCTTTAGTGTATTTCACTTCACAAAGGACGCTACCTACATTAGGCACTCAATCTGGTTTGTGGATATGGGCAGCGCATGATTAATGCCTGAAAACAAAGGCCAAAACCAGTGGTCTTTTTGTGTGACCTTGTGTGACCAGTGTGGCACAGAGAAACTAAAATAGGTGACCTTTTGTCCATGGATACATACACTTAATTGTTTTTCCACTAGTGGTGATGGATTTGTACTGATTTCATACTTTCTTCTCGATTGCCCTTGTGACCAGTGGTAAACTTTTCTACTGGCCAGGATGAAGGATGGGGAGCCGCTCATCTAATCTCTGAGCAGAGCCTGCTAAGCAGTGGTGGAGAAAGAAAGAGGTGTTATGCTCAGCACAATCCATGTGGGGCCTTTGTCTACTACACTCAATTCAGGGGTCACAGTGCACCCCTGCCTTGGGTTGGGGAGGGCGCAGAGTGAGGACAGCTGAGATAAGGAGTGGGAGACGGGTTGGATGAGGAGACATCAGCTTGTGTAATGAACTCCAAGAGAGCCAGCAGCCTTGAGGCACTCACCTAGGACCAGAGTGGAGTCCACTTTGCTGAGCTTGGTCGAGCTCCCTTATAGGCCCCAGCAGCACGCCAGCCATCAGCACGTTGCCTTGGCAGATGACCAGGCCCTGCCCTCCTGTGCCAGCCCAAATCATCAAACTCTGCTGATGTACAAAAGACTGAATTCTGCAAAAGATGGTTTCCAAATGTCAATGCATGATAAATGAAAGTTGTGGATCATCTATAGACTATTCTTTCATCTTTCTTCCATCATAAATTCCCAGTTTGTCAGAGCATCCCAGTATCTAATGTTTTATGAAAACGTAGTACTAGACTGCAAACTACTTGAGGGTAGGAATTATATTATTCTTTGTGCCTGGAATACAGGCTGTCAATAAATATTTATTGGATGACTCCGGCATACTATGTTGTGAGCTCTTTGTGAGATAGGCTTCTCTGGGCAGTATCATACATAATAGACATATACATGTTATATATTATGGCACATAATAGATAGTCAACAAATTTTTGAATAAATAATAGAACAGTGGATAGAAGAAGACAGGAAGGGTAGAGGTTTGGGGCCTTGGGATTGTTCTTGTTTACTGGTTTTCATGTTCCTGGTTTTTCTGCAGCCAGGTAGAAATGTATGTAATAGGAGTGGGCCATATTTGAAGAATAGAGTGTGATTCCACCCTGTTATGTGATGGCAGTCTCTTTACCTGCCATTTTCTCTTCTTCCTGTAGTTCAGAGCATCAGCCAAGGCTTGGCCACACAGAGCTGAGTTTCTGCCATGCCTCCATGAGCTTTAGTTACATCAGCTTTCTAGGCCATGGGTTTGTAGTCATTTGGCAGTTCAGTCATCTTTAACTTGTATCATTCTCCTTATCAGATATTAAGCCAAGAGATGGCAAGAGGTTGGGAGTGTCCGACAGTGACCTTATCTTTGAATAAATGGAATTGGCATTTGCTGGTGCCACCCCCTTCTTTGTCCTTATTTTACTGCTTTACTCTTTCTACCCTTCTTCTCATGGATGACTAGCTTCTTCCCTTCCACTTTTGTCTATGGGTGGCTCCTAAAATCTATATCTCATCTTGCAAAAGTTCTACTTTTCTATTTCCAAATACTTACAAGATATGTATGTCCTGTTGTGACCCTAAAGTCATTTCTGAAAACAAACTTCTCATTTCCCTTCAAAACATTGGATACATATTTTAATTTTCTCATTTTCGCCAGCGACACTAAGATGTTCCCAAGTCCCCCAGACCTTAGCTGCATTCATCTTTGTTCCTTGCTTCTGTATTTAATCTATCCCTTTTCCAATAGTTTTGATTGTTTTTTGCCTTCTGTGTTAATCAGGATTCTCCAGAGAAACAGAATCTATAGGGTATATGTAGATACATAGAAAGAGATTTATTATGAGGGATTGGCCCAAATGGCAATGGAGGCTGAGGAGTTCCAGATCTTCCATCTGCAAGCTGGAGGCCTAGGAAAGCTGGTGGTGTGATTCCAGTGCAGCCCTGAAGACCTGAGAACCTGAGTAGCCAATGATATAAGTCCCAGTCCTAGCCCTAAGCCCCTAGAAGCAGGAGTGTCTGAGGGCCGGAGAGCATGGGTGTTCCAGCTCAAACAGAGAGAGTGAATTCACCCTTCATGCACCTTTTTGTTCTAATCTGATTAGATTGGATGAGGCCCCCCAACATTGGTGGGGCCATCTTCTTTACTCAGTGAACTGACTCAAATGCTAATCCCTTCTGGAAACACCTTCACGGACATACCCAGAAATAGCGTATTGCCAGCTATCTGGACATCCCTTAGCCCAGTCAAGTTGATACATAAAATTAACCATCACACTTTCCTGGTGCTCTGCCTTTATTCTCCCCAGTCTATCATGAACAGCACCATCAGACATCTCTTTAAACCTCAAATTTCATTCTGTCACTGCGTAGGAAGTAGTGGCAACACTACGTGATCTGTGTGATGACACTTCATCCTGGAGTTAGACACTTTCTGTTACTTGTTGCTCATCTCAGTGTTCCAGATCTCTGCTTCCACCCCTGAGGTTGACTCTTGCTCTTAGCTCTTTCCTTCCAGAATGTTTGCTTGCTTTCTCACAGCCCATCTAAATCTTCCTGGGCCTTTCAAGGCTAAACTTAGTTCTTCCCCTTCCATGCTGCCTTTTGGGACCATTTCAACTTAGATTGCTTTTGGAATTGTAGGCAGGGCTATGGCTTTGGGGCGCTGTTTTGTGCTTTCATTCCAATGTATTTCCTTAGGGGGATGATGGTTGAGTTGCTTTAATATATTTAGAGCTCAGTGATTGCTATTTTTCTCCCTTGTGTTTCCTGAACTCGTAGCCTGGTTATGGTGCCCAGCTGGTATGGCCAGAGCTCTTGAGTTATAATGGCTAAGTGGCTTTGTCTTTGGTAACTTCTTCCTGGGTGTCCTATCAAAATGTTCTTCCTATTTGGTGAGATACTTGATTGCTTTGACTCATGATGCTGTTAAGAGATAAATTGAAGCATATTAAAAAATTTAAGAGCTTATTTGAGCAAAAATTGATTAGAGTCAGGCAGCATCCAGTGGCAGACAAAAGGAGCTGTGGGGAGCTGTATGGAAATGAAAGACTTTTATAGGCAGAAGGGAATGGGAACAAAAGTTATGCCAGCAATGAAAGCAGGTTGGTTACTGCAAGGTTACTCTCCTTCAGGGGATGGTAGGGATCTACCAGGCAGATTACCTAACCAGGCTGATCAGGTAATTGCTCACTGACTGGTTTAAGATTTCATTTTTGGGACAGCCAAAACTGTTAACAAAGTTAAGTCTTGGTTTAGTAATATGGGGATTAGCATATGTGACTCCATTTTGGACCTGTTTTCTTGCTCTGTGTGTGTGTGTGTGTGTGTGTGTGTGTGTGTGTGTGTAAAACAATGCCAAATGCTTGATTTTTCTCTTGACCAGAGATCACAATATCCTCTGGGTCAACTGTCAACTGAGACCTCTTCTGTAAACTGGGTCTCTTATGAAAGGTTGGATAAGGTTATTACCCTTCATAAAGAAAGACATGGTTCCTTATATTTCATTAGGACTTTTGTATCATTTCGTATGAGCACATCTACAATGTTTTTAGCATGGTATATTTCTGGTCCACTAGCTTGTTGAGTATTAAATTTACATTATAATATAGCTAAGACCAGTAATAGTGAAACTAGAAGAAATGCAGAGTTACAATATTATTGCAATGAATATATTATTATTTTTTAAAAAATGAAGAACAAAATTTAGAGACATCAAATGACTTCCCAGAGTATGTATATAAAATGAATTCTTTTGAAAATGTTACAATGGTAAGGTAATAACATCAGTGTTGAATTTTCCTCTGTAACTTTTTCACATTTTACCTTTGATTTTTTAAAATTTGTAGTTTACAGTTAGGTAATTTGTAGTTTGCTCAGGTCAAATACAATGTAAAAAAACTAAAAAGTGTTATTCACATGAGGCCCAAAATGATTTCTTTGGCCAACTGAAAAAGACTTGATGTTTTAACAGATTTAACTCAAAAGGCAAGAGTCATGAAAATAAAATATTATGAGGGAATTCATAGCATTCCAGCTGGAGAAAACGAAACCTACAGTAAAAAATCCTGAGTGTACTGTAGTTAGCAGATGAAAAGGAAACCATGTTAGAGTTTGCAGAATGGAGTAGCCAGCTGTCAAATAGAACCCCCTGAGAAAACTGCATTGCTGAAAAACCTCCATTTCCTTATCTCTTCTTAAGAACCAATTCATAAAGAGCTACA
The DNA here is from genome assembly GCA_028627145.1 of Eidolon dupreanum. Taxonomy (NCBI): domain Eukaryota; kingdom Metazoa; phylum Chordata; class Mammalia; order Chiroptera; family Pteropodidae; genus Eidolon; species Eidolon dupreanum. The sequence goes on from CM053512.1 coordinate 19,967,806, forward strand.
TCATCTAGCAGTAAGCCCTCTGCAGCAACCCCTGCTGGTCCCTGAAGTTACTAGCTAACCATTTAGCATTCTTCGCACACTAGTTGTGTGCGCTAGCATGAAGAAGCGCTACACTGAGCTCCTGCTTCCCCCATCGAGGACTACAGAGGGCCTAATAACAGTCAGGCTCATGCAGGGTCTCTCCTTGACAACCAGAGGCTGGTTGCTGGGGAACCACATACCTCCAAGAGTGAAAATTGCACCCAACTGCCTCTGAATGTAAAAGAGGTTTGGGGAGCCCCCCCTTGTAGATAACTTTTAATAAATTAAAAAAATGTTTCTTTCTTTAGGATTATGCTCATACTATAGGGCTTGTGGGTTTATTTTTATAAGTAGAATAAAAGGGAATAATTATTTTCTGGTGCAAATTAAGAGTTGGATGAATAAGATTATGTATGTTTACTGCAGTAGTTTTGGGGAAACACACATCTGATTTAAGGAATAAGCTACATCAATTTAAATATGACTCTCCAGGGGCAAGATATGAACGAATGCATTTCAATTAATATAATGATGGAACTTAAGCCTTAACTACTTTGGTTCACTGAAAACCCACAATTATTACTTTATTTTATTTTATTTTTCCAGAATAAGAGTTGAAGCTTCTGTGAATACATTTTCTTTGGAACTTGTAGGATGGTTGACAAACAAATTTTATATCATTTATAAAACTGATATAATTTTATAAATGAGGATTCTTTATTATTTACACCATATAGTTGTATTAAACTAATTAGAAAGGAACCATGTGGTCTTTGCTCTCAGTCTTCAGTTTCTCTACCAGCTTAGTCTGGTAATAGGTTTCCTCCCTGCCTCAGAGTGAGCTGATTCTACCTAGTCTATGCTGAGATGGCTTCTCCTTGTGTTAGGGCCTTTTTTTTGGCCTATGGATATCCAATTGCTAAAGCACCATTTGTTGAAATCCTTCCTGCATTGAATTGCTTCTGCACCATTGTCAAAAGTCAGTTGGGCATATTTGTGTGGGTCTATTTCTGGGTTCTTATTTTCTTCCACTGATCACATATGCCCATCTCTCTGCCAATGCCACATTGTCTTGGTTACTGTATCTACAGAGTAAACCTTAATTGGGTAGTTTCCCCTCCCATTTTATTCTTGTTTTTCAAAATTGTTTTACCTATTATAAGGCCTGTGCCTTTCCATATACATTTAAGAATTAAGTTGTCTATAAAACTTTATTATTTCACTCATATAAGGTACCTAGAGTAGTCAAAATCATAAAGAAAGAAAGTAGAATGGTGATTGCCAGAGCCTGGGTCAGGGAGGAGAGAAGGGGAAGTTATTGTTTAATGGGTATAGAGTTTCAGTTTTACAAGATGAAAAGAGTTTTGGGTGTATATGGTGCTGATGGTTGCAGAACAGTGTGAATGAATGTATTTAATATCACTGAACTGCACACTTGAAAATGGTTAAGATGGTAAATTTTATGTTTTGTGTATTTTACCACAATAAAAAGAACATCACACACAAAGAATAAACTTGTCCATGTTTACAGAAAAATTTGTAGGATTTATATAGGAATTGGATTAAAATTATAGAACAATTTGGAGAGAATTGTCTTTACTATGTTGAATCTTCCAATCCATAAGCATTTATTTAAGTTTTCTTTGATTTCCTTTACTGGTGTTTTTTTGATTTTCAGTTTATAGATCTTCTACATGTTTGTTAAGTTTATACCTAAGGTTTTCATTTTTTTGGAGCGATCGTAAATGGTATTGTCTTTAATTTCGATTTCTGTACGTTCATTGTTAGCATATAGAAATGTAATTGATTTTTGTGTGTTCATCTTATATCCTCTAACTTTGCTGAACTCACTCATTAGTTCTAGGAGGGGTGTGTGTGTGTGTGTGTGTGTGTGTGTGTGTGTGTGTGTTACTTGGGATTTTCTACCTAGACAACCATATTATATGGAATAGTTTTAATCTATACACATTTTGTCTCTATTTCTTGCCTAATTGAAGTGGCTAGAACTTCCAGTACTCTGTTAAATAAGAAAGTAGACATCCTTACTTTGTTCCAAATCTTTGGGGAAGCTTTCAGTCTTTTACTGTTAAGTGTGATGTTAGCAGTAGGTTTTTTACAGATGCTCTTTATTGAATTGAGGTATTTCCCCTCCATTCCTAATTTGCTGAGAGTTTCATCATGATTGGGTCTTTCTCCACCTACTTTTCTAAAGTTTTATTGAGACATAGGCATACTCATTGGCTCATCTATTTATTGTCTATGTCTGTTTTCATACTGCAACACCAGAACTGAATGGTTGTCACAGGGACCATGTGACCCTCAAAGCCTAAAATATTTATTATCTGGCTTTTTATAGAAAAGTTTTTCGACTGCTGTGCTGCAGTTTCCTGAAGTCTTTCTTTTAGTGTGCCTTTTTCTTCCTCCCTGTCAGAGTGCCTCCTATATCTTTATACAATAAGATGATTGCAAACTCTTAATCACTCTACACATGCATCTTTAATTGAACAAGACCTAGATCCTGAATCATTGACTGGTGCCCACCTCAACAGAAAGTAGAGTATGGATGTGTGTAGGTCTAGATGACTTCCAAAGGCACTTCTGACTTTGACATGTCTATATTTTTATCAGCAGTAGTGTTTTGGGTAGTGCTTAGCCTTATAAATTCTGTGAACTCCTTAACTTTGACCATAAACCTGAACAAATTGCTTGCATTGCACTTACTCATAGCCCGGTCCTTCTCTCCTGCCCTTATTCCTTAACTCCTACTGTAGTCTGCATTGCTGTGTTTCAGATGTTTACATGATAGAAAGATATATGACTTCAGTGATTTCTAAAGAGTCCAGTGGAATGTTGCAATTTTAAACTCAATGACTCTTTACCCCATATTTACTTATTACATTATGTTTTTCTAAGGGAGTTTTAAAGTGTTTAGTTAAAAACTTTTTTGACAGGTTTGTTGCTTTGGCTGAAAATGAGCTGGGTAAATGATGGACTGAGTCCTCAAGTTAGGAAATAAGCAAATATGTTCCTTTGAACACTGAAAGGTAAACTGTTGTGGTTTTGTGCTTATTGAATGATTACTAATTGGTAGAGATACTATGTCCTGCACACACATTTTGTTCCAGCTTGCTTGATCTACTCTTTCTAGAACATGCCTTTACTGATAAAACTCTTTTCTTCTTTTTGCCACGCATCCTTTACCTAATTAGCCCCTCCTCACTCAATGTCTTCTCTTATTCTCCAACCTGTTTAACCTTCCTCTCATATAAACTGCTAGCATTTCTTTTCTTTACTCCTCATTTGATATGCAATCATATTATTTGAATATATTTATATTGTTGTCTTATTGTTTAACTTTATAATAGTGATTTAACTTTAAAATGTGTATATATTTTCTTTATAACTGCCTTTTAAGTTTAGTGAGGGGTTACTATAGAAAACAGTATGAAGGCTCCTCAAAAAACTAAGAATTGAATTACCATATGACCCAGCAACCCCTCTTCTGGGGTATCTACCCCCAAATTTGAAAACATCCTGAAAGATATATGCATCCCAATGTTCATTGCAGCAATATTCACAGTGGCCAAGACATGGAAACAACCAAAATACTCTTCGATAGATGATTGAGTAAAGAAGATGTGGAACATGGTGAAGTATTACTCAGCCATAAGAAAAGATGAAATACTGTTATTTGTGACAGCATGGATGGATCTTGAGATTATCATTGCTAAACAAAATAAGTCAGACAGAAAAAGTTGAGAACCATATGATTTCACTCATGTGGGATAGAAAACTAAAAGCAACAAATGAGCAAAACAAACAGATAGAGGCTCATGGACATGGACAACAGTTTAGTGGTTACCAGAGGGAAACAGGGAAGGGGAAAGTAGATAAGGGTAAAGAGGGTCAAATATAAGGTGATGGGAAGGAAACTTAACTTTGAGCGGTGAACACAATACAATATACATATGATGTTATTGAACTGTACACTTGAAACCTATATAATTTTATTAATGTCACCCAATAAATTTAATGAAAAATAAATTCAGCGAGGGCTTATTTGATTACTTATTTGTATCCACCATGCTTATGCATATTTATGTTATACAAAAATTATTAGTTAAATGAGTGAAAGAATGATTGAGGTTATACTCTGTGTAATATCATGTTTGGAAGTTGTCTGCTCAATAAAATCCTTTTAGTATGGTACAGGTCAATAGATATTAATATTAATGAATCTCAATAAATGGATGCTGTTTTTAACTTACCTTCCAGTGCCAACTATCCATCTTTAGAAATTTGATTATGACTGCTTTTGTGAACCCAATGGCTGACTTTCCAAATAGTTATTAGAGGAGATCTGAATTCTTAGTTTCTACATTACAATTTGTGTTTAATATTAATGGAAGAGAAGTCTTTCTACAAATAAGTAAAAAATATTGGTGAGTGAAGGAAACAGCTTTCAGTGTGACAGAAGAAAATATCTTTAAAAGATCTGTGGTTATCTGCAGTTTCCCCAAGGTTGTTTTTACATAAAAAATACATTGTTTTATGTTCTAGAATCGAGATGATTTTATGATTTAATAAGTTCCACCAAGAACTTATGTAAGGTTATCAGTACCAGCATAACTACTACAGAGATCACATAGCAGTGTTAGTCTCTGGATTTATTGAGCTTGCTGTATTCCTTTAGTATCATTCATATTTTTCTCCCTAGGGTACCACTTTCCTCTCTTGACTTAATAACAAGATATGGAAACTCATTTATGCTGTGGTGTATGATGCTGGGAAATGAATGCCTGTTTATTATCTCGCTATACAGGACCTTTCATGACCATAGGTAGATGTTTGCTGTCTCAATATAAATAGCATTCAGAATTGTATTTTCTAGTGAGGGACAAGTTGGTTTGGTGGAAAGCACAGGCATTTCATGTCTGGATGATGACTCTGAACTTCACTTCATATGCTTACCAGCTGCATGACCTTGAACAAATAAAACGGAAACAGTGGCACCTGCTTCAAATGGATGTTTCTGGGAACAGCCGAGATAATGGAGAAGGCGTAGCATGATACCCGGCTCCTGGCAGATGCACAGAATGTTTCTTTTGCAGGATAATGTGTCCAATGGAGATGTTTAGGGTACAGCTTACCGCTGTGTGTTGCCTACATTTTTTCACTTTCATATTTAATTCTTTGATGTTTTGGGGATGTAAGCCCAACCACTTTCTGTCAAGAACAGTAACATAGGAAATTACAAAATAGGTGTTTGATATAGGACTGATTTACAAAGCCAATGTGAGAAAAATTAGTTAATGTTTTCCAATAAGTAATCATAACTTTTTTTTCCCATGGAGGAAGAGAGGTGAGTGCAATGATGATGTCTCTGTAGTTTTGAAACTTCCTTTTTGTTCCTCCCCTTCCCCTCCTCTCTCTCCTTTCTTCCGTCCTTCTTCCTTCCTCCCTCCCTTCCATCTACCTGTCCCTCCCTTGTCTTCTCAGCCAACTTGATATCTAATGTAATAAGCCACATTGGAGACAAGAATAGAAGCTGAAATATGAGAGATTATGTGTATGGGTAGTTTACGTAGGCATACGCTTACATACAAATCTGGTACCTGTGTCATAGAGATGGGTGGGTGCTCTCTACTCACTGGGGATTGTCTACCTACTAGACTTTAAACAGTGACTGCCCCTGACACTATGGAGGTGTATGGCCCTCTGGGTATAGTCTCCCTTACCGGGCCTGGTGCCTCTTTTCTAGAGATAGGAGCTGTAAACTGTACAGTGCTGGAGCTGATAGGACCTGTAGTTTCTCTGGAGTTCCTTCTTTCTCATTAGGAAAGGAGGACGTTCCATGCGCAAGGAGGCAGAGGTGGCAGATAGTCCTGGCTGCATTCAAGGTTCTCACGATTTGCTTCTTAGATCTAACTGCCATCCTGTCCTTCCTACAGCTTTAGTTTCATTGTTCCTCGTTTTTTTTGGAATCCATGACACAAAAACCAAGTTCTATAGACCAGTCAGCAGTATGGAAATTGGAACAATCATCGAAAACCTATCAAAAGGTAAAAGTCCAGGACCAGATGGCTTCACCAGTGAATTCTACCAAACATTCAAAGAGTTAATACCTATTCTCCTCAAATTGTTCCAAAAAAATCAAAGAGGAGGCAATACTTTCTAACTCATTTTATGAGGCCAATATTACCCTGATACCAAAACCTGATAAAGATAACACAAAAAAAGAAAACTACAGACCAATATCTCTCATGAACACAGATGCAAAAATCCTAAATAAGATACTAGTGAACCAAATACAGCAACTTATTAAAAAGATTATACACCACAATCAAGTGGGCTCCATCCCAAGGGCACAGAGATGGTTCAACATATGCAAATCGATTAATGTGTGATATACCATATAAACAAATTAAAAAATAAGAATCATATGATCATATCAATAGATGCAGAAAAAGCCTTTGACAAGATACAGCATCCATTTATGATCAAAACACAACAAAAATCAAAGTAGAAGGAAAGTAGCTAAACATAATAAAGGCCATACATGACAAATTCTCAGCCTACATTATACTGAATGATGAAAAACTAAAAACTTTCCCTTTAAGATCAGGAACAAGGCAAGGCTGTCCACTATTGCCACTGTTGTTCAGTATAACATTGGAGGTCCTAGCGAGTGCAGTCAGGTAAGAGAAAAATATAAAAGGCATCCCAATAGGAAATGAAGTCAAACTGTCATTATTTGCTTGATTCTCTATATAGAAAACCCTAAAGACTCCGTAAGAACACTACTAGGAACAATAACTAAATACACTAAAGTTTCTGGATATAAAATCAATGTTCAGAAATCCATAGCATTCCTATACTCTAATAATGAAGTGTCAGAAAAAGAAGTGGAAAAAATAATTTCTTTTGCAATTGCAAATAAAGAATAAAATACCTAGGAATAAATCTGAGGAAACATGTGAAGGATCTATATAATGAAAAACATAAGACCCTATTAAAAGAAATCAAAGAAGATACAAAGAAATGGAAAGATATTCCGTGTTCTTGGATTGGAAGAATCAACATAGTTAAAATGACCTTATTACCTAAAGCATTATACAGATTTAATGCAATCCCAATCAAAATCCCATTGGCATTTTTTTTTAAAGAAATAGAACAAAAAATTCATCAGATTTGAATGGAAGCACAAAAGAACCGAAATTGCCAAAGCCATCGTGAGGAAAAAGAACGAGGCTGGAGGCATCACTTTGCTCGACTTCAAATTATACTATAAAGCAACACTAATCAAAACGGCATGGTATTGGCAGAAAAACAGACACATAGACTAGTGGAACAGAATCGAGAGTCTAGAAATAAACCCATGTTTATATGGGCAAATAATTTTCAACCAAAAAGCCAAAAATGTATATAATAGAAAAGGAAAGCTTCTTCAATAAATAGTGCTGGGAAAACTGGAAAGTCATCTTTAAAAGAATGAAACTAAATGGTTGTCTATCACCATGCACCAAAATTAACTCAAAATGGATAAAGGACCTGAATATAAGACCTGAAATGATAAAATGTGTAGAAGAAAACAGGAACTAAACTCATGGACCTTGGACTTAAAGAAGATTTTATGAATTTGACCTCAGAAGCAAGGGAAGTAAAAGCAAAAATAAATGAATGGGACAACATAAAACTAAAGAGCTTCTGCTCAACAGAAGAAACTGTCAGCAGGGTAAAGAGACAACCATCCGAATGGGAAAAGATATTTGCAAGCAACACCTCCGATAAGGGCCTAATATCCAAAACATACAAGAACTCATACAACTCAATAACAACAAAAAACAAATGATTCAATCAAAAAATGGGCAGAGGACCTGAGCAGACACTTCTCCCAAGAAGACATACAAATGGCCAACAAACTTATGAAAAGATGCTTAATATCGCTAGCTGTTAGGGAAATGCAAATCAAAGCCACAATGAGATACCATCTCACACCTGTTATAATAGCTATAATCAATAGGACAAGTAATAACAAATTTTGGAGAGGATGTGGAGAAAAAGGAACCTTCATACATGGCTGGTGGGACTGAAAATTGGTGCAGCCACTATGGAAAACAGTATGGAGATTCCTCAAAAAACTAAGAATCTATCTACCATATGATCCAGCAATCTCTCTACTGGATATTTACCCGAAAGACTTGAAAACTCATATCCGAAAAGATATTTGCATACTGATGTTCATAGCAGCATTATGCACGGTGGCCAGGACATGGAAGGAACAGAGGTGTCCTATGATAGACAATTGACTAAAAAAGCTGTGGTACTTATATACAGTGGAATATTACTCAGCCACAAGAAGAGATGAAATACTTCCATTTGCAACAATATGGATAGACCTTGAGATAATCATGCTAAGCGAAATAAGCCAGACAGAAAAAGTTGAAAACCACATGATATCACTTATATGTGGATATAAACCTAAAAGCAACAAATGTACAGGACAAACAGAGACTCATGGACATGGACAACAGACCAGTGGTTATCAGAAGTTGAAGGGAGGGGGGAGGAGGGAGGTAGATGGGGTAAAAGGGGTCAAATATATGGTGACATTAAAGAAAAAAAACAAACAAGTTCTTTACCTCTCTTCCTCCCTCCCTCCCTCCCTCCATCCCTCCCTCCCTCTCCCCTCCATCCTTCTCTCTCTCTTTCTCCCTCTCTTTCTCTCTCTCTCTCTGCCAGTTCAAGTTGCTTTTTGTCACTTGTAACCAAAGGTGCCTTCCTTACCTGAACTTTGGATTTGGCTTTAATGGGAAATAAATGAGAAACCAGTTTCAAACCAGTGGTCTCTAGCTAGCTTTTCACAAGAGCCACATTTAGAAGGCTGTGATAAATAGGACTACAGCCATGCTAGATGTTTATTTTTTTCCAATTTTCACTTGCCACTGTTGCGGATTCCTGCTCGCTTGCCCACCCTGCAGTAGTCCCCGGGAGGCTGTAGATTTGTTCTTCATGGCCTCACCCACAGACTTTGAGTGTTCTCTCCAGGCACATGACAAGTACACATTTAGGTTGCAAGAACCAGATAAGTGGTAGAACCTAGCTCAGTAATGTGATCTGGTACTTAGGTTTTTTCTAGAAAAATAAAGCTATTAAAGTAGCATCATTAATTGCAGCATTCCTCACTAAATGAGATAATAACATTTACAGGTATGAAGCTCCTGGTATACACTAACAGCTTTGTTGTTAAGCCCAGCTATTACCGTGTTGTATCATAAAAGCTTGACCCTTTTTTTTTTCCTACATCAAGGAAAATGTTTACTATTCATGTTTGGCATTTCACAAGTTAATAATCACAGTGTCCATGGCCTATACAGCGACTCCCATGAACCACTTAAAGCTTTTCTCCTACAGCCAGTCTTGTTCTGTTCACCAAAACCAAGGTCAGAAGTCAGTGTAGTTCGCTAAATGACTGCTGTGGGTGGGCTCGCTAGTTCTGGGCTTTGGCTGTGCTACTAATTCACTGTGCAACTTGGTGCGATTTACTTACCTTCTCTGGCTGTCCATTCACTTTATAAAAAGTGCTTAAAAGCAGAGTTCCTAGAGATTCTTTTTCCATGCAACGATTTTATGTGCTTCCCTCCCCTGCCTGGCTCCCCGCCCCCAAGACATAGACAGAGAAAGAGAAAGAAAACAGAGGCATGCAGCATAGTTGCAAATAGTTATGACTTTTCCTGATGCTCTCTTTCACAACCTGGAGGAAGTTACTTTGGCAACCATGAATCTATCTCTGGCTCTGAAGTAACTCTGTACTTCCTCATTATTGTTTCCTTTAGATGGGATGGTTTCTTACAGATTTTCAAAAAAAACTTTTCTTGAAATTTCTTAGAGACCAACCATTTTGGCCTTATATTTGAATATTTGAAAGTCCACTTGAAGCAGACCCATGGGCAGTTTAGAAGTAAAAACGATGCCGTAGTGTCCTCAATGAGTAAAAGTTCTTCCCATGTGGACTGCAGCTTTCCCTTCTGAAGACTAGTCTCCCCTAATTATTGCATACGAGGTCCTCCACAGCAGCCATGTAGCAGGTCATAGTCCTCTACACTGTCAGTCTAGAAAGAACAATAGTGACTAGAATGCAGACGCAGGTTGTGGTTGGGTACTGAGGCAATGCTTGGGCAAGGTGTCACAACACAGACTGAAGCAGAAGTAGTGCCAGGGCAGGATAGGGGCAGACCTGGTTGGGACTACACACAAGATCCAGTCTGAGGGCAATCCCAGATCACTGTCAGGAGGGAGATGATGATCAGGAGGCATCATGTGTCAGATGACATATGAGAACTAGTGCAAAACATGGCTAGGATTGATGAGGCCACGTGGAAGGGTCTTTGATGCTGCTGGTACCCCTTTGGTGGTCTGAACCTGGCATAGCTGACTGTGTAACACACTTGCCATTGGGGCCTCCTGCTCTTGGCAGAAACCCCAGATTCAAACCATAAAAGTCCAAAGCCATCCTTAAGATTTCTCTAAACTCTGAATGTGTGTGTGCACGTGCGTGTGTGTGTGTGTTCTCTTGGTTACTTTGGCTCTAGGTTCTTGCATCCCGAGATACTATCTCTTTTTCACACTGAATTGATCTCTTTAGCATAATATCCCCCATACACAGGTGAGAATGTCCTAAACCGTACTGAAGATTGAGGCAGGAGAGACAGAGGAGGACTGACTACATATGGCACAGAAAGAGTAGAAAATCCTTCCTCAAATACCCCTGTTCCCAGGCACCTTTTGGCCAACCTTCCGTTCATGGTGTCTCCCTGGCTCTTCAAAACACGAGGGTCAAACAAGGCCTTGCTCCTTTTGGGTTGCAGTCACCTTCTACCCTTCTCCTTCTTTTCTTTCACCTTCCTTCTAAGAAAACTTAAATCTTTTCTCACACAGGACAGATCTAGCACTTCTTTTTTGACATGGATTCTAGTTAGTATTTGTGCTGTTAAGGGCCCCACTTTCTATTTCAAAAAGCATTTTAGGTTATTTTCTCAGAGATGATGGACTTTTCTTACACTGACCCAGGAATAAATTTTATACTACTGGAGCTTGAAGTCGATGCCAGACTAAGTAGGAGAGAGAATGGGAGAGGGGATGGTAATGCGTGGTTTGGTTTGCAGGGCCCTTCTTTCCACTTAGAGGTATTTGTGAACTCCCTTAGTCTTGTCACGTGTATGCATTTTACCCCCACCCCATATCCCCCCACTAGACAGTAACATTTTTGAAGGCAAGGGCTGTTTTGGCTTCATTATCTTATCCCTGGAGCATCTACCCTTGAACATAATAGGTATTTAGTAAACATTAACTGAACAAATAGATGTGCTCAGTGTGATACTAATAGATGACTAAAACAATTAATAATCTCTTGTTTTAGGAAGACAAAAATAACAGAGATGAGAATAATTAAACTGTGAACTTTGTGGCCATGAACAAGAGTGAATTTCTCAAGAATTTGGAAATGCCTTACATTCTTTGTTGTACAACATAGCATTTAAATAAAATTTGGACTTCTATTTAGCTTATCATTAATTTAGAAACATTTTTTTCAAGATTTAAAACAAAAATGTAAAGGCCTATTGCCGGGGATTTTTAAAGGACACCAAATTTCAATTTCATTTTAGCATCAGCAAATGACAATCTAATATAATAAGTTACTTTGAACTTAATATATCTAAAGCTCAGGTTAGTTTTGTTTTCTGGCTAATTATTACAATGGGGAAATATTTCCATCGAGGTATTAGGATAAAGTATTGTTTTTGGATATGCGACACTTTTCCTTGTATTTTAAAAATCTCTTGGGTGTTTTAAGGGAAATTTAACTCATCTGATTTTGATCTAAATATAATTTACTCAGAATAGTGGAGAAATATTTGATATCCTTGGAAATCTATTGATGCTCTTAAAGCTTTTCTCCTGGGAAATAAGAAATCACATTTCCCAAGAGTAAATAAATCATAAACCTTCAATGTCTAATTTTTCTGCTTGCGTAAGGGAGCCTGAGTTAAGCATCAAATTGGGCAGTCCAGATCAGTTATTTTTGTTTTTATTTTTGAGTCTTTTTAAAAGCATACATAGGAAATATTCTTTGAGGAGGTTTTCTTTTTTTCTTATTCTGACGGTTTTAACTGCTATCCTATTTTTTTTTCAAACAATGATTTTGGAAGATTTAAGATAATAAAACAATTTTGATGTCTGTGCATTAACGGCGTCTGCATTCAAGATGTTGTTGACCTGTCAGAAGCTTGGAAATGGCATTTAAATGTATTTCTTAATTTTAATTTTAAGCACTTTCTGTGAGAATTAAATACCAATCCTAAGTGAATATTTTGAATTTTAAAGGTTTAGGCCAAATTATAGCCAAATTTTGTATGCTCGAAAGACCTGAAATCCATTTACAAATTAAAAGAGGTTATGATATCAGTACTACATGTTAGATGTGAAATGTGAGAGACATTGGGCAGTATCAGATTCTAAGAGGATCATGGGTAGCCATCCGGGAATTGAGGCGCAGGGCCTGGTGATGTAGCTCCTTCAGCACCTCTGACTTCTCTCCAGTCTCCTCATGACTTCCAGGATCTACCTCTTCTGGCCCTCTAAGGACAGTGTTATTCCCATTCCTTCTTGGGGTAAGCCTTGAGGCTTTGCATCTCTGACTTGAGCCTTATTCTTTTAGGTTCCCCTTCTCTACTTGAAGCCAAATGGCCCAAAGTCTGGGCAAGGGCCTAGCTCTTGCTCTACAGCCCTTTGCTGCCCTCTGCTGCCCATAGCAAATGGCAGTTAACCCTCCAGGCACAGCTGGCCCATGGATCTGATGAGTGGGCCATTGCAGTAGTCTCCTGGGAGCTCCTTCCTTTAGTTCAGCAAGTAAGTCACAGCCAGATAAATCTTCCTGAAATATCATTTCACACGAGAATCAGCTCAGTTGTAATGAGTAGGTGCACAGACTAGAGACAGACTGCCCATGTCCAGTTCCAGCTCTGTCATTTATAACTGACTTTGGGCAAGTTGTATGACCTTGGGCAAGTTATTTAAATGGTATGCCTCAGTTTCCTAGCCTGAAAAATGGGTTGATGGTACCCTTACGAGATAAGTAGTATTATGATCAGTATTAAATGAAATAAAATGAAAAGTGTTTATATCAGTGTCTGGCACGTAGTAAATGCTAAATAAATATTAGTTATTGTTATATTTATCGCCTTCCTCTGCTTTAGGATTTACTATAGACCAACATTTCCTAAACTGTGGGACTGCAAACACAAGATGATATTAGATAGATCAAGAGTATGGCATTAAATAACGTGGACCACAGTGAGAAAACTCTTTTTTCAACTATCTTTCAGATCTTCTGATTATATCAAGGTGAAAGTGTCATTTTAATGCTACAATGTTTTTAACCTTTCTCTAACATTCGTTAATCTCTCTTTTTAGTAGAGATAGGCCTCAAGCTTAGAGATGGCTACAGGCTTCGAGATTTTAATAACATCCATTTTACAGTATTTTCTATTTCTGGCAAAAGATGCTAGTTTTATAGCTGTATTATAAAGTTTTCTTTTAAAATTAATCTAGGTTAAAAGGAAGTGAGTTTAAAGAATGTTAAGTAAATTATAAACAAATCATACTATAATTGTAAATATGGCAAAAATCATGAACACGGTACTCAAATGCTTGAGGTTTGAGGAAACTCTGTGAGAGTGCACATGCTTTGGGCTCTCGTGGTTGGTCCGCAGCTGGTCTGGGACCTTCTCCTCTCCTTGTGGGCCTCAGTTTTAGCTAGGCTGTCCCACTGAATGCTGACAAGTCTTGAACATTCCTGCCTTTGGTTTTTTTCCTCAAGAATGCCCTCCATTCATCTGCCAAGGGCTTGTTTAAAACTAACATCCTCTATAGGCTTCTCTGAACACCTTGCACCAGTCCGCTCTCCTTCCTCCTCATCGCCCGTTCCATTTATTTAGCAGTCATTTTTTATGATATGTCATGATATGATAATAGATAGGTAATATCTATTATTTCTATGTACATGTCCTGTTCCTACAACTGGAAGAAGAGGACTGGAAGCCCCTTTAGGGTGGAGACAGTGCCTCAGTCCTCTCAATATCCCCTTTAGGGCCTAATACAGTGCCTTGGATGCAGTAGATATTGCTAAAAACTTAAATTGTTGGTGTCTGTATTATTTATATATCATAAAATTCACCTGTTCTGAGTGTTCCGTTTGATGATTTTTTAATAAAGGTATATGGTTGTGAAACCAGTAATGCAGCCCAGTTTAAAACACTTTTATCACCCCCTGCCCCAAAAACAGCTTCCCTTGTGCCCATTTGTAATCAGTCTCCTCTCCTACCCAGCCCAGGCAATGGTTGTTCTGCTTTCTGTCTCTATAGTTCTAAAGGTATTTCATAGACATGGAATCATATAATATGTAGCTTTTTTCTGTCTGGCTCCTTTCACTCAGCACAATGTTTCTGTGATGCGTCCATATTGTTGTGTGTATGTTGTGCTTTTTATTGTGTAGTAGCAATAGATGGACCACACTTTATCATTTACCATGTGGTGGACTTTGGGATTGTTTCCAGTTTTTGGCTATGAAGAATAATTATTTGATGAGTGTTCATGTGCAAGTTTTTATGTGAACATATGTTTTGTCACAGGTAGACTTAGGGGTGGAAATTGCTGGTTCCTATGGTAAATATAAGTTGAACTTTTAAAGAAATTACCAAACCGTTTACCATTTCACATTCCCATCAGCAATGTATGAGGGTGCCAATCTGCAGCATCCTTACTAACACTGGTATTACCTGTCTTTTTTCCTTTCTAGTGGGTGATGAGGGATGAATCAAAGATGGCTCTTGGATTTTTGGGTTGAGCAATTGAGTGTTTGATATTACCATTTAATGGAGGCTGAAAAAAGAATGAACTTTTTTGAGAAAAATCAAAAGTTCTTGTTTGGCCCAGTTGAATTCGAGGTGCCTATTAAAAGCCATTCAGAGGGACTATTGAATAGGTAGTGGGTAGTGGGATGTATGAGGCCACCTATGTTCATTCCGTCTTCCTGAATTACACAATTGCTTCAATTTTCTGTACTCTAAATATGTATCTCATGGTCTGGACAAGTCACATAACTTTTTCTGATGTCAGTTTCCTAATCTTTCTTCAAAGATTGGGTGAGGAGTGAAAGAATTAAGAATGTAAAAGTGCTTATTATCATGGTTATTTTATTAATGCATGATTGCCATTTGTTTATTTCATTTTTGTGTTCATTGGGGCTTCTGACCCCGTGTTTTATGCATATGTGGTTTTCAGTAAATACTGACTTAAATCAATGAATGCAGATAATGACTAAGTGTGTAATGGTGGAGAAGAGAGAGAGAAGAGAGGAAAGATAGAAAAAGAGAAGAGATGGGAGAGAGATTGAGATGGGCGAGGAGAGGAAAGAGGAGAAAGACAGTAAATATAATATGGATTGGCCTTACAAAGAATGGCCATGACGATTCCACATTAGAGCTTTGTGGAAAGGCAATTTATCTTTTATGTATGACACCAGGAAGAGACATGGAAAAGTCAGGATTTGGGGAGATATTTAAACTTTAACACTTATCATATAAAGCATAGTATTTTGTAAGTGTCTTAGATATCTGCATACTAGACTTTATGTTTTTTGAGAGCTGGGGGGATTTCTGATGTGTCTCTGGATTTCTCAGAGCCTTAGCTTTACTGCTTTAAACATAATATGAACACAACAAATAAGTATAAAGTGAATAAGTACATTTTTTTAAACCTCTCTTTTTATTCTAATTAAAGTGACTTTTGATTGGTTGATAGATGACTCTACAGCAGGTTATTTCCTTCCTCTGTCCCAAGGATGTTATGGACATGCTTCTGTCATAGCTGATGGATGACCTGTAATTGCAATTACTTGTTTGCATACTAATTCTGTGATTAGAGGTGCTCCGTGTTTCTGGCACAAGCCTGCACATAGTGGTTGCTCAGGTGATGCTTGAGAGAATTATTTCTGAGTGGACAACTGCATTCAAGACTTGATGAATAGGTGGGGAAGAATACCAGATCTGTGCTCTTTGGGGTTTCAGATTATAGATCTAAAGATCTAAATCTAGGGAGGGAATGAATGTAGGGAAATGGTCCAGCAGCTCTGTTTTCCTGCATTTTCTATCTTGTGGACAAGGAAGATATATTCTTGATGTAGTTAGGATGTAGTTATGGAGTGCTTCCCCATGACTGTCTTAAATCTCAGTTGATAATATTAGCTCATGTGAATGTTTTGAGAGGGCCACAATCCCAAAAGTTCTTGTTAGATTAGCTCATTAGGAAGAATTTTCCTTGATTGGTTTAAAACAAAGGATTTAAAACTTTTTTTTCTGAAAAACTTTTTTGTTGAACAAAATCTTTTGTGAACCCCATACACATAAATCATAAAAACAAAATTACTCTGGTCGACACAGGGGTGATGTCCTAGGACCTCACCTGTTTATCTTTTCTTTGTTCCCTGTGAATGCCCTGCAGCCTCTGGGGAACTCCAGGGCTCCTTGGAAGAAAGTTTGAAAAAACACAGATTTAGAGGAAGTCTGTGCATTCGACCTCTTGTTTCTTCTACTACCCTCGATAGATTTCTGCCGAGTCTGTAGAAACACTTAACCATGCTACCATCTGCAGCCATTAACTTTTAGCCCATATAAAACTTCTAAGAATCAGCCCTTTCTGATTGTGCTTTCTATGTGAAAGCTTGAATCAAAAGATACTTTTGAGGCTACCAATAAATCAGGTAAACTGTACACATCAGAAGGAAAATGCCCTGTATTTGTGAATTTATTGTTGTGAATTTACAGCCCCACAGTCAGTATCCTGTGTAGGAACAGAGAGTGTCCTATCCAAGTGAGTGGCTGGGAGAGGGAACCACAGGGAGGTGGAGGAGAGGCAGGGATTAAAGGGTTGATTCAGATCACGGGTTAGCATTGAGAAGGCCTCACTAAGTGCTGGGATCGAGGTGGATGTGAAGAACAAATGAGTTATGAGAAGAGATTTGCTAACATGTAGAGGAGGCTGGCTGTAAAAATTTTGAATTTATTAGGGCTTGGCAGTTGGAGAGAGAAGTCAGAGTGGCTGGGTGCTTCAAGGAGGGCCTGGCAGTCCAGGAAAGCAGGAGCTATCTGAGGGGTCAGAACAAAGGGAATGGGGCAGAAGAGAACGATGTTTGAATGGGGCCAGGAATGCTGGAGTTGGATAGAATAGAACCAGGAAGTCAAAACAGAGTAAGACACAGGAATTTGTTGGGTAGATCCTGAAGCATACTCACAGACAAAGTTTTAGCTAATGTATAGTATTTTCTCTATGTAAGAGGCTAAAAGAGCTTTTGAGGGTTTACTTTGAGGTATAATCATTTATAACCCTCAAAAATATTGGAGAGATGGACTGCAGCTTTATTTTTATTGAGCAATAATTCTCATACCGTAAAATTCACCATTTTATAGTATACAATCCAGAGTTTTTTAGTACTAGGTTGTGCAATCATCATCACAAATTCCAGAATATTTTCGTCACTTCAAAAAGAAACACTGTACTCATTAGCCACTCCCCATTCTTGGCATCCACCAATCTATTTTCTGTGTCTATGGATTTGTCTATTCTGGAGCTTTCATAAAAATAGAATCACACAATATGTAGACTTTTGTGTCTGACTTCTTTCACTTAGCAGAATTTTTTCAACTGTTTACCCATGTTATAGTGTGTATAAGTGCTTAATTCCTTTTTATTGCTGAATAATAGTCCATCATATTAACAGACCACATTTTGTGTACAAATGGTTGATGGACATTTGAACTGTTTTCACTTTGAGGCTGTTAGGAATAACTGCTGTGGATATTTGTGTACAAGTTATTATGTAGACATATGTTTTGATTCACTGACAATCTCTTTTTTTAGTTGGTTCATGTGAATCATTGATGTTCAAAATGATTATTGATATATAGTTAGATAAATATCTATCATATTTGTTACTGTTTTCTATTTATTGTCCTTGTTCTTTGATCCTATTTTTGTCTTCTTTTTTTTCTGTATTTTTTTGTGTGGTTTCAATTGAGCATTTCATATGATTCTACTTTTTTCTCCTTAGTATCAGTTATACTTTTTAAATTTTAATTAAAAAAAGTATTTGTCTTAGAGTTTTTAATATACACTTTCAAATAACACTGTACTGCTTCACAGGTAGTGTGAGTACCTTGTAGTACCAAAATAATCCCAGTTTCTCCTTCCTGTCCCTTTTGTCATTGCTGTCATTTATTTCACTTATGTATCAGCATACATAATTATATGCACAAAGCATATAATTGAATACATTGTTGTTATTTTGAGCAAACTGTTATCTGTTAGATCACTTAAAATAAGAAAAATTTTTAAATTTTATCTTCACTTATTCCTTCTTCAGTGTTCTTCCTTTCTTTATGCAGATCCAGGTTTCTAATCATGAAAAGATATTGAGGTTTGTCAAATGCTTTTTCTATGCCTATTGAGATGATAAAGTGGTTTCTGTTCTTTATTCTATTAATATGGTATATTACATTGATTGATTTTTCTGTATCGAACCAACCTTATATACCTGGGATAAATCCCACTTAGTTGTGGTTTGTAATTCTTTTTATATGTTGCGAGATTCAGTTTGCTAGTATTTTGTTCATAATTTTTTGCATCTATATTTGTAAGGAATATGGATCTGTAGTTTTCTTGAATTATCTTCATCTGAATATCTTTGTTGTTTTCTATTCTCTATTTTATTTATTCTCATTCCAGTCTTTATTATTTCTCTCTCTCTCTCTCTCTCTCTCTCTCTTTTTTAGAATTGTTACTTAATTTTCATATATTTGTGATTTTCCTAATCTGTTTATGCTGGTATTAATTTCTACTTTATTTCATCATGTTTGGAGAAATACTTTGTATTATTTCAAAACTTTTGAATTTACTGAGGCTTATTTTATGGCCTAACAATATTATCTACCCTAGAGAATGTTCCATGTGCACTTGAGAATGTGTATTCTGCTGTTGTTAGTGTAGTATTCCATGGATGTTTGTTACTCTAGTTGCTTTTTAGTGTTGTTCAGGTCTATTTTCTTCCTGATATTCTATAGAGTTGTTCTATTCATTGTTGAAAGTGGAATATGGAGGTCTCCAACTATTACTGAAGAACTATTTGTGGAATTGTCTGTTTCTTCCTACAGTTATTTCATGTTTTGCTTTATATATTTTGGGGCTGTTTTGTTACATCTGTATATGTTTATAGGAGTTGTATCTTCTTAATGAACTGACTCTTTTATCATTATAAAATGTCCTTATTTGTCTTAAGTAACAATTTTTGTATTAAAGTCTTTTGTCTGATACTAGTGTAACCATTTAAACTCTCTTTTGGTTGCTGTTTGCATGGTATATATATGTTTTCATCTTTTACTTTCAACCTATTTGTGTCTTTGAATCTAATGTATGTCTTTTGTAGACAGCATATGATTGGATCATTCATTTTTATACATTCTGCTGATTGGATTTTAATTGGAATCTTCAGTTCATTTAAATTTAATATAAATAAAGATGAGGTTGGATTTACTTCTTCCATTTTTCTGTTTTCTATCTTTGTTTTTTTTTTTGTTCCTTTGTTCTTCCATTACTACTTTCTTTTGTGTTAAATAAATACTTAAAAATATTTTTCCCTGGTAACATTTTAAGCCCTTCATTTTTTTAGTGGTTGCTCTGTGGATTACTGTTAACATCTTAATTTATAACAATCTAGTTAAGGTTAATTTCAATAGTATACAAAAACTTTGCTCCCATATAGTACTTCCCATCTCTCTTTTATCCTTCTGTCCCAAATTACGTCTTCATACATTGATGTGCCCATCAATATAGATTTATAATTATTTCTTTATGCTATTGTCTTTCAAATTAGGTAGGAGAAAAAGTTACAAACAAAAATACATTTATACTGTCTTTAATATTTGCTTTTATAGTCACCTTTATTTGTGCTCTTCATTTCTTCATGTGAATTCAAGTTACTGTCCAGTCTCCTTTTATTTCAGCCTGAAAGAGAAGTTCCTTTAGTATTTCTTGTAGGGCAGATCTGCTGGTGTTAAGCTCTGTTTTTTTTTATCTGGGAATGTCTTAATGTCTCCTTGATTTTAGAAGGAAAGTTTTGCTGATATAGAGTTCTTGGTGGATTTTTTTCTTTTAGAGCTTTGAATATGTCATCCCACTGCCTCTGGCCTCCATGGTTTCCAATGAGCAATCAGCTGTTAATCTTATTGAGGCTGCCTTGTACCTGAGAAGTCACTTCTCTTTGCTACTTTTAAGATTCTCTCTTTTTCTTTAGTTTTCAGTAGTTTTATTATAAACTGCAAACCCAGTGTCATCCTGCCCATGTTTAATCAACTGTATTTAAAAGAATAGTGCAGAACATTTTTGTTAGTGCTTTAATTCAACTTTTGTATCTCTGTAACATTTCTCTGATCAATTGATTTTATGATTTAGTAATACGTGGTTTTGTTTTTCATTATCATATTTCATAGTTTTATAAAACTTGAGAATGATGCTTATGTATCCATTGCCATAAATAATTCACCTAATAGATTTGTTGAGCACCTGCATATGGAAAGCTCTATGCAAGACTTTCAGTTTTCTTAGATAAGTGGCAGATGGTCCTGCCTGTGAGGATGACACATTTGGTTGGTTGAGGACACATACACAACTAACTACTCTACAATTAGAATGAAGGTATAATGAGACTTAACAAAGTATTTTTGGAACATGGAGGAAGAAGTCACTAACTTTTATACATGATAGATAAGCAAACTAAGGATTATATAGATGAAGCAATCTGAGACCTTGAGGTTAAATAAATTAGAAAGACAGAGCAAAGGACTAGAATCTACCATTTTGGGTTCTTTCTATGAGACCATGATGATTATAGAGTGTGCTATTCTATATTTTCAAGCATCAAAGGTAAAAACAGTTTCTTAAATGAAATGTCAGAAAGTGATTTGGCAGGAGTCAATGTTGGTACCAGGATATGGATACCATACCACAGTTTCCTGTTTTCAGATATATTAATTGATCTGCAAAGGACAAGTAGATATGTGAAGCACAGACTAGCTAGTTTGTTTCAAAAGATGTGTATGCTACAAATAAAATTGACAGTGTTTATTTATACTTATTAGATTATATTAGTATGAGTTTAGTAAACAAGTGGCTATGTTGAAACTTGAAGTTCAAATTATTAAAATATACTTAATTTTACTAAGTCCACCCTAAGTGCTTTTTCCTTTTAATTGATACTTATGTTTGAAAAGAATTCTTTCTCTCCTTCATCTCCAGTAAAAATTTGGATAGGTACAGTTTATATTAGAGTTTCCTTAATAATAGGAATTGCTGATCCTTCAGAACTATGTTCTTTTCCCCCAGGGTAAAACATGATTTATTTGGGCATAGAGTTTTAATTTTAATCTATATCCCTCCTTTTCTATTCTCCCATGATTCTTTGCAGCAGGGGAAGAGAAAGCAAGTCTTATAAAAAGAAATACAGTATGTAGTGTTTATTAAAGTTACATACATCTCTTCTCACAGGAGAATTTTGATTTACTGCAGGTTGTGCATATGTCGCATATGGACATTTCTAGGGAACAGATTCCTTATCGCTGAGCAGTGAATGGCTTCTAGTACTCCATTATTGCTCCGGGAACATGTTAGTAATGATTATGAAAGGTAGGATACCATGAAATCTGTAAGGTGATTTGGCAGAAGTCGACGCTGTTGGTGCCAGGATTTCGGTACCGTACCACAGTTTCCTGTTTTCAAATGTATTAATTGATCCGCAAAGGACATCTTTTGGAGACAAGAATTCAGACAGACTGGCACAGGCTGGACCTCCGCCAAGACTGCTCGGAAGGTTGCCATACTGGGAGCAAAAGAGTGAGAGAGAGAAAGAGAGAGGGAGAGGGAGAGAGAGAGGCAGAGGGAGAGCTGAGGAAAGAAAAAAAGGCAAGACTTGGCACAGCTCAGTCAAATCAGCTTCTTTTGTCTGCTTTCTCGGCTTGAGCTTCAGGAAAGAAAACCGTCCTGGGGTACAGAAAAACTCAGAACTTTTTGGTTTTCAAACTTAGAAGGCTTTTTAAGTCTCTTGGGCTATTTGAAAGTGTTGTACATACAATGACGTTTAGTCACCAGTATTAAGGGAAATAAAAGCCTTTTTCAAAATGAAGCTTCCACAGTGTCTATGCATTTGGGAAATATTGTACTTGATTTTTTGCATGTATGATTATACCATGAGAGACAGGATTAATATAGAAGATGGCAAGGCAAATTTCTAATTAGAGAGAATATTAATTTTCTACAAAATAAAGTTTGTTCAACAATACAAACCTGCTTTCAAATCAAATCAGACATCCTTCGGAATGTGTTCAGAACGTAAGTTTTTAGATTTTATTTTATTTTTTTTCCCATTTGTAGACATTCACTTTTCAAGGAGCCTTTTTAAGATTTTATGCAACCCAGCCAGGAAGTCAGAGTAAAAGTTGTTTTATCCATGTGTTTAAGAAAACGTTTTCTTAAAGCAACAGCTTTTATTTCTGCTGCTTCATGCTGTCCTAAACTACATCCCCCAGCAATGAGTGACAACAGTGAAGACCAGAAAGGCAAGCTGAAGACACCAGACTTCGCTTGAAGGGCAAACAAGAAATGTGAGCTTGGTCATTATTTTTGTGTGTGTCTTTGCTCTGAACCAGTTTTTGGAGGTGGGTGGGGAGGTGGGTGGGGAGGTGTCTATGTCTAAAAGATGTGTGCGATTAGGGAATTCTCATTGTGAAAAGGAAATGATAAAAGGTAATTTTTATGATGTTGGCAGAAATGGCTGGGAATGATAGACAATAGAAATTCAAATCTTTTGGATAAGAGGTAGTGAGCTGTGTTTGAAATACTTGGAGAAAAATTCCATTATTTTTAGTTGATTAGACTGTATAATTAAACGATTATTATAGCTTGGCTCTCTCAAAATATTTTAAGTAGAAGGAAAATCTAGAAAGTTCATCGATTTTTTTTTCAGTACTACCCAGTATTTTACTTACATATATACTTTATATCTAATTTTTTTTTAACAATAAATACTTCCTATTAGGCCTGGTTATGGTTGGATTATGATAGTTCTGCTCTTAAAAATCAGCATTATTGTAGGAGAGGTTAACTGTAAGGCACGTATTTTTGTGGACCACCCTCATTGTCAGTAAGTATTCTATTTCTAAAGAAGAGAGTTTGAGTTGTAGTAGGTTATGACTTACTGTAATGTTATGTTTATTTTTTATTTTAAAAACTAAAAGAATACAGGAAAATCGTATGTATTCACATAAGTACTAGTCATTTTGGGGCAGTATAAAATATTACTCCAGGATCTATGCTTTTGTTTTTGAGTATATAATCATGGATTTGTTAATCCTTTCATCAAAAAAAATTTTTTTTTTGTTTGTAGCTTTATATTATTGCGCGCCTTAGATAATCAATTGTTTGAAATGGTTTTTATAGTATTATGACATATCAGCAATTCTGAGAATGGCATTTAATATACAAATGCTATTTAAAATACATGAAATCTAGTAAAGGTGTTTGCATAGTTAAGATTAAGTATTTCCATCAACTTTTTTACTAATCAACATCTTGGTCTTCCATAAAATGAAATCACTTAATGTTTATGTGGTTTGCCAAAATGACAACCTTTGTTTTATAAGCTTCTTTATACACCACCTCGCTGATACTCCTAAAATGGACGCCAAGACATAAAAGACATGCTGATAGGCACTAGAAAAGGAGATGTTTACATGGCTACAGTCTTCCTTTTTGAACTGATCATAGGATCATTCACGCCTATACTAAGAACCAACAATATATAAAACAAAAAGAAAGTTCAATAAATAAGTTTAAATTAGAGCTACATTTTAATACTGACCGTCTTATTACCGATTTTTATTTACTTTAATTTACTTCTTAAACAAGTTTGCTAAATATACAACTTCTTTAGTTTATTTAAGACTATTTGCCCTTAATGTTAAGAGAATTATTTGCTAGCTTATTTCCTAACTTCTTTGCAGCGAATTCAGTGAGAACAAACTTATTATATATCCAGACTATTTTATATCCAATTCTTTTCTAACAATATAATAAAAAATTAAGTGAATTAAAATAAAAAAGTATAAGAACATACCTTAAGAAATATTAAATTTTTCAATACTGGTAAAGCTACATTTTATAGTGTTTATTAGACTTAAGATTTGATAATAAATATTAGCTGCAATACCCAGTAAAGTTTCTTACCAGTATATTCTTTCTGGCCTACTTGTTACATATCTTAAAATGAAAAAAGTCCTAAATTAAGATGCTCCTTGTTAACCGGGTGTAACAGACACTCCTTTGTACAACTTTTTTTTTAAAGGTATGTTTAAGACATTGTGTTGATTGCATTTTTAAACACATTTAGGTTTAACATAATGAATTCTTCTTTAGATTTAGAACTTTTATTTTGTAAACACATTGACATTTAGTTTATTAATTATTAGCATATTAGTGTTAATATTTCAAATCTTATTTTGAAGTGTGGAAATACTAGTGGTTGTAAATGAAATCTATCTCAGCATATATTCATTGTAGTTTGAATTATAATATTTTGAGGTTGAATTATTAAGACAGAATGGATTAATATTTAACTGCTACTTGATGCCTACTATTAAGTCCCATTTAGATGTATATACCTGAACATACAAGCACATAATTCTGTAAACTAATGCAAACCTCTCAGGGGGCCTTAAATCAGCATTTTATAATTATTCACTCATTTATTCATTTAAACAAATGTTTATTGAGTACCCACTTAAATATGCTAATATTTTATTTTGAGTAACAGAGAAGGAAGCCACATACATGGATGGCAAAAGAAATAGATTTAAAATATACGTACAAAAGTGTAGATAGAAAAAAGCACTAATGTAATAAGATTTATTTCAGTAGGTTCAAGTATGTTAACTTTTATTGCACAACATACCTATTATAGAGTTTTATAAAAAATCAGGAGATTGGTTGTAGCCCATACAGCTGTAAGATTTTGTTTTGCCATTATTTAGGTTGTTGCATCTTATTGGCCAAAAAGCTTCAGTTGTTCAAGCTTCTGACAGATGTGTTAAATAAACAATTCAAATGGTGTGAGAAAGAAGTTAAACAGGGAAGACTAATCCACTGCTCACATTTTAGAATTTACATATGTCAAAGTAGATATCCTTGAACCTTCTAAGATGTGGCTGCTACATAAAAAACAATGATCTGTTTATGAGGGATTTTTTCCCCCCTCTCTTTCTTTTGTGTTCTTTGCTGAGAAAGCAGGAGAAGAGGAGACCAACCTTAGGACTGTAAGCCAGCATGGCCCTTAGAAAGTAAGTTCGCTAGGGGCAGTGTATTTTAAATGGACCAATCGGTTCACTTTCCGTAATCTCTAATGTTTTGTTTTGTTTAGATTTTTTTCCTTAGCTTTGTTCGCTAACATAAAGATTCATGGCATAATACACCTCTTGACTCTAGATATAAATGAACATTTAACTTATTCCATGCAGTTGTTCTTTAATATAAAAAGAAGGTATATGTTCAGATTCTGAGGAGGAGGTAAAAGTCAAATGAGCCAGGGAGGTGAGCTTGGAAGCTGTTGTGGCCAAGGCCTGTGTCAGGGATGGTGGCCAATGGAATGAAGATGAAAAATGTTTCAGTTGTAGGTATGGACTGATGAAGTAATTCACCCAGTATTCCTAGAGGACCTGCTCTGTGCCAGGCACTATGCTGGATGTAAGGTATACTAAGATTTAATTTCTGCCCATAAGGAATTTATAGTCTAATTGGGGGAAGGAAGGATAAGAATAACTTATAAGTATATATTTCTTTACAGTTTACCTGTTACTTCTTTAATCCTAGAAGCCATGCCTAACACAGGGACTGGTACATAATGGCCACTCAAGTACTTCTTGAAGGAATAAACCAAGTTGTGAACCAGATTATTATTTTCTTGGGTCTTATTAAGAGAATTTTACCCCTCATGGTTGAAAGACAAAAAAACTGTACTTGCTTTTATCTTGAGTCTGTGTTGCTGGTGTGGGTTTATTTGGGGTAGAGTGTAGGGCCGCCTTCTTTGTGACCAAATTAGAATCCTTCCAGGTAGCCATTGGAGACAATATAAAGACTTGACTGGTCCACAGTGACCCTGACCACCCATTCCCTCACAGGTGGCCCTCCATTGTCTTGATTCTCCCTCTCCTAGTTTCCCCAGAGGATCCCAGAACTGTACTTTAGGCCTTGGTGGTGTAGCCTAAGCATGGAGCAGACCAACTGATTGTCTAATAATTGTAAAATCTTTCTTGTGAGCATGGGAATAAGGCTAAAGGGATTGAGAGAGAGAGGAAGAGGGAGAAAGAAAGGGAGAGAGGAAGAGAGAGAGATGTGAGGGAAAATTGTGGAGAGCTGAGAATACTGCTCAATAGCCAGCTTCAGTCCTATCAATAACTTTGCTAAGAGAGTGAGGGTGAAAGTGGGATCTTGAGATTAGGCTGGAATATTAGAAGCAGCCAGCATCAAGAGTGTGATAAGCATTATGAAGGGGTGCTGAGGCCAGTTTATGTTGAACAGCATCATTCTAGGATTTTCTCCAGGATTTTGGGAACGAGGAGAGTCAGGGGCCGAGTCAAGACCATTGTGTATAATTGTATACTGAGGAGGTGTAGGGGCTGAAATTCAGTCCCTGTTTTCTTGCCCAAGCCCTGTGCCTTCGTCTGCTAGAGGAAGGTACATGGGCACCAATGGTGGCCCTAGAGAGAGTAAGTATAGGGTGAATCCAGACTTGGAATTGAAATAGTAGGAGTAGAAGAAGGTCAGAAGGTGTGGGGTGGGGAGGAAGGGCAGCATTCCAGTATGTGATGTTGGGGTCCAGGTGGGATTAAGAGATGTTACTGGAAGAGTTCCAGAGAACACAGTGAAAAAGGGAGAGATGAGTGTATAGAAATCTTGGTAGAGTGAAAGAAAAGATTAAGAAAATACTGAAGTTAGGATTTTGTTTTCAGACTTAACAGAGTGTGTATAATAGCACCAACTGCAAGGCATGACTTAGTTTGGTCATCGGTTGCATTGAGGTCATTTTATTTCTCTAAAAGCAAGTGTAGAAAAGGAAAATAGTTACCTGTTTGTGTTCTCTATTCCACTTGTTATAAGAATTAAAATTTTCTCTTGTTTCATAGTTAAGAATCTCTTGGTGCTATATAATTAGAATATGCTTAATATGTGGATCTTGGGATTTTATGGAAAATATTTAGGTATTACAGTTTAGATTTTGAAGAACCAGTACCTGTGTAGTGATGCCATTCTTTTCATCTCATATATCAATGCCATTTGTCTCTCTTTTTCCATTAGCCTCTGTAAGTTATTTTCCCTTACTTGAAAATTGAATCAAATTATCCTCAGAAACTCAGGAGGGCTTTATTCTAGTGTCTTTGAAATAAATTGTCCTTTATTATCATGGTGTAGAGAGAATGGGATTCAGAGTCTTACCAGTTTGGATTTTGACTGTGTTTTTAACTTGTTGAAACTTGGTCAAAAAACATAACCCCAGTGTTCTCATCTATAAAACAGGGATCATGCTGTCTTCCTCAAAGGTTCTTGGGTGGTGAAATAAGGAAATATATGCAAAACTCTTAGCATAGAGCCTGACACATAGTAAGTACTCAATAAATGGTAGATGTTGTTATTTTAATTAAAAATTTTAAAAAGTATGGTAAAAATACATAACATAAAAGTTACCATCTTAACCATTTTTTAAGTATACAGTTCAATGGCATTAAGTATATTAATACTGTGATGTCATCACCACCGTCCATCCACAGCAGTCTTTTTATCTTGTAAAACTGAAACTCTCTACCCATTAAACATCTTCTCATTCCCTTCACCCTTAGTCCCTAGAAACCACCATTCATTCTATATTCTGTCTCTGTGAATTTGACTACACTATGTACTTTTCATGTAGGTAGAATCACATTCTCAAGTTTCATCCATGATGTAGCATGCATCAGAATTTCCTTCCTTTTTAAGGCTGAATAATATTCCATTGCACAGATATACTACATTTTGTTTACCTCTTCATCTGTCCATTGCACAGATATACCACATTTTGTTTACCTCTTCATCTATCCATGGACACTTGCATTGTTTCCACCTTTTGGCTGTTGTAAATAATGCTGCTTTGAGCATGGGGCTACAAATATTTGCATGAGTCCTTGCTTTCAGTTCTTTTGGGCATGTACCCAGAAGTGGAACTGCTGGATCAATAGGTCATATTAGTACCCATACCATGTTTCATTTTTGAAAAACATGTAAGCTGAAATGACATAAGTCGAATTTCACTTTTCAGCATAGATAGTGGTATAATAAATAGGAAATTATAGACTTGACTAAGAGCTCATAATGTCTAGCTTTTTGTGGAAATAACCCTACACCATATTTGTCATCTCTAATTTATTTTATATAATATAGTTTTGCATGGTGTGTTAATCAGGGCAGTAATCAAATTACTTATAAAATAGTATTTATATATTATCATGGAATATAATAGTCATTTTTCATTTTTAACACAAAGTGGTTTCTTAGCATGCTTACCATTTCTGGTTTAGAGAACTTCTGTTAGCCATTCTTTTAGGGTAGGTCTGCTGGCCACAAGCCTTTTATTTTTCATTCATCTGAGAGAGCCTTGATTTACCCTTTTTCCTAAAGAATATCTTTGTTGGATATAGAATTCTGAGCTGACTGTTCTTTTTTTTTTTTCTGCATTTGAAAAATGTTGTGCCACTTCCTTCTGCTTCTGTGGTTTCTGATGAGAAACCTGCTGTCATTCCAACTGTTTTTCCTTTCAAAATCTTTCTCTTTGTCTTCAGTTTTCGAAGAGTTTGATTACGATGTGTCTTAGCATGGATTTCTTTGCGTTTATCCTGGAGTACACTCAGCTTCTTGTATATGTAGGTTTATAACTTTTGCCATATTTGTGAAGTTTTCAGCCCTAATTTCTTTAAGTACATTTTTAGGCCCATCCTCTTTCTCTTTTCTTTTTAGGATTTGGATGACACGAATGATAGATATTTTTTATAGGCCTACAGGTTCTTGACACTGATCATTTTTTTTTAATCTATTTTTTCTTTATTGTTCATATTGGGTAATTTCTGTTGTTCCTATCTTTGAGGTTGCTGATTTTTTTTCCTCTGTCATTTTCATTCTACTTAGTGAGTTTTAATTTCAGCTGTTATATTTTACCTGCTTTTTTTTTTTTTTTTTTTTTGCTGGGCTTTCTATTTTTTTCCTTTGTTTCATGTGTATTCATAATTGCTTGTTAAAACATTTTTATGGTGGCTGCTTTAAAATCCTTGTCAGATAATTTCAACATCTATGTTATGTTGATGTTGACATTAGTTGATTGTCTTGTTATTCATATTGAGATCTTCCTTGTTCTTGGTGTGACAAGTGATTTTGATTATATCCTGGACATTTTGGGTATTATGTTATGAGACTCTGGATTTTATTTAATTCTGTTTTAACAGACCTCCTCTGACATCATTCCAGCAGGGGAAAAGGGGACACTCCCTTATTACTGCGAGGTGGGGGTGGAGGTCCAGGCTGCTCATTGACTTTTATTTGTAGCCTGCGGTGGGAGGGGTACCTTGTTACTGCTGGGTGAGCAGTGAAGTTCCGGTTCCTTTTAGGGAATACTGTTATTTTGATGGTTAGTTTTGTAATTGGTGAAATAACCTGACTAGTCCCTGAGATGTGTATTTCTTAAATTTAGCTTATGTTGTTGGTGTTACTTGTGTTTGATAACTTACATAATGACAGTCAAATTCTCAAATTAGGGGCCGAGCCCTCTTTAATCACCAGCTTCCCTAAGATTAATATGTGTTTACCATTAGCATATTGAAGAAAAGATTTTAAGTGAAGAAACAGGATTATAGTTTCTACTTTATTAACTTTGAAAATTTATTTTGAAAGGAGAGCAAAGCCTAACTGTACTAGGTTTCCATTTTTCCCATTAATAACATGCTAGGTTTTATGAGACTTTTGTAACTTATTTTTAGAAGAGACAATATATTAGAAATAGTCAGAGGAAATGCATTTGACTAGAGACTTTAAAAATTTCAGTCATAAAGTATTTCATTTCATTTGTTAATTCAGAACTGTGGTGTTAGGTCAGTAACACACAGATCTCAAAGATGATGCGTATGTCTTTAGAATAATGGATTCTAAATAGATTCAGGGTACTTAGTGGTCATCTAACTTATAGTAATGACAGCACTGGACCTCAGTACAGGATCATTAATTAACTGGGTGATCTTGGGAAATTCTCAAAATCTCTAAGAAAACTGAGTGTCACCATACCTAAGTCCAAGGTTACTTCAGGCATGTGACTAAGATGAGTAAAGATGATGCACCTAATTCTGTATGATTTTTTGGCTCTGTGTGCCAATAGACTATGGGTTATACATATATATTTTTAAAATGCTTTAAAAAGTTTTAATTATGAAAAACTTGCAAATACATAGGAAAGTACTGAATCAAACAGAATGAATACTCATTTACTCATAATCCAGAATTAACAAATGCCATATTTATTCTCTTATGATTTTTTTTTTAAAGAAAAAAGAACGTTTAGGATTTAGCCTGGCCCTATTCTCTTTTCCCTGAAATTGGTATGTAACATTTCCATGTCCATTTTTGTACTATTACTACACATATATGTAGCTATAAACAATATAACTATTGTTTTACATAATTAAAAATCTATGTAAAATGAGTTTATATTGTTGCTATCCTTTTGCAAATGAGGTTAGATATTTTTGAGATTTATCCATATTGCTACTTTAAGTCTAATGCTATAGACTATTTCATTTTAGTTTATCTATTCCTCTGCTGATGGACATTTAGTTTTGTGCCTTGAACTAACCATACTATAATGGCCAAGTTGCATATCTTCTACATATATTGTGATCTCTAGGGAAATTATCTAGAAATGGAGACAAGTTGCCAAATATGTCAACTTTATTCAATAATGCCAAATTATTCTCTAAAGCATCTGCACCAGTTAACATTCCTGCACTAGGGCATCAAAATTCTCATATCTCTACATCTTCTTTATCTTCACCAATACTTGATAGTATTAGACTTTGAAAATTTTGTCAGTCTAATTGACAGGAAATATTTTGCTGTTATTTTTATTTGCATACTAGATTACTTGGTAAGATTGAGCATCTTTTTATATTGACATTTTGGATTTCTTTTTCTGTACATTATCTATTCATAACCTTTACACATTTTTGTTTTGACTTGCTTTAATATTAATTTGTATTATATTTTATGTACTAATGCTTTATTATATGGATTGAGGATATCTTCCCAACTTTTGGTTTATTTATTTATTTTATTTTCCTTGTAGCAACTTTTGAAATAAACTGTGGTATATGTTTGAAGAATTGGAATGCTTTCATTTTTCATTTTCAAAGATGATTTTAGTGATAATACTTAGAATCCATGCTTATGGATGTGGAAGAGAGGGCTAATGGAACTAATATTTCTTTGAATGCACCAGAATTTTTTCCCCTTTATTAATATGTAGGTCATAAAGTTTCTTATTTTCCATATGCACTTTCGGTCAACTGAAATCTTTGTCAGATTCCTATTTCCTGAGCACCAATTACTGAATTAATGACTACTGCAAAGTTTTATTATTTGCAGGACCTCATCCAGCACACCGATAACATGGGCACATTCCCATTGTGTGAGTAGTGTTACCAAATAGGAGTTCTTGGGCCCTTAGAAAGAATGTTCTGTTGATCTGATTACAGTGATTTCTATACAGTGAATAATCTCAGTGCAATAAGCACTTTCTCCTTTTCCTAACCAGCCTTCTTGCTAACAAAATAACTTAATTGAGAAATTCAGACTGTTAGGGCAAGTGGAATTGAGTTGTGGCTGAGGCTCCTTGTGTATCTTTTGTTGTGCAATCAAGTAGCACTTATTCACCAACTTTCCTCAGCTGTCCCGCCTAAACAAAACCCACCTAATCTCCCAAATCACTTTGCAGAACAAAAGAACAAACAAAACATACAGAGACCAGGAAGACTGGTGGCAGATGCTGGATGTTGTACATTGAGCCCCCCCCTCCTTTTCCTGCTCTGCTTTAATAATTATATATCTATTTTAAAATCTGAGTGAGAAGGTATGCCCTCTTCATTTTACCCATAGGAAACTGAATTGTTCAGGCCATTTGGCACCACTGCATGTCAGATGATAGTTTGCTGTAACCAAGAGTAAAGTTTTAGGTAGAAATTCATAACCAGTGGAAGACTGGACTTGCAAATCCAAACTTACAGGGCAAGCCTCTTGGTCTGGATTTTGCAGACTTCCTTTTCTTAAGGGTAGTGGCTCTGTGATTCATTCAATGCATCTTTGTCTTATTATGCTTGTTTGCAATTTAGTGCAGTGAATGAACCTCCCAGCGGCACAGAAGGAAACCAGTTAAATGTCCTCTCATTGGCTCAGCTCTATAATTCTTCCTTCTTCCACTTATACGGATCTTCTCTGGAATCAGCATTAGGCAACAGTCATCATGTCTGTAGCACTCTTCCACTGTTTA
The DNA here is from genome assembly GCA_028627145.1 of Eidolon dupreanum. Classification (NCBI taxonomy): domain Eukaryota; kingdom Metazoa; phylum Chordata; class Mammalia; order Chiroptera; family Pteropodidae; genus Eidolon; species Eidolon dupreanum. The sequence goes on from CM053512.1 coordinate 20,000,594, forward strand.
AAGTTTTATGGAAAGCTTTAATGAAGAATATGTGAAAATAATGACTATCATTCATTTAATTACAAACTCTTCTCTATGTTATCTAAGTTACTGTAACTCTGTGACATACACACACAGAGACGCCTTTCAGGTGAGAAAATTCTGGTTCAGGTGAAGTGCCTGGCCTAGTTTGTGACAACACTAGGGCTAAAATCAAGTCTTCTGCCTCCAAATCCCTTGTTCCTTCCATTATTTAGCATTCGTTCACTCTGTGATGGGGTCACTAGGAGAAAAGCAAGTTGGTACCATTATAGTAGCCCCTTTTATACACTACCTGGGATTGTGTACTTAGGTAAATCCTCTGCCTTCCATTCACTCAGTCATTCATTCAAGCAGTCAGTCCATCATTCTTTTACTATCCGAATGTCTACTAGAGCTATGTGATGAGAATACAGTGGTGAACAAAATATAAACACACTCTACCTTCGTGGAGCTTGAGTGTTGTGGTGAAGTAAGACCGATTAAATCCAGTCAAGTGTAAGGATGAGTATGACAGGAGAAGAAGAGAGTCCTGGTTTAAGAAGCCTTCTTTCCCTCTTCAGCAGAGAGGGAGAGTGAAAATTCATGCATTTAGAGAATATGTACCTCTTGGAATGTGAGACTCTTCTGATTTTTTTTTTTTAATATAACATCAAGTATAGAGCCATAATATAAACAAAGACTCTAGAATTTTAAATCTTAGAGGTCATTTCGTTTGCCTCCTTGTAGGCAAACGAATGGGGATCTCCTTTCTTACCCTTTTGAGAAGCAGATCCTAGAATTTCTGGGCAGAAGTTTCCCATGCGAAACAGCACCGAGCAAAGAGGTGCATAATGAATTATTCTGTGTGTCTCTGACTCAGAACATTTTCCACACTTAATCTTCCACTGGGATTCCTTTTAATGCTTTGGAATAACAGATCAGTGGAGATGGGCTTTGTTTGGCTATTTCTGGATGTAAGTGTTGGGAAAAGAAGAAGAAAAAGAAAACCACAAAAATCCAACATGCAGTTTAAATAAAGAAAAATGAGTTTTACTTCCAGGAGAGCTTTTGCCATTTTCTTAATGCTTATTCTCCTTCAGAGAGCTCATTATTGAACAGAGTGTGACAGTAGTTTACTGTGGTGAATGTGTCTTGTCTGGGCCAGGGGATGAATTAGAGCACTGATAAAGGCCAGAGGAGCAGGCAGAACTGTACCTAAATTACCCCCAGATAGTTACCAAGCTATTCTACTTTTTTTTAAAAGACCCCCAGAGAGCATCCTTAATCGCCTCTAGTTTCCCTTTTCAGCATTTAATAACTTTTGCTGTCAGGAAATTCTTCCTCATATTTAACCCAGTTTTCCCTTGCCACAGTTCAATATCATTTCTCTTGTTGTCCTTGGTGGCGACAGAATAGCAGGCCATTATCTTCTTGACAATATCCTTAATGTTTCTTGAAGGGCATCAGAAAGTTTTCCCTAAGCCTACATTCCTCACCCCCCCCACCCCAGTGAAATAAACACACTCCTTTTCTCCCTCCCTGTCTCCTTCTCAAGGGTCCTATTTGGAAATATAGTCTCTGACATGTTGCTCTTAAGTATCTGATCCAAATATTCACAGTATGCTTGTCTTGAGATGTCCATTGGTTTCATTTTTACTCAGATCCTTTTGTCACTTCCCTTGCTATTGGTTCATTCAACTTGACTGCTGTTGGCTGCACTCCCTCTAGGCATGAGGTGCCACTCCAGAGGCTGAATGGGATGTGAGGAGGAGTTTCTGTCTTTGACTTACACCTTGAAGGAGGGACCTGAATGCCTCTGCCATTCATGATCCTTCTGATAGTGTATGGATTGGGCCTGCTGGTTTCTCTCGTTCATGAACATCTGATTCAGATTTACATTTTGGTACATTTAAGATTTCCTTGACCTCAACCTTGAAAGGTTGGCACATCAGTAAAGTTGGCATTGTCATGTTCTCAGTGCTCTTGTTACTGTTTATGTAATTTTATAAATGCCACAAGGGAAATTGGAACATACACGCTTAGCCACATAAGTGATGGGCGAGCTTGTCTTTTTCCTGTCAAATGTCTATATGATCCTCACAGAGGGTGTGATTGATGTTTGCATCTCCCCAGCACTCATCAGAAATGCCTGGCACGTTTTAAACAGACTTAATGACTGTTAGTTGTCAAATGAGTTGTTGGGAAATTTACTTCTTTTTTTTTTTTTTTGGGTTTCTGTCTCCTCACTCCTTTCACCTGAACATAAAAGCAGCTCAGAGCTTTTGCCTGGCTGCCAGTGTGGGCAGCTCTCCTACCTCGCCTGCCAAGCTTTTAGCAGATGAAATAAAAATCTATTTATAACTGGTCTCCGATGGATTCCCTCCCTACCTGTGGTAGTGCTCCATCAGCAGGTGTACTGAACAGATGGAGAAGGGTTTTAATTTTTTCAGTTCAATTAGACCAACTCTCCAGGTTCAGACTAGTACATTCCCTTTCTCACTTAGTTTCTTCCTCTTGGCATTAAAATTGTTGAGCATGGCAAAACACAAATTAAGACCAGGAGATAAAATGCATAGAGTTCCTGCCTTTAAAATGAATATTTTGGCAAAGGAACCACATTTGACATTAAATGATATATCAATTTTAACCCCTTTCTTCCTAGCACTTCATTTTAATGTTATTTAAATTCATATTTCGAGTACTAAAATGCTAAAGGGTATAAACGCTTTTTTAAAATGAACTTTTAGCATTTGTATTTACACATTTTAAAACTATATCATACTGTTTTTGAAAAAACAGTTGGTCTTTGATAATAATTCAGTGTATATTATGAAGAATTTTAATGAAGAGCTGAAATCATTAATTTCATGAAGCTCATTTGATATCTTTTTTTCATTGACACTTGAATTGTCGAGGATAGTTATTAAATGGTTGCAGTCTGAACATGACCTTGCCTAGCTCTGGGTTTTACCATTACTAGCCAAAGATAGGGTACCACAATTTCTGACTTCAGCATATATACAGGTTCATTCTATTCATCATGTTTGCTCTTTAGTAGACTGCATTATCTCTTGTTCTCAAGATCCTAGATTTCAGTTAGTCCCTGGCCCTCAGATGCAAGGCCAAACCTGATTGCCTCATTGAGAGATTCATTCCTTCAACAGACGTTTACTGAGCTCCTGCAGAGTGTTATGACATTGCCTTTAATGAGGCCCACATCTAGGTCCTACTTTGTTCCCTCTAGCGCCGTCAAAATTATTTAGTTAATATCTATTTGAAAGAAGCAAAATTTGGCCTATTTTATTATGATTTTTGTTCAGATGCTAATAGAAGCAGCTCCTTCCCCTCCCCCCCATTTTATTTTACTCAATTCTTAATTATTTCTGGATGATTTTTCCAAAGATGTGAATTATTCAGATTCGTGGCTTGCTCTTTAGCCTGTCTCCCATTTTATTGCCCACTAAAAGTCATATTGGGGTGTCTGGAGCAAAAGAGATTTGAATACGTCAGTCTCACCGCTGGCTAGAAGTTGGATGAACAGTTTAGTTAGAATATAAAGAAGCCACCACTTGTTACTCATGTAATTGTCTGATGCAAGCATTTGAAAATACTCTTTAGGTGTTTCTGCACATTTTAAAATGGACTCTTATATTTGTAAAATAACAAATATTATCTAGGAAAATCACTTCTCTGATTCTTCATCTCCTTTGCAGAATCTGTGTCAAGTGACAGTTTTGGTTTTTATAATAGAGAGCCTGCTTTTTCATAGGCTGGGTGACCCATGCTATCTTTGGTAAGTTATTCTATTGAGCTGTGATGCTGTGATCTTTCTTCCTATTACTTTTATCTGCTGATCCTCCTTTTACCTTTTGGGGTTATATAGAACAAAATCTAATTTCGACATGTGGCAGCCTTTCACATATTTGAAAAATGTGCCTTCCGTCTTCAACTATGTATATGTGACATGAATTAGCTACATGACTTTCCTCTAAGCTGCTCCAGTTTAGCTACCTCTTTATTATGGAGTGGCATGCAGAGAAGAGTGCAACATTTTATCTACATGCAGTCTGACAAATGGTGAGAAAGCCGGACCATTACTGTCCTAGTTAGAGGTCTACCAAGTCTTACAACTTCCTGTTTGCTCGATTAGACTGAAGAGAACATCATATGTTCCCAGCGAGTCAACAGGATTTTCCTCTATCCAGGGACAGGCGGAATTTTTCTGGGCTGTGATGGATTCACTTTGACCATCTGGATCTGGCTTTCGCCATTCCTTGGTACCCACTACATGGCCGTGTGATTGTGGTGCATGAACGGATGGCAAACAGTGTCAAATTGGGTGCTGAATGACAAATACGGGGCCATCTGGAAAGCTTATGTGGCCTATGAACATAAATCATTCCACCTTCCCACGGCTCCTTCTCTCATTGCAATGCTACACCACTGTATGTTTTTCTCTCACAGGACCACTTAATCTTGTCTCCTTTCAAATACTTTGTAAAAAGTCCAAACAAGAGAATGCTAGGTGCTCTATATAAAATAGACCCCAGGTTAACTCCTCTTATGATTTCTCCATCTCTTCTCCTGTTGCAAGTGGAATCATCATAGGGAGGGGCTATTGGACAGATTTTTTTTTTTTAAGCATAGTATTAACACATCATACCTTATTTTCTATGGGAAGGGTATATGATTAGCGTTGGAAATATCTTAATGTGGGAATGTTTAATCTCTCTAGAAGAACCTGGCACATGGTAGGCACTCAATATATGTTTGTCGAATGAATGAATGAATGAGGCGGAAGCTTTTTTACATTGTGACCACTATCGTTTCAAAAGCTATCATGCCACAAGAGTGGCAGAGGTTTCTCAACCGGAGCCTCATAATGGGTCCTTACCTAGCTACTACACTTGGGTGGCTGTAGTATCAGGGTCTCTCAAATCTCTGTTACTATGTCAAATCCCAAAGCTGCTGAGATTAATATTTCTCTCTCTCTCTTTCAAATTGTTGCTTCATATAGATTCAGCCCTACTTAACTTACTTCGAACAATAGTCATTCAACAGGTATTTTTTTGAGTGTTTACCGTGTTCCTGGTGCTATGCTGCCAGTCGAGGCTATAGTGGAGAGTACAACATTCAGATTTCTGTCCTCAGTATAGTGGGGGAACAGATCAAATTGTGTGTGTGTGTGTGTGTGTGTGTGTGTGTGTGTACTATATTCCTACAAATTGTAAAAGACAACTGCAGGGTGATATGAGAACATATTATTGAGCTATTATTATGAGCCAGGCATTTTGCTAAATACTAGGATTAGATATAGCAAGGGTGTTAAAAAGGAAGACAAATTTAATTAGACACAGTCTATCATCAGGGAATTCAAACTAGCTGCAGAGAAATAGCAACAATTATGACACGGTATGAGAAGTATTATGAGCAAAGGGTTACCAAATGCAGAGGTGGGAGTGACCAATTCTCTTCTGTAATTACACTGATATTTGACTTGGATCTTAAATGATGAGTAGAAATGCATCAAGTTTAGAAACCAGAAGGAAACATTCCAGGCAGGGGAAAAGCATAAGCAAAGACACAGAAAGAAACAAAACTGACAAAGTTCTAGAAGATAAAATGAGAATGAGATGTTGCAGTTTGTATAAGACTTTGCTGTAAAAAGTTAGGACCTTGCCGGAGGCAACCTCAGCTGCAGAGGACATAACAATGAGAATACTCGTGAAAGTTTATAATTAAAAAATCTTAGTTAAATGTATGATTTTCTAAGAAAATAGAAATTAGCAAAATTACCTTTAATAGGTAGAAAAACATAAGTAGATCAAGAATAAAGAAATTGAGAAAGCTGTTAAGAAATTAGAATCTATAGTGTCATTGGAATCACGTGGTTTTAAAAGCAGAGTATATGAACAGAGCATGCATAGGTTATTTAAAATCATCAAGAACATAGAGAAAGAAGGAAGGTGTCCTGTTCGTGTTATTAGACTGGTATAACCTGAACAGGACAGTCAAAATAAAAGCCCCAATAAAATTGAAGCAGCTTTTAAAGAGAACTTCTTTTAGTTATTTTCTTGACGGATTGACCTTCTTTTGACCATTTTTAGCTTAAACTCTATTTAGTTTGTATAAGTGTAGCTATTCCTGCTTTCTTTTGATTACCATTTGCTTGATATATCTTTTTGTACTGTTAAATTGTATACCTGAAACTTACTAGATTTCGTTAATCAATGTCACCATAATAAAATAAATTAAAAAAATAAATGAAAAAGAAACTGAAAAAAAAAATATTTTTGCATCCTTTCACTGTCAGTCTGTATATCCTTAAAGCTAAAATGAATCTGTTGTAGGCAGCATATCATTGGATCTTGTCTTTTTTAAAAAAAAAAATCCATTCAGCCATTCTATGTCTTTTGATTGGATAATTTAATCCATTTACATTTTAACTAATTATCTATAGGTAAAGACGTAGTATTGACATTTTATTAACTGTTTTCTGAGTGTTTTGTAGATCCTTTATTCTTTGCTTCCTTTCTTTCTGTGTTCCTTTGTGTTTTGATGACTTCTTGTGGTATGCTTTGACTCCTTTATGGTATTCTTCTGTGTATGTACTACAGGTTTTTCCTTTGTGATTATCATGTGGCTTACATAAAATAACTTACGACATCCTATTTTAAGTTGATAACAACTTAACTTTGATAGCATACAGAAACATTATACTTTTACTTCTACCCCCTCACATTTTAGGTTATTGATGTTACAACTTACATATTTTATATTATGTATACGATAAGTTAACGGTTATTTTTCAATATGTCTGTTTTTAACCTTTAAACTAGAGCTGTAAGTGAATTATATACCAACATTACAATATTAGGAAATCTGACTTTGACTATATATTTACCATTATCAATGAATTTTACCAATTCTTATGTTTTTACGATGTCAATTAGCATGTTTTGTTTCTACTTAAAGAATGCCATTTAGCATTTCTTGTAAAGCAGGTCTGTCTGGTGGTCATGAACTCTCTCAGCCTTTCTTTGTTTGGGAAAGTATCTCCTTTACTTCTGAGGGACAGCTTTGCCAGTTATAGCTAGAGCCACTGCCTAACCCAGTGCTGCCACAATAGTAGCCTTCCTGTCAGCTGTCATACCCATAGCTTAAAGTTGTGTGTCAAAGAAGGAAAGAATCATAATAGTAGTAAAACTTAAGTTAGATTATAGTATTAATGCACCAAATAACAGTTCATTAATTTTACATATTGAGTAAAATATATTTACTTGACAAGAAGTTATCGGCCACTTACTGTATGCTGAGTACTGTGCTAGGCTCTAGGGTACAGAGATCAAAGATATAGTCTCTACCCTTAAAGCACCTACAGATTGTTGGGGGCAAGAGGCTAGATAAGTAAATAGATAACTTTGATACAGTGTGATAACATGCCATCGTGATAAGCCTAGGATGCCACAGGAACCTAGAGCAAGTTTGTCTAAGGTGGAATTAGGCATCATAAAGTTTAAAAAAGATTAAGTTCTATTTAGGCTACATATAAGGTAGAGGCTTGGATATTGGCAAAATAGTTGGTTTACCTCATGAAATACTATGAGGAATGCTGAAACTGAATATTTGCACAATAACTTTGGCTGAATAATGCCTGAAATTCTACCTTGGACAATTATTTCTTTGCCTTATGCTGTCCAGGAGTCTTCTTTTAGAACACAGATTCCTCTGTAGGACTTCATGAGCCGTTCTAAGTAGACATTCTTACTTTTTTGAGGGATTGATTTCCCAAGTTGGTTTCCAAGAGAAGAGCCATTGACAAAGGATGGGACGTGGGAGAGGTTGGCTAAGAGGGCTCCCTGGGCCCAGAGAGAGCACTGGGCATTTAAGGAGAAAATTGCCAAGAAAGAGAGGAGAGAGTCCTTTGAAGAGACATCAAAGATAGTGTGGAAAATCCCCAGCTTTCGCTTGGGTTGGGCCTGCCCAACGCTCTTTCCTAGCACTCTGCGTGGCTACAGTGTGCATGCATGGGGAAGTGTGGATTGTTCTTTCCTGTGTAAGTGTGAACTCATGACTTTCTCTCTGAGAGTGGAGAAAGAAACTGGCTTTCTGTAAATGAAGTTTCTACACTCTGGGTATTAGCATGAATCTTAGTTGTGGGGATCATGTCTTTTATTAATCCAATAAAGTGTCATATATTTGGATAGTCAGTAATTTGATATGAATAAAATCAATACATGTACTTGCCCAGTTACCTCAAGATCAAGGAAATACATCTCAGGCTTTTTTATGATAGTTGTGAATGTTACTTGCTAGTATTAAAATATTTTAATTTTCAGTAACTTCAACTCTCTTTGCTTTGATGAACCAGTTAGAAATGTTGTCAGAGAAAACCTAAACTTACTCTCATTTTCAGTCATGAATGAATCTCTGATTGCTGTGATAAAGAGAAATCCTGGGTTGCTACTTCCTTGCTTGAATTAACACAAATGTAACATTCCATCTTGATCAGAAGATACCAAAGGTTGAACATAAACAAAACCAGACGAAGCACTTCATCGCTCTGAGGAGATGTTTAATTTTCATCAGTTGGTAAGGATACAGACACTAAATCAAAGGTGTTTACCAGATTTTAGTGAAAGCTTCTGGTTATTTTATTTTACTGGGTTTGAAATCTCCCGATGGGCCAATGTTGGTTGGCACACCTTGGGCATTAGGTGTAGTTTTCTTATTTCTTCACTTCAGCACTGGATAATGTTTTTACTTCATTGCTAATAGCCTTGGCAGGTGTAATGAGCCACTGGTGTACATCCTTGATTATAGGAAAGACTTTATAATAATGGCTCTTATATTCATTTATTCACCAAACATCAACTGAGCATTAGCTATGTGCAGTAAACTATAGGAAATGCTAAGGGAAAACAAAAATATGTAAATTATGGTTCCAACTATATGTAAAGGCCCCTGGATGACATAAATAATCATAGAAGACATATCTTTACTTCAACTGATTTGTAATCTCACTGAGGAAAAACTATAGGCCCAATCATCTCTAATCTTTTCAGAGACCTTTAGTGGCTCTCTTTCTTCCCCACTATAAAGTCCATACTCTTCAGCCGAGTACTCAGAGTTCTTTACAACTTAACTCCAAGCCACCTTGATAGCCTCATCTCCTCCCACTCCTCCCCATATCTTATGCTTGATCATTTTGCTCTTTCCCCCAGATTCTGTGCTTTTTCCTGTCTCAGTGCCTTCGTACCTTCTGTTTTCTTTGCTTAGATTTTCCTTCCCTATTTTCACTGGCTGGTACACTTTTATACACGCTTTAAAACCAGTTCTTTTGTTACCTCTTTTATGAAACTCTTATTTAATATCCCTTCTCTCTGCCCACCCTCCCCCACCCCAATGGCAGAGTTGTTCTCATCTAGAATATCTGGAATGTAGGACCACTTTGGGTAGAAGCTGGAGGTGCCTAGAATATCAGAAGCAACAATATTCACCTTTCCTGGCTCAGCCCAGGCTGGTGTGGCCCTCTGCAGGAGGGTCTCCGTACTAATGACGACAGGGTCTAGCAACCCTTGCCTTCTAGCTCTCGTACATCTGTGCAGGCTCTTGTTCTGCTTCCTTATGGTTCATAGCTTGTGTCTACACAGATACTCTCTAAGAGCATTATAGTGAATTATAGCTATTAACTCCATAGAGATCCATTATCTTGGATATTATTTCTAGTATGTTTTAATATTGCTATATAATTTGTCCATAAAATGCATGCCTTCATAATAAAATGTGAATGGGTGTCTGTTGAAGGAAAAAGATTTTTGATGAACAAGATGATGACAGGACACTGTAAGAGCCTGTTATTTAAATCTTCATTGGGTCACATTCCTTAGCATCAAGACAAGGTAATAATGAAGGCCATTTGGTTAATGTGCTTTTCACTGCAACCTCAGAGAACTGGTGATTAAGTCCTACACTTGGGAGTGGTTTGCAGTGGGCTGAATGATTGAAGTGCAGAGTTACTCTAGCATGGAAAAGCAATCATGGTAAGGTATCTCTATATGTATTTGGTTCTCTGATAATCACTAGGGTTACTGAGATGATTAATATACAGCGTTGCCTTTTAGGAGAGAAAAACATTTAAAGAAATATATGTCAAAGAAAAGAGCGTTGAGTGCTCCAATAGAGGCATGTACTTGATTATTGGAAAGTACCATGTTGTCAGTGAGGAGCAGCCTTAGTGTAGGAGAGGAGATGGGGCTGAGGGGAAGACTTCCCAAAATTTGGGCCTATAGTAGAATACTGAGAACAGTAAAGTCCTGGAATTGTCTCTCTGCTAAGTAGGGTCAGGGTTCTGGCAGAAATATACTGAAGAGAGAGAATTGGAGAAAGTTGAATGAAGGCACAATTGACAAAGGTATGGGTAAGATTAAAAGAAACCAAAAGGAATGGTAGAACACCCAGGAGTCAGCAACGGCTTTACCACTCCTAGACCCAAGGGGCCAGAGGAGGGAGCAGGTATGAAGATCTACCTCTCATGTATGTCTCAGTCACACAAAATGCATTTAAAACTATTTGGATTTTTATGTTTTAACCAGTATTAGTTCAGTTTAGTTCAATGCAGTTCAATTCAGTTAAAAACATTTGCTGAACATCTATAATTTCCTTGGAAATGTGCCAGATATGCTTGGAAAACCAAAATGAGAAGGCATAGAACCTTTCTTCAGGGAGTTAGAATGTAATGAGAAAGGTGATTATGTCAGTAAATTGTATAATTAAAGTAAAGCATGATAAGTGTGAAATGGAACAGTAGAAGCTTTCTTGACCAATTTCTACCTAACAGACTCACTATATTAATTGATAAATCTCATTCTCTTTCAAACCATTGTGGTTGATGTGCTTGCTTCTCTGAATGCTTTTAGCTAGTAGCTATGTCTTTGTATACCTGTGCACTTCTGTAACTTGTATGCTTTACCAAGAGTCTGTCGTGTTTGTTACTAACCTTTTTATGTCAGTCGTACTTGTTACTAAGTTTACACAATTAAATTATATATCAGGCAAACCAATGGAATACATGTGTAAAAAAGTTTTTGTTTGCCATAAAATTAAGTGAGACATTTTGGAAAAACTCAATAAAGACCATCACTTAAAAAATGCCATTGAAATAGTTATGGGTAAGACAGCTTCTCATTCCCTCAACCTGGCAGTGAAGATGATATTGACACAGATTTGTTGATAGTGGGCAAGATTAAGACAGTACCTTCTTGATGGTTTCTAGATTTTTCTGTGAGGTAGGAGTGGGCAGTGAAATGAGGGGGTGGGGGCTTGAGGAGGTAAAAGAAGGTTTGAAGTAGATGATGTGGAGATGGGAGAGGAAGCTCCTTGGAAGCCTACAGAAGGACTTCTTGGTGTTGCTGATGGTCAGCCTGAGGCTGGATACCATAACTTTGTCACGGCACTAACTTAAATGATTGTGTGCATTCCTTTAGCAGTGCTTAGTAGGCTGGTGTAGAAGTAGAAAAATAGGGACTTGGAGTGATGGATAGGGATTTTGTGGGCAGGTGTGGCAGGAGTTTAAAGGGAAAAGAAAGTGGGAGGTTGGGGCAAAGAGTGATTTAAGCCTTTCATTTGAAATTCTTGTAATTCACTAATGATGAACACAAAGGGAAAGAGGAAAGACACCCACTGTATGTTCTCTAGGCCAGTGGTTCTCAAGCTTTTTGGCACCAGGAACCGGTGCACCTATGAGAATCTAATGACTGATGATCTGAGGTGGAGCTGAGGTGATGATGCTAGTTGGGGAGTGGCTGCAAACACATTTAAAGCTTCACTCCCTCACCTACCCACCACTCACCTCCTGCTGAGGACCAGTTTCTAACAGGCCACAGTCAGATACTGGTCAGTGGCCTGGGGTTTGAGGACCCCTGCTCTAGGCCTTTTAGAAAACATGGAGTTGTTCCTTTGTCGACGGACATCTAATCTGCAAGAAATGTGATATCGTAGACATCAAAGGAATGGGTGCTGTTCCAAAAAGAATGGCCCACAAATATTACCATGGCACAAGTAGAAAAGTTCACAGTGTACCTAGCATGCTGTTGACATTGGTGTAAACAAACAAGTTAAGGGCAAGGTTATTGCTAAGAATGATAATATACGTATTGAGCATATTAAAGCATGCTAAGAGCCAAGATTGCCTCCTGAAACTCATGAAAGAAATAAAAGAATCAGAAAAAGGAGGAAGCCAAAGAAAAAGGTACTGGTTTCAAATGAAACACTAGCCTCTCTACCCAGAGAAAGTGAAAACCAAGGGAAAAGAGACTGAGTTGCTGGAATTTATTCCTTATGAATGCTGGCATAATAGGTGTTAAAAAAAGACTTCCAATGGTTTTTAACAAAGTGATTAAAATGATAAATTGTGATGTATAGTCTTATTGCAATGTAAGTGGATCCAGAGAACATAATGAGACCAAGGAGTTGGAAGTCTTGATGAGATTAGAGAGCAAGTATGGTATGAGGGAAAGTTCCCTGAGGCTGTAGTCAGAGAATGGGTCATTGGCATTTGAGATTGCAGGGATGGAGGGAATGGCTGTGGATGTGGGTGGTATAAGTGATGTGGTGGTGAAGGTCAGTGGAACTGAAGACACACAGGAACTTAGAGGCAAGGGAGTTCTGATGCCGTCTTTGAAAACATTGAGACCATCCCCAAGTGATGCCAGAATTTGAGATGGAGAGGTAGATAGGGAGACAATTGACAAAGCCATTGACCAAAGAGGGAAGGATTCCAAGGAGGTCCGTAGGGAAGAGGCATGATTCTCAAAGGGCTTTTTGCTAAGGAGGGGAATAGTAATTTCCCCTTTCTATCTTTGTGACAAATCAGATCTCTTCTTCTGTAAGCACAAAATTTATGCTTTTAATTGGGCAAGGTATCTGCTCCTATTTAAGGGGGCATCTGCTTGCTATATGTGTGAATTGTGGAAAATTTGAAAGTGACTTTGGTGCCATAATTGGAACTAAGACTCACTTCTTGCTCCTGTGATTCTACTTTGATATTAAATAAGTTTTCCTTTATGAGACATCAGTCAGTAAATAGAACAGAATGTATGGTTAAATAATTAAAATTATTTTCATCATTATAATTATAATGTGCCTTGCCATTTCAACCCAAATATCCACTTATCTTTCATGAAATTTTGCAAGAAATCTATTATTCAAGGATGTAGAGATGATTTTTTTGTTGAGTTAAACATTTTTATGGATTAGATATGAATTCAGTAAAAATAATTGAATTAAATTGGATGGCATGAATAATTCATGACATGTAATTTCACATCAATTCTAGCATAAAAATAAAGCTATTGGTTTATGTGCTAGGAAAATGTATTTTATTATTTAGAAAGGTAGTGAACATTTATTATTTTGGAAGATAATTCACTTTAAGATTAAATAGAGATATTAAATTATAAGATGGAAAGAAAGTATAAAATTTGAACTAAGAGCCTTTGATGCAGGTCACTCCTTCTATCTACATGACAACCCAAGAGTTGTGATGTGTTGGTCATTGGTGATTTCAGAAGGTCTATCACAATAGCCTTTCAGATCTTGAGGATAAGTCCAGTAATTATGCCAGATCATTCTAGGGAGAGTGAAGGCTGCCAGGTATTTCTTTTAAAGAGCAGAGGGTAATTTTTGGTGAGGTCCATCCTCTGGGTCTGGACTCTCAGGCCCTTGAGTACATGGAAGTCTTCCTCATTCCTTTGTTCTACTTCCCTAGCTATAGGCCAAGCACCTCTTCTTTTCTGGTTAAACTTTTAAGTCCTTGCTAAAGGAGAGAGCATGCAGTTGGGCCACTAGTCTGACTCCTGATGTGGATGGAAAGCTGGCTTTTTTGCCTATTTCATTGTGATCTGAATCTGGTACTGCTTGGGATAGTTAGAAAACCTGACTCTTTGGGAGCTGTCATTCCTCTTAACATGGAAAGTCATTAGTTCAATGATAAGACCCATATGTTCAAAAACATTTACTGTATATAGTCCAGGGTACTGGAACATGTGAGTGAATAAGGCTTAGTGAGTTTCTCACAGGGTTGGATGCACTGGTATGTTGGGACCAGGGTCTGAGAGGCACAGATACAAGCTGTAATAGAAAAGTGAACCTAGGTAGTCAAACCCTTGGCCTTAGCTTTGAAGGAGGAGTTGGAATTAGCTAAGCAGCAGGAGAGGGGAGAGAAGTGGAGACATTTCAGGGGTGAGAATAACCTGTGCAGTGGTACTAAGGTGAAAGGGAATCAGTGTGAACCTTCTGGCTGTTGTTGGAGGTAAATAACATGGGGAGTATGATGGGAGGTAAGGCTGGAGAACATTCTGGGCCAGGTTATGAAGCACGTCAGCTATCAGGCTGATGAGCTTAAATTTGATCCCGAAGGCAAAGGGAGACCCACTGAATGATAAATACATTCTGTGGCCTTCAAAGTCATCTGAAAATGGCTAATGAAAGTTCTTTTATATACGGTGGAATATCACTCAGCTATAAGAAAAGGTGAAATACTGCCATTTGCGACCACATAGTTGGATCTTGAGAATATCATGCTGAGCGAAATAAGTCACATGGAAAAAGTCAAGAACCAAATGATTTCATTCATATATGGATATAAAATTGAGCACAACAAACAAGCAAGACAAACAAAAACTCATAGATAGGGACAATAGTATAGTGGTTACCAGAGGGAAAGGGATGGGGGGAGGGAGAAAAGGATAAAGGAGACCAAATATATGGTAATAGAAGATTTGACTTTGGGTAGTGAACACACAATGCATTATACAGATGTTGTGTGATAGAATTACATACTTGAAATGTATATAATTTTATTAATCAATGTCACCTCAATGAAATGAAAAAATTCTTCTTCCTAAACATTTTTGCTTATTCAAAATATCAATTGGTCCACACAGGTATTGTATAGTAGATGGTGCTGTCATCATTTAATGATGACCAGAAGTTGATACCAGTAAGTGTGATTATCTACAGTGATGTTTCATTCTCTATTAAGCTAGTAGAGCCTTTTGGCTATTTTAGAGTAAGACAACCATCGTCCCCTCAAAAGGCCTTTGCTACGGATTTTATGATTTGAGGTGAATCAAAGGCCCCAAGCGTCAGGTTTCCTACAGAACTTGGCTAGATTTTGGAATAAGGCCCAAATCTATCTTTAAAAGGAAAGAAAGGAAAATCCTGTACATCATGCTACTACCATACCATACTTGGAAGACTATCATCTGGGAAGGAACCAAAGTTTCTGTAATTAATAAATTAGTAAATACTGCCTGATGAGTGGAGTATGTCAAAGTTGTTGAAGCCAGACAAAATGGAGGAAGACAACAGACAAAATGGACTCCTTCACCTGGGATCTTAGTCACTAAAAAAAAACAAACCAAAACTCCATCGTTTTTGTTAAATGATGCATGATTAGTATGAATAAATTTAGATAGTACTCCAAAATACAAAAAAGTAAAAAATCACTGAAAAATCTCATCCCCTAGAGAAAACCACAGGTGACATTTTGATGATATTTTGGTGAACATACCTTCCAGACATTGCTCTAGAATTTATAGCTCTGTGTTCTTTGTCACTCTCAATTTGTAAATTCCAGAGTGCTTCTCCCTTCTGCAGGATATCCATTGTGATTGTCTAGATGGTTTTTTTTTTATCCCTCAAGTTTCTTAAATTAGTAACTATGTTCAATTTGTTTCTTCTTTTTACTTTCCTTGGCTCATTTTATAAATAAACATATAAAAATATATATAGGATACAGTGGGGAAAAGGAGAAACTGAACCATTTGTAATTATCCTTGATTTTGATAGCCTACTTTTTTATTGTGGTAAAATGTACATAATATTTTAATGGTGAATTTTAAACCATTTTAACCAATTCTGTGGCATTAAGTACATTCACAGTGTTGTTCAGCTATCACCACTATCCAGTTCTAGAACTTTTCTCATCCCCAGTAGAAACTGTATGCATTACACAATAACCCCTCTCTTCCTCTGAGCTCCTAGTAACCACTATTTTGCTCTCTCTTTGAATTTGCCTGTTTTAGGTACCTCATGTAAGTAGAATCATTTGTCCTTCTTTGTATGACTTACCTTTTTCATTTAGCATAATATTCTCGAGGTTCATCCATGTTGTAGGATGTATCACAATGTTATTCTTTTTTAAAGCTGAATAATATTCTTTTGTATGTATATGCCACATATTGTTGGATAACCCACTTTTTGAATTTGGTTTTGAGTTCATAATTGTGTTTCGTGGTCATTTTTATTAGAGTAGACATCACTAGATGTCACCCAGAAAGGATGAACACAAGGTGATATATTAACAATATTAAACAATATTCTCTAGCAAGCCTTCCTGAAGCTTACTATTTAGCATTAAAACAATCAATGAATATTTGATACTGGAATTAAGGATGCTTGTTATATTTATTGATAAAAGAGAATTGAGTAAATTAGCAAGTACTTTAGCTAACTTGATTAAAATTCAAAAGGTTGCTGTTAAGTAGAAGAAATACATAATTAAAAATGTCAGAGTCTGAATAAGTACAAGTAGAGAAATTCAGATATGAAAACCATATATTATTATCTTCATGGGGTTGTAGAAATTTAAATATTACTTAATTTCGGAGATGCAGGAAGAACGGATTTTTTTTATTGCCTATAATAAAAGTGTGGCATGATTTCTCTTTGCATGTGGGCATGCCGCCAGCTCAGTCTTTTCATCTAGGGCAGTGCTCCTCAAGCTGGAGTGGGTGCGGGACCCTGCTGCGGACTGGGTGCATTGGAGGGAGAGGAGGACAGCAGACATGTTCTCCCTCTTGATGTGTTCTTCAGGAGATATTTAAGAAGTTTCTATATTAATTCCAATGATAAAACATCAGCATAAACATTCAAGATCACGTGGCATTACTGGATTTGCCCTTTCTTAATTTGACTATCTTTTAGTATATCCAAACTTGTGTGAGTCATTAATTTATAATTCTTCCAAGGTATCGTTGTTGATGCTGGCATGGCTCCCTTAGTTACTAGCGGAGCCTGGAAACTGAGGTACTCAGCTTTTACCTCTCAGTCTGGCTTTGTTGTCTGTATGAGTACATTTTGGGAGGGAAATTCTGCCCATGGTAATATTCCAAATTTAGGCCATTCTCCAGAATGGGGAGGGGCTACTACATTGTATCTTTTTCCTTCAGGCAGTACTAAAGACCCACTGAAAAGTTCTTTACTATTCAACTTTTACTTTTCACCAGAGGTATTAGTCATTACCTCCTTTATTCATTCATCTAACAAATGTTTACTAAATGTTTACTATGCAATGGACATGTTATAATGAATCATATCAAAAGCTTATTATGTTAATTATATTTAAATTGATTTTTTTCCAGGACAGGAAATGAGGAAGACTTTTGGGTCTCCTTAATAAACTTCCAGATGCCTCTACTGTCAGCCCTATGTAGCCAACAACACTGTATAATATGTGCTCTCCTTAAGTCTTAGTTTTTCTCAGTAGTTTGCAAGCCCCTTGAGGGGAGAAGAGTGTATGGTAATACTGTCCCACTTCCATTCTGCAGAGAGGTGCTTTGTGGCTAATTGATAGAGTCATCAACCAGAACATCCTATTCTTCTAGCTTCTGGCTGCCTTTACACTGTTTTTAGACAGATGCGAACCTGCCGCAGGTTCTTTCTGGTCATGGACACTCCGTGGCATTATTGTTATTCTTGTCATTATTATTAGTATTGATGGTGGTAGTGAGATATTGCAGAGACAGAGACTTAAAGAGAAGCGAGCACAGCTTTAGAGTGATCAGATTCACCCCCTACTTGGAAAATTTATTTGGCCTTGAAAATGAGAATTAAAATGAACATCTTTCAGGGTTGTTGAGAAAATTAAATGAAATAGCATATATGTCAAATGATGAGGTGAAGAAATTGCCGCAACAATAAACTGAAACAGTGGTTCACTTCTTTTTTCCTCAAAGATGCTTGTTTCCCCAAAGCCTTGGGTCCAGGGGAATCATGAGCACCAAGGAGCAGGACTTTGAGGAGGAGAAGGAGAAAGACCAGTTTAGAGAAGGAAGTCTACTTCTACTTCTATTCTATTGTCATAATAGAATTACAATACAAAATTCACTGGATAGGACTGTACGCATCAAAAAGTGTAGAAATGCTGTTAGTTGCGAATTTAGGTTTTCTTTCTCCATTCCCCCATCACTGAGTCCTAGCAAGCTCAAAAGAGCAAAGATACCAGTATTAGTAAAAATAAAGACGTTCTTTGTTTGTAAATGGCGAGTTGAATCTGTCTCTAAATCTGCTTATACTTGTGAAAGCAGTTCACATCTGGCGTGCCCACGCTTGACATTTGACAAAATGTTTGTTCCACTCTCCATATTTCCCTTTTATTTTCTCTCTCTCTCTAGTGACACATGTATTTAACCCATGACATAGAGTACGTAGTAGCAAGATAGATTTTTAAGTGTATGTGTGTGTGTCCCATCAGTTCTTGCACTAGCAGTACTCACCTCCCTTAGGAGTTTCTGGGTAACTGGAAATATTGGGGGGTGCATTTCTGGTAAACACAGTGACGGAGATGGCTATTGGTGTTATCAGGGGTGCAAAGCACTCAGCAGAGTGCAGAATAGCCCAAAATGCCAGTGGCATTGCCATTGAAAAACACTCATTTTACAATATGGAAGAACCCTCAACAACTTTGTGAATTAGAGGCTGTTTGTAATTCTATCATAAAGGATGACAGCTTTTCAGGTGAATTAAGAGAGCCTCTACCTTGACTAATGGTATTACATGGTGAGAATAGTGACTGCTTCTTGATCCCTGCTGTGAAATTCTAGATATGTTAAATTCTTACCTATATGTGAATATTATTCCAGATTTTAAGGCATTGTAATCATTTGTCTCTTAATATAGGTATGGGTGAAATAGGGTTGTTCCTGTTTGGATTTTTGGCCCCCCACCCCAACATTCTTTCAGTGGGAAGCTATTAGTTAAAAATTGGGTAGGCTTTGTGGAGAAGGCATTTCACCAGCAAAATAATCTCAGCGTCACTGTGCACACACAGAGACTGCACACACAAAGAAACTTTGGAGGGCTCTTTTGATATGACATAGGGAGACCGACAGTGCCAATAATAGCACAGGGCTATATCTCTCACAGTGCTTTTGAAGACATAGAAAGCAAATGACAATTCTAGCGGAAGCTAAGATATATTGCGGTGGCTGGAAAGAAACTGGCATTCTTATAGGAGTCCAGGAAATTGTCTTTGAGCCTTTGAAGGCACACAGAAAGCTAATGACACCTCAGAGGAATAGCGTTCTCAGGTTTTAGATGCCACAGATGCCAGCGATGTTAAAGCCAGGATATAAAACCTTTCTTATAGGGCCTTTAAGAATCCTCAGTGTGCTTTTATTAGCAGGCTGAGTGTGTATATAGAAATGTTAATGGTCT
Organism: Eidolon dupreanum; assembly: GCA_028627145.1. Taxonomy (NCBI): domain Eukaryota; kingdom Metazoa; phylum Chordata; class Mammalia; order Chiroptera; family Pteropodidae; genus Eidolon; species Eidolon dupreanum. The sequence goes on from CM053512.1 coordinate 20,020,094, forward strand.
GTGGAGCAAGCTCAGCTTGTTTTTGCGAACTACAGAACTATAAAAGTTATCCGAAGGACACACATTCTCCTTTCCTTTGTTCTTTTGTTTCTTATTTGTTTCCTTCTCTATATAGGAATAGAGCACCTATCATGTACTGGGTTCTGTGGCTACAAAGGTGAATCCGATGTGGATTGTTCTCTCCAGCAGCTTGCTGTCTAATATGGGAGAAATGTGTGCATTAATATCTGCAGTGCAAGGTAGAAGGCGATAATGATGCAAATAAAGCACAAATTAAATGGAAATTTAGCTGAAGAAGAAATTACTTCTGGCTGATAGGATCAAAGAAAGCTACATAGAGGAAAGAATGGAAATGGTATTTAATTGTTTTCAAGAATATGTAGGATTTGGGCAGGTAGCAATTAGCTTGCAGAGAGAAAGAAGAGGGTATTGTAAGGGCGGGCACTCCAAGCTGGCAGAATAGCGTTGCAAAGGCTAGGACAGGAGCGGTGTGAAATGGGGGACAACTAAGGGATAGGAGGTTCCTGGTATGTACTTCTGATCGTTTAGAGAATGAACCTATATTTATTGGTCATTAATTAATGATTTAGAATTCTAGTCCTCACTTGTGATGTGCCACAGAAATTCTGATTAGAGCTTGTTTAAAATTCCAGTGCCTGGAAGCCCCTCCACACACCATCATTTAGAAGATTCCAGAGATCGTGCTGTCCCTCACTGCTGTGGGCAGTGTCAGCCCAGCAGCCAGCCACTGGAGACTCTTGCTGTGTGTGTCACCAAGCTGAGACACAACACCGGGATGCCGGGAATAGGAGGGAAATGGAAATTACTTTTCTAAGAAGTGTAATCCCCAAATCTCCTCTTAAGCAACTACAATAACATCTCATATTTTATTTAATTTTCTTTTAATGGAAAAACCAGTTATACTAAATGAAAGAAAATGACTGGTAAAGAAGATTTGAATGATGTTTTTAAGCCTTTTATATGATTTTTTTTTTGAGGTTTTTGGTCTCTTAATCTATTAATAAAAGGAAGAAGGAGGGAAGACTGACATGTGTTCTATTCTATCATGGTTCAGACAGAGTGAAATTATTCCCACTTTGCCAATAAAATTCTCAAGGTTGATTGCTATTTTTAATTTACCTGAGCAGTGCTTTTCAATGAAGTGACATTAGTCCTGATCATCCTATAAATAGGGAATTTTGCTTGAGGAAGTGAAGTTTTCTCTTTCACAACAAATTTGGGCTTTCCGATTGCTGATCTAACATTAGTGATGTCAGATCCATAACCAGGCCACTGGCTGATGTTTTTGTCAGTGGATTTCCCTGTAGTGTCATTGGCTCTTACTGGGCTTCCCGTCCCCCAGCCCAGGGTCTGGCCATGATGGTGTCGGTTGCATAACTCACCTGAGTATGAAGAGCATTATGCCAGCCAAAGAGCCCTGTAGTTGTGTCTGAAACATAAAGGGCTGCTGTTCAGTATCTTGATTTAGCAATTCCCTGCTGACCCGCTTGCTCTAGCCCCCCTCATCCTCTCCTGACTTTCCTATATGAAGCCCCTGTCCACTTTTGAAGCTCTACCACAATCCTGCAAGATATGTAATAGTAATAAGCATACTAATTACTATTTACCCAGTGCCTACTGTATGTCAGATACTGTGACAGAGTCAGAAAGGTTAAATGATTTACCCAAAGGCATAAAGTAACTAGGTGGCAGAGTTAGTACACTAAGACATGGCTTTTGACTTTCAGTCTGGATGGATCCCACACTTTAGAGGGACCAGGCCTGGGCCATTTACAAACTGCCACTTGGGCTAGGAGGCCAGAAGTCTCCACAGCAGGCCTGGCCTCACATAAACTGTACTTTACTCATAACAGGTGTGATATGGGATCCTTGGAGCTGAGTCCCTGTGCCTTTCCAAGGCCTGGACCTACCCAACTCTCAGGGAAGCAAAGCTGTATTGGGTGTAGACGCTCTGGGAGGATGCCCATGGTTTCTGGATCCACTGTCAGCAAGACTTAGATTTTGAATTTTGTTTTTCATGGACTGTGTGGTTAGGAGGGGAGGAATTACTGCTGACTGAGCATTAGCTATGTGGTGCTAAGTGCAGTACATTGTGGTCTAGCCCATTGTGTCCTCATGACCGCACCATAAGATTTGCATTGTGGACATGTATTAGAAATGAGGATGGTCTGGGGGACCCCCTCAGTCAGGAAGCCACGTGGTCTATAGCCAGGTCCTGCTTTGCTCTCACCTCAGTGCTTCACTGCTTCGGTGACAAGGTCCTGGCCATGGGCAGGACTAGATCTTAGGATTCTCCCTTCTGACTTCCCAGAAAAGATGTTTTAGAGTCTGGGCTAGGGTCAGCTAGCTGAGGTTCAGATCTGGGCTTCACTGCCTATTGACCGTATGGCTCTGCAAGACTGAACCTATTCAAACCTTAGTTTTATCTTCCCTAAAGTTGGAAAAATACCTAAGTCATAGGGTTATCATAAAGTTTAAATGAGAAAGTTGATATAAAGTACTAAGCATTTTTCTGCACAATCTCTCATCTAAATTTACCCATGTCCCATTGTCATTTTGAGCCCATGCTCAAAAAAGCGAGTGACTCAAAAAAGTGTGAGACTCAAGAAATGGTAATGACTGTTATTATTGTGAATCTTTGAGGCTGAATTTTAACTAGATGCATATACTGACCCATAAATCTACCTCTTTAGATCTTGTCTTAAAAGAACTTAAGTCATGATAAAATGTCTTTTCCATGCCATCTGGTTTTCTGTTTTCACTCTTCCCCTCTTTCTACCTTTCTAGTGTTCTGTTAGAGATGAGTTTCACAGACTTCCAGGTGCAAGTCAGTAGCTATTACCATATAAGAAAACAAGAATAGCTTACCGTTTCCTGATGTTCACCAGTTAGAAAACAATATAACACTTCAAATTTGTCGGTATTGAAATCCTGTGGAGTCAGCATTCAAACTGGAGATAAATTCTCCTCATGCCTAGCTAGTTGGTACAAAATGGAAATTTTAATTGATACCTGTGTCAGTGTTGCTCTCCGATACAGGTGACAGCGCGACATATCTATGCCGGTGTCATGCACACCAAGTTACTTTCAGTGCTTTCTCTGACTTGAGGACCCTTTGCTAAGGGGTTTATTTTTCTGCACAATCTCTTGTCTAAATTTACCCATGGCCCATTGTCATTTCCTGGAAGCAGTCCAGACAAGACTGCATGTGCCGTGTTAGAGCTGTGACAGAAACTGCCTTCCTGCTTTAGGGAGGTATTAATGAAATGTTTAGGAGGGAAGTCTTTTTCTATGGCAGAACAAAGCAACTAAACCAAATGTTTGGTTGAAATATGTCTGGGATGAACCCAGTTTATTATTTGTTTAAAAATGCTATGTATTTTCTATTGAAATATTGTTTTACAAGCTGTATTCTGACTACAGTGTAAGCTTTCTAAGAAATCAGTCCCAAAGAACTCTTGCTGGAGTGTTCTGTATCCAAGGCAGTCTATAAAAGTTAGAGCTGTTGCTAGGGAATGAACTGAGGAATTTAAATGTATAAATCTTGCTATTATATTTAAATTTCATGTAACATCTGACCTAAGCTTTATTTTAAGGGGAAGAGAGAAAAGGAGTAGGAATTCTAACGGGTAAAGACTAATGAGATAGGCAACCCTCATTTTAGAACTCTCTACCATTAGTATTTATATTTCACTCTTTTAATGAATAATTCTGTTTTTATTTTTAAAAAGATTCTAGAGAAGCTGTACCTGCAGAGATACCTTGCCTTTCAGGCTATGTCCTCAATGCAGGCAGTTTCCATCTCTGGGGTTGTTGCTTATTTCAGAGGGAGGTGAAGTGATGAGGAAGAAACAGTTCTCCAGTGTTTTAACCATTGAAACGTAAATCTCTGGAGTGACAAAAGAAATTGCACAATTTACTTGTGTGACTTTTTTTTTTTGTACAAGTTCCGTTCTATCTAAATTGTGCCAGTTCCAGTTCTATCCTACTAAAATAATTTTTGCTCTATTATATACTAGATAGAATGAAGAAATTTTCTTGTGCTGAAAAATAGTCAAAGCAATTTTAATGAGTAATATCAGAATTTCATTAGTAATATTAGGATACGACTAGTGTGCTGGGTATTATACTAGGAATTTATTATACATTATCACACTTAAATTTATAATATAATACAAAAGTATGCTTCATGATCTCAAGCATGTAAAATACACAGCTGCTGAATGCAAGATGACAGCAATATTCTCTGTATTCATGTGTCCCTAGGCCAAATATATTTAGGTAGAACCACACGAAATTGCCATTTTGTGAGTCAAATATCAGCAATTTCATGTGGTTCAACCCAAAACATGTTTGTATATACCCAAATTGGCAGACTTAGTTCTAGAATTTCTTTGAGACATCACTGACATGTTACACAGGCATAAAAACGTGGGATTTTCCACAAATATATTACTGACTGTGCAGGAAAGTAAAACTCTTAAATATTTGAACTAATAATCACAGAACTGAAAAGCCAGAGTATCCTCAGGGATTATATGGTAGCCCTGCCTTGTTTTAAAGAAACGAGGCCCTGAGAGGCGAGGGGACTTGCCTGTGGTCATGGGGTCAGTGAGTACCTCGTGAGGCCGGGACTTAGGCCTGTGCAGCTTCTATAACATTGTGTTCAATCTTCCCCTATTGATTATCAATTACAGGCAATCAAAGCTGATATTGCATGTGATGTCTCTAACTTGGAAGTGAACTAACTGGTGTGGTCCTGCAGTTATCCCAGGCACAGGGATTCTAGGCAATGGGAAGTTCTATGGTGCAGAAGAGAGATGAGGAAGGGAGTTAGACATTCTGTGTAAAGGTGAGGACGGACATCTGGTGGTCAGGCAAGGAGGGCTGGGCCAGCACAGAGGGGGCCTGCGTGTACACCCCTGGGAGTGCCAGCAGGAGACACTACAGATGGGGACTGGACCTGGCTGGGTAAAGTGACCACCTTGGGGCATTTGGTGCTCCCTTCCTGCTGTCCTGTCAGATACACTTCAGGTTCCCCCATGGCCACTTGGCCAGGACGTAGGCCTGTGCCATGTTACTGATTGAGAGTAGTCCTGCAGTTCATCTCTCTCTCTCCTCTTGAGGGTTTTACCTCAGGCGTCTTATGGCTATTTCCTGCCCCTGGCACCATCCTTGTGCATCTCCACAGCCTTCAGTAATTTTGAGTTTTGGGGAGAAGGGATTTAGTGCTCAGGGTCTAACAGTTCCTTTTCTCTCAGAAGGATCTCTACTTTAGCAAAGTTGCTCGTGCTATGTCCAGCAACTGCCAGGCTCTTCCTATCTGTCATTACTCTCTTACATGCGCAAGAATTAGCTCACTAAATTAAAACATATAGGTTATAAGTAGCCATATGTAACATATACATCTTGACAGAGACTATGGGCTTGTAAATTTTAAAAGTGCAATAAGTTAAAAAATTTGGACAAATATAAACCAGTATGTAATAGGAGAATATTTCTTTTTACATAGTGGAAACCAGTGCTTACCACATCAAGGGGCTCAGAAAGCTGTGGGCCACATCTTTCTGGAATTCTGTGGCTGGGGAAGGAATCTATGCACAGAGCATAAGGAGTTTGTTATTGGATCACCTCTCCCGGCATCCCTCGTATTGCCTCTGGAGGTTAATATGTGACTATGTCTTTGCCCCTCTCCTTCACCATTCTCTGTTTGTCTTTCTCAAAATTAGAAATTGTATCTTCTTTTCTCCTCCACTTAATTCCACCCTGCTAGCTGTCCACTGTGGATAGCATATGGTCATATCAAGAACACCTCTAGTCATTGTTCCCATGGGCCTGAAAAGATGTTTGCCTCTTTACTCAGATGGCTCAAATAAATATTTCTCTTGAATTCTCTAGTAACCTGTGATGTGTGTTGGCCTGAGAGAAAATCTGCTTTCATCTAAAATCCTTATATACTGAAGAGGGTATACATTTAACAAAATAAAATTTGTCCCCTTTGCCAGGATTATAGGCAGCTCAGTAAATGATCATTGGTGTTTTCTTCATTTTGATACCAACTTTAGAACATAGCATTTCTAATTTATTTTCCAACTTTAATTGACAGTATATTTTTCAAAATTGTTTTTCCATATTTGTGTGTAAAGAAATTGTTTTATAGTTTTATTTATTTAGGAACTTTGAGAAGGCCACCATTTTTCACAAGCAATCATTTGAAAGATCCTATTGACATTCAGAAGTTCTTCACTGCCTTCTCTGAGAGTGAAAAAGCTTGCCTCAAATACAGTCTTGGAATCAGCATTTAATTTTTTTCATTTTGTGCCTGTTTCATTGTAAGTGGATTGTGGTATACTGGGAAATAAAGGGATTCAGTGAGAACTCATTTCATAGTAAATGAGCTAAGCCATTAGAAAGAATTGACCATAAACTTAATAGGAACCAGTCATGTGATATTGGAGCTAAAATAGTTAATGCAGTGGGTTTCAATCTTTCATAAAGTGGGAGAACACTTTTCTCAGTGAAAATCTTGGAACCCTATGCTTGAAACATGTGGAAGCACAGAGTGGTGATTGGGAAGGTGTAAGGAGCTCAGAGTCCAGACAGCGCAGCCTGCTTTCTCCCTCTCTTCCTTGGGTAATCTCCTCAGAAACATGAAAACCATTGTGCTAATGCGTTAGTTATGACGGCATAGTAATATCTTAAGTAAACATGAAGTATTATAATTTTAGAGGCATGTTTTTATACATTATTTTATTTGACCCTGGGGAACAGACAGCAAAGCCATTATTCTAGTTGTCTCCATTTTTCATAAAAGGAAACCAGGGATCAGAGAGGGTAGTAACAGGTCCAGGGCCACAGAGCTAATATGTAAGGCAGCAGGGATTGGAATGTAGCTCTTCTGACTCTGAGTTTAGGGCTCATTTCACTGAATAATAGGATTGTCTATGGATGAAATAAAAGCCTGGGCTTCTTTGAACTGATGAAACTGTTTCTGGAATGTTTCGATGGATAACCATGGTAAACTGGTGGATTCCAGAGTGGGGTGACTGGGATACAGCCCTTTATGTCATAGATGGGAGTAGAAGATTTGAAAATGCGTATGTCTTTGAGAGCTAATTTGTTGGTGTGAACTGCAGGAGAGGCTATGTCAAAAGGGGCGACAGGCTCTGAAGGCTTGGGAGCCCTAGGACAGGGAGTGGACGTCACAGTGAAGGGAGAGCGAGAAGACAGGCGTAAAGTTCCTGTAACTTCAGAAGTGAGCATTCTGCGACCCAGGGGACATGTACAGCCCACGAGTTATCAAAATACAGCCCTTGTTCCATTTTTAGGATAAAAATTAGAAGGCTGCTTTCATGTTTCCATTTCTCCAGTATGTCAGTTTTTTCAGTGACAGTCTTTTATTCAATGTAACAGATAATCTGAATTGTAAAAATATTGTATATTTCCCCATGGGACTAAATTAAGCTATTTGCATTTTGAATGGAATAAAAGGCTCTAAAAACATTTTTTTCCTCCTTTCTGAATCATCCTTGGAAAAAGAGGTTGCTCACTACATACTGATTCTAGCACAGAACTAATCTCAAAGGGTGGACAATTCAGTGAGAGAGATCTGGGTTTAGCCTGACAGCAGAGCCACAACAGCCACGGAGCTGGTCACCAGGAGCAGATGGCCCAGAGGTCCTGGGCTCACCATCCCTGGAAATGTACGGAGGCTGAGCACTCCCAGTCCTGGGCAAAGGACCAGACAGACCCCTACGTCCGTGGCACATTAGACCACTCTGTTTTATCGATGTCCAATATTCGATTATTTTAAAGTTTTTCCTTGAGCTATCACATCACAATGACTAATTTGACTTTCTTGCATTTGAGTAGATAATGTCAAAGGTTTGAGTTTCTTATGTTTCATGAATTTCTCAATGTCGAAATTTTCTCAGAAAGAATCTGAGAACATTATGATGTTAATTGGGTCAGATTTGCTAACATGTTTGAAGAGCATGTAATCTGTGAATGAAAAAAATCTGAATATTACATGGTAAAACAATAGTCTGCATACTTTTTATTTTCAGTCTTAGAATGACATTGTCTTGATAAATCTATCTTTAGTATAGAAGGTAGACAGGGCTGTGTTCCTGAATATTGTTGTATAAAGTGCCCATATTTTCCATTTTTTTGCATAGGGTTTTTAAGAGATTTCTTATTCTTATTTTTGATTCATTTTCAGATTTCAGGTAGTTTTTCCTAAATGGTTAGCTTTACCTTTCTCCATCAGCTTTAGTACTTAAGGCCTGTAATAAATTCATGTTTTAGTATATTAAGGGCTTGATACTACAAACAAACTAAAAAAATGAACAAACAAAAACCCCCTAAGTGAATTGTTTTGTAATATGCACAATTTCTCAATTTATATATTTTATAATTTGGATGTTTTTGCAGCAAAGGTGTGGAGCATTTTTTTTTTTTCCTAATCATAAGTCACTGATCTACAGGAAAAAGGAATCAAGGTCTATAAGTAAAGAGCATCTTAATTTCGCTAGGAAATGTGTTCTGCTCCTTTGCCTTAACAAATAGAACAGGGGACATAAAACTCTATTTAATAAATGCTAGAGTTAAAAATTAAGAGATATTGAGGATGAAAATAAAGCAAAGGGAAGAGAGATCATAGAAATACACACACACACACACAAACAAACAAAGGAAAAAATTGAGATCTAGAGGGAGAGACAGACACAAAATGAAACACACCCCAAAGTGAATATGTAGGAACATATGCAGAGCTCAAAATGTGAAATCTTTTTTTGGGGTCAGGCAGGTAATGATGTAATAATGTAATGAGAGGTGGGGGCAAATGTACTGAATTTGTGAATTGTCTTTCCTCCATAAAGGCATTTAAATCCAACATAACAAAACAACACTGTGCTAACCAAAGGAAATCCATCTGTCACCTACTGGCCCCCAGGTTAGACTCGGGTTATGAACACCTGCAGAATTAAGAGCTGACATTTACTGAGAGCTTACTATATGCTAGTCCTTGCTTTCTGTGCCTTACTTTTAATGACTGTAATCCTCCCAATGTCCCTGGAGGCACGTGCGATTGTCATTATCCCCATTTCAGAGGTGAGGAAACTGAAGCACAAAGAGGGTTACTGGACCTACATAATTGATGAATGGTGGAACTGAGATTTGAACCCAAGGAGTCTGGCTCCAGAAAGAGTTGTGTACATAAAGAAAATCTACAGAGATGTAGGAGACATATAATGGCATTCACAATAGGTCCAGCCATCTCCATGCCCCTTCACCCAACGAAACAGATGTGCAAACTTAGATATGGCAGAGACAAAGAGAGTGCTGCAGAGAGAGCACAGGAACCTTTGATCTGGTCTTTCATGGAATAACACCCCAAGCTTCTAACTTTTGCTATGCACATAATTTGTATCATGATTTTAAAACGTTGACACTGTTTTCTACCTCTTAAAGGTATACAAAAAATGGGGCCAGAGTGAAGGAATTCACTCTCTGGCAAGTGCTTGCTTTTTAATTAATCATTATTATTCGTTTGCTTGCTTTGGCATTCATGTGAACTTAAAGTGACAGTATGACTTTGTTTGAGACAATTGGCAGCAGTTTTTTTGCCAGGTGTCCTAGAAGGATTAGCATGGTTGTGCTTTGCCTAGCTGATTGTAAGCATTCAGTAAATGTTGAATAATTGAATCACAAGATTTAGCAGTTATTTAACAATTCTCATAATTATCAGAAAGTATATACAAGTAGTATTTTACTAATTATCTCAGAAACTTCTTGAGGTAAGCAAAGTAGGTGTTATTATTCCCATTTTACAGATGAGGAAACCAAGACCCGGAGGGCTAAGTGATGTGACTGAGGACTTATGGCTGGCAAGTGATGGAGCTGGTACCCAAAGGCTTCTGCCTCTATATCTAGGTTCTTTTAACTGGGCAACACTGCCCTTCAGTGATTTAAATGAAAGCCATGGATAAATCTTGAGGGAAGTGTGTTTTCTTCTAGATTTGCAGTGTTTCTGAACAATGCGAAGCTCTGATTTTTTTTTTTTCTATCTTGGAAGGAGGAATGGGAAATATCTGCAGTGTTCAAATTTTTATAACCCCATTTCAGATCTTTAACCCCTTTAAGAAGATGATTAGGACTATGATTTTTCTGTTTCTTTTTAATGTCTCACTTTTTATTCCTCTGCAATTGAAAGAGGACATTGAGTATGATGTTTTAATGCAGTGGATTTTCCCCTATTTGATAAGATCTGTTTGATAAAGGTTCACTGTCAAAGTCAGTTGCAATAATAGCCATAAGAGTTGTAAAATGATATTTGCCAGTGCAAATTTTCCTATCATATAGTTTTTGAAATTATTTTGATTAGGTATTAGAAAATAGCACTATTTTAAAACCATGTTTTTATTTTTTTAAATCATAGTTGAAAATTAAACATTCTTGGGAACAAAGGAAATGCCTTCTCTTTCTGGACCTCTACTTTGCTCTTTTATTTTCCTCCTCTCCTGCAAATTCAGAGAACTTTGTTGTATGGAGTTAGAGGTGGAATATTTTACTGGAATATGCTTTGACATCCTCCCCTACAATCAAGAAATTAAGCATGATTTTATCAAAAGAATGATACGAAAGGAAGATTCCCTTTGCTATAGTTTTGTGTTGTCTTTTCAGGGGCGAGAGGGGCTGAAATGTGCTTAATTGTTTGCTACATTTCTTGTGTGTACATGTTTATCCCTCATGTTATCTGTGACCAGCTGAAGAGGGAGTATTTAGAAAAAAGAGAGGAAAACTAATACAAGTTGAAAGTAAGATGCTTGCATCTTAATTTTAAGAGAACACAGAAAGCCAAATGCTTTCAGAAAAGGGCCTCTTCATGGAGTAATTTGCCTGGTATGGCATCACAGTTTGTTGTATAATTTCAGCCCTGTTACTATGGAAACCTGCTTTAGTGTAGCAGTGATTGTTAATCAGGATTTGTCGTTATTCCCCTTTCATCATGAGGCTCTATATCCTTATGGATTAAATCACAGTTCTCATTGACAATGGCATAGATCAAACATTATTGCCACACATAAAACCCTGGGCCGCTCCCTGTCATTTCCCCCCATTACCAGAAGCAGAGAACGCCAGCTGAAGTCTAACTTTTACAAGGAAATCAAGGCTCCTCTTGGCTCCTCTGCTGTCCCACCCTCATGACAGAATGCCAAGAAGGGGAGGAAGAGGACTGCTTTCATTTAAACTCACTAGTGCCTATGGGACAGGCAAGCTTCCTTTTATGTCACTACAAACCTGAGTCTGTAGATATAAATTCAGGCAGGAAGTTGTGTCAGCGTGACCTCTGACTTCTTCAGTTCTTTATGTGTGCATGTCAAGCATTTAACTGAACTCATGTTCTTGGAGCAACTCGCTTTCCCTTTCTTTCCCATCGATTTTCTGGATTCCTAGCTGCTGCTTTTCTCTAGGAAGACTATGTCAAGCCCGGGAGGCCAAGCTGCTACCTCAGTTGTTGTGGCTGTTCTGTCCTAAACCAGAGAGCGCTGTGGGGCATGCGGGGTAACCCTCTGCCCTTCTCAGTCGGAGAGTTGGGTGATGGTGTTATCTGGACCCGGAAGCTAACAACCCTGAAGTCTAGTGTCAGATTTAATGGCACCGTCTTTAGGAAAATCAGCTTGGAGGAATATGGGAATGACGAAGCTCTAGCTACACAATGTTATGGTGTAAGGGTCCCTTACCAGTCAGCGTGCCTTCCGATTGCTAATCGTTTTGTTTGGGAGCAAGAACATTTCAACTGTGCTGGTTAATACATAGCCTCTGGAGCCAGTCTCCCTGGGTTCCATTTCTGGCTCTCCCACTTACTAGCTGTGTGACCTTGGCAAGAATTTTAACCTGAGTTTCCATATGTAAAACAAGGGTAATAATAGTACTTACTTCACGGTCATGAGGATTAAATGAGCTGATTTTTGAAAGGTGCGCTGACTAGCGTTGGCACTTTGTGAGTGCTGTATAGGTGTTTGTAAATAAATGAAAAAGAAACAACATTCCGCTTACATGTATTCAAAATATATTCCAGATCGGATTATCCAAATATTAGTAAGGTGTTGAAAACAGCGCTGCCCTCCCCCCTCTCATCTCATCCCTCTTCCCACTCCCTGCTTTCTCTTCTTCATTTCTGCAATGTGCCCAACCCCCAAGTATAATTCTGATTGGCTAAATTAATTCTGCAGCATCCTGCTGTGAATAATTATGTTGATCCAGTGTGTATTCTGATGCCTTTTTTTTTTCCCTTTGCCTAAATTATAATGTGACAATTGCGGCTCACAGCTGGCTCATCAGAGGTGGGCAGTTTGGGAATTGGTGCATCTGAATGTGCTTCTCTGTTAACCCTCTGCCTTGATTGCTTAAGACAAGACATATGTAAACCCCATGATTATTGCCATTTGTTTGGACTTTGCAAAGACTCTGCCTTCAAACATAAAGCTGCTGGGTTTGTTTTGGGGGAGGGGGCATGTAGAAGTCCCCTCCCCCCCTTTCCCTTTCAGACAATAAATAGCTGTCAGGCTTATGTCAAGGATGAAATTATAGGTGCACATGAGGCCTTGATTACATTGTTTTGGAGAGATTGCTATTAGCATACTGAAATGAAGTCTATTTTTTCACTGACAGAGCTGAGTCAAAACTCAAGTGACAGAGGCAGGACATACAGTGTGAGGAAAGAAAGGTCCAATAGGGGCTCCTGTTCTGTATCGGATGGGCTTTTTAAAATTTAAACAATAAAAACAAAATAATTAATGCAAAGAAGATATCTTGTTGGAAAAGAAAGACCAGCTGATCAAGGATAAGGTTCTTTGTGAAATTACCGAGTGTGATTTTCAAGTGTATTTAATCCATTTTAAGGCAGCGTCTAGATTATTGAGTCAGCCTGCGTTTTAGCTGAAGAATGTGCTGTCTTGATTTTTTATTTTGCTTGCTGTCTGCATAATTTGTTTCCTACTGCCACATTCCCCACACATGCATCCTCTGAAGATGCGTGCTTGTGATCACCCGATCTGCAGGGTGAGTGCCCTGGTTGTACTTTTGCTGTTTATGCATTCTGATGATGTGAACATGTGGCTTGTTCATTTTCAAAATCCTTCATTTAAAAGGGGTTCTTTGCGTGTGGCTTTCCTGGAATGTTTGAAGGAGCGATGCCTCATGTGATGGTAGATCAATAATTGTATATGTTTTATTATACCTGTTCCTGCTCATTGTGGCGGAAATTTAAAAATTATACACACATACATACATTAGCATGGGCATATGGATTTTGTATTTCTAAGTATGTATTTTGACACTGTAAGTAACTTAAAAGGTTATTCCATACTATTGTTTCATTACTGTTGTTAAAGCGAAAAAAATGGAGATTTAGTGTGGATGGGAGAGAGAAGAGGCTGTCCATCAATTTGAAATCTTATAACAGTAGAGATCATTTGTAGACACCATATTTTTATTTCTTTGAAATATGTATTTTCAGTCTCTACTGAGTGCAAGACACTGAGCTGTAGTTGTGGGATTCGGAGGTAGATTAGAAATAGATTTTGCGGTTCAGGAATGTGTGACCTAGACCAGAAGAGAACACATATGCCCACATAGTTCTAGGAGAGCAAAAAATAGTGGGATTAGAGAGGAAGAGCTGACATGTGCTTTGCTGTTCAGCTGTTCAGGTGCTACAATGGTGAATTAAGGAAAAGGAAAGCTCAATGAAGGCTTAATGGAGGATGTTGTATTGGAAGTGGGGGGAGAATTTTAAACATAGACATGGAAGAAAAATATTCCAAGCAGAGTGAAGCACATTAGTAACAACTAGTGAGAGGTCTGGTTTGGCTGGAGGTTCTCACCCCTGGCTATGCTTTTGCATCACTGGAGAACTAGTAGTAAAAATGACTGAAAGTAGATCCGTGGCTGCCTGGGGTGGAGGGAGCTGGGAAAATGGGGAGTAATTGCTAATGGGTGTGGGTTTTCTTTCCAGGGGTGATAAAATGTTTTAAGATGGAATGTGATGATGGTCATACGACTCTGGATATACTAAAATCATGTACTAAGAAATCATATACTAAAATTGTGTACTTTAAATGGGTCAATTGTATGGTATGTGAGCTTTATCTCATTAAAGCTGTTATAAAAAATTACCGTGGCCTATTCCCACACCAGATCCATGAAATCAGGCATAACCCTGACTGTCTGTGACAGGCCTTCAGGTGACTGTGCTGTGTCAAGTACCCTTGGGCTGCAACATAGGATAGATAGAGGAGACACTGGGAGTGGAGGCTGAAAGGATTGGTGGGCTTTATCTTAGCCTCAAAGGTCATGCTGAAAGGTTTGTGCTTCTACCAGGAAAGGAACCGTTGAAAGTTTAAAAGTAGGGGCTTGGCATGTTTAGACTGTTCTTTAAAAAGCTACAGACATGTGGAGGATGGCTTCTCGATGTTAGGACGTGAGCTGAGGCTATTTCAGGTTACCAGAAGAGAGGCAAAGTGGCCCCCAACTGTGGCATGGTTGCAATGAAAATGGAAAGGAGAGGACAGTAGAAGAGACACTGAGAAAGCAGAACCTGAGCAGGGCCTGGTGACTGCCTGGATGTGGGGCAAGTGGGAGAGAGGCTCTGAGGGATGCTAAGTGGTCCAGACTGGGTTCCTGGGGAGCCAGACCAGATGAGGAGGTGGAGATGTAGAAAAGGGGCAGGTTTGTAAAGATGGTGTCTGGTTTTCTATATGGTGAACTCAAGGGACCCGTAGTGTGTGCACAAGCAAATGTCCAGTAAAGAGATGGAAATGTGGGAATAGAAAAGAGGCTGGTCACAGAGACCTGGGAGTGTGCGGACAGGAGATTTGGGTGAGCTGCTTCCACCACGGCTCACTCACCTGGCTGTCAGCAGGAGGTCCTAGGGCCTCGCCATCTGTTGTCTGAGTGTGCTCACGACATGGCAGCAAGATTGAGCAAGTGAGAGAGCGAAGCAGAAGTCACAGTGTTCTTTGTGACCTAGCCTCAAAAGTGATACTTCATCACTTCTGCAGGATACTTTTGGTCACACAGATAAAGGTGTTACAGGGTTAGAGGGGACTGCATGAGGATGTGAGACCTAGGTACCACTGGGGGCCAGTTTGGGGACTGGCTACCATACCCCAATTTTTGGCACTTCACTGAAAATAGTAAAAAGAACAGTGTGGTCACCAAACACTGAAAAGTCTGAAGGGAAGGGCCCTCAGCTGCCAGGCATGTACAAGCTCAAGTTCAAGGAAGCCTGTGCTGCTTGCAGCTCAGGGGATTTGTTCACTCACTCAACATTTGAGGGTAACCCTGTGTGTGAGAGGCAGGGAAACAAAATGAACAGGGCCTTGTCCCTCTGGACTGTCATTCCTGGGAGTTTGCTGTCCCCGACTCTGAGGGGCCAGAGGGGTGGAGCAGAGATTCCTGAACCAACAGTTGTCCCCAAAGCCAGTCCATGGCACAGAGCTCCAAAGGGAGGAGAAATAACTTCGGAGGGATTGGAAACGGAAGTAAGTTTTTCATCATCTGAAGTATTGCTGCCAGTACCTATCTATTTTCCAACATTACAAAGTGACTTTCACTAAGGGCACTGCTGTCGAAGCTACAGGAAGGGCTGCATGAGTGATCCCAGATCTAAGCCAGTAAAGCTGAGAACTAGGGTGGGAGTGGACAGAAATGAATCTCTTTAGCTCTGCAGTATTTTTGATTTTATCCCATGAAGCTGGAAAGGGGAAGTCTTTATAGAATAGGGTTACAGATAATATCCTATTTCTGGGAACATAAGGATGAGATGAACCTTCTTGAATGGTATGGCCACTGATCCATTAAAAAAGTATATTAAAATTTATTCCTTAATGAAATTCACCCTCTTTTAATTTTGAGGTTGGGGCTGAGAGTTTTTATTCAGAAATAGAAAATGTTGCTTTTAAAATTTAAAATAGGAATTTAATTGTATTTAAAAAGTAATGGGTTCTAGGTAGTTTAATTATAATTTGTAAGATGAAGAGAGGTAATTAAAAGCTGAAGTGAAGAGACAGAAAGACTAAGAGCGAGTCTCAGAGATAGCGAACTCTGCATTGTGGGGAGTGAGGGAGCAGGTGATCCACAAGTGCATTTGTTGGTGGTTAAGTTGTTGTTTTCACTGACTTCTGTCCTACCTGATCTCCTGGACCCCCAGGTCTCCTTTAGTCCCTGTGCTTAATGAAAGGGGGTCTCATATTAACCTACCACAGCAACACCTCTCTAATATTTACTCATTTCCCTTTTCTTAACCAAGAGAGAGGAAGCCTCAGAAACCTTGGGTAGGCTAACACTGTGATGTCTGATTTTCATTGTCTTTATTCTGTAGCTGCCTCCTGTTAGTGGACTGTGATACTAGCTTTCCATTTATGGTAGTGGTATGAAGTTCTTTTTGGAAAATAAAGGAATGTGTGCCTAAAAAGTAGTTTGCATGAATGATATTACGTAAATAATATTATAGCTGGTAGAAGTCATGAAGGTGGGAGTGACTAACACTGAAGAAACACTACCTTAGGGCATGTTAGTTTGGCTTTCATTCATTTAGTCAAAAACAGGTCTCAGTCGTCTTGGAATATTGTAACAAAATAACACAGACTTGGTGGCTCAAACAACAGACATTGATTTGGCACAGTTCTGGAGGTTGGGAAGTCCAGGGTGCTGGCATGGTCTGGTTTTTGGTGAGGTCCCTCCTCTGGTTTGCAGATGGCCGCCTTCTTGCCATGTTCTCGCCTGGTGGAGAGAGAGCTCTGATCTCTTCTTCCTCTTGTAAGGACACTAATCCCATCACAGGGACCCCGACCCGATGACTTCATCTAAATCTAGTCAACCTCCCCCAATATCCCTCAGAGGAATACCATCGCACTGGGGATCAGGGCTTCAGCATAGGAATTTGGGCAGGAAACCCAGACGTTCAGCACATAGCATGGATGTAGCGATCCCTTTGTGTCATGGGAAATGGCATTCTATCCCGCTGGGGTTGGCATCACATCTTGGGGATTTGGCTGCTGGCAGATCATTCAGCCTCAGTTTCCACATCTCTAAAATGGGATCACAACACCTGTTTCCCCTCCTTCACAGGACTGTCGCGAGGCCCAAATGGGATTATATTTATTTGGGCAGTCTGTGTCACTTAAGGCTGCTAAAATGCTCCTCTAATAACTGAGTTTTCACATATGCAAAATAACTGTTAGAATAAGCTAATATGTTTTTATAGAAGTTTGGAAGATATTAAAAAACACATTTTAAAATAAGATCAAACAAACCACATTTTAGTTCTGTCTTCTTAATTTTCGGATGATATCATTGGTCTCCAGGCCTAACTCTTTATCATGTAAATTAAGAGTTAGGGCTTCTCTCCTCACTCTTGGCTTGTTCTATGGTACCCTTTGCATTCTGGCCAACCATTTCCCCTTCCCTACCAGCTTTAAATGTATTGACCTGAGGATTGCCTCATACTTGCTCATTAAAAAAAAAAAAAAAACAACAACAACAACAACTTGTGAAAGCAGTGCGTTGCAGATTGGGGCATCCCTAAAATGCGTGTTGTGTACAGTCTGGGCGCTGGGCGAGGAGGCAGGATACCCCTTCCTCTCCTCCAGGGCTGTGACGACGGCAGACTGGTACGCACCAGCTGATGGAGCCACTTCTTTCTCCCGCTGCAGCTGCCTTAGAGCTGCCGCTCTGTGCTGAGAGAGGGGAGAAATAAAGGCAGAGAGAAGGTCCCAGAAGGGCGAGCATGAGGACAGTTTCCTTGGTAGCATCTGGCTGCCCCTCTAGGCACAGGAACATCCACAGCGCCCACAAGTCCGGGGA
This sequence comes from Eidolon dupreanum, assembly GCA_028627145.1. Taxonomy (NCBI): domain Eukaryota; kingdom Metazoa; phylum Chordata; class Mammalia; order Chiroptera; family Pteropodidae; genus Eidolon; species Eidolon dupreanum. The sequence goes on from CM053512.1 coordinate 20,037,986, forward strand.
AGGCCTAGGCCACATATTCACTGGGATGTACCTGATATTCACAGGACCCAGTGGGTGACAGGAATGGGCCTGGGCCTTGCAGGAGACCCCGGTCTGTAATAGCAGATTTGCTGACGGACAGACAGGTAGGACTTTCAAACTGAGCCCTTAGTATTCATAATTATTTCTTATGAATTGGGGATTTTTTTTTTTTTTTTTGGTAAGGATAGCAGTTTAAAAAAACACTGAGGTTTTCGCTACCTTTATCTGTCAGTTTACAAATAGTGACTCAGCCCGTTGGCAATACGTTAAACTGCTGTGGGAGGCTCTACGTGCCGCTCTTGGGTTGTGATTACAGTAGTGCCCCCTCATCTGCAGTTTGGCTTTCCGTGGTTTCAGTTACCCACAGTCAGCTGTGATTCTAAAGTATTAAATAGAAAATTCCAGAAATAAACAGTATATAAGTTAAATTGTGCTCTATTCTGAGTAGCATGTTGAAAAATCACGAAGTCCTTCTCCATCCCGCCGGAGACTTAAATCGTCCCTTTGTCCAGCGTCTCCACACTGTGTGGGCTCCCTCCCCTTAGTTACTTGGTAGCCATCTCAGTTATCAGATCGACTCTCAAGGTATTGTGTTCAGGTCACCGTTATTTTACTTAATAATGGCCCCGAAGTGCACGAGTAGTGATGTTGGCGATTCAGACGTGCCAAAGAGAAGCTGTAAAACGTTTCAATAAACGTAAAGGTGAGTTCAGTACAATATGATATTTTCAGAGAGAGACTACATGTAACTTTTATCACAGCATATTGTTATAATTATTCTATTTTATTATTATTGGTAATCTTTTACTGTGCTATATTTATAAATTAAATTTTATCACTTGTTTGTATGTATAGGGAAAAAACACAGTGTGTATAGGGTTCAGTGCAATCTGTAGTTTCAGGCTGGGGGTCTTGGAATGTATCCCCTATGGATAAAGGGGAAGTACTGTACTCTGTTGGGCTGGCAAAACAACAACAACAACAACAACAACAACAACAACAACAACAACAACAAAAACAGTGCCCTAATGATACAGGGGTGCTGAGAGCCAACTGGAAATACAGATAAGCTTCGGAAGTAAATAATCTGTAAAGAGGGAAAAATGGGGCTCCATATGGCCTTTAGGATGTCCTTTGTCTTTCCAGCTTCTCAAAGCTCTTTTCAAATCAAAGCAAGTGGATGACATAGAGATGTTGCTAATTACATCTGTGAAGAAGTAAAATGGTGCAACCAGCTCAGAGCAAAGACCAAAGCAACTTTAGAGAGAAAAATCAGTCTGTCATATTTGTACGAATACGTGCACTTCAATGATAATTATCATAGTCATTGTTTACTATTGCTACACTATATTAATTACCTATTCAATGATAATTAAATACATAATTCTAAGCATCATTCCCAAACAAATTACCTTTTATCAATTGAAACAAACCAATTAAAAATTTCAAAATGCAACCATGTAATCAACAGCTTAATACATGTTAATTATGACCAAAATTTCAATTAATGTGTTAATATATGACCTCAAATCTCTAGAAACAAACAACAAAAAAGCAGCTTCACACAGTAATTATGGCCTAGTTTGATTGACAGGTATCTGTGCGTTTGTTTTTGTGTCTGACTTGGTAATTTGACTTATATCAAAAAAGCCAACCTATTCTCTCCTCTATTCCGAAGCCACTGCATGAAAAGCACCCAGGGGTTTAAAACACAACCGTCTTCTCTTAGCTCCTGCATCATCTCTTTCCTGCACTGTACTGTTGCTTGTGTCTGTTTAGAGCATCATTTCAGCTGCCCCATGAACCTGCACTGTGATCTCTTCATTATATAGATAAGTAAGGTCATGACTAGATGGATTCATGCAGTAGCTTGAACACAAGTGGTGCAGGTGATTTCAAGGAGCCCAAGTTACTGTGTGCATGTGTGTGTTTGGAGGGCAGAGGTGGGGAGGGAAGCCATGGTGGCAATTCATCACATACCCTTTGTTCTAGTTGGGAGCCATAATGAAGAGGACTAAAAGAGGGAAGAACCATGTATCCCTGCTTGTGGAGTGTCAAGAAGGGCATCATAGAAGAAGCTTAGCTGGCTTTAGACAGGAAGAGATTGGGGCTGGAGAACATTCTAGAAGAAGGAAGGGATTAGAGTGTTTGAATTGAGTCAGGACACAAATTTGGCTAGAATTTAAAGTCATTGGAGTAAAGAAATGATGAGATATGATATAATGGACTGGGAAGATGAATCTATCAGTCTTCTTATTCTGCATGTGTCACTTGATGAGAAGGCTGTATTTCAATCCTGAAGTCAAGGATGAAGTAATTTAAAAGGTTACCTGGCCTTTTTTATCTGACTTAAAATGTGTAACACAACTGTACAGCATCGATGTGCCATTATTTGACCCTTATTTCCTTGGTTTCTTATGACCAATTTATTGCGAGGCTTTAATTCAGAAAAACGTGGGGTGCTTCTAAAATAGTTCTTTGTTTTAATTTGTGCATACCTCCACTCTGAAACATGGTTCACTTAACTGCACTGGCAATTTTATTATGTGCAGTTAAGTTGTGAGCATATTTTTTGTGTATTGAAGTGGAAAATCCTCTTGAAAATTCAGTAAATTGGACTTCAGCTTGAAAAGGATGGATGGAGAATGGAACTCTCTGTGTGTAAACAAATGTATATTTGTGTGTGTATAAAAAAATATATATACATACACATATATGCATAAGTATGCATAAATAAATAAATAAATAAATAAATAAATGGGATTGACTCAGAAATATACATATGTCAAATATAAAATCTATTAGAGAAGGACTTGGTTTTTATTTAGAGAAGGACTTTGTTTTTATGACTCAGATGAGAGGTGTAATAAAGAGGTATTTTTAAGACCAAGAACTAGTTGTGTCAATTTCTTTTGCCCAGTTCCTCATCTTCTTGACAAGATGAGTCACTGGATTTGAATCATAAAGCTGTAAATAATCCTGGGGCAAACTTATTTCAGGCTGGATATTTAGAAACATTGACTAAATCAGTGATTGGGTATCTGGGCAGACTGGGGAATCATCAAAACAAACATTTTTCTTAAATTTTTTAGATTCTATATCTCCTGCTGACTATAGAGATATCTTTTAAAAAATATTAATAAAGAGGTAATGTTGTGTGTATACTCTGAAGGAGGTTGTTAAAAATGGTGGAGGATCACAGACACCCATGTTTCTAGAAGCATTATTCACAATAGCCAAAAGGTGGAAACAATACAACAAAAAAGATGGAAACATCCATCGATGGATGACTGGATAAACAATATTTATATACATAGAATACTATTCAACCTTAAAAAGAGAGGAAATTCTGCTACATGTTACAATGTGGATGGATCTTGAAGACATTATGCTAAGTGAAATAAGCCAGTCTCAAAAGGACAACTACTGTATAATGCCACTTACATGAGGTACCAAGAGTGGTCAGATTCATAGAGACAGAAAGTAGAATGGTGGTTGCCAGCGGCTGGCAGGAGGAGGGAGAATAGGGAATTATTTAATAGGCACAGAGTTTCAGTTTGAGAAGATGAAAAGAGTTCTGGAGATGGACAGTAATGATGATTGCACAACTATGTGAATGTACTTTATGCCACTTAACTGTACACTTAAAAATGGTTAAGATGGTAAATTTTGTGTTATATGTATTTTAGCACAATTTAAAAAATGAGTGGAGCATTTCATTGAGGACATAAGAGAGCAGAAGTCTAAGAAGTTGGCATGGCTAGACTGTTGTCTGGTATGGACATGCCGATGAGCCATGGGTGATGAAGGATGGCACCTTGTCATTCTTCCAGCTGAATCCTTCTCACCACGTCCTCTGCCTTCATTTCCCTCCTAATAACTTATCCCGTCTCTTTCTCATTTACCCACTACGTAAATTTTCCTTTTCCTCTTCTTTGTTCACCCAATCTATTTTTACTCCCTCATATTTAGTTTTCTTTATCCTTGGATAACACTCATACAGGCATCTTTCTTCTGCTTCAGACTTCTTGTCTCTTTTTCTATTTTTAAGGCATAAGATCAACAGTTGGGATAGAGATCTAGTGACAATTTTTTGGCTGAAATTTAGGGTTTGTTGTTGGTCACTTCCCAAAGTGACAGCAGCCAGTAGCACAAGTGAGGATATTAATAGCCCACAGCCAGAGAAACACATTCAATGCATTGGCTGCTTTTCCATAAGGAAGAGTGTGCTGTTGTGTTACTAAGTATGCTTCTAGAAGAAGAAAGTGAAAGATATTTAGAAAAAAAATTGAGAAAGAGGACATGAAATTGGTTTTTGAATCTTGTATTCTCAGTTCATTCTAAAGTTCATTTTATTTAGGATCAAGGTTTTAGGATGCTTGTTCATATCACTAGTGATCATCGAGATGTTTAAGATTATACAAAACAACAATGGTGTTTTGACTGTTTTCATGTGTATATTCAATGCCTTGTAGTCCAAGTTTAAATCAAAACTACTATGGTTTTGGGCTAAGGAATCTGTACTTTCAGAGATAATCACAGAGGAGGGGAAATAATAGTCCGGGATCCTAAACACGTAATATAGGTTTTATTTGATGAATGTAGAAAGCAAGGAAGGGTAAGACCCGATCTCAGGGGATAAGAAATGATCAAAACACACTCACTAAATAAATCTGTGCTTTGGAACCTTGCAGGGGAGTAGTCGTCTTACCAAGGTTACAGTAGATGTGAGCACCCAATTAAAGGCACTAGCTAACAAGATACTACCAAAATCTGCTTCAATGAAATGAAATCCTGTAGGCCATATTTATGTTTGTAGGAACAACCAATTTCCATTTTAAATAGGACAGTTTCACTTATTTCTTGCAAAATAATGTTAAAGCATGGGTCAGACCTATTAATTGAAGATCATCTTAAGAAAATTACTTATGTATTGGAAAAGGTTTTAATTTTTTTCTTGAGAATAGTGATCTATTGTTTCTATGGAAATTGGAACCATGTTCTTTAAATGCTCTATAATATTGACTCACAAAAGCTTAACATTACCTATTTAATACCACAGGTATTAAGGGTCTGTAATGCATCTCATGGAGTTCCAACTTATAAGTGATAAGGACAAATGAAAGTTCTTATAGGGTTGTAGGATTTTTTTTTCACTCCAAAAATTTAATAGTAATTCTTCAATATCAAATTTTAGAGCCAGATCCAATTTCCCTCATTTATTCTTTGTTCAAATTGGCATCTAAAGAAGGTCCATCTTTTGAAATTTGTTCATGACTTCTCTCCTTTCTTCCCTCTCCCTTCCCCCTTTCCCTATTTCCCCTCTCTTTCCTCCCTCCTTTTCTTTTACTAACAGCTTCATTGTTATATAATTTATATACCATACAATTCATCTATTTGTTCAAAGTAGAAAACAAGGAACAACTTAATGCTTTTTAGTATAGTCAAAGAGCTGTACAACCATTACTTCAATCAACTTTAAAACATTTTCATTTCCTCAAAAAGAAACCCTGTACTTGTTAAGTCACTTCTCATTTTCTTTCAACTTTTCCCTAGTCCTAGGAAAATATTAATCTACTTTCTGTCTCTTTGGATTTGTCTGCTGTGGACATTTCATATAAATGAAATCATATAATATGTGGTATTTTGGCTTCTTTCATGTAGCATAATTTTTCAGGGCTCATCCATGTTGTAGAATATATTAGTATTTCACTTTTTATTGCTGAATAATATTCCATTGTATAGATATATTATATTTTACTTGTTCATTCATCAGTTGATGGTCACTTAGGTTCTTTCTGTTTTTTGTCTATTATGAATAATGCTGCTATGATCTTTGTGTACAAGTTTTTGTGTGGACATTTGTTTTACTTTCTCCTGCGTACATGTCTAGGAATGGAATTGCTGGGTAGGTGTAAAGTGATACCTCACTGTAATTTTGATTTTCATTTCCCCGATGGCTCTCAGAGGGTTTTAAGCACTGGAGTAGCATTATCTGATACAGATTTTAGAATTATCACTCTTACTATATTGTAGAAGATGGATTAGAGGGGTACAGAAGATAAGCAGCTGAAGGATGACAGTAGACAGGCCAAACTAGTGGTAGTGATGATGGTAAGTAGATGGATCACAGGAGTACCTAAGAAGTGTAGTCTGTGGGAATTTGTGATTGGTTGGATGTAGGGATTGAGGAATGCTTGCAACTGGATTTGCTGCATGGGCAACTATGCTATTTATTGACATAAGGGGCAGAGTAGGGTGGAGAGGGGAAAGTGATGTGTTTATATTTGGATGGGCTGAATTTGAGGTAATAGTGATTACTGTCAAGAGAGGAGATTAGGAAAGTTCTCTGGGCTGGTCATATATATGTGGGAATTGTATATGGGAAGTAACTGAAGACTTGGGAGTGGATGAGACTGTGTGAGAGTGAGAAGAGACCAGGACAGAGTATGTTGTTCTAGAAATACAGAAGGGGAAGGAAAGAACACGTCAAGAAGGAGTGAGTGATCATTAAATGGTGGAATAAAAGATATGACCATCAAACATTCACTGGATTTAGTGTCAAGAAAGTTGGTTGATGTTATTTGAATGATTAAGGAGAGGCGAGGCTGGGGTGGACTGGGGTGTAAGTGTGAGTGAAGCAGTGAGTGTAGTGAGACAAACCCTTTTGAGAACTTGCCTTTGAATGAAGGAAAACAGAGCAGTGGCTGGAAGGAAATAGGTTAATTTCTTTTTAAATTGGGGATTCATTGGAGCATTAGTTTGTAGGCTGATGAGAAGAGCCTAGCTAGGGAACTGCTGAAGGTACAGAAGAGAGAAGGCACCATCCATTGAGAAAGGAAAGGGGTCGGGTGGCATCTAGTACCTAGATACTCTTAGCCAGGAGGAAGGTGCCTTCCATTATCACATCCTCAAATGTTTTGTTTCGAGTCATGAAGGTGAACTGTTAATATAAACTGCTAAGTGTTTCATATGGTGGGCTTTGAAAGTATGCTGAAAGACTTGATGATTCAGATTAGTTGACTTAATTTGGCAAAACAGGTGAATCTCCTATACAACTAGCTAACTTTTCAGTTTCAATTCATCACTATTTAAGTAAAGGCTTTTATAAAAATAGAATATGAATGGAGACTCTTCATTAGATGTCAAAGTGAAATCTAAAATATGAACTCAAATAAGATTCTTTCTATGCAAAAATATTCTGCCTGGAGAATTTCACATTTGACAAAATTTGTGGTGTATCTGCTATATGGTTAAGGAAGTACAAGGGAAACTAGAGGTATAAGACCCTTTTTTTACCCTCAAGGAGGGGAGATGTGGAAAACAAGGCAAGGCGTTCTCCATCCAGTACTTGGTGCCAGAACACAGAGATGACAAGGACAGGATGCCTGCCTCCGGAAGTCTATAGCATTCTAATGGGAGGGAGGGAGGGGAAGGGAGGGAGGAGGGAGATGTGTCAGTCTCCTCAACCCACATGGAACGTGCTCCCTATAGGAAAAAAGCATTAGAAAGACAACAAGGCCAGCTCCTCCGTCCTTTTGCTACTGCCCTGTCACCAGTCAGAGACAGTTTAGGCTGGCATGGGGTCAGGCCAGATTAGAGGACCTCTAAATCTTTTCCAGGTCTCAGATACAAGAATCAGAGAGGCTCTAAACCCACTCTACTGGGGTGTGTGTGGAGGGAACTTAACTTTCATTTCTGGAACCTTGTGATGCCCTTTCCTTTTTAAAAAATTCATGAAAATACTTTTCTCACTCAATGCAGACTATGGTGAAAGAACCAAATTTCCTTCAATTTATTTGTTCATGGATAATATGTCTGTCAAAGCTTTCTAGTAAAGTAGCTTTGTGAGTGTGTGTGTGAGGGGGCGGGTGATGTGGAAAGGAGGTTGCCTCTCGTAAGGCAGAGTTTGCTTGGCATTATCTCTTAAAATCTTTATTTCCAACAAAAACCTTTTTTGACATGCTATTTGGATTTAAGTGATGGGTGGACATATTTCATAAAGAAGTACACTGGTAGAAAACTGCCCCTAAGTACAAAACTAATTTTTTTTAGGAGATACAGTCCTAATTGTGGAATATTGATTTTTAATGGACATTTCACTGTTAAATTTGGAAGAAAATGCTTATAGGGTTTCCCTTTGTTTTCCTCAGGAAGATACCTTTATAACTTGAAATCTTTAAAAACCCTTTAGAAACACTAGTCATTATAATGCTTAGCAGGGTGTTGAAATCAAGTGCTTTTTTTCTTTTCATGCTTTGCATTTTGTCAGTTGAAAGTGTACAAAGAAGTTCATCTGAAATTCTCTTTGGGCCACTTAATTCAGCTTCATTACAGTGGAAGTGGGGTAAAAGTGATATCAAACAAACCCAACAGGTGATTAGAAATATAGTTGGGGTGAATCACTGACTATGAAAATGATTTAAAAAATGACTTTATTTTCCACTTCATGAATTTAGCTAGAGGATCCTTTTTAGCTAAAACTCTAGACGATCTCTTAGAATTCAGCTTTAAAAAATATAGATCCAAGAAGTTGCTTGAATTCCAGATAAATAAATTTATAAATTCACTTACGTTCTATAATAAATGGAAGTAATTAGGACTGCATTAGTGCAGCATTAATTAACATCGCTAATTCTTTATAATTATGTCAAATAATAACACTAATAAAATGTAAATATCAAATGAATATGAGAGGAGCCTCCTTTCTCTCTTTAACACCACCACATTACAGCGTCAGATTATGAACAAGCAATATCATCAAGCTTCCAGACACCCACTTTCTAAATACAGGCCACATGAATTCTAATGAAAACGTGAACTCTGCAGTATAAATCTCCTCTGCCGCCTGATTCAGTGAGGGGCTGCCTAGCAAGCCAATAATTCCATTCCTCAGAGCATTGCTGAGAATATTTATATAATTAAATATCATCTGTTTCCCCATTTAATTCCTGGTGGCTTTTTTCCCTGCCTGTTTTTGCTATTTCCTTGGGCAGGAATTGCCCAATAACATTGCCGCAGCTCTGATGGATTATCTTCATTAGCTACTTGGGGTGATGAGTCCCTGAGTAATGCTGAATTTGATTTACCACGTACAAAAGCTGAACCTTTTGCAGAAGCTCTAAGTAGGGCAGGTGTTATGCAGCGTTAAACTAGTTTGTTTCAAGAAGGGAAAAAAAATAAAGTGTTTTTTTAGGAAACAATTTTGGGACATACTTTGTTCTCCTAGGAGAGCTTCCTTTCACATGATATCAACAAACGGGTGATATTGAAAATCCTTTTTGATAAAGAAAAGGTGAATGAAGAACATGAACACAGGAGACCTGAGTTCTGAATCTAGGGGTACTGATGACACTAGGCACAAATTCTTTTGGTCTCAATTTCCGTGTCTGAGAAGCAAGGGAACTGGATTGGTGGCTCTTCAAGGCCACTTCCAGCAAGAACCAGGCTTTGGAGTTGACAGGTGTCTGTGTGTGTGAATCCTGCCTCCGGCCCTGATACTATGGCTCCTGGGCAAGTCACCTAATCTTTCTAAGCCTAAGGCTCTGCATCTTTAAAATGAGAATGCACTGAGGTTTTTGCTCACTCATTACAAGGTGGTTGTGCTGAAAGCAACTACGCAGAGCCCAGCTTCCAGCCGGTGTTCACAGGATGCTGGTTCCAGCCCTTCCCTCATGTCCTAGGGTCTGTGGGGCACAGAGTACAACTTTGAAGCAGGGTCTTAGGAATTCCGCCGTAAGGGAATTAAATAATAAAATGAGAGTTTGGCCTGAGACAGAGATGTGGTCTGTAATGGAACAATGCCCAAATTATTCCTATATCTCTGAGCCAAAGCTCTTATTTATTTATATTTTTGGAAAGAGTGCTGGCAGATTTGAGGATTTGGGGCTATGGTGTGTGTTCCTGAGTGCGCCCTGCTCTCATTATGGGTATTTAACACCCATTGAGTGCTGACAGTGCTTCTTCTTTAATTCACAAGTATTGGCTTTCATTGAGTGCCCAGGTTCTGGAGGTGCTATGAGGCACCTCCTGCTGAGCTGGATGTGTGATAAATGGAGGGACCTATAAAGGGGGTGGGGCAGAGGGCTTTTACTGCAGGCTTTTATAACTGGCAAAGGGGAAATCTGTAGCCATGATGGCTGGCCTAAAGAATCAAGTACAAAATAAGACAGACTAAGAGAATGATTTTCTTTTATATTCCTGGGCATGGATCCAGGAATATCAATCTCCCTGTGGGTTCAGAATACAAGGTATATTCTAGTGTGCGAATATATCTGTTCCTAACCCAGAGGCTTCCATTGCTCCAGGAAGAGTCACTTTCTTGATGCTGTTGCCATTTCATTGGCTCCAGGATGATCCCATTATTTCCAAGGTTATGCTTTGTCCTTCTTTCCTCAGAGGCCTTGGAGAAGGGGTGGGTCAAGGGGGCTGGAAGGCAATGGCCTGGAGGTGGGATTTGGGTGGTAGTAGTGTAGGGGCTTCTGAAGAACAAAGAAGGAATGCAGAATTGAGGAGCCGGCTTAGTCAAGGCCATTTGTAAATGGCAGTACTGCAAGTGCAAGAAAGATCTTCAGAGAGCCTGATCGAGTACTTATACACACAGATACATCCATAAAGTAAAGGTAATGATAACAACAAGAGTTGTTTATATTTATCGACCAGTTTCTATGTTTGGGGCATTGTGCTAAGTACTTTATATGTACTATCTTGTTTAATGCTCACAACTCCCTATGACGTATCACCCCCATGTGTAGATGGAGAAACCAAGGTTTAGGGAGGTTAAGTGGCTTGCCCAAGGTCACACAGGGAGGAGAACTAGGATTCAAATGCAGTCAGGCTCATACCCTGAACCACAACCCAGTCCTGTGCGGTGGGAGTTTGCATAGTATCCTGGTGCCTCAGAATGTGGGGACGGCTGTGCTGAGAATCTAGGGTGGATCCTTAGCTTTGATACTGACCTTCTACAACATCATCTCAGTTTTCCCTTCAGTAAAACAGTACCTGCCTCTCAGAGCTGCTGGGAGAAGGAAGTGAGGCCAAGTGAAATGGCTGCGGATACTGTTAAGCAACTGCAAACGCTTGTTCCATTAAAATGTCGTGAGGCCCATGATCACCGAACCACAGCTGGTTATTCTGCCACTTACCTTGGAGGTGGGGCATTATGCCTTGTGGAGTAGCAGAGAAAAATTTCTGTTTTGGTGCCACACTAGAAAATCAGATAAAGCCAGTAGATATCTGGAAATTGGGAGAATAAATATGAAATCAGGATGGCATTGGGCACAAAACAGAATTCTGCCACATGCTAGTGCAGTCGGGATCGAAGGACCATCTATCTATTGATAAGAGCAAGGCACAGGATGGGTAAAGTGGGAGCCAGAGTCATCATCAAGAGGGAAGGTGAGTCTAGGTAAAAACCTCAGCGGGGGACACAGACTCAACAGGGATGGACGCTGGATGCCCTGTGGCTGCAGAGGCCCATGGGGACAGGAGGCAGGTGGGAGGATTGCTGCGACCAACACTGCATCCTCTGCCATTCTGCCCTGGGTCAGTGTGGTCAGCTGCCACTTGTTTAAATCTCAGAACTCAAGTTATTTTATAAAACTAGCCTTTCTGCTTTCTGTGTTCTGAACACACCAGGGAGGCTAATACTGTAGATCCACCCCAGGAAATATAAAAAGAAATCATTCTCTCAATCTGTCTTATCTTGTACTTGATTCTTGAAGTCCTTCTCTTAAGTCTTTTTTTTTTTTTTTCTTTTTCATGAAAACCATATGCTTACCACAGCTAAACATATCACAGAGTAATACTTTCAACTGGACATAAAGAGAAAATGAGTCTAAGGTCTAAGTAGAGATCTTTCTCACTAGTCCTGAGCTATGATCTCTGATCAGTCAGTTTTCTGACCTCTTTTCTCAATTAAAATGTTCCTATTAAAGTTCCTGTAAATCCTCTAGGTGGAAAATTCCTCTGTGGGCTTTACAGCCTTGGGGCTTCAGTGTATTTGGTACCAGACCCCTTCTTTTAGCTGCATATTTGGCCCGTGTCCCCCATCTCACTGCTGTTTAGGGCAGTCACAGAGATGGCCCTGTTTGACTTCTCCAGCTTCGTAGAAGTTTTAGGCTGTGCTGGTTCTGATCTCTCTCCTCTTCTCTAGGAGTAGAGGGCCAAAGGAAAAATAAATATTTAATAAGCAACCCCATTTCACAGAGAATGGAAAAACTCTTGAAATGACATATTTGTCCGCAAATCATAATAGAATTTTTATTTTTAAAGTTAACAGTATATTTGAAAGAAGAACACAATACCTGGAACATAGAAAGCCTTTAAAAAATGGTAGTTTTTTTTTTTTTTTTTTCCTTTTAGAACAATGGCCCTCAGCCCTTGAGGCACATGAAAATCACCTGAGGAACTTAAAAAAAATACTGATGCCTGGGATCCATCCTCGACCACCATCTCGAGGGGTGAGGTGTAGGTGTTAATATTTTTAGAAAGCTTCTCAGGTGATTCTAATGTGCAGCTTAGGCTGAGAAACACAGCTTTTGGAAGAATGCAGTTGGCCTTCTTATTGTTTTATACTCCTCAAGCTGATGGCTTCTAATTAGGGTTAATATCATTACAATATAATACATTTATTATGTGTTAAACAATGAGAACTAACACTTCTGTCTTCAATGATATATCCATTTTCTCTGGCTTTAACACTCATTTTTTTTTTTTAAATAGGTTTTCAATTAAAAACCTAAGCTCACCTCAGAGAAGAACCTTTGAACTGCATTGAAATAAGATTTTAGATTATGGATTTCAAATGGTTTCCTTGCAAACTCACTCTGAAGACAGGCTAGGATTGGGCAGGAGGGGACAGCAGAGAGTTCACACCTGGATTATTCACCAGGAAATGAGGGGCAGTTTGTGCCTAGGTGGCTTTAGTTTCCTAATGACACTTTACGAAGCTCCTTTGGTTTTCGTAGGCTGAGTCTACATTCTAAACCCAAAACAGGACACACAGTTTTATAAATGAACAAGTATAAAGGACGTTGGCATTGGAACTCGAACCTCAGTTTCCTCACCTGTAAATCAGAGGCATTGAGGAGTCCCTCATGGGATTGCAGGGAAGATTAAATAATTGATAACATTTGCTGAGTGCTTACTATATGCCGAATGAACACCCTTCTAAGTTAAGAAAAAAATGCAAAATTAGTTAATTCTCAAAACAACTCTGTGAATTGGCATCACTATCATCTCCTTCTATAGGTGAAGAAACCAAAGCACAGAAGGAATAAGTAACTTGCCTGAGATTCCAGGGCTGGTCCATGGGAAACTGGCATTTGAACTTGCACAGTGTGATTCTGGAGTTTGCACACAAAAAAAACTCTGTGCTTTAATATCCCACATGTGAGTGAAATCATATGGTTCTTATCATTTTCCATCTGACCTATTTCATTTAGCATGATATTCTAAAGATCCTTCCATGTCTCAAATGGCAACATTTCATCTTTTTTTTGTGTGTGTGTGACTGAGTAGTGTTCTAGTGTGTGTGTGTGTGTGTGTGTGTGTGTGTGTGTGTGTGTGTGTATACACACATATATATACACATATACATATACATATATGTATATATACATATATATATATATATATACACACACACACACATACATACATACACCACATCTTCATTATCCAATCATCCATCAAAAAAGCAACAAAAGAACCAACCAACCAATCAGACTCATGGATACAGAGAACAGAATGGTGATCACCAGATGGAAAGGGGGTGCATAGAGGACAAAGTAGGTAAAAGGGGTCAAATATGATGATGGAAGGAAACTAGACTTAGGGTGGTGAGCACACAATGGAGTATAGAGATGTCGTATTAAAAAGTTATACAACTGAAACTTATATAACGTTGTTAACCAGTGTTACCCCAATACATTTTACTTAAAAAAATCAAAACAAAATCTCTGCTGCATTGCGTAGGGCTCGTGAAGTTGCCTGAGATAATGTGTGGCACAAGATAGACCCTCAGGGAAGGAATGAACCTGGGGATGCTAAAATTGGAGGGAGCAGAGGTGATCCTGTCTGTACTCAAAAGAGCTGAGACTTAATTGGCATGGGGTAGGGGTGGTGAGTAGGCAGGTAGAGGTAGGAGTATGCTTTTTTAAAGTTTTAGAGGGTTTGGTTACCTAAGTTGCAGGGGAGATGCACAATAGTGTGTGTGTACGTGCATGTGAATATGTTTGTGTCTGGTTATTTGTGACCATGTTTGTGACCATTTGTGTGTGTGTGCATGTGTGTTTATGCAAATGCGTGTTTGTGTTTTAGAGAGTTACCTGACAAGTGAACTGACCTTATCCTTAAACTTTGTATCCTCTGAGCTTGGGATCTACATTTCATCTTCTGGAATCTTGTATGCCCCAGCCCCATCATTCACTTGATTATATTTTGAGAGCTGGATGCTTTTTTTGTTGTCTCAGCCTGAGCCCTCACTAAATGATGGGTTCAGCCTATTTCCTGGAGCCTGTGAACAGCCATGCTTGCCAGCTTGCTGGCCTGCCTGGATCTCAGATGTCTACAGAGCCCATGGACTTACCCCCAAATCACAATTCTGGATGTATGTTACCATCATCTGGGACTGATGTCCAGGTTGCTCCCACTGCTCTCCCCCATTCTGTACCCTCTGACCCCTTTAATTAAATCAGGCCCTCTGCAGGAGGGTCCTGCATAAATCTAGTGTGCTCGTAGGGTTGACAAACCCAGCTGCGTACACCTAACCTACACAAAGAAGACAGGGTTACGTGGAGAAGTTAGTCTCACAATAGCTGCAGAAAAGCAGCAGAGCCAAATACCTTAACTCTGGGTTATTATGTTTTTTTCCATTCTCTCCTTTATCCTCCTTCTCGCCTCTTCATCCTCTTCCAACATTGCTCTTGCCCCTAAGCCCCCTCTCCCACGAAAGGAATTAAAATGTTTTGTCTGGAAATAAGCAGACTTAACAAACGTGGCCCGGGCTCCCGCTGCAGCTGTGTTCAGCGTGTTTGGATGCTAGCGACGCGAGCTTTAACATGGAGATTGGTGTCCAAAGGCACCCAATATCACTGTGTCCATTTCCATTGTGCTGAACATCATGTGGAAACCAATCAAATAATGATCTTGGGAATGAAATATTCAACGAACAATGTTATTAACATATAAAAGACTTATGGGCAAATCACTTTTAAGTATGACAGAGCTTCAAAATGTGTTTCATTTCAGCATAGGGAAAAAGATTTTTGGGGGGTTGTTTATCAGCAGTGCCATGAGGGAGGCTTATTTCTTCCCTTTAAATCTGGATGAATATGCATGTGTGCGCTGCATGATAATAGCAATCACGCCAGCCAGGAGATTAGCTGAGCTTGTGCTCCAGTAATTCCAGCATGCAAATTCGAAATACGCAAAGCAGGCACAGAAGGCGCGTGGGGCATCTTGCGCTTGACTATCTATCTCTCAACCTTTGTGTTGTGTCCTAGGTGTGTCAGGGACAGCTGAACGTGGAATCTTTGCAAAGATAAAGCCTACGCAGGTGGACGCGGATCCACTTTCTTTTATTGTGATATTGTGAAACATACAAACAGAAGAGTGCATGAAATTTAATGAATGATTATAGATCCTATGTAGCTATCTCCTCCCCTTAGGAAAGGAATATTGCTAGAAGACCGTTCTCTCCCTGGCTCCTGCCCCAAGTACCCTGATGTTGTTTAAGAAAATCGGACATGTAGGTAGAGCAGGCACATGGGGGACCAGGAACGGAAAAGCCCTGTTAGGTCTTTTGGCAATGCCACTTCTTGACCAGAAGATAGTTCCTTTCCTTTCTGATCTTTAGGAGGAAGTAGGGGTTCTGGAACCTGACTTTGGGTTTCACATCTTTGCAACCTTGGACAAGGCCCTATGCTCCTTGTGCCTTAGTTTCTCTATCTATAAAATAAGGATAATGAAAGTACCTAACTTATAGGGTTGTTGTGAGGATCAAGCATGTTAATATAGGATGCTCAAAACGCGTCAGGCACATCTATGTTTACAGTTACTGCTGCAACCACTTTTAATATTACTGATACTCTTGGTTCTATATAGTTGTATAATTTTTTGTGTGTGGAATTCTCAGCCTGGCAAATAATATCAACATATATAGATTTCTGTATTATTTTGGTCCATCCGCATCACTGGGGTGATGTCATCCTAGGCCAGCTCAGACATCGTAAGCATAAGCATTGTTTCTTCCTCCACTCTGATGAAGAACATTGCACCTTGGCACAGAAAGAATCTTTAAGAGAATTCTGGAGTGTGAATGTTACTGTCGGGAGGTAGAGAGGAAAGAACCAGCATTGATTGAAAATATAAACAGTGCCGTTTAACCCTTAAGGAAAAAAATCCTGCATAATAAGGTATTTTTAGTTCATTTTACAGATTAGTAAAATGAAGCTGAGAGAACCGAAGCAACTTGCTGATGCCACATAGCTCGTAAATGGTTCGACTGAGATTCAAATCATATATTTTAAGAGACTTGAGGGGCTTCAAGCTCACTTAGTCCAACCCCCCACCCATGAAGAAATACTTTCTTCTTCACACCTGCAAAGTGATAACCCAGGCTTTGCTTGAATAAATCATAAATTTTGAATAGCATGACATCTTGCTTGAATATGCTAAGTATGTATCAGTGTACCTGATTTATTGTTTCCAGTCACAGGTAATGCTAATTGACTTCAGGGAATGTATAGATATTCATGATCGAAAGATGTACAAATGGCTATTAATCACTGTGTATTATGTACAGGATTTGAGGTGGAACCTAATAAAGGAAATGTTATAAGCACTTCTGCATTTGTATAATTTTTCTCATAATGTTCTCTCATGGTGGCAGAAGACAACCCTCTTATCCAGATGCTCAAATTGGGAAATCAGTTATAACAACCTGCTAGGGCTTCAGAGCGTTGATGTAGCAAAGACAGTAGTGGAATCCTGTGTCTGTCTGTGGCTATTGTTAGGGAAGAATTGTCAACCGAAGAATTTATACAATAGGAAAACTGGGGAAAAACCTTAGCATATTCATCAACCTTCATTACTATGTAAATATAGCACAGCTCTTTGCCTTGACCAAGGTAGTAAGTTAACAGATAAGATTATTTAGCTGTTTGTGTATCCTGTTATTTTTATCCACTTCTCAGTTAACTGTTTTAGTGCCACTTTAGTTTATTAGTGTTTACTTATTTCAGAACTATTGTTTATGAAATTAACTCAGAATGGATAATGAACCATAGACATAAACATAAAACCATCAAATTTCCTGAAGAACGAAAACATTGGAGAAAATCTTTGTGACCTTGAGCTAGGCAAATTATTCTTACATAGGACATAAAAAATACAAACCAAAAAGAAAAAAGAGACCTGATAAACTGGACTTAAAAAAAAGTGTTCTTCAAGAGACATTAAGAAAATGAAAAGACAAATCTTGCACATATTTATTCCTAACTATTTCATTTTTGTTTGAAGCTATTATAAATAACACCTTGAAAACTTTCAATTTCTAAATGCTCATTGTTAGTACATAAAAATTATTTTGATTTTTGTATGTTAACCTATCCTGAGGTTTGTTAAACTCACTTATTAGTTCTAGTAACTTTTTTGCCTATTCTTTGGTATTTTCTCTATATTCTGTCCTGTTTTCTGTGAATAATGATAGTTTGATTTTTTCCTTGCCAATCGACTTGCATTTCAGTTCATTTTCTTATCTTATTGGGCTGGCGAGGACCTCTAGCATAATGCTGAATAGGAATAGTAGATAAAATACAGTGCATTGGCCTCACCTGGTTCTTGATCTAAGGAGGAAAGTACTTCATCTTTCACCACTGAGAATGATGCTGGCTCTTTGCTAGCAAGCGTCTAGCCAGGTTTTCTGCCGTTTACTTTTATTTTAGGTATATTGATGGGAAGGTTGCAGTCTCCCACCAGACTTTTTCCCTATAGTTTTAACATTCTGCTAAGGGTAGAGGAAGGGAAAGGCTGGACCAGATGTAGTCTACTTTGAAAAGCTGCTATTTGGGAGTCAGTTTTAATTTGTTTTAGAATTATTTCATCTTGCTCTCCTGTGGGCCAGTGCAGGCATATTCCCTACAGTGTGTCCTTGTTCTTTTCTCCATTTATTCCCTAGCCCTGAAAAAAGTGTCAGAGCTAACATTTTATGAGCATTATTCCAATTTATGTCTTACTTTTTGAAAATAGAACTTTAAGAAAATGAATAGCTCTCTACATTTTCTTGTATTTGTAGCAAGAATTCTTATCAATTTTTCACCCTCTAGTTTCTGTGAGAGAAAACAAGGTCCTTTTATCTTTGTTGATAAGACATCAAGTAACTGTTATTAATGAACAAAACTGTAAGAAGAAATATACTTTTTAATTTGTCAGTGTTGTTCTTCTCCCAGTGACTAAATTGCTGCACATTTGATAGCACTGGCAGCAACAGCAAACTACTGATATGGAATCACCCATTTAATTAAATAAAGATTATATTACTGGAAAAAGCTAAATCATCAACTCAACCATATGAAAACATTTTAAAAATCATCTTAAAAATGTCTGCAATTTGTTTAGCTGGTAGTATAATTTGTGCAGAGTATCAATCATTATAATAGCATTATCATCCTGTTAACTACTTGAAATCGGGAAGTATTATATTTATTGTTTAGATTTGCCAAAGCATTTCCTTTATAATGTTCTAAGATCTTTATGTGTTTCTTACTAGAAGAATTCAGATTATGGGACAGGGATATATAGGTAATGTTCCTTATATGATGATGATGATGATCATCATCATCATGATAATAATAATAATGCCAAACTCCCTCCCAGATTTACGCCTAGAATAGGGAGTATCCTCTGAGGTGCGTGGGACCAGAAGGATGGAAATGCAGCAGGGCCGTATCCACTTCTTCCGTGCCAGTGTATGAAAAGGAAGTGACAGGGGTAAAAGCAGTTGGATCTGGAGAGAAGGAGTGGCTGGAGAGTTGGTCATCCTGCACGGGAGATGATGCCGGGCTACTACTAAAGGAGCTCATGGTTTTCCTAAGAGCAAATGAATGACCTTTTAGGAGAACTCAGAAAATGCTGATTGAGGTTGGAGAGACAGAATAGTAAGAAGTGTGGCTAATTGGAAGGTCATGGCTGCTGGACTTATTTCTGGGGCTGACTGTGAAGCAAGAACAGAAGAGTCCAGTTGTGGTCAGTTGAGGGGGCAGGTGAGTTGAGAAGGAAGAGATAAGAATGGCACACTTTTCTAGCTTGGAAAACTGCTGGATGGCAAAATATTAACTGAGAAGCAGAGGCTAGGGAATGTACCAATTAAAGAACCAGATGATGGAAGGAATATTATCTTTGACCTGAAATAGAGGAGGAACTAAAACTCAAGTCAAGGAGGCAAAAGAAATAGCTCAACTTGGTATTGGATGTTAGGATGAATTTGGAAGAGAGAAGCCAGGACCAAAAAGTTATTTTGTAGGAAGAACTGACCAGAGAGGGGAATCTAAGAAGCCTCGGGGGAATAGAGGAGGCAAAGTAATCAAGCAGCAGGAAATTGGATGCCTGCAGCTCACCTTCTCCTTACCTGGAAACTCACTAATCAGGCCATACAGATCAAGCACCTATCATGTGCCAGGCATAGTTGCTGTGTTGCAAAGATGAGTAAAAGAGTCTTGAGGTTGTGTGTGAGAAGGGGGCAGACTGAACAGGTAATTATAAATATAATACCAAGTGGAAATTGCCAACACGAGGTAGGAGTAAAGAGAGCTGACATTTGAGTTGAGTCTCTAAAGAGTTTGGAAGGTGAACGGGAGAGAGGAAGGGGAAGGAAGAAAGCCTGTAGAAAGGCCTTTTAAAATAGCACACTGCTTATGCAAATAGATGAGCATGGAAGGAGAGTTGCTTTTTCTCACAGCAATCTCTGTCCTTTATGAGCCCTTCTTCTGTTCAAAGTCTTTCCTGCTCCAAACTTTTATTTAAAATCTTACAACCTTTGATTTATATGTATGCTTTTTAGCCTTTCATAGAGAAGGCAATTAAATGCCAGGGCACCTCTGAGCTGAAGACTCTCTGTATTTGATTGTATGTAGTCTGTTCTCTGCCATGTGAGGGTTTAAAAATGGTAGCAGCAATGTCACACCCTGTTATTTTGAAATCAAGAAATCACTCTGGTGAAGAATCTGAGGGTGTAGAGTAGACATATTGAAATGGACGACTGTCATGGTTTAACCTTCTCCTGCCAAAGAGAGGGGTCATGTTTCAGTAGTCAGTGTCTTTTTGCTTCTACACTGGACCAAGTAAGTAGTCTCTCTCCATCCATGAACTTGAAGGAATTAGCCCTTCTGGCTGGTTCCAAGTGTTGCCCACACAAACTGAGGCTACAACTGCTCTTCAGGCATCTCCCTGACACCTCAAACTGAGCCCTCCTTGGGCCCCATGCCCAGGAATCTTTCCGCTTGTCTCTTTTCTGGGCTTGCAGCCAGGCTCAACTTTTCAAGATGTTGTCTTCCAAATCCTGCCTTGATTAACTCAATCTGCAGCCCCTTCTTTGTCACTGTTTTCTTGTCACTCTTTAAGTTTTTCCTGCAGTCATCTGTGTTCATAGTCTGTCCCATCTTAGGCAATTGCATTTGCAAAAGATTACATTTACATTTAACTTGCAGGAGGCAGCTTTTGTCTACTGCATAAAGAATTACACCTGAACTGCACATAAAACTGAGGAACTGGGCTAGTCATCCCAGGGTGCTGTGGGCTTGAGCAACTGGTCTCAATATTCGAACCAAAGAGGATTAGCTTGGGCAGATTTCCAAAACAAGAGCTAAGATGGAGGACTTCTGGCCACAAACCTAATCTACAAAAGGTTTCAGGAAAGGGAGTTTGGAGCAGCTTTAGCTCTCTGCACATCACACAAAGGGATTTAAGTACTTGTTAATGAATATACTAGTAAGGGTTATACCCAACCCTGTAAAAGGGGAGAAGGCATGAGGGAACACAAAGGGAGGACCTTACAGTGGCAGCAAGAGAAGAGATAATGGGCCAAGTAGTCCCAAGTAGTGCACAGGGCATGTAGGTGAGTGAAGGGGTGACTAGGACTGGATGGAGGAAACCCAGATTGACGAGTAGCAAGCCACTGTGTCTGGCGTCATGCGACCATCCTTCCCCACAGCTCTTCCTTCTTGGATCCTATGACAGGCTAGTTCTCTTCCTACTCCCGCTGACTGCTTCTTTTCCAGACAACTTCAGCTCACCTTCCCCTCTTCCTCCTTTTCTTGAACTCAGATGCCAGCCCGAATGTCCTGCATTCTTCTCTCTCACCTTTCCCCTTGGAGCTTATACCTGCTCCCAGCTTTAGTTATGACCTCTGTGATGACAGACTGCCAATTTGTGTCTGCACTCTTGACCTCTCATTTAATCTTGCTCCTATTTTTCATTGTTTATTGGGCATCTCCACTGAATGCCGCACTGTCACCTCAGGCTCTGATATCCAATTGGAGGAGTCTAAATGTTGACCTCTAAGATTTCTTCCAGTTCTGAATTTCCATGGCTTATGTCAAAAAACAGTCATCATCTTTACCTCTTTAAATCGCATTTCCTTCTGGCTTCTTGTTTCTGTCAGTAGAGTTAGCATCCCCAGACTGGTAGACTTCAGCTGTCACTGATGTTTCCTCTCCCTTCACTGCCTTGTTGATCTTGGATCTAGCTCTTCCCCTTGGTCCACACAGTCATCACTAACTCTGAGCTTTCTTCCTGAACATCTATCTTCTCTGAGTCACCTGATCTTCTGTGATTCACCCTGTCAGCCTTCAACACTGCTTTTACCATCCGTGTAACTGAGTCTTCCCTACCTGTGTAGCCATTTTTCCTACAACTTTTCTACACCTACACTTCTTTGTACTCTTCTTTCCCCCACTTGAATATAATACTGTTATTAAATCACAATGATCGTTATTTTTATATTTCCCCAAATGCCAAGCACGTGAAATAGGCTCAGTATATGTTGGTTAATTGATAACTGAGATTCTGAATTAAGTAAAGATTTTATTCTAATGAACTTAAAACTCTGGGTGGGAAATACCCTCAGTTTGAGTATGGTTAAAATGACTATCTTGAATATCTCTTCCCCTTTCTCTCTTTATATCCCTCCCATATTACTGCAAATGCCAGTCAGTCTCTTTGTCATCAGTCTCATGTCCATCCCACTCAAATTAATAGATGTTCCTACTAATTATGTTACTTCTCTGCTTAAAAACCAAATGCTTACTGGATACGATCTAAACCCTGTTACAGTATTTAAAACCTTCCATGATCTGGTTTCTGCCTCCCTAGAATCATGTTTCCTAGACCCCCTACTCCCTCCAACCCAACCCATCTTTCTTGCCCAGCTATACTTAACAGTGACCCACCCTCCATGCTCTGTCTCATCATTGTGCACGTGTTGCACCCTCTACCTGGAATGTTGGTAGCCCCTTTCTTTACCTGACTTAATGCCTTTCCCTTTCAAGACTCATCTCTGGCAAGCATCCTTACAGAATCCTTCTCCCTTTTCTTTTTTCTTTTTCTTTTTTTTTTCTCTTTTCTTTTCTTTTCTTTTTCTTTTCTTTTCTTTCCTTTCCTTTTCTTTTCTCTTCTATTCTTTTCTATTCTTTTCTTTTCTTTCTCTCCCTCCCTCCCTTTCTCCCTTCCTTTCTATTTTATTTTAATTATTATCAAGTATATACAGTACATTGGTTAGACATCTACATAGTTCATAAAACAATACTCCCAATTGCTCCTTCCCTCTCCTGACCCACCACCTAGCCAACATATTAATGCTAACTCCATTCCCTATGCCATGCTCCCCCTCCCTGTGACTAGCCATCAGCTACTAATTTGTACTTCTTTAATCCTTCACCCTATTCTCCCAGTCCCCCAAACTCCCCTCCCCTTTGTCCATCACCAAATTGTCCACTGTATTTGTGATCTTGTTTTTGATTAGTTTGTTCTTTTTATTCCTTAGATTCCACATATAAGTGAAATCATATAGTGTTTATCTTTCTCTGTCTGACTTAAATACCTTCTAGGTCCATCAAAGTAATATCTTTTTCCATCCCCTTCCTTTTAGTCTCTGTGTGTTTTTTAATATGAAGTGAGTCTTTTGTAGGCAGCATATGTAGAGGCCTTGTTTTCTTATCCTTTCAGCCCCTCTTTTTTTTTTTTTAACACCTTCAGCACCTGATATTCCTAGGTGATCTCCCATACAAGCACTAACCAGGCCTAACCCTGCTTAGCTTCCGAGATCAGACGAGATTGGGCACATTCAGGGTGGCATGGCCATAGACCCCTCTACCTTTTGGTGGAACATTTAATTCTTTTCCATTTAAGGTGCTTATTGACAGGAATGTAGTTGTTATCATTCTTTCTTTTTTTTTTTTTACAGCAGAAAAGAAAAGCTTTATTAGAAGGGAAAGTGCACTTCCAGACGTGGAAGCAGGCCTGAGCAAGAGAAGCGTGGCTCAAAAGGCCTTGTTACCATTCTTTATTTCTGTTCTTGATATATGTTTTTTCATCTTAAAGAAGTTCCTCCAACATTTCCTGTAATATTGGCTTGGTGGTGATAAATTCCTTTTGCTTCTTTTTGTCTGAGAAGCTCTTTATCTGTCCTTCAACTCTAAATGATAGCTTTACTGGATAAAGTATCCTTGGTAATAGATCCTGGGTCTTCATCTTGTCAAATATATTTTGCCAAACCCTTCTATCCTGCATAGTTTCTTTTGAGAAATCAGCTGCCAGTCTTTTGGGTGTTCCCTTATAGATAACTATCTGTTTTTCTCTTGCTGCTCTTAATATTCTTTCTTTGTATTTAACCTTTGGCATCTTAATTATGATAGGTCTTGGTGTGGGCCTCTTTGGATCCCTGATTTTTGGGGTTCTCTGAGCTTCCTGGGGTTTTATGTTCATTTCTTTCACCAGGTTAAGGAAGTTTTCATATTTCTTCAAAGAGCTGTTCAACATCTTGATTTTCTTCAGTTATGCTGATCAGATGGATATTTGGACCCTTAATAGTGTCCCATATGCTCCTTAAATTATTTTTATAGTCTCGGCATCTTATCTCTTGCCATTCTGATTGTGTGTCGTTGGCTTTCCTCTCCTCTAGATAGGGGATTTAAATCCTTTTCTTCAGTCACTTTGTTTATTCCTTTGTTTATTCTATTTAATATACTCCTCATCTCAGATAATGTGTTCGTCATTTCAGACTGGTTCCCTTTAATAATTTCCATTTCCATTTTTATGTTTTTTATCTCTTTGTTGAAGTTCTCACTTACACTTCCGAAAAGTTTATTGAGCATCTTTATAACTAGTGTTTTGAACTCTGCATCTGTTAGATTACTTAACTCCATTATATCTGGATCTCTGTTCTCTTCTCTCATATGGTTTCTGCTTCTTTGTCTTCCCATTTTGTCTGCCTTTCCAAAAAAAGTCTCTGTTTCTATGTACTAAGCAAAGCTCTGAAGTCTCCCGGTCTTATTAGTGTGGATTTGTGAAGTAAGTGTCCAGTGGCACAGTCCTGAGAGGCGTTCAGCTGCAGGCCAAAGTTAGCCCAAGCCTCTGTTCCTCTGGGGCCACCTGTTAAGATTCAGCAAGCAATCCACAGATGCTGTGCTTATAGTTGCCTCAAAAGGCCACACCAGAAACCGAGGCCTGCTACCTCCAGTGTGAATCTAGGCGCCACTCAGCAAGGAGCACCTGACTTGCTGAGGATATACCTGGCTGTGGCTTGGGTGCGAGTTGGAGAAGGCAGAGTTTCAGGGAATCCTCTGGACTGAGCGATCTCTGTCATCCAGTTTGATGATGTCATGGCTATGGCGGCACTGTGTCTGGCACACTGGTAGTGGGGAGAGCTCAACAGAGAACAATGGATACCACCGGCACTTCTGTACACAGTGAGTCTTGCCTTGGCCCTCATTCCAACTATGTCTCCCTGTAAGTCCGTGGTGCTCCCTGCACACAGCGGAATTGGCACTGGTGCTTGGAGTGAGTAGGTTTGTCACCGTGAAAATCCACTCACGGACGCGGTCCCTTCAAGAGGAGTCTGCCGCTGCCACAGCCTCTGTCTCACTCAGCTGTTCAGGACCCGGCAGCCCTGCGTCCTCGCACTGTCCTGCCTTCCACCATTGCAGGGTGATTTCTTGTATTTCTCCCTAATTGTATGGCTTGTTCATCTAGATCCTGGGTGATTTTTCTTTGCTGCTGCTCCTTGTTTCTGTCACAACTTTGATTTGGTCACCAGCGGGATGAACAGAACCTCTATCATCTACGCCATTTTTTTCCCCTCCAGAATCCTTCTATGACTCCATCTGCTCTGGATTAGATGCTGCAGTAATACCCTGTGCAAATTTCTATCAAACATGCATCATTCACATTGTTGGTATACTCATTTATCTTCCTAGCAATCCTGAAACTCCTTGCTGTTAGTGTCTCATTAGCATTTGCATCCCTAGTACCTAGCATGGAGCTTGATTTATTGACAAAAGTTTGTTGAATGAATACCTAACTCATTTTAGCTTTTCATGTTGAAGCTGTCTGGTACCATTTAGATCTAGTCCTTGTACTTAGGTAAGCATTGTGACTGATGACTGAAATCCACTCCTAGCCATCCCTTCACTCACCTACATGCCCCATATACTACTTGAGACTACTTGGCCCGCTATCTCTTTTCTAGCTGTCACCATAAATTCTTCCCTTTGTGTTCCCTCATGCCCTCTCCCAATGTGTTTGGCATCATACAACCATTCTTGCCCACAACTCTTTCTTCTTAGATCTTATGACATTATCCTGGTTCTTTTCGGGCTCCTGATGATTGCTTCTTTTCCAGACAACTTCAGCTCACCTCATCTTCTTACTCCCTTTCTTGGTCTCAGACGCCAGCCCGAATGTCCTGCATGCTTTACTGTCAGCTTTCAAGGAGGCATTTTGCTTTTCCCTTTTATCTAGGTAGATACAACTCTTTTATATTTTTAATATTTACTACTGGACTTATCACTCTATCAAGTTTATTTATCCATCATTCCTTACAATTGATGTAGCAGAATGGGATCAGCAGCAGCATTTTCTTCCATTCCATTTCATCTTTTATCAGCATTTTGTTCTTCATATATAGCTTTGCCTGAGTCATCAGTATTGGGCTAATGGACTGGAACGGCCCAAGTTGAATGGTAATTACTTACTCTGTTGCTGATAACCCAGATGAGAATAGGACTTATTAGATCTGTAATAATGGAAATCTGTGTTTAATGCAGATCTTTTAAGCAGTTTGAAACGATCTCAAATTCATCTCTCTTTGCCATATGTTAAAATGTCACATTATGGTTTTAAAATTCAGGATGAGAACTGAAATTTCAGAAGAAGCCTGACTGAGGAAAAGTTCTCAAATCTGTCCTTTCTAAAATCAGAAGCATTTGTTCGTCTCAAATCAAGGCTCCTCAGAGAAGCAAGCCCTGTCTGAGTAGTCCCTTAGAGTGGGGTTATACCAGGAAGAAGAGTGGTTCACAGGGACCCAGGATGGACAGGATGGAGAGGAAGCAGGTGTGGAGACCCTGGGTGGTACCTGGAGGCCTTCCCAGAAGCTTAAGGCTGTCACCAAGAATGTACCCAAGTCATGAGTTCTTTTGCCTCAGTTGTCAAGGTGGGCCCCAGAACCGAATGCTCATACTTGTGTATCATTAGCCCATTCCTTGGTTCAGCCATGGAGGACTTTAGTTTTTCGACAAATACTGAGTTCTTTCTCTTTTTCATGTGAGAAATAAAGATAAATCTGACTCAAGAAACTTCTGTGAAAAGGTGCTTAGTAATCATGGTCCATCCTCTTCATTTTGCAGACCTGAAAACCAGCTCAGTGAAAATAAGTAGCTCAGCTGAGGCCATGTCATTACTGCTGCAATAGAAGCTGGAAGCAGAATCTAGCTCCTACCCAGGACTCCCACCATCACTTTTAGAAGTATGTTCCTTGTGGCCACAACAGAGCCTTGTGGCCAGACCAGCAGCTATGTTTCCAGGTTATTTCCACTAACCTGTGTCCTTCTTGACTGGGAAATAGCCCTAAACAATTTAACTTCTCTTAGAATAGGGTTTTGTCTGGAGACTTATTAATAGAGGCTATAACCTCACCATATTTCATAAATGAAAGAGGGTCATGATGGAGCTCTTATTTTCAATAGAGACCTTAGAGTGAGACATGGTTTTGCAGCCTCATCCAGTTTGTTATGTGCTGCTCTTCTCTTTGGTTCAGTGAGTCTCATGCATCTTTGCAAATGGTAGATATCCTGAGTGGTGCCATTATGGTGTTGAAGGACTTTACTGGTGAAATGCGTCAAGCATGTATCTCTTCTGGTTTAGAAAACTCTTTGCAGCATTCACAGACAAAGACAGATTGATGCTGATTCACTGGTGAGGGATTGGTTTGCATCCCGTGATTCTAACTTATTATATACTTCAGCAACTCAATAGATTTGCTATAACTTGCAAGGTACTCTCATGGATAGAAGGGATAAAAAAATATGATTCTCTGAACTCAAGGTGCTTATGCTCTATTTACTTGTTACTGCTTTTGAAAAAAGATTCCTGTGCTTTGGTACTTTTTGTTGATAAATTTCTTCAAGTTCAGTGAACTTGCATAGTGCTTCACAAGTGGACTTTTAGCAACCCCTACTTTGGGAGAAAATGGTCACATTTTGTACTTACCCTAATGGCTGGAGAAATAATTGTCTTATGTGGCATATTAGCATTGACTTAAAAGTTGCTTATAGGTATTTGCCATATGTTTTAGCAATACAATGTACACCGTTAGGGACATTTAAGATCTTTTTTGATAAGTTCTCAGTTTATATCGGGTATTTGTTGATGTTCTATAAATTGATGAGTTTTTCCTAGCAGGAAAATATGTGAATAGCTCTGAAATTTCTTAAAACCAATCTTGGAAAGAAGAAAAGCTTTGAATGCTATGGATGCTTAGTTGAAGTTCATGTTACCTGTATAATACCTTATTCGCTTATGGATAAGTACATCTACAGCTGAGGTAGATGATGTTTTTAAGAACTAGAGGGAATCTTCTGGGTCAGCCATTGAGAAAACAGAAATAAAGAGGCAAAGTACCTTCTCCAAAATCACTTAGGACCAGCTTTAGAACATGGGTTTTCTCACCTCTAGGCCTGCCTCCTTTCTACCACTTCACCCATTTCTTCTATTCCAGAAACATAAATAAATATTTTATATCTGATCACTTCCTAATGAGTACATCTATTGTCGAGACTGGCAAACTTTGTGATTCTACTAGAGCAAGCAATCTTATTTGCAAAGAGGCTGACTAATTATCCATGACATTTTAAATGTCTGCATTGTCCTTGAGCTAAGAGTGTGAAAATCAGAAGGCTCAGGGGTGTATACACTTCCTGATAGATTTCACTTAGTTTAACACACTCTGACAGTAAAAACGAAATGAATCTTACCTTTTCAACAACAATAACATTCCAAGCAGGAAAGTAATTAAAAAAAAAAAAGCATGTTAACTATAACATTGTTAATTCTGTATCACAGAAGTTACCACAGAGTTATAAGTATCATAATGAATGTATAATAGACATGTTTTATCTGAGAAAAATTTAAAAAGTATATATTCACTTTACATAGCCATCAGTGACAATAATGGTCATTTTAGTAACTCAGCTTTTGTTTCTTCAGTTGAAATTTGAAGTGACTCAGGTAGATGAGATGGCTATGATGTTGAAGAATTGATTTTATCAAAGATTGGAACTAAACTGAGATGTTTTACTGGATAAAGAAGCAGGGAAGATAACTGTTGCTGTCTGATTTGAGAAGAATGGAACGGCACCAGTATCTGGACCTTTGCTCAGAACTGCTGCCCAATGAAGAGATTCTGTCATTAAGACTTTTGTTTCATGGTAGTTCTGTTGTTTTCTGTTTTTACTAGAGGAACATGACTCTCAGAACTTGTATCTGGTTGCAAGTTTCCAGATGTCCTTTTGATTCAGGGGCATTAGAAAGTTAAAACACCCTCTTCATCTTAAGCTCCCCTTTGGTGGTACTTTCACTTTGATAACTGTGGCGAGTCCATGCTTTATGCTTTGTCATGGCTGCCCCACTGGTCAGCGGTATCTTTTAATAATTGAAAATTATTATTATTTTATTATTATTTTTGCCCCTATACTATTTTATTTTAATAAAATTAGTATTGCCTCTATCGTGATGTTGTGATAAGATAGGATTATTATCTATTTTTAAAAATATAGCAAAATTTTCAAATTTGAACCAATCAGCTTTTTGCAGGAGCTGCACATATTTGCATTTGTATGCTGAATAGACACCAATGATATAAGACAAGGGATTCAGCTTCTCTCTCTGATTGTGAGACTCTGGGCTCTGGGAGTTGGTCTCTTCATCTTTCTGCTATAGGGTAGAACTGAGTGATCTCTGTGGTTACTTTCAGCTCTAACAGTCTATCATTTATAATTATAATGCATGCTGCATCTGTGCATTTCAGTCATGCTTGAAAAGAAAGAAGGTTTTGTCTTGGCATGATTTTGTCTTGAAATGACACATATATTTTGATGCTTCCTGCCTGGTGCTGGCTTGGTTCTGTCTTGCCTTTCTTTTGTGTTGATATTCTTGGTTTCTAGTCCAGGCCCGAATATGCCACCAGCATATGGCATATTAATTAGGAGTATGCTTTGGAGTTAAACATACCTGAGTTCAAGTCTTAACTTGTAAATCTCAGATGAGCTAGTTTTCTCATATGTGAAATGGAGATGATGCATGGTGATCCCAGGCCTGGATCTGTACGGGATATAAATGGCCCATCTTAGGCTTTGTTTGAGATTCAAGGTATAGAGGCTCTGCCTAAGCCTATTCAGTTTATTCCTGTGTTTTCTATGCTTCTCCTCCTCCTTATATCAACATGTCTTTAAAGCATAAAACAATAATATTCCATGATCCAATTTATTTCACCTGTTTTTAACATTTCTTTATAGTCTTACCTTATGCTATAGACTATCATGTTAAGAACTCTCAATTCCATAGTTTATCTTAAACCTTAACTCCATATTACCTTAGCTCTTGAGGCCTGCTTGTTCCTCTGGATTTGGCACTACATGGGCCCCTTCAGTCCTGGCCATGAGTGTGTCAATTTAGGCCTAGGATGTAGGAGATGGCAGAGACATGGTAGTTAGGCTCAGAACTGGAATGCATGAGACCTAACAGCAGACAGACCTGCAGCATGTATTATAAGGCCAAATGTGAGTAATGGGTCAGGAAGTGGGAGGTTTAGAAAATAGTTGTGGTACTTCCCTGGAATCTGCCATTGAGAGACAGGGAAGGATCCTACAATCCTACAAAATGAAGAAGTCAGAGCAGTGCTTGAGAATCTATTGAAGCCCCAATTAATGGCAGACCAAAGGTCGGGGAACTCGAAGTGGTAGCAGTCAAGGCAGAAATAGTTTAACATATAGAAAGAAGTTCAGACTGAGTAAAACCACAACACTAATGAGCAGAGAGCAGGAGGCAAGCTGATCCATGGCAAGAATGTTTGTCCCCAGACTTTTTCTTTTCTTTTAAAAAATTCTTCAGTGCAAGCTCAGGCCTAGATATGGAAGTCTTGTGTTCTTTCTGCTAAATGAGAAGAAGAAGGTGTGGCATTAGAGGAGGCAAAGCTGAAGCTGGTGCTGTTGGAATTGGTAATGTTATTGCTGGTGGTGGTATTGGTGTTATTGGTGTTGGTGGTGGAGTTTCAGTTCCCTCACTGCTCTTCTACATTGTCAACCTCTGAAATAATTCTCCACCTCTAAGTATCTCCGCTCTCCCAAACCTCTTTCCATTGTAGTAGAAAATCCTTCTTCTCTTTCTAGGCTGGAATTAAATGACTTTGTTTAACATTGTATTCTAGGTTGCTTTTTAAATTTTAAAAAAGTTTAAAAAATACTTCCCTGATCAATTCTTTGTGAAACTGGCAAGAAATCTTTAAAAATGAAAACTATTTAAAACAATATTAAGGATCCTTTAGATCTGTCTGGTGCTTAAGCTTACTATGTGCATTTTACCCTGTTTTCACCTGATGCACTTAATAACCTTGGCAGGCAGTTAGAGCAGGCATGACTCAAATTTGATGGATACGGAGATATAGATTCAAAAAAGTTGGGTGATGTGTCAAAGGACAAACAGCTCTAAGTCATATAACTTATAATTGTATGCAACCAAGATTCTTAGTTGGGTCTTCCCACTCCAAATCCAGTGCTTGAATTGAACAGAAAATAGCCAGATTTTATCACCCAGCCTGTGAAAGAAGAGAAAGCAAGAGTGAGTGAGAGGAAAGACAGTAAATGATGCTGAGCAAAACATGAGAATAAATAGTTTGCATACATAGCCTTATGATTTTTATTGTTCTTAACTATTCTTTCTTTGTGCCTTCTGCTTTTTGTAAATATTCCCAACATTTACCATGAAATCATCTATCCGAAAGCTAAAAGGCTACGGCTGTCTTCTGCAGACCCCTGCTGCTCTCTCATCTCTTGAGATTGGCTGTGCCCTTAGTGAATAGGAATCCCCCTGTGGACAGTTGGTGATTGAGGGACAGCTGGCTGCAAGGGGCAGTTCATTAGTGTGCATCACCACTGGAGCCTGGCAGTCATTAGGATTTACTCTAAATTACTGAGTCCTGGGAATCTCATTTAGTTCTCACTCAGCAGCTGGAAGACGCTGCCAGCTGTGGATCTAGGGTTTCCCCTGAAGACTTTACCTAAGTGTGGGGGGCAAATAGGTCAAGTGATCTGATGAATATGTGGGGGTAACACAGAAAAGCTTGTTTCTATCTCAGAATATTCTGAAGATGCTGTTGGGGAATTTAGAGCTGTGGGCACAGTTTAGCC
Organism: Eidolon dupreanum; assembly: GCA_028627145.1. Classification (NCBI taxonomy): domain Eukaryota; kingdom Metazoa; phylum Chordata; class Mammalia; order Chiroptera; family Pteropodidae; genus Eidolon; species Eidolon dupreanum. The sequence continues at coordinate 20,069,962 of CM053512.1, forward strand.
CCTGGTGCCTCTGATGGACCAAGGAACAGTCAAGCGTGTCCTTGGGAGTCATTGGGAAGAGGGATGTGAACAGAGAAGGGAGAGAAATAACCAAAGAGAAAGTGAAGGAGAAGAGAGTTGTACGTGGCACTTTATGACCTGCAAGATCTGGCCCTTGCTTGCCTTTTCTGTTTCAGCAGCTGACCATTCACTTAATCCTTTGGATCTTTGAGCCCTGTGTTCTCTCCATCTCAGATATCTTCTTTTCTTCCCCAGTTTTCCACCTGTGGAAACCTACTCATCTTTCAAGGCTGAGCCTAACATGTGAACCAAGTAGTTTCAGGTGGATCATCCCCTCTCAATTCTTACAGTAGCTCTATAAGATAGATATTATTTCCATTCATTTTTTTTTCAGATAAGGAAATTGAAGCTCAGAGAGATAATGTGATTGCTCAAAGGCACAGTAGTAGTGGGGAGTGGAGCCCTCCAGCCACGGCTCTTTCCATATTGTACTGTGCCTAGTATCTTACTGGTGCTCCCCTCCCTCATAATATATTCCTGTACTTGCCCTGACAGAGTGGCAAAGTAGCAACGTCTGACTTCTGTCCCCCAGGCCCTTCATCATGTAGCCCCTTTCCTGTCCTTTATTTACCTATTTACTGATTGTTGATCTTATAACTTCATGACCTCACATTCATTCTCATCCTCCTATGCTCTGCCTCTCAGAGCTTTGTTCTAGGACAGTGTGCAGGTGGTAAATATTGTCTCTGCAGGCCATACAGTCTCGGTCGTAGCTATTCTGCCATTGTAGAGTGGAAGCAGCCATAGACAATAAATAACTGAGTGTGTCTGTGCGTTCCAGTAAAACTTTATTTAATGACACTCAAATTTGAATTTCATATAATTTGCACGTGTCACAAAATATTTTTCTTCTGATTAAAAAATATAAAAACTACTCTTAGCTCATGTTATACAAAACCAAGTTGCAGTCTTTGGCTAGTGGGCCGTGGTTTGGCAATCTTGGTTCTAGAACTAATTGGGTCGTAATCATTTACCTTTTGGTAAAATTGTCACTGTGCTGGTTCTCTTAGAAGCCCTGACAATTTAAGCCTTTAACTACAGGTGAAAGGCTGTGTCACCTCCTAAAGGGCTTTTGGAGAGCTGTTGCTGTGATGGTGGTGGGGTGGGAGAGGCGGTGCCAGGGGAATAGCTGCTCCTGTGTAAAATAAGGTCAGTCCTGTGCTGCTCCTATTGTCTCTTTAGTAAAAATGTTAGATTTAAATCCTGTGTGTCATTTATCTTTGTGCTCTGTATAGAGAAAAAGGTCTTGCTTTGGTTTTTGTTAAAATACCAGGCTTAGATTTTTTTGTGTGTGAGCTGTCATCAGGCATTCTGATTGTTGATCTTGTAAATTCATGCCTTTTCGTGCTGGCAGAGAGATTGCTTTTGTTTCTGAAAAATTTCATGAAGTGTTCCTTTCAATAGGGGCTTACATTAAATACAGCTTTAGCTGTATTTTCCATGTCAACTAGATCTTAAAGACATGGGCAACTGCATTGTACTACAGAGGAGTGCTTTGGAATCCTTTAACATGATAACTTTAGCAAAGGGTACGATTTGGCCGCTGGATGTCTCCTTTTGGCCATGAAGACGACAGACCACACGGCTGAGCCCGCGTTTGGTCTCCAGATGATTCACAGTGACCATGCATTGCCTGAAGTTTGGCCAATGATCTCTGGAGTGTCTCAAAGGGTTTGCTTTTTACCAACTCTTGGGTGCATCCTGGAGTAAAACCTTTCATAAAATCTTATGCTTGCTTGTGGAATTTGGAAAGAAGCATAGGCAAGGCAGTAGAGACTTGATAAGAAGTTTGATTCTCACTAGTACCCAAGCCATCTTCCACCCCCACACCCTGCCTGGTGTTGTATGTCAGGCAGCGGACTAGCAGTGCTGTACCTGGGATACTAGGTAGGTGCTTGACTTACACATTCACGCCTCAAAATGACCATTCCACAGCACATTTGTTTAGTAGATTTCTACTTTGATTATACTAAGTATTACTAGTAAGTAGTAGTCGCTTGCTATTATTTTTTTAAAATTAAGTTTAGAAGATCCTTCAAGTATATTAGATACACATCAGATTACTTACCAGTATGGAGCTTATACTCTGGCTGTTTCTCTTCAGAGGCAGTAATATAGTAGTTCTATTGTGCTGAAGAAATAGAACTATCAATTATTCAATCCTTTGAAATGATTATACATGTAGACCGCAAACACATGGAATTTAATTTAAATGAATGAGTTAGTACTCTGGAACTTTGAAAATTATGTTCTGGAAGGTAAATCTTTTCAATTTGCTTTATAAGCTTTCAGTATTTCTAAATTCTCTTTTCAGACAGTTAGGGAATGTTGATATGTTTAGAATTTCTCACAAGATTGACATACTTTAAAATGGTTTAAGACTCACAAGAAGTTGCAAACATAGTACAGAGTTCCAATGTGCTTTTCAACTAGCTTTTCCCAGTGATCATTTCTTATGTATCGTAGTACATTGTCAAAGCCAGGAAATTGGCATTGGTATGATACATTACCTCAAATTTAGGCCTTATTTGGATTTCACCAGTTATTGCATGTACTTTTTTTGGTGTGTAGTTTTATGATATTTTATTATTTGTTTAGATTTAGGTAACCACTACAATCAGCATACAGATCTGTCCCATCACTGCTGAGAAACTCCCTTAAGTCACTTTTTAGTAGTCACTTTTCCTTTAGTAGTCACAAGATTTTGTTCAGACTATTTTTTTAGGATGAGACACTAGCAATAAGGTGCAGGGATGTATTTTGGGAAAGGGTTTAGTTTTCAGTTGATTCCTACACAGTGGTGCATTTCAAGTGAATGAGAAAAAAGAATGGAGAACCATATTCAGGTTTTGAGCGCTCCTATGTTTACATCTGCTGTCCATTTCCAGCTAAACGTTTGTGTAAGCTGTGAGGTAAGGGTTGAGATATATTTGTCCCATATAGATATCAAGTTGTTCCAGCACCATTTGTTGAAAAGACTATCCTTTCCTTATTGAACGACCTCATCACCTTTGTCAAAATTCAATTCCATACTCTCTATTCTGTTTCACTCATTTATAAAACTATCCTATAACAACATCACACTGCCTTGTTCCTATAACATTAGAGTAAGTCTTGAGATCAGATAGTGAATTCCTCCAACTTATATTTCAAAAGCGTTTTGGCTTTTTAAATTTTATTTTTTCAATTTTATTGAGATGTAATTGACATAACATTGTATTGGTTTAAGGTATGACACAATGATTCGATACATGTATATATAGCAAAATGATTACCACAGTAAGTTTACTTAACATCTATTACCTTACATAGTTATAATTTTTTCTTGTGACCAGAACTTTTAAGATCTACTCTTTTAGCAACTTTGAAATATACAATACAGTGTTGTAAACTATAGTCACCATGCTGTACATTACATCTCCAGAAATTACTTTCTGATAAATGGAAGTTTATACCTTTTGACCACCTTCACTCATTATCCAAACTCCTTACCCCTGCTCTGACAACCCCCAATCTGTTCTCTGTTTCTATGAGTGTTTTTTTTAAGATCCGCAATTGAGATCATACAGTATTTGTTTTTATCTGTCTGATTTAACTTAGCATAATGCCCTCAAGGTCCATCCTTGTTTCAAATGGCAGGATTTCCTTCTTTATGGCTGAGTAATATTCCATTGCATATACATACCACATCTTCTTTGTCAGTTTAACTATTCATAAACACAAAATATTTCCACATCTTAGCTATTGTAGATAATGCTGCATGGGGGTACAGATATCTCTTTGAGATAGTGATTTTACTTCCTTTGGATATGACCTCAGAAGTAGAATTGATAGATCACATGGTAACTCTAATTTTAATTTTTTTTTGAGATATTTCCATACTGTTTTCCATAGTGCTGAACTAACTGACATTCCTATCAGCAATGCACCCAGGGTTCCCTTTTCTCCGTATCCTCATCAGCACTTGTTATTTCTTGTCTTTTTGATGATAGTCATTCTAACAGGTGCAAAATGATATCTCATTGTGGTTTCCATTTTCATTTCTCTGATGATTAGGGATGTTGAACACCTTTTTCATGTACCCGTTGGCCATCTGTATCTCTTCTTTGGAAAAATGTCTATTCAGGTCCTCTGCCCATTTTAAAAAATTGAATTTTTTTTTCTGGCTATTGAATGTATGAGATATTTTTTCTAAAAATTAAAAAATATATTTTTATTTTAAAGAACGTTTGAGGTGACATTAGTTAATAAGATTACATAAGTTCCAAGTGTACAGTTCTGTCAACTGTATACAACTGTGTGGTTTTTGTCTCCTGATTGGACCACGACTGCTACACAGGAATTTCTTCAAGTACTATATGAGTTGAGACTTTTGTGACCTGTAGATTTTGTTCCTATTTTCAAGCAAGGTAGGAGACATTGCTATGTATTCGATTGGTATTTTTTCTCTTCTCCTCACTTACCCTGCTCCCCATGTGTTTTAACCTGGGATTGAACTTAAGTGAGGGAGAGGAAGACCAGAGTGTGGTGAGTGATATTTCTGCAAGAACTGAAGTTCAGTGAACAATGAGCCAGGAATGCAGTTTCTTAGATCACTGAACTGATCAGCTCCAGCTTGACCCTTCCAGTGTTTCAGTCATTAGCAGAGATATTTAGAGTTTCTTGAGGTACAATAAGAACAGGATGTAATAAGATCCCATTATTTTTGCTGCTTAGAATAAAGGTACTATGACCTTAAGATGTTATAGATGAAGTATCCAGGCTAATAAAATAATTCAATAACAGCAACAATTTTATTTTTAGATTTGATTTTAATTCTCACAGAAAAGGGGAAAAACCATTTCTTAAAGATAATCTATGAATAGAAATAATCCTGCCCCCTTTTTACTTTCATCTAGTCGAAGAAAAAAGCCCTCAAAGTCAACCTACCAAGTCGATGAAACAAAATCCCATCAAAATTCCAAAAATTTTCTTCCCTGCAGTTAAGACCTTTGGCATGAATTTAAATTTAGCTTCCCTGGGAATTTTGGAGAAATATCTTTCTTCATTGTTTTTGTAAGCCCTATGAGGCAGAGATATAACTTCCTCAAACAAAACAGCGGGAAAAGTAACTAACCATCTTCTGGATAATGCAAATGAATAGAAATTGTCAGAATTATTGCAGAAGTGCTAAAAGCCTTACTCTAATATTTTATACGCTGTTCTTACCTAGACTTTAATGGTTCAGGAATGCCTGTTTTAGCAATCTTGGCATACTAGGGAACAAAGTTTGTGGAGAAAATAAATTACCTAGAGATAGTCTCCAACTTAGAAATGGATTTAATTTTTAAATCAGACTGGAAATGTTTTTTTTTGTTGTTGTTGTTTTGTTTTGTTTTGTTTTTAGTGGAAAACAGTTTGATAAAAGATGATTTGTTTTTTTTGTTTGTTTGTTTTTGTTTTTTCGGTTTATGTTATCAGTTTTCCTTTGCTAAAAATTACATTATTTTTTCTTTATTAGAACATGTTAGTGTATTAGTTATCTACTGCTATATAATCAACTATCCCCAAATTTAGCAGCTTAAAAGAACAATTGTTTTATTATCTCACAGTTTTTTTGGGTCAGGAATCTGGATGTGGCTTACTTAGCTAGATGCCTCCGGATTACGGACTCTTGGGAGTCTGAAGCCTGCCGTCAAATGAACTTAAGAGCCACCTTCCCCCAGCTGACCTTTCAGATGAGACTACAGCCCTTGCCAGTCTCATTTGAATTCCAGTCTAGGAGACTCTGAGCCAGAACTACCAAGCTTCCATTCTCATTTGAAATGAGACCACTGAATTTAGAATGTACCTTGCACTTGAACAGTGGTTATTATACAACAAGGGATTTCTTTCTCTCTTTGGGAGGGAACCTTTCTACAGTGAGGAATAAAGTGGAGATTACTTTCTATGGTTGAGTTAGTAGCTGGGTTGCTTGGAAAAGCAGGGAAATTCTTTTTTCTCTGCTTGTAGCTTGCAGCCACCTTGACCAGGATGAAAGAGTGTGTTCTTGATGTTGTAGTGTAGAACTTAAAGTATATTTTCACATGGAGACAGTATCCCATAAATGGTGGCTAGAATCCTAGGAGTTGTGTTTGAGACTTGTTATAGCTTGACTAGGCCCTTGTGGATTAGCTCACCACCATTTATAACAGCATGTTCATGAGAAAATGGATTCTGTATCTCAGATGTCCATCTTATAAACATGCTTTTGAAAAGTGACTCATTTTTAAGTTGGGGACTTGCCTGTATTTCATTACGTCCTCTCCAGCTACCTTTCCCATGGTAGTTTACATTTTGAGCTATCAGCCTTTGGGGAAGATAAAATGACAGAAAATAGAGATTACTGTAATTTACTCTTAGCACTAAGAGCCTGACAGACCTATCAAGACATAATTTTACTCAAAATCAGATTTTCTTCAGGGCTTACACTGAAGTCCCTTTATAGTTGCATTATGCCAGTTCACAGTCATCTTCTCCTTTTGTAGAATTCTAGGATCTTAATCAGGTACTTCCAAAAACACTTGATAAGATTTAGTCCATAAGAACCATTTTTGGCTTGCCTCACAGCCCCCTTCAGCCCATATCTACATGGAAGCCGATGGCTGTCCAGCTGAGAGATTACGATTCAGATCCTGAGTGGGTTCAGTGGAAGACTGCTTGCCTTGGCCTCCCACATGCTTGACGTTTTCAGACGTGACTCTCATGTTATTCAGCAATGTTTCAGTCAGTCAGTCATTAGAGAATTCATCCAGGATCAACCCATTGCTTTGAATGCCCAGGGGTCTGTTTGAGCATGTATTCAAGGCCGATAACAAAATAGGCTTTGCACTGCCACCTCTAATCTCTGTCCCTTCATTAGGTCGGATGACCAAAAGCATGTTTTAACAGCCACTTAATGTTCGAGAGTTAAGATGATCAGTTTTGCATTACCCTTTCATGGAACACAGCATAAAATACATCAGAAAACACCTTTCTGTGTCATCCATGGAACATAGTTGAAGATTTTGTACTTGATGTTTCTTTATAAGAATATGTTCTGGGTTATTTAACTTCCCTTACTGAGCCATGTGACAAAGTCTACTCTCTCAGAATGACAGGTCCTTAGGGGAAATTTTCAGAGTGGATGATTTACATGTGTTGATTTTCTTGTGAGTTGAATTTTTTTTTTTTTTTTTAAGGATTCACTGATTTGTTGAGAATCAGTTTCAGGCTTCACATTAAAAATTGATTTATCTTTTTTATTTTGAGGGAAATATAAAATATTTCGGCTGCTTTTAAAATTAGAAATGGTGAGTATAATTTCAGTTCAGTAAATCCAAAATACATTTGAAAATACCCTTATCTTCTGTTATGGGGGAAAAATTATAAGGGAGAGCAAAACAAAGAATGAAAGGCAGGAGAGACAGAGAAATAATTAAAATATGTACCAAATTCCAGTACGACAGAATACTTGCTGGTGTTCTAGTCTATCTTCCTTCCTCCCTTTCTCTCACTTCCTCCCTCCCTCTCTTCTTCCCTTCTCCCTCTCTTCCTCCTCTTCTTTCTCTCTCTTTCTCTCCCTCTCTCTCCTTCCTCTCTCCCTCCCTCCTTCTCTTTTCTTCTAAAATAAAAAAATGTAAACCAGAAACATCTTTTATTTTTAAGTAAATAATGTTTTAATTCCATCTAAAATTTGGAATGGTTGATCCTTTTAAAATCCTTTCTCCCATAAAAAGAGAACAATTACCATATTGCTTTGGAGAATGCAGATCAATTAGAGAGGAAATGGTGTGATATCTCTATCTTGAGGCCTTTTAGGATACTATAAACTACCCAGAATTTTAAAGCTGAGTTGCAGTTCTGCCACTGTGAGATACAGGTGGGATCATCTTTGGCATTTGTCCTAAGCCTGGATAAAATGTAAGCATCAGGCTGATTGGAGCTCAGGCCTGCTTGCCTGCTACTGGCCACTCCTGTGTCTCAGCATGGCCTTCAGCCCTGGGAAGAGGCTCTAGGATTGGAGGGGTAATTATGGGGTAGCAAAGACTGGGGACATTAAAAAAATTTTATTTCTATTTTCAAAAAAGTAATACATATATCTCATGGAACAAAGTTTAAAAAGTAAAAATTGAATATTAAAAAAGTAAATTGTAATATTCACATTATACTGCCTTTTGATTTTTTTCCCCTAATGAACAGTGTATTTTGGAGATATTTCCATGTCTATACCTATAGAGTTACCTCATTCTTTATAATGAGTGCATATTATTCCACAGCATTGGTTATTTTATGCAAAAGATCGATGCCAATCTTTTTACAAATAACCCTGAAATGACTATCTTTGTAGATGAGCAAAATGTATTGTAGGAACTGATCTCTGATGAATTTCGTTAATCTTTAATGTTAATGTTCCATCTCTTTGTCAATATTTTGTGCCCCTTAGAATCTTTTTTCTCCTTCTTACCCCCAACAACAGATAATAATTTAATGAATTGAAAGCTTATTAATTCTAATGAAAGCTATATTAACATCTGAGTTTGTATCTATCACTATTTCTCTTTCTTCTTAAAGGCTCATATTTAGCTGTATCTCTTTCATTTCTAATGTAAAAAGAGAATCGAGACAAGTTTCCTGTCAGGTTTGTGACAGTGTAGTCCATTTCAATTAGGAGCTTCCATTTAGAAATAAGTAAAGTCATGATTCCTTTTCATGAGCGAATAGCAACAAGAAAGCAAATAGATCTGACCTTATACTGAGCCAAGCCTGCTTTGTGGTGCTGATGGGAGGATGTTAGGGGGGTGAGGGGGGAAGGTTGGTGCTGGTCTGGAACAGATTGCAAGGGGAGGTCTGGGCCAGTCAGGCTCAGCTGAGCACAGGGCCCCATCATTTATCACTGTCAGAGGGGGTGAGGGTGGAGGGAAGGAGGAGTTACTGGACCATTCCTGCCTATCGCCTGACTGACAGCTGATGGTGCCTCATATATCCATCGAGATGCAGTGCGCTTCCTGCTGAAGGCTGCTGACATGTTCAAAAGGAAGAAGAAGGAAGACCTGCTGCATGTTACGGTGCTTCTCAAGAACCGTGTGCTGCCACCTTTCTGTGTGGTGTATAGAACCGTTGGTAGAAGCAAATTTAGTGTTATTAGAGGCATACAGTTAGGCTCCATAGTGATAACAGAATTCTGATGATAGGATGAGAAAATACCTCTGTGAGTCTCATGGCTTAATTATATTCACAGGGCTGGGATGCTGCACAACACTGATTATTTTAATGTGGCAGAACTGACATCGACAAATGCTGGAGAGAAAGTAGATAACTTTGTTTCATCCTTGTGTAAGGGACTAAATCAATGCAAGCCAGAGAAGCCAGGGTCCCCTACAAGTATTTAAAGGGCAAAACTTTGAAAAACAATACTAAAAAGTATGATTTCCATGTGATCTTTTATAGATATGTTTAACATTCATCTTAAAAATCTAAAATATGGTTTCAGATCAATGGGAAACATGTATTAGAAAAAAAGAAAGTCATTTTAGTTTACAACCGCGTTTTCAGTACAACTCTTTTCAACACTGTTATTCATAAGGATGTCACATTTATCAGACTGACATAAAGATTTTAATCCTTAAAATAACCTTATTTTAAATGAAATTTCTAGTCTCGAGAATATCTAATTTTGGTAGTCATTAGGAATTACATGTGTTAAGACGGGGTGGGAGATTTCATAAAGGTCAGGTGGAAATTTTCCATCAATTAATATTATATGCTTATCGCAGATGCCTAAGTTAGACATGGTTCTTAAATGTGACAATTAATAATGGTATTACGAAAGTGAAAATGGAATTCTTCCCAAGTGAAGTGAACAGTGATGGAATACTTTTTTTGGGATAATGACTTATGAATTGGGAACTCATGCTAGTCTGGTAATAGTGGGGTAACAGGACGCTGTAAGAGCTGTAGGCAGTGCAGCTAACACAGAAGCCTTGCATTGGTATACCTGGTTAGCAGCCCTAGAAAGTGGGGGAGGGTCATTGCTGGTTGAAGGACGAAGAGAAGGCAGGCATTGTCATACTATCTTTGTATCTCTGACAGTAAGTCCAGTGCCTGGCATGGAATTGATGTTCAATAATTGTTTTTTGAACTGTGATGTTGTTTGGACAGAATGCAGATCCCTGTGTATTGACTTACTGGGGCAGATATCCCCTCTACCCCAGTCCGTCTGTCAGCCTTCATTTCCTCTTCCTTCACTCGCCTTCCTGTGACTTCATAAGCTTGTGAGCTCCACCCAAGTCAAGAGCAATGTCTGAGATGGCCCTCAGGATTTAATAGGCCAGTGATATAGTTGATCTGAATTTGTCGGAAGTCCCTGAAAGCTCCAACACTGTCCCCCAGGGGGCAGTGTCTTAAGGAGCAAGCAATAGAGTTCCAGGTACCCACTGCCCTGGAAAGAAAAGGGCCCTCTGCTGAGTCCCTATGTGATCAAGCAGGAAATCTCTTCGTTGGTTATTTTCATTTAAGAGTTTTTGTGCTTTCTCTTGCTCTTTTTACTGAAAGAAAACAGAGGAATGGGACTCAAAGGAAAACATTTAGATTCTTTACAATTTGAAAATGTACATGATAGGATCTAGATTTCTTTTCTGAGTTTGCTTTTTCAGTTTTTTCTTCTTTTTATAGTTTATAGATTATCAAAGAAATATTTGCTTTAAAATTTGGAAGTACATAAAAGTATTAGGAAGGAATAAAAATCTACCATAACTCAGCACATAGAAGCAGCCACTATGGCATTTTTACCATTTCCTTCTAGTAATTTTTCTGTGCCTTTGTTCCTAATTATGTAGGATACTTTTTTTTTTTGTATCTTGCTTTTCATCACTTAACTCTATGATATTACTATTCCTTGATGCCATGAAAAAAAAAAACTTTTTATGATCCTACTTTTAAAATTACTATGTAATATTCCACCTTAGGAATATGTCACAGTTTACTTCATTATCCTACTTTCATTGGGCCATTTAAGTGGTTTATAGTTTTTCACTATTGTAAACAATTCTGTTGTAAACATCTTTGGATAGCTTTACCTCAGTTCTGATTATTTCCTAAGGTAGATAACTATACTTGGATTACTAGCTCAAGGGCTTAAATGCTTTACACATTCCTCGTGCATATTGTGAGGTTGCTTTCCAAATAGATTGTAGCTATTCCCACAAACACGAGCAGTGTGTGAGAAAGCCCATCTTCCTACACCCTCCTTGGTATTCAGCTTTGGTTTTGTAAGTTTTGCCATTTTCATGAATTAAAAATAGTTTCTCACTGTGTGGTTGAGCATCTATTCATGTATTTACTTGTTATTTATGTATTTAAATTTTTTTAAGTGTAGTGTATATTCCTGTCGTTCTGTACTTTCTTTACATCAGTGGAGTTGCTGTCTTTTCCAGAACGGTGGAAGCCTGCATGCCGTAATTCCAGAGCTGGGTTTTAGAGGCCGCTGTCTTGCCGCCTGCACTCCAATTGTGGATCCCCTGTGGTCCTTTTTTTTCCACTCTCCAGGGCCTCAGGAAACACAGAAACACGATAGGATCATTCTAAGCCAGTTTTTCTTGGGAACAGAAAAGGACTTGTGTCTGAGGGTGTGTGCATTTGGTATTGTGTAGTCACATTCATGGTCTTGTGCATTGAGCAGAGCTCAAAAAATACAGCAGGTGTATTATCAAAAATAAACAGGTCCTATGCTTACATAATGCTTTACTGTTAAAACATATCCTCACCCTCATTGCCTTACTCTTTTAGCTGGAAATCTTCCCTTAAAGTTCTCTTAATAAGTTTGTTGCTTAAATGGATCTCCTTGAGTGCAGGGTCCATGACATTTATCTTTGCTCCGACAACTCAAAATATGATTACCAGTGGATATGAGACAAAGACCCTGCCCATAAATACTAGCTTATGCCTCACCAAAACCCCAGCACAGGCTGGGGTTTAGGTATGGCCTTGTTCCGCCCTGTCGTGCTCTGACTTTACATTGTGAACTTTACGTTGTGAAGTTTCAGGTTCTTCTGCAGAGAGATGCTGGGTGGCGCAGGGGCTGCTTGAGCTGGGGTGCTGGCTTCTTTACTGGCCAAGAGATGCATCTTGGGTTTGCTGCACCTGGAACAAGGGGAGAAGGGAGAGTGGTGGTGGTGGATGGGTGGAGAACAGAGGCTGGCCTCAGGCTGAGCAATGCCCCTCCAGTAAGTTGCCCACCGCCATGTAATTTCTTGCCTTCCTCATATACAGAGCACACTATTGAGAGCAAAATCCATTCTGGGTTGACTTTCACCTTAAAACACCATAGCCAAAAATTATAGGAATTGTAAGGGACAAAAACAACATAGAACCTAGGTGTCTCTGGGCCTGCGTGACTGGAAGCATCATTACCTACCCTTTCCCAGCACACCTGTCCCATATTTGAGTGACTAGGTTACAAGCGTATCTTCAGGACTCCTGCTCCCCTTTCTTTACAAATCAACACTTAACAGTCATCAAATCATCCTTAAAATGCTGTGGAGGGCATCTTGGCAGTGCCAGGGACCAGAATGCATCGTCAGTGTGGTCAAGGGCTCCTCTGCTGGAGACAGGAGAGGCTAGTCCAAAGCTAGGGCTTATGGGCCGCATGTGAACCCTGCTTCGTTGCAGTCCAACTTGTAACCTTGAGATGCCAGGAATGTGTGACCTAGAGAAAGAACCACAAAGAAGCAGACAATGGGAGAGACTGTGAGACCGTGTTTTGTTTTGGGGCTTGACAGGTTTTCATTGCCATGTTAGTGAATTCATAGCAACGTGGATGATGGATACTAGCACATGACAAGTATGAGCTGGGTTTTTACTGGGCTAATAACATGACTAGGAAGGGTTTGCACTGCTAGCTGACCTGCAGCTCTGAGACTTTCGTCTGCTACAAGGCTGTCCCAGTCCTGGGGTGATTCTGGGTCCAGCAGTTGACCAGGGCTCCCAGGACAACAGCAGCAGTTCCTGGAATCTCCAATTAGGTAGTGTCACCATGATCACTCCAAATGGACAAGACTGGACATGGAGAAGAATACTGAGGGTCCGGGAGCCTATCCATCGGTCCTCTGCTTCTCCGCCATTTACCTATCTGATCCCCTCACTTCCCCCTCATCCAGAAGATACGGCTTTTAGCTATCTCAGTTTGAGCACAGGACATGAAGATAATCACTAGTTGATTTATGTCTAAATTTGCATTATTGCAGCTTCATTATCAAGTAGTTTTATTGTATTTTTTCCAAGGAAGAAAGCAGTCATAAAGTTTGAAGTGTATTAGACATTCACAAAAGAAAAAACAGAGTCAGTATCATCTTCTAAAGCTTTCGAACATGCCCTCCCAAATCCCCTTCAAAATCTCTCCAAGAGTTGACTTTGACCCAATTTTGCTCTAATTAACCTTGCTGCTCTTTAAGCACTGGGCTTTCAAGATAAATGAAAATCTATTCCTTGCCCTCACATACCCTTGACTGAGGACACGTCATGGCCATCAGCAGAGGTTGTCCTCCTGAAGCATGTGGCTTTAGAATGTGTCTGCACACAGCAGAGGCAGGGACATCTGTCCAACCAGCCAGATTGGAGGCATCCACCCTGCTGTGACGAGGCAACAGATGTCCCTGTCAGAGACCCCCTCCTGTCTTCATTTCATGCTCTGCTGGTAATCAATAGTTAGTAGCCAATCAATGAGTGACTTTTCTGTTTAGAGAGTTTGATTGTTTCCATGATGAAATGTGCCACCAATGTTGAAAAAAAAAAAGAATTATAAATGCTCATTAAGGTCCTAGGTTAGTCTCCTCTAAATCTTATTCAACTGATGTAATGTGTTTCAAGGATCTCTGCCTTCTTGGCTCCCGAATACGAGCCTTAGCAGAGTTTCAATGGGAAAGTGCCCTTAGAAGTTCAGCCTTGATTTCCAGAAATAGAATTGCCACTGCTTGGTTCTTAAGAACTTGCTGTTCTCCCATCATGGAATGGAAAGTAGCACTCATATTTCTCCCCATTTATCTATAGAGTTTTGGAGATTTTCAAAGCTTCTTTCTTTTTATTGCAATTTATCATGTGAAAATGAGAAGGGAAATGGCTTCTTTCTTTGTACCATCTTTCTGTTTTATTCACTTAGACCAGGAATTACAAAATGATTTCATCACACATGCTTTCTCTAAATAATGAAAGACTCTATGTGGTGCTAAGTTGAGAAAGGATTTTGTGATCACATTAGGAGACTAAGAAAGTATACTGTGGTCTATGGCCATGCTACCCTGAACAAGCCTGATCTCAGATGCTAAGCAGGGTCGGGCCTGGTTAGTACTTGGATGGGAGACCACCTAGGAAGACCAGGTGCAGTAGGCATAAAAAACAAAAAATAAAAAATGAGAGTTTGTAAGCTGACAAGGTCCTTGCAATCGGTGAGGTCAACCAAGGGTTGCCTTGCTTAAAAAAAAAGTATGCCATGATTGATTAGCGATGTCTGCCAAGGGCATGGAATCAGAGGACAGGTAAATATGTGTCATGTATTATTGTCCATTCCTGATTCAGATCTTGTTGTGAAAAATGAAGTTCACACATAGATGATAATACTGGCCTAACAGTTAAGTAGTGTTTACCATGTGCTAGGCGCTGTTCTAAGTATATATGTATACTCATTTAATTCTCAAAGCAACCTACAAGGTAGGTACAAATGAGGAAACTGAGGCACAAAGAGGTTAAATGACTAAGCCAAGTTTATATAGCTACGAAGTGAGATAGCTGAGATTCAGTCAGGCAGTCTTGTTCCAGAGCCCACGTCCTTAGCTGCTGTTAGTGTACTACTTCTTCTTGGCTAATGCTGTTTCTTTGCAGTCCAGGGACTAATGTAAGACTCATCTGCAGTTCAGAAGAAAATGAAAAATTGAGTTTGTAGACCCTGTTATCTTTAGGCCTCAGGCCCTAGAATAAAAGACAAGACCGGGTCCAGGGGAATGAACAGAGTTGCATTTGAACTTCCTCCTTTCTCTCCAGTTCAGATGGCATTTCTAGTCTTTTCACCTCTGCTTTCTCAGATGAGAGTAGGTGAATGGGAAGGGAAGAGGGGTGGACATTTAAAGAGTAGAAAAGAGGAGTTCCTTGGTCTTGAGGACCCCTGGCTCAGGAAGCTATTTCTGAATGACCATTTTTAATGATCATTTTTGTACAAGGGACACATATATGTACATATAAAGGGAGATATATTTTTAGTATATAAAATAATATATGTTTTGTAATGGCTAAAGAGAAACCTTTCAGAACCGTTTATGCCTTCCCTTTTTAATTAACAGCTATTTATTTAATACCTACCCTGTGTCCCATACCGTGCTAGGATTGTGGATATGATGAGCCCTTCCCTCCCTGAGCTTACAGTCTACTCATCCAAATAAGGATTAGTTGTAAGGTGCAGCTCTGGTGAGTGCTGCAGAATAAGGTCGTTGGTCTCAAGAGAGCAGTATAGCTATTATAAAAGGAATGAGGGACCTAGATGGCCAGACCATGTGGGTCTTTGAGGGCCACATTGTATCATATGATCAGAGTTATTCTTTCTTTTCAAAAGGTAATTGTGGCTACACTGGGAAGAACAAATTGGAGAGAGGGGGGTATAGAAGAGCTAGAAGCACTTGGAAGAGTCCAGGCAAAGAGGCCATAACAGTTGGGACTGAAGTGGTTTCCATGGTGAAGGGAAGAAGTGGAAGGATTCTTAAGCTGCCTGCAAGGCAAAATCAGCTATATTTGGCGATAGATTAGATGTGGGTAGTGAGGGAGAGGGAATGGGCAAGAAAACCGGTAGGAGGATGGCGGTCCTGTTCCCAGAGGTCGAGATGCTGGAAGAGGGGCAGTTTTGGAGTGGAAAGTCATCTTGTGTTGGAGGTGCTTTTTGCGCTTTCCCAGAAGAGATGTCAAACAGGACACACTTTTTGTAAATGCATAGCATTTTGGCTGGGCTATAAATAAGCCTTGATGGACTTTCCTGGGAAATTGATTTTTAATCTACAATTTTGTTGATTTTTAAAAAATTCAAGTAACATATTTCCATCTAGAAAATAAAACTCTAACCATGTCAAAAGAAATGAATAAAGGTAAATATCTTGCATAAGCTCCCTGGTTATTTTCATTTTTGCCTGTTTCTCTGGCAGTTTTTCCCTATAAGCATTCATATTTTAATTAGTTGTCATTATAATCTATATCCAATGTGTAATAGGATTGTTTTCACTTACCAGTACCCCAGATAGTTTTCCACATTCTTATATATCTCCCAAATGTTGTATTTAAAATGTGTTGCATAATATTCCATGCTTTTGATAAACCATGGATTATAATTTTCTAAGCAATTTCTCTACTTTTGGATATTTAGTTGATTTTAAGATTTCATTATTAGAATATATTATTATGTGTATCACTTTTTTTTCTCTTATATTTTTCCTTAGATTGAGATCTTTTGAGTGGGATTAGTGGGCCAGAGTTCAAATGGCCGTGCAACTCTTGATGTGTGTAAAGGCGGACGTTTTTAGAACCACTGCCAGGGCTGCGGAGCGCTCACCGTAGAACAGAACTGTGACTTCCCCTTGGGGCCTTATTACGATTCTGTGGACTCGTAACCTGTGGTCCTAACCATATTACTGAGTGCTTGACAAGGTCCCATGCCACCTGGAACCTTTCATCTTGCATCTGCTAATTGTGTCAGTTAGTGCCTAGAGATTACTGTAAGGCTTGCTCTCTTGTTTATCCTGACCTGGCTCCTTCCATCCTCCCAGGTGTTCTCGTCTTAGGATAGTGTCACAAGTACTTAAGAACCAGTGGAATCCCTCGAAGTGATGGTATCTGGAAGGGATTGTCTAACTGGACTGAGCCCTGGAGGCTTTCAGGTCCTAAAAGTCTGCATGGCACTGCGGAGGCTGCTCAGGGTTCCCGTGGGTTTGGCTGCAGCTCTCGGGACCTTCCATGACCTGGTCCCTGCCTACCAGGCTCTCCTTCATTACCACTGCTTCCCAGCGTATCACCTCTGCCATGCCCAGCCTACACTCTATTCTGCACAGGATGGCGGCTTGGCAATCACTCAAGTGGCTTCCTCACCCTTCACCTCTTCAAACGCTGCCTCTCCTTTAAGACTCTATGTTGGTTGCAATTCATCCAGGTTGTGAGCTCTGACTTCCTAACTTACTGTCTTGCAGCAAACTCTTCCAATACCTTTAGTCCCCGTTCCAGGACTTAGTGCATTAATTATAAGCTTTCTGGTAGTTTGCCTTTGAAGCTTTTACCTTTGGAAGATGACTGTACCCGAGGGCAGGAACCATGTCATACTTCCCCGAGACCCTTCAAAGCCTAGCTTTAGTGCTGAGCCCTTTGCCAGCGTTCAGTAAATCCAATGTGACCCATTACATGAAAATATATGTGCTACATGATGCAGCATCAAAACATTTTAGCTATTCTTCTGTTATGTATTTTCAACATAAATGCCCATATTTAAAAATTGCTGAAGCTATTATTAAAATACAGATGGACCTTACGCAAATATTTTCTATCTGGTTACCATTTGGGAATTATGAGAACAAGTTAATGTTGGAAAACCAAAACCAGGTCGCTTTTGTTTCTGAGTTCTTGATATGCCCTAGGGTGGGAAGGATGATTGGTAGAGGGGATGAAGAGTAGTAACAAGCCCTAGAGTATCTGTCTTGTCTGTAAGAACGTGTGTTTAGCTCCTGGGAACAGTGCTTGTATTATGTTGAAATGATGCGTTCTGCTAGTCTGCTTCTTGAAAAATTGATCCCAATGTGACCCTGTTGTCTTTATGCCTCACATTACTGATTGGGTCAATGTTCTGACCATCAGGAGTCTTTAGGGGAAGCCACCCCAGTTCACCCTGGAACCTGGAGCTCCCCTTGTTCTCCAGGGTACAGCCTGGCACAGTGGCGGCCCTCTGGCTAGGAGTCAGGAGCCTTCAGGCTGGGCTGGCTCTGCCACCACCAGCTGTCCAGCTCTGCATAAGGTCGGGCTCAGCACACTCATTTATAAACTGACATGCTGAACCAGACCATCTCTAGGCTCTTCTGTAACTGAGATTAAAAACAAAATAATTGAAACTCTCTTAAGACGGTAAGCTTCGGTGCCATTTCTAACTAAAAATGAGAAATAGGCTCTGACACATTTAATGACATGTGTTAGTATGTGTGTAGAACTTTACACTTAACTTGCATTTCTTTCTTTCTTTCTCTTTTTTTTTTTTTTTCTAGCCAAACATCATGTCAATGGCAACGGCACAGTTGAACCTTTCCCAGAGGGAACACAGATGGCTATATTTGGTAAGATATCAACTCTGAAAGAAAACCCAAACTGTGTGCAAAGACTAGTGCCAAATTTCTGGGTTTTAGCAAGTGTCCTCAGGGCTTCAAAATCTGGGCTCCTCTAGATATTTACCAATCATTGGAGCCAAAAAACTATCGAGTTCTTAGTACTTCTGGGATCAGAAAAGCTTCATTCTATAGAATTTAATATGCTTTCTTTTCTCACTTTGCAAACCAAATATCAAACTATGTATTTGCTATTTCTAATGTCCACACTGTGAATTACCTGATAATTTGGGGGTTGAGTTTTTCTTTCTTAGGAGGGAATTTTTTTTTCTCTTAATATTGATGTATAACTTTGTTAAAGGCTAGGATTCAAGTAGTTTTCAGTTGTTATTCCACAAAAATCAGTCTGAGTGAATGATTCCTTTTTTCTCCATTATGAATTGAACGTACTTCTTACGAGAAAGCATCAATTAAAGTGTTTTAAGCAGAATAAAATCTAATCCTCGAGTATATATTTACAATGTACAATTATGTGGCTGAGCAGAACTCCTCTGTAGAGAGGTCCTTTGTAATTCATAGTTTGTCATCTCCATATTTAATGTCACCTAAACTGTCTTCACAATGTCTCTGCATCTGGCACTTGCTCCTTTCCTCCCTCCCCTCCCTCTTTTCCTTTTTCTTCCTTATTCTTCCTTATAGCCCCTTCTTTTCTGCCCCTTCTTCTCTCCTTCTCTTCTCTTCAGCAATGCCCTGGGACCCATTCCCAGTCACCCTCTCAGGGATTTCCACTTCTGTTCTCTGGATTTTCAACTTTTTCATCAATTCTGTTTTTTTCCGCTCTGCCCTTAGACAAGTACTGTGATCGCTCGCATCCTAAAAACCTGAAGACCCCTGACTTTCCCCCTCCCCTGGCTTCCATCCTACCCTAGTTTTGATGGTAGTCTCCTGCAAGGGCTTTTAATGTAAAACTGCTTTAAGCATTGAAGTGTATTTGTGCTGGAAATTAGTCTCAGGATAACCCATCTCTAAATTAGCCTTTCAGCATAAAATGCTACCATAATCCTAGAGATAGAACCAGAATTAATAATCAACGATGATTAACAATTGGAGAGTTATGAAACAAGAAGCTCATTCTGTCTAGCAAGGTGTTTGTAAATCTTGTTTTGTATGGGCTGTCACCTTTTAAAATATAGTGTTTGGTGGTTATAAATTATTATGCTCAGAAATTTAAATGGAGAATTTGATTTTCATAAAAAGAAAGCATAATAGACACTCTAAAAATGTGTGCTAAATATTTGATTTGTTAACGTTCCTCTGAGGAATTGTGTTCAGATGATGACATTTTACTAAGTTGTAGGCCTAGCAAAGTATCTGTTACCAGGGGACAGCAAATGTCACATCAATGTTCAAAGCATACTTTGATGATTATTTTTGTCTTTGAGATTTTTCAGCCTCTGAGACATGTTAGAAAGTAGGTTCCATGTCATGTTGGGAAATGTAAAATGTGACTGACCTATCTTAGCAGGTTTCCCTCTTTTGTGGTGTAGGAGGAAAACTAACTTCCCAAAGGACAAACCCGGTACCAGGCAGGTCAATGACATTGTTTGGCCGCAGAATTGGAAATATCCATGAATAAAGCCCTGTGAGGGATTATTCTTATTTTTTTTTTTTTTGTTGCAGGTTTGATTTTCAGTGGCTTCCCCAAAAATCCAAACCAAGGCCTTTATTGTTTGACTTTGGGCAAATTTCATATCTCCAAGCCTCAGTTTTTTCCCTGTAGAATGAGAAGGCTGACAGAGTGCTCTGAGACCTTTCCCTTTGCTTCTATGTCTTACATGTTCAGGACGAGAGGCAGCCCCTGAGAAGCCCACTGTGAGTGGCCAGAGTGTGTGCTTTTAAAAGGGATGAATCATGTGCATAATTTCTACAAGTACAGAATTATATACATTGTAAAATAGAACATCTTTTAACAGCTAAGAATTTTTACATTATTAGAACTGCAGTCTGACTCTTCCAGATACTTAAATTAAGGCCCCTATTTTGGTGAAATGTGTGCAAGCATTTTATATTAGTGTTTTAAAAACTGTCCTCTCTTATATTCCTTGTCCATCTGGTCTGAGGTTGGTGACGTGAGGGAGCTATTAGTTTTTGGGGTGGGCTTCTTTCATTCTGGGTTGTTTGCAGCTATATGGAATAGGTTAAACTAAGTATAGCTCTTGGCATTTAATTCTCCCAGCACCTTGCAAGGTTGGCAGGATTATATAACCTATTTCTCAGAGAAGGTCATATGACCTATCCCCAATCACTCAGCCAATGGGATGATGGAGCTAGAATTTGAGCCCAAGTCTAACTGACCCTGAAGTATGTGCTCTTTTTACAAAGTCCTCTGACTCTTCGCACAGGTCAAAGAAGACTTGGGAGAGTCTGGTAGATTCAGAAGTGCCTTGCAGCTAAGATCCATGCACAAGAGTGATTTCTAGCCAAGCCAATTTGGTAAACTGTTTAGAGAAATTCTATGGATTGCAGGGTGCTCTGGAGGACTTTTGAGACATAGCTTTTGCCAGGAAATTACTGCTTGTACCAACCTCTCCTATCATTTATCATTTTTTTTCATTTGATTTTAGTAATACATATTAGTGTACAGGAGAATGTCTTACACCTACCTGACTATGAGTTCACCAAAACAGCAGTGGCACTTTCCTACTGGTTCAAACTCATTCTTCACTCTCAGAGGTCTTAATATTTTATGCCTAAATAGTATCACCAGTTTCAATTTCATTATCTATTGATTAATCCTTTGAATGTACCTTGCTGTCTAAATAGGAGCTTTTAAATTTAATCCACTCTGAAAGTGGCCATTGAACTGCCATTAAGTGTTTAGATTGGAGTGGATAATGTAAGGAAGGGTAGAGCAAGGCACGGAGGCACATTCTCTTGTGAAAAATACATGAGTGTGTTACTATATCAAACGACCAGAATATATAAGTGGTTCCCTAGTTTCTGGCATATAATCTTCACAGATTAATTTGTAACTAAAACGTTCATATTTTCAGATTTTCTTTTGTGGCCCACTGGTTAGTCCTTGTCTTGTTTTTCTGTGACCATAGTTCTTGAGCTTCTTTGTTGCCGTCTCTCTCCTTTGTATTTTAGGACAATGATAATGAAGGTAATGGGCCCTGCTCTCCCGTTGGTTTCTCCTTGTCTATGTGTGATGCTTTCTTTCAAGTCAGTGGGAGCCTCTTTTCACAGGCTGGAGAAGCAGAACTGAACATTGTGCAATTACTTAATGTCTTTGTTCCTGGTAGCTGAGAGGGCCGCATGGCTATCGTCCCTTTAATCCTCCAACAGCTCTGTGAAGTGGGCATTATTGTGCTCTTTTAGAGACAGAGAAACTGAGGCACCCAGAGATGAAAGAAATCTGGTCAAGTAGAGGGAGCGCGTTCTCAGACATGAGGACATCCACGTTACACTTGGAACGTGCTGTGCCTGACTTAGAAAGGTTTCTCGGGCTCCCAGTAACTTAATGAAAGTGACATTCATTCCATTGGCACTGGGTCACTCCATCCATGCGGAGAGCACAGCCTCCATCCAGCCTCTCCGTGGTGCTCATGCTTAACCCTGGAGCAGCTATTCATTTTATTAAAAACACTCAGTAGTCAAGAAGATTTATTATTTCAAAATAAAATAAAGCTTATTAATTGAGAAGAATGCAAAGAAGTAGGGGGTTGGGATTCTAGCCTTAATTTGTGAGAATTTGTAATACTATTTTAAAAAAGAAATACAGTTTTTAAAAACTTTAAAGTATATACTTGACCATAAAATTTATCATACAAACTAGGATACTTTTGAGAATGAAAAGGGTGCTGTTTAAAATTATGTTAAAATAGTGAGGTATAAACCTGAAGGATTTCAGATAACTGAGATATGACGTTCCCTGTAAAGAGAGTTTATATTGTAAAATGTTGTGCAAGAATAATAAATACACACTGAGGAAAGTTGAAATTGAAAAATAATGAAATTAGATATATAAAATGAAGTAAACAAGTGAAAAATTATAATGCAATAGACTTAACATTATATAATATAGAATCAACACCAGTAGTTATATTAACTTCCAAGATTTTACTTGATATATATTGTTATATTCTTTCTGAGCTACTTGAAATTAAAAGTTATTCATATTTATAAGACCTAGTTCATAACACTTTAATAAGAGATGGGGAATTGATCTGATTATATTCTTGCAATTCTGATATTATACTAATACTGTCCAGTGATGTTGGATAATGAACTCTCCGTCATTGGAAGTATTCAAATGATAGAGAGGTCATTCCCAACCAACTGGGAAATGGTACTAAATAGCCTTCAAGATTCTTTCTCCTCAACAATTGAGAATTTACTTTGTTTCAGAATGTTTCAGAAGGGGGAGCAAAAAACAATTCGAGACATGAAAATGTGCTGATGATCTCGTTACATACCTCTGTTAATAGCCAAGGTGCCAACAGTTCACTAGACCAGACTCTTTCTTGAAGCTATTTGGAAGGACTGATTGCAGAGCAAGGGGCCAGTGGCTGTTGAAGCCCATAGATGCACCTCACTCTGGGAGACTCGCCTTCAGCATCCCAAAGGGGCATGAGCTCAGTGTCTGTAAGATGAACCAATCACAAGACAACCACCCCCCCCCCACGTGAATTAGAGGTGATTTTTGAAACAGCTACAGTTACTTTGTCTGCCAGCCAAGAAAGCAGCATTGAAAGCAGCAGGCAATATGTCAGACTTCAAAGGAAAGTATATTGGTGTCTCATTGGCTCGAATCCAACATTATGTTGGTAAATAATCAAATCCCGGTGTGGCATATTTCTCCCTGAACCTTGACTGAGAACTATTGAAGACCATTCTGTGAGCTGTGGAGTGGCAGTCACTCATTCTAGGAAAAAGGCCAGAAAGAATGACTTTGAAATGTGTTTATAATTAACCAAACAATCTAAATTCACAAGACTGTTAGAACAGCAGGCTGCTAACTTGTGCAAACTTCTTAAGGGATGAGGCACTTGGGGAAACAAAAACAGGCCCTCCTCCCATTGTAAGCTGAAGCACCTTTAACGGACAGTAATTAGGTACTTGGAGCCAGGTTTTAAGACACATTTTATTTTGTATATCTTTTCCATATGTGATAATTTCAATTTTAATTTTCTTTTTGAGTGTGGAGAGATCAGACAATATAGGGACGGGGGATGAGACCTTTTGAAGCCTGTGTTGAAAATCCCTTTTGGTTTGTATGGCATTGCCTGGGTGGTGTAGCTGGTCCTGGAGAGCACAGCTGGAGTCAGAGAGAGTCTCCTGGAGGCGGGGAGTATATTTAGAGGATGAAAACTGGAAGGCGGGTGGGGATCTCTGTGCTTAGAGAATGGAACTGAGCCCATTGTGGAAAGCAGTAAATCAAATGTTTGATAAAGTCATACTTCACTTGTTTAGAGATCATGTATCCATCAGCCTCAAACATTTGGAATGCATTTTAGACCCAGAAAATAACCCACCACCCTGGAAAAAGTTGTAGAGAAGTCCTAAAGAATTCAGAATTTGCAGAAGTCTTGCTGTGTGATTCCAGCTCCATTCCACATCTGTAAAATGAGGGGAAGAATATTTACCTTATAGGGTCGTTGAATGACTTGAAATTGGAAGTTATATATGTTTATAAAACCTAGCTCATAGCACTTACTTAATAAGAGCTGGGGAATTGATCTCAGAATGTCATGAGATCATCAAGGTATTTAGGATTGGGTGACAGAGTGTGCTGTCAGATCTCAGATGCTGCTGTTCACTCAGCCAGCCTGTGAAGGTGAGGTGCTTCCTTGGGGGCCACTCTCTCTTCCCAGTTAGAGCTAGCTGTGATAAGGCCCCAAGCAGGTGACCCCAACATTAGTCAGTTCCATTTGGTCCATAGTCTCTCCTGCCTAAGACCTAATGAGTCCTTTGACTTAGGGATTTTGAAGCATAACAGACAGCATTAGTCGAGAACTGATCTAATATTGGCCGGGTAATGGGCAGCCCTTGCTAAACTTTCTATTAGGCCCACTCTCATCACTGGTCTAAATTAAATTATTGACTGCTTCCTTTTGAGTCAGTACAGAGCTCTCAGAAAATACCATTATTTCTCTTTTGGCCTCAACTATAGAGTTGATTAGTTTTGGCTAATTTTTTCACTGTCATCAGTAGTAAACAGTGACTGTCCAATTGACCAACTTTTTTATTTAGTTTTGAAAATGAGAAAGATTTATTTAATTTATTTGACAAATAAGGAAGAAATTTCTTAAATTCCTGTAGAGAAAATATACTTAATAGGATGTGTAGGAGAAACAATCATATTTCCACTGTTTCTCTGTTAATTAATGTTTTTTAAAAGAGAAACATAGATATGGAGAAAAACAAAAACTAAAAAAGATAATTGTTACTCAATTTAACTCAACTAGCATTTTTAAGAAAAATACTGAGCCCCATGTTATAGATAACATAAAACAGAATATTCTCTCTCTTGCTCTCATTCTTCCCAACCATTTATTTTGGACCTTGTTATAAAATGAAATAAAGGAAAATTAAAATATATACAAGACATGGCAAAATAACATATGTTAAAATTAGGTAAATATTAGACCGTAGAAAAACATGAGAAATGAAATATACAAAGAGCATATGCCATAATACAATGTAATTGATAAAAGTTGGCTCTGTATTTCCTGGCAGAAATGTAAAGACCAGTTAGTTGTGTGATCAGTTTCAGTTTTTTTAAATTTAGTAAAACGTAATATAACATCTACCATTCTAACCATTTTTGAGTGTGCAGTTCTGTGGTATTTCGTACATTCACATTGTTGTGCAAACATTACCACCATCCATTTCCTGAACTTTTTTTTATCTTTCCCAACTGAAAGTTTGTATCCATGAAATAATAGCTCTCCATTTCCCCTTCCCACAGCCCCAGGCAACCACTATTTCACTTTCTGCCACTATGAGTTTTATTACTCTAGGTATCTCCTATAAGTGGAATCATTCAATATTTTTTTTTTTTTTTTTTTTTTTTTGGTGACTGGCTTATTTCACTTAGCATGAAGTCCTCAAGGTTCATCCGTGTTATAACATGTGTCAGAATTTCCTTCCTGTTTTAAGACTGAGTAATATGCCACTGAAAGTCTGTACCACACTTTATGCATTCATCTTTCAGTGGACACTCAGCTGCTTCTACCTTTTGGCTATTGTGAATAATACTGCGATAAACATGTTTGTTCAAATATCTCTTCGAGACCCTGCTTTCAGTTCTTTTGGCTATATACTCAGAAGTGGAATCACTGGATAATATAGTAATTCTGTATTTCATTTTTTTGAGGAACTGCTATACCATTTTCCACAATGGCTGAACCATTTTGTATTCCAATGAGCAAAGCACAAAAGTTCCAATGTCTTCACATCCTTGCCAACACTTGTTATTTTGTTAATAGCCATCCTAATGGGTATGAAGTGGTGATTGATTTCGGTTTTATTTAATGATACTGAAAATCTACATTCTTGGGGGAATTATAAGATTTCTGATTACAGAACTAGAAAGAATTTTCTTTCAAGAATACGTGTAAGAAGGACACCGTATAATGTAAGACAGTCAACAGTACTGCTAATAATAACCTTAGAGTAACCACTGTGAGGACATTCATGAGCTCTTGGTCACACTGCTCTTCTCTTTGGGCTCCTGACATCCATCAGGGACAGCTTGGGTCACATGCCCCATGGGTGCCACAGTGCGCCTAACCCCAGAGTTATTTGTATTGTATCAGTCAGTTGACTAGTTGTCTTTTAGAGAATTTTCTGTCAATGTTAATTCTCTAAGTAGGTTTTAAAATATATTAATTTTTAGTTATTTATTGTAAAAAAATTTCAGACATATGTAAAAACAGAGAGACTAATATAATAAAGCCTCACTTTCTCGACTTCAGCTATTATCAGTTAGGGCCAAATGTGTTTCATCTAATTCTCACTCTCTTTCTCTTCTCTATGCCAGGTTATTTCAAAGCAAATCTAAAATATATAATTTCAATCATGAATATTTTGGCATATATCTCCAAGAGAACAGTTCTTATGAAAACATACCATGATGCCATTATCGTATCTAAAAAAAAATTTCTTGATATTATCAAATATTCCATGAGTCCATATTTTCATTATTGTATCATAAATGAGTTTTCAAATTATTTCAGTCAAGATCCAAATGAGTCCATACATTGCAATTGGTTGAAATAAATATTTAGTCTCTTAATCTATAAATTTCCTTGCAATTTATTTATTTAAGAAATTAAATAATTTATTCTGCACTATTTTCTTCAGTCTGGAATGAATGATCATGTTTGTCAGACCTCTATATTTTCTACAAATTGGGAGTTAGAAGCCTGATCAGGATCCAGAGGTGGGGTGTGTAAGCCATTCAGGGGGCATTTAATAACCAGTTCTTTCTCTTTTGATAAGTTAGCAGCCTGTGATAATCACCACCTAGATTCATTATTTTATTAGAGGCTGCAAGATGGATATATTTTAATTCTAGCTGTTCCCTGTATTTATGAACAGGAATATTTCTATAAAAAGAAATTCACTTTATATCAACTATATGGTTACCTTGACATCTAACTTAATTAGAAAAGCAGTTTCATTTTTTTCCCCACATTTACCATTTTGATCCATGTATCTGAGCATGGGTTAAATGTATATTCATGATGCAGAAGCATATATAAGCATAGTTGCTTAAGTCAAAAATGATTGAACAAGTGATGGAAACCTCTTTAATTTGACTGAATGACCATTTTCACTTGGGCATTTAACCAAATTATTGAAATTTGTAACCATTTGGTCAAATGCTTGAAAATATAATCACAGTAGACAGATTGCCTCAACAGATTTGGGTAAAACAAAGAAGCATGCACATGGTCAGGTGGCAGAAGGTCATGTCTCTTGCAAAGCTGGATTTAGGGAGCAGCCATTTTCCCTCCTGTTCTCACCCCAGATCTTGTGACTGGGGAACACGCTGCCTTGCGGGCCCCAGTCATGAACCTCAGTGACCCAGGATCAAAAAGCCAGTTCCAGAGAGGGCCTGAGAGCTGGAGGTCGTTTCGCTTCTAGATGTGGAAAGCTTTCAAAATATTGAAATGATGGAAATGGATAAGCAGCCAAGAAATGACAGAACCTCCCCAGGAATGCTGCCCACCTTAAAGATGAACAGCTGGGCTGTTCTACCTGGAGCGCTGTTTCATGCTTTGGCTTCGTATCGTGAATGAATTTGAAGGAAGCTGGAGACATATTTATCAGAGTGCGTTTTCCATACTGTCTGCCTTCCAGTTTTCACAAAGTAGGTAAAACTATCTGTAGTTCTCATTGCCAAGCATTTTGGGATTCAAGAAGGAGAGCTATTTACTGACCTACTTATTTTTTTTTAAATCACATTTTACTTTTATTCTTATCTCAGATATGTTTTCTTGTAAGTTGTCTCAAATTCTTCTTTTGGAATGAAGCTGTGTATAAATAAAGTAAACAAAAGTAAAATAATTCCCAAGAATGAAATTTCTTAGGTCCAGTACAATATACAGTTATTTTTAAAGGCAATCAAAATCCAGCAGTGCCAGTTCTATTTTTCCAGGAATAACTGGAGATGTTATCACTGAAACCCTAAGAAGGTAAGATTTAGTCGAAGCAATATATTTGATTCATGCTGGGGAATAGTTGTTTAGCTCAGCATACCTTTTGCCCAAATAGTGTGAATAAGGATGAAAAACCCTGTGGACTTTTCCTAAGTTCTATAGAATTTAGTGGCCACAAAACCCCAGGTGTCCACGTATAGACCAGGAGCTCTTACACAGGACATCTTTCATCTTCCTCTTGTGTCACCAGTGCCCCAGGACTTAGACAAAAGATTATAGTTGACTAGGATGGAGTTTCCTCATTGATCCCAGTGACGCTGGGCTCTACAGTGGTGTTTGTCAAGTGTATGTCTTTCTGGTGTAGGTCCCAGCATATATCCTTCCAAGTCTCAGCTGTGATTCCAAGACCCATGGTAATATGGAAAGAACTCATGATAGTTTATGGTAGACCTTATCATGAACAAACTCAAAAAGATATTTTAGAAGTATGCTTACCAGAAGATGAGTGAAAAAATCCTCACATGTGACTTTCCAGAATCAAGTTTACTCAGGAATCAGTACTGCTTCTTTTGTGGGAAAATAAATTTCATTTTTTAGCCATGTTTCTGGTCGCTCCTAAAAACCTCTACGCAATCCTTTGAAACTCAAATATCTTTCTACGTGATGACCCTTTTCCAGTCTCTTAATTTCTGTAATATTGTCACTTGTCAGGTCAAGATGAAAATGTCTCCAGTGGAGGCCTGGATCCATCTTGCTTATAACACCCTTGTATCAGTTTAGTACTTGGGAGAATTTGTTGTCACCCTCTTCCACCAGACTTCTTCCTTAGTGTATTTCCTTTGTCCATTTGGCAGTGACATTTGCACTGGGAGGAGTAAAAGAGTTTGTATTCACCTCGTAGGGAACATTAATGGGAGAAGGTTTGGGGAGGGTCATCTGGGAAATTTCAGGACTATGATGACACTAAGAGCTTAGAGTAAAAACTACCTGAGAAGCAAGGGAGCTGTCAGAAAGGCATGAGCACTGCTTTTCAGTATTCTTTTCTTTTGGCTGAATAAATTATGATTGGCAAGTATGTCCTTTGGCCAGGCCTTACCTTAATAGCTTTGTAGTAGAAATGTGCAACAGGGTGACCACAAGATGGAGAAGCTCCTGTAGGCATGGATTCAGCATCTGTCCTTGCTTTCCCACATGGGAAAAAAGTAAGAGCTGGATACCCAAGCAAATAGTCTGTTTTTTACTCCTGGTGCCAGTACATAGGTCTTCAGTGACACATAACAAACAGCTGG
The DNA here is from genome assembly GCA_028627145.1 of Eidolon dupreanum. Classification (NCBI taxonomy): domain Eukaryota; kingdom Metazoa; phylum Chordata; class Mammalia; order Chiroptera; family Pteropodidae; genus Eidolon; species Eidolon dupreanum. The sequence goes on from CM053512.1 coordinate 20,099,308, forward strand.
GTAGGCACACCAGCTGAATGACAAATAGTTTTTTAATTGCTGTTAATGCATTGGTAACTGGTCTAAAAATTGTGTCCATTTTTTTTTTCTATGTAGGACATTTTTAATCTACCTAACGATGAAGGGGCTATACAAACTCCACCACTAACAACAACCAACTTTTATATTTGGGTAGTAATATTCACATTATATTTTCATATATATCATTTCATTCATTATTTGTATTTAACTCTGAGATGAGAAAACTGAGGCTCAGAAGGGCTAAATAACCTTTGCAGGGCCAGGCTGCTAGTTAAAGGTAGAACTGGGTCTAGCACTCAGATAATTTATCCACTTATTCTTCAAATTGTTCACTTATTGCAGCAGGAGACAAACAGAAAAAACACCTCCCCTCACAGAGCTTACACTCTAGTAGGATGGGGCAGTAAATAAGATAAACGGGTAAAGTATATGGTATGAGATTTCGGAGTACGATAACTGCTGTCGATTAAAACAGGAAGGAGAATAGGAAATGCCAGGTTGGGGTTGGGGTGGGGGTTGCAACTCAAAATAAGATAGTTGGGGAGAGTGTCAATAAAATGGTATTTAAGCAAAGACCCAAAAGAGGTGCGGGAAGTTGTCATGCAGAGATCTGTGGGTAAAGCATTCTAGGCAGAAGGAATACAAGTGCAAAGGCCCTGAGGCAGGAATGGGCCTGGCTGGAGGCCTGTATGCTGGGGTATAATAAGCAGTTGGGGAGGAATAGTAGCTGAGGTCAAAGATTAAGAGGGACTTTGACCTTTATTTGTACACTATGGGAATCTCTCAGAGGATTTTGGGCAGAAGAGTGACATAATATGAATCATTTTTTAAAAAAAGAATTGCTTTGGCTGCTATGTTGAAGATAGAATGTTGAGGATGGTGAGTAAAGAAGCAGAAATGCCATTTAGGAAGCTATTGCATCCTAGTCTAGTGCTTTTGGCTTGAATACACATTGCCTCAATTAATAATAATAAATAAATATAAAAAATAAAACAAAAAATAATGAAAATAATAAAAAATCTTTAACTATACCCTTGTGTATTCTTTCTCAAATACTGTATTTTTATAGTTTTTAGTTAACTTTTGTCCCCAAAACTTAACTACTAAGAGCGTACTGTTGATCAGGAGCCTTACTGATCACATAAATAGTTGATTAACATATATTTTCTATATTATATTATTATATGCTGTATTTTCACAATAAACTAAGCTAGAGAAAATAAAATGTTATTAGGGACATCATAAGTAGGAGGAAATACATTTACAGCGCTGTGCATATTTATTGAATAAAAGTTCACATACAAATGGACCTGTGCAGTTCAAATGTGTTGTTCAAGGGCTAACTGTATTTTCTGTCTCTGTGTATTAACAATTTAAATGACCCTTTAAATGATACATTAGGTGAAAACAGGTACAAATTATTGTGGAGAGTATTTAGGTGTTATTATTACTACTCTACCTATAGATCAATACTACTTGCATCTATAGATGGGATGGATTGAATTAAATCACTCAGAGTCATGTTGAATGTATGGATTGACTCCATTCAAAATAGGTTTTCCACAATACATTGAGCAGTTTAGAAGTGCTTCAAATTGTACTCTGGTATACACAAAGTGTGGAATGGAGCACAGATCAAAGAAATGTGGTGATGTGATTTAAAATATGAAATTAGCATTTAAAATAAGACTGAAATTTATTAACGAAATAAATCAGAATTTACATAAATCTCTTAACTCTTCCAGCTCCAAAAACTGTTGGAATGGAATTTCAAATATTTGTTATGAGCCAAATTTCGGTTTAAATTTTAACTCAACTCATTTCTGTGCTTGAATAAGTTTCTGAACCTTCAGCTGGTGATAATTTTATCTCTGAACAAAATATTTTTAAAAATTCAGTTGTCTGAAGAGGCTGGAGAGCAACCAAATGTTGGTGTTTGGGCAGAACTTGGAAAGAACAGTCTTGATATAAGGAAAAGAAACTTGATAAGCACTACATTTAACCAGATTTCTCCTTGAGGTCGGTCACTTCCCGGTTCACAGTTGCTTTTGAGAAAAAGGGTGAACAGATAGAAAGTGGCCACCATATTAGGCTGAAGAGAAGACATTGAATCAAGGAGATGCTGGAATAGCTAGAAATCAGTGGGAAACATTCTGGGAGGTAGAAGCAATAGAGGGAGTCCGAACATCTTGGTACCAAATCCTCTCAAATCCATGGCTCCCTCTATCTGTGCATGTGCAATGTGAGACTCCAAGGAAACTGCCAGAAAGCAGCTGCTAGAAGGCTGAGATTTCAGCAGCTGCTTGGTTTTGGGAGAGAGTTGGAATCCTGCTAAGTTAGAGATACTTGTGAAAAGTTTAGGCTTTTCTTTGAAACTCTGGGAGGGCCATGTCTTAGGAGTAAACCCAGGATAAAGTGTTACATCATAGAACTAAGGAAAAAGCAAAAACTCCATTCTTAAAAAATCTACAACTAAGCTTCCTCAGGATCAAGAGGACCCACTGATAATTTAATTGCTTGCTAGGATAAAATTCAACATTCTTTGAAGAAAAATCACTAAAATCTAGCACATATCAGCCAGTGTTTAATATGCAATAAAAATGTGAACAAGAAAATATTAATAATTGAAGGAAAAAGTCAATAGAGTCAGGCCTAGAGATGAGTCAGATGTTGAAATTAGCAGACAAGGATTTAAAACAGATATTATATATATGTTAAAGAATTTACAGGAAAAGATGGACAGAATGAGTTAACAGGGAAATATCAACAAAGAAAGGTATAAAATAGAATGAAATGGAATTTCTAGGATTGAAAAATACAGCATCTGAAATAAAAGTAATTATTGGATAGATTTAGGAGACTGGACATTGCATAAGAAGGGATTAGTGAACTTGAATACTGATCATTAAATACTATCCAAACCGAGAGATAAAGAGAAAAAATATTAAAAAAAATAAACAGAATCTTGATGATTATGAGATAATATCAGTTGGTCGAATATATGCATAATTGGACTGTCAGAAGGAGCATGGAGATACTTGGGTAGAAATATATATTTGAGGAAATAACCATAAATTTGATATCTATTGCTGGAATGTAAGATGAATGCCACATCTCGATGTCCAAAGGCAGGGATCAAATCAAGACCAAGGAACAATTTTGAGTGGAGATGAGATTAAATAAAAATAGATGACCATGAAACCTGGAATGTCCATATCGCTCAAAGACCACCCCTGCTCTCACTTCTGCATTTTGACTCCTTTTCGAGAATACTGTTCCTCCTCCTCTGGTTCCATGTGACAGGGTGTTGAAATGGACTCAAAATCTGAGTTCAAACACTAGCTCTACCTCTCACTAGCAAATCATTTCAGTCTGCATGCTGGGGTCATCTTTTGTTAAATGAAAATAGTGGTAACTTTCTCGCAAGGCAGATCTCTGTGGGATAGACTATTTTGTAGTGTGGTGCTGACCATATCGTAGCTACGTTCTCAAGAGAGAGTAGTTTCCTCCTCCTGCTGAACCAATTCTCATGGTGGTTATATGGCATCATTACCCACCCATGTTAACGAAATTATGCTTTGTCTTAAAAGCAACAAGAACCAAAGAAATGATAGGATCATGGTTGAATTTTAGATAAGTCACTCAAACTTCCTTCATTGTGAAGAATGAATTATAAGGATGTGAGATAAGATTTGAAAAGAACAAACTGGAGACGCTTGGAGGCTTACTGCATGTGCCTTCTTGTTATACTCTTCCCAAACAGCTGTATCATCTCCTTTTCTTTCATGAGAAACTCTACTTTGCCCATTTAAACCACATCCTCAATCATTACCAGTAAAAATAAAATCTGGTTCCTTTTCCTCAAGGGTGGGGATGCTCCATCTTTTAAGGTGAGAGATGGTGGTGGCCTGGACCGTGGTGGTGGCAGTGGGCATGCATCACCTCTGCCAACTATCATAGTCTTTCTGTCTTTCGCTAACAACCCTCCCAGCTATTCTGTTCCTTCTTACTGAAGTGGAACGATCCAGGCTGTCCCTAGCCCCCTCTACTCTTTTTCTTCTTCTCAAGAAAAATAAGAGGAGTGTCCCATTGTAGTTGCAGACTGTTTTAGGGGGACTGTCAGGAAGTTTTCTTCACCTGGGACCTCTTTTCTACATTCATATGTCCTACATTTTCTCTTAGGATGGAGCTGGAACTGAAAGCTTTCTACTGTGTTAATCAGCACCCACTGGCAAATGTCATAGTCACTTGTTCATTAATATTCCATAAATCTCCTACCCATTCTAGAACGAAAAATAAAATTGCAGCTTCCTTAGAGAAGACAGGGACCACGAACAGACCCATCTGTGAAATAGAAGGATACTAAACGATGTCTCTTGGATAAATTGAATGCTATCTTTTTTTCTTAAGGCTTTCTTTTCTTTGTCCTAGGCAAACTGTTGAACATATTTGTCAGGCCCTGATAAAATCCCATAGCTCAGTCTTACCATGCTCATGTCCTTAGGAGGACTTTGATTCTCTTGAATTGAAGTGTTGCTGTGTATTAATCATTTATCATCCTCTAGTCTACTTAACAACCACTTTTTTTCCCAGCAGTTGAGAGAACTGTGCTGTTCCTATCAACCTCATTTTGCAAAGCCTGAGCCCTCTCAGTGCTGATATGTCCAGTCGTCATCCTTTCCAGGAGAATCCACTGCATCATCAGCTCATAGCTGAGGAGTAGCTGTGGCTCCACTGTCCGTTAAGAGGCAAATACTGATGCACATTCTGAGGAGGAGATAGTGAATAGATTCAAAACTACATCTACTGAGAAGCAGATGAAGGAACTCATATTCAACTTGAACAAGAGGAGCTCCATAGAGTTACCAGAGCTGTTTTGAAATAATCAGAGGGTTGACAGGTTGTCATGAGGCAGAGGGGCTAAATTTGTTCTTTATGATCTCAAGGGAGGGGATCAGAGCAAAGGAGGGAACATTCCAGGGTTTCAGCTCAGTGTAGGGACAAGCTTCCTCATTGTCAGATCTGCGGAGATGGACAGACTGTTTCAAGAGGTTGAGGGCAATAGAAGCTTCAATTGGACAACTTTTTGCTATGATGCTTAGGAATTTTTTCACGTTGGCAGGGCATTTGAGCTAGGTTGAAAGTAAGGTTCTTCCAGCCTTGGACTGGTTCTTGAACCCCCTTGATGAATAAAGACCTATACTCTTCAGAGATTTCCCAGCATAAAGGCTGAAATATAGTCATGTGTATAAAGAACCTGGAACCACATTAATCACAGTACAAAGGTACAGTGGAACTTATTTGTGTCTGTATAGCCATGTTTTAAATTAGGGAAAAGACTGCAAAGAATAATTAATCAAATTAAAGCAACATGAGGAATTGATGTGGACAGAAGGCAATTAATTGTCATCAAATACTGAAAATGTCAGACCCTTAACTGCTATATGGTTCTTTTTTAGCAGAAGGTATTTAAAAAATTTTGCAGTTTTCAAGTAAGAGTAGTGATAAAGAAAGTATACTGTTGAATTATTTAACATGATATAGATTTTCTAAAAAATAAAGCTAGTAAAGAAAATATACTGAGACCTCATTTCCATTTCTGCCACCTGTATTCACCTTCTTTGGGAGAGAGTCATAGCATTTTCGAGCCGAAAACTGTTTGCATATCCCCCTTCTCCTTCCCCTTCCTCTACTAGACAGCTAAGCAGCAGTGATTTGTCCCAGGCCAAACACAGCCAAGGTCTGTGAATGCGTTTCTGTGACCAGGGCCTGGCCACATCTTGTCTCACGTCTATTGAGTTGTGTTTTTAGAATTTAACCCAGGACATCCCTCATCTCTGACCAGGTTTCCCTTCTGATAAAGCATTCACACCTGTCAGATTGTGGCTGGAATTTGGATTCCAGTTTCATGCCCTGGTTAGAGCTATCATCTGGACCAGATGTGACATCACAGGAGTGCCATCATCTGGATTTCACTCCAGTGCCTTTAAAGATGACAGGAGTTTTGGAAAGGAGTGTTTTGGAAATGTGTTGCAAATAGTGTGCTCTGTCCTTGCTATCGACTCTCTATATACTTTATTTATATCCAGTAAAATCCCATTATAGAAAATGTAATTCCAGCAGAGTGCTCCATGAAATCATGCTGTTTTCATGAGATCCACATGAACTTTCAGCCTTTTATTTAGCAAGTGCCACTGAATTCTCTGTAATGAATAATGTGGTACAACAGCATCATTCTTCAAACTCTGGATCTGTAATAGGGAGCTTCTTAATTCAGCTTGCTTACAGGTCTCACAGCTTTCCACAAAGACTAGCTTCTAAGGTTGTTTCTAGGGAGGCAGCATGACATAGTCGAAAGAACATCGGCTCTGAATTCCAGGCATGCCTGGGTCGGAATCCTGGGTCTCCCTTCATTCTGTGTCTTTAGGCAAGTACCTAACCTCTCGCAATCTCCATTTTTTGTATCCTTAAAGTGGGTCTAATACTGTCTTCCTTGATAGGTATCAGGGGATTCTATGTGTACAGAGATACTAGTACAGTGTGTCTCCTTTTTCTTCTTATCATATAAGGAGAAAGATAATGAGGTTATGTACTGTTTGTTGGAGAAATTTTATTTGCTTACTGATCACAGTCATAAAGTCATAGTTAAAGTTGAGGAGAAGAGGAAAATAGATTTAAATTCTCCTTATTATCCTCTCCAGAGAGACATCAGATCATTTAATGATCAAGCTGGATGTTAGAAATAATTGAGTTCTACTCATTTTTCAGATGACGAATTGAGGCTTAAAACATCCTAGTGAGTGACCCAGAGGTGTACAACTCGCAGTGTCCCTGGCTGGTGATATTGGGCAGAAAGGAGGCAGTGAGAAGGCAGAAATGTGAAAAGACTTTAGGCTTCTTTTTAAAAAAAGTGATGGGTTCAGAAGTAGCTGTTAGAGAAGAGACATCTGAGTTGAGTGATAACCAGTGAGTTACACGCTTAGGAAATGGAGAAACTGGCTCAGAGAAATTCTACAGGCAGAATCTGGATAGGCTGCTTCCAAGGCCACGATGCGGTCTGTTTTATCTGAGGATTGAGGGAATGGCTCTCAGGTAACACTACAGGATGATGTGATGTCTCAGAGATGAAGGGTGACAGGAGAAGCAGCTCTGACCTTGGGGAGACTGAAAGAGGGAGTTTTGGGGATGTGCAGGTGCATGTTGGGAGGGAGAAGGTGGAGCAAGCAGGGAAAATGAGAGAAGAAAATGAAAACAAACACTGACTTTCAGTGACTCTATGATTGGTGTAATTTTTATTTCTAGTTTATAGATGAAGAAACTAAGGCTTAGAGAGTATAAGGAGCTTCCCTGAGACCACAAGGGTTTCAGCAGTCTAGGCCTGGTTGAAATATACAGTATTCAATGTTTCTGCATCCATGTCGACAGCAACTGAGGAATTTGGTGGAGGAAAGAGAAATGAAGACTTTTACCTTTCTGTGTTCCCCACTGGATTTTTTCCTCCATAAAATCACTGTTTCCACTTTAGCCTCAAAGGAAGATCTGCGCTCTCTATAAACTGGCACTATGGTTTCTAGGAAAACCTCCATTAAAAAGCCCATCATAATTATAAAAGATGGTTCATTCAATTTTCAAAGAGTTTCAGATCAACAGACTTTCCCCCCTTACGAGGCTAATGCATGCAAGGTGCCATGCCAGATGAGAGGGAAAACTAGAGAGGTGGGTTCCGTGTTCTTCGCCCATGGTGTAGGGAGGAGGTTACAACACAGAGGCCAGCAGTCGCGCCACAGGGTAGACTGTGTAAAGGCCCAAGGTCAGAGGGCCTGGGCTTGCTTTAGGGTTCCAAGAAGATAAACTTTGTATCCAAACGGCATTCTGGAAAGACCTAAGGGAGATGGTGATTTCTGTAATTATTCTGGGTGGATAGGCAGGATTTCCACAGGCAGATGTGGGGGTGGAGCGTGCAGAGCAAGGCCAGAGAACATGACAGAACATGACCAGGGAGCATGGTGATGGGATGGGGTGTTAGGTGTGGCCGAGGGTGGAGAATGGATATTGGAACTTTAACAACTATCTTAATTTTGTTGGTTATATAAGTGACACGCATGCATTAGAGAAAACTTGGAAAATGTGTAAAAACTCAAAAGAGAACAACCAGAGGCAACTATCATTCCAACATTTTATTGCATTTCCTTCTAAACTGTCGATTAATCAGTCAATCTATACAAACATTTTTAAAAAAACTTCTTTTTGATTATGACAGTTGGAATACATACTTCTTGTAAAAATTTGAAAAATAATGGAGTATAAAGAAGAAAATAAAAATCACTGATAATCTTACTCAGAAATAATAGCCACTATTAACATTTCAGTTTATTTTCCTTGAGTCTGTTTTTCAAAGTATATACATTAAACCAAATATGAACACATTCTTCATATAGTTTAATATCCTGCTTTTTCCCACTTAGCATAGTATTTTGAATATTTTTCTATGCAATTAAATGATTTTAGAAAAATGGATGTGCAATACTTTATTACAAATTATATATGAATAAACCATTTATCAAATGCTTTCTCTAATATTGGATATTTAGTTTCAAAATTTTTTATTATAAATAATGCTCTTAAAAACATTTCTGAAAAATTAATATTTATCAATTAAAATATTTTCTTAAAACTTTCTTAGCAGTGAAATCATTGGATAAAAAGATATCATTATTTTTTTTATATTACATTAAATTCTCAACTTTTAATTATTTTAATTTCACAATGATCTTTGAGGTATGTAGGGGAGGTATTATTATATTAGTTTTACAGACTAGAAAAGTAACACACCTACTACTACTACTACTAGTGTGCTAAAGTACACTAGAAAACTATGTGACCAGACTGAGGTCTGAAACCTAGTTTATTACCCATAGCCCTCAATATATTTGCATTCTCTAAACTCCATCACAAACTACCTTATATCTTTTTTAAATTAAATTTATTTATCTAACTAGTTTCAAGTATACAGTACATTGGTTTGACATCTATATAGTTCATAAAACGATCCTCCCAATTGCTCCCTCCCTCCCCTGGCCCTCTACCTAGCCATTATATTAATGCTAAGGATGTTATTATTTTTAAGATTCTTGCATATTACCTCTTCATGGTTTTAAAGAAGACAAATGACATGTTTGAAAGTATATGTGATAAAGATCAACCTGAGAGTAATGTGAGAGACGGGTCGCAGTGAGACAGTGAGCTGAGGCAAGATGGCAGTCAGAGAGGCAGTAACTAGCTGGTGGGTTGCTACTGAATTAGGGTGGTGGTGATTGGAAGGGAGCGAGAATATGAGGGACTGGACACCAGGAACCTGCTTGGGCTGACACAAGTAAAAAGAGACTCCCAGCTTTCCTATTAAGGGTCTAGGAAAATGCCGATGCAGTGAAAACAGATAGAGACATTAGAAGATGCTGGCTTGGTCGGTTGTTAGATTTATTGAATTCAAGGTGTCAGAGAGCCTTCCAGGTGGGGATACCCATCAGGGTGTTGGAAAGGCATGTCTTTCTCTAAGGCTTTCTTAGGTAAATGGTCAAGGGTTAGGCCTCTAAATTAAGAGTCATTTTCAAATAGATTATATGTAGTTTGAACTATTTGGAAAAGATTGCTTTAAAAATGTAAAAAAAGGAAAGTGTAATTGTGAACCATACAGCAAGCAAAACAGGCAAAGTGATTTTGTGACCTCGAACTGTCAGAAACTGTAAAGGAGTTGGAGAAGTGTGCATTCTCAGAAGTGAGATGGCTGCGTCACTCTTGCTCTCCTGTCTAACTTCCCGGCATCCTGGTAGTGGGGGTAGCCCTACGAATGACTGTGAACATGGCTTGCTCTGTGTGAAGTCCAAAAGTGGGGAAAAGAGCTGGCAGAGAGGGAATGTTTGGATAAAATGTTAAAGAAACATGTGGTGACTGCACGTGTTCTTTTGAAAGCTCAGCCTCCTTGTTGGTTTCCACTCTGACAGGACAGACCGCTCTTCCTCCCCCATCTGTTGTCTGAGGGCTTGTAATTCAGTGGCACCCCTAGTAGGCAGAGATGGAGAGTGGGGCATGCTAGTTTAACAGGGTTTGGGGTGTGTGAGTGAGCAGAGCATGGGATGTACTAGGGAGCAGAACTTGCCCTAGCCAGTCTGTGCAGGGTACCGAGGCATGTGAGTAAGACTTCCTTTCAAGAATGCTGAAGTTGTGATGGTCAGTCTCTCACTTAAGTAGTTTTAGAAAAATTGCAGTGTGAATGCACAGGGCTTTATGGAATTTTGATGTTTTCCTAAAGTTCTTTCTGAAGGTTTCAGCTGTGTATTATGAATCTTAAAGGAAAATAATTTCCACAAATGGGAAAAAAAATCCTATAGCCACAGATAATATTCATGACAAATGATAGATAAAAAGTTTGACTAGAAATGCATGCATCTAAAAGTAATTCTAAATAAAAAACATACAGCGGACTTTTGGAAAATTCTTATCAAGTAATTTTTAATGATGTACCAAAAATATAAATCTGATACAATGATACAGTTGCAATTTTGGTATGTTCTTTAAATCTCCTAGGTGCTTAAAGTATGATGTAAGTTTGAATCTTTTTTCCCTCCAATTCAAAACTTTATTTCTATGAATATCTTTCAGAAGTTCTGGAGTGGTGGTAGTGACAGGTAAATTCATTGAATTGATGACTTCCAAAGGCCAGTCTGCAGACCACTGGCATCATTATCATCTTGGGGTAAAATATTCCTTAAAGAGCTATTTAGTTATATTCTGTAAAAGATACCACTTCTGTTCTAGGATGCCAGGGTTCACCCGCTTCTTATAGTAGGTCAGAAAAAAATCTCAACAAATTTCAAAAGAACATAATAAAGACCATATTCTCTAAGCACGGTACAATAAAACTATGTCAAAATGAAAAGATAGTATTAATAAAACAGGCCATATGTTTGAAAACTAAAATGTATAACCTTAAATAATTCATGGGTTGAAAAGGAAATAACATGGAAACTATAAAATACTTGGAAAAGAATGACAAGAAAAGTACATATCTAAATATATGGGATCTATCTAAAGCAAAACTTAGGGGTAAATGTGTAGTCTTAAATACATTTACCAAGAAACAATACTTGAGAATAAATAAGCTTAAGTATTCATATTAAGAAGGTATGAAAGGAACAGATTGAAAGTAAGCTGCACAAGATAATAGTAAAGAAAGAGCAGAAATAGAAATAAAAAAGAGCATTAATGAAAGCCATCTATTCCGTGATGAAAACCTCTAAAACAGAAATAGAAATAAGAAAACTTGAATTAATGAAAAACAGTGAAACAATTAAAGTCACCCCAATCCCTCTCTTCTCCTCTCAGAAGACACAAGGTGGTTCAGAAAGCTTTATTCTAACTTTAAGGAATAAATAATATTTTTTGAATGCAGTGGTACATAAGAGGGAAGAAAAGTTAACCTATTTATTTTATGAGGCCAATATAACCTTGATACTAATTCAGACAAGATCAAGGAAATAAAATTATGACAAATCTTCCATATGAACCTAAGTGAAATTTGAAATAAAATATTAGCAAAAGAAATTCTTTGGATCTTGAGATTATCATGCTAAGCGAAATACGTTAGAAAAAGTTGAGAACCATATGATTTCACTCATATGTGGGATAGAAAACTAAAAGCAACAAATGAACAGACAAACAAATAGAAGCTCATGAACATAGACAACAGTTTAGTGGTTACCAGAAGGAAGTGAGGGGAGGGGGGAGAAAGATGTGGGTAAAGGGGGTCAAATATATGGTGACAGAAGGAAATTTAACTTTAGATGGTGAACACACAATGCATTATACATATAACATGTTGAATTGTACATGTGAAACCTACAGAATTTTATTAATAAGTGCCACCTCAATAAATTTAATAAAAAATGATCTGAAAAAAGTAATTCTTCAATATTAAAATGCATTATGAGTAGGTAAAGTCTACTGAAGGATGGCTCAGAAAAATCTATAAATGTAATATACTACTCAAAGAGATTAAATGAGAGGAACCATATGATCATCTCAAAAGAATGTAAGCATTGTTAAAAGTCAAAAGTCATGCATGGTAAAAAGCTTTTTACAAACTAGAAATGGGAGGAAATTCTCTTAGCCTGAAAAAGGGTATCTACCAAAAACCTGCAGCAAACCTTATACTTATTGGAATGGTCTCACTAATGGTAGGATGAGACAAGGATTCCCACCATCACTCTTATTATTCAGCATCGTGCAGGAGGTCCTAGCCAACACAATAAAATGAGATAAAGAAAGGAGAATAATAATTGGACAGGGAGATATAAAACTGTCTTTTGTACAAAATATGATTCTCTATATAGGAAATTAAAGAGACTATGCAGACAAAGCATTAGAACGAAAATTAAAATTCTCTAATTTTTCTGACTATAGGGAAAGCATACTAAAATCAATGGTGCTTTATATCCCAGCTATAAGCAATAAAAAGTGTTATAGAAAAAATAGTGTTTTGAGCAGCAACACAAATCATAGGATACATAGAACTATGTGTAATAAAAATGTATAAGACCTTTATGGAGAAAATGATAACATGGCATTGAAGGACATTCAGTAAGATCTGAAAAAGTGCATAACTATATATTATATTCATTGATGGAAAGACTCAATATTATTAATATGACAAAATATTTTCAAATTAATCTATAAGTTCAGTGTAATTATAATAAAAAGCTTAATGGGACATTTTATGGAACTTGACAAGCTAATATTAAACTAAATTTGGAATAGTAATGGGCCAAGAATAGCAAAGAAATTTTTGAAGCAGTATAAGAAGATTTGCTCTGTGGGATACTATGACTCATTAAAACTAGAGTGATTACATCCCCTGATCTTTCCCTACAAATCTGCTCCACCCTCTGTGTTCTCCACACAAGCAAATAATATCAAAAATAATCCTTATCTCTCTCTTCTTCTTAAACCCTGTTTCTCATCTGTCAGGAACTCCTTTTGGCTCTGTCTTTAAAATATGCAAAATCCAATCATGACTCTTGACCTCCTCTGCTACCACCTGGTGTTACCATTCCTTGCTTCTATGCTTGGTCCACTCCAGTCTACTCAAAGCAGAGGAAAGCCAGAGTTGTCCCTGTAGGCATAACATAAGTTATGTCATCCCTCTTCTGATCAAAACTCAGTAGTGGCTCTCTGTTTCACTCAGAGAAAAATCCAAAGTCTTTAAAGCAGTTCCTAAGGCCCTTCATGATCTGGCTTACCGTCCAATTACTTTCCCAAGCCCACTCCACTGAAGCCACGCTGGCTTCTTTCCTACCCCTTAAACATAGCAGGCATATTCTTGGTGCCTTTGTAGTGACTATTTCCTCTACCTGGAACACACTGTACCTCAGGTATCTCACTCAAAATGGGTGACTGCCTCACTGCATTCAAGTTTTTGTTTGAAGTCACCATCTCTTTGGGGTCCACCTTGAATGCCTTATTTAACATTGCACTCTCCCCAGCACTCCTGGTCTCACGGACCCTGCTCTACATTGAAAAAAAAAAAAAAATAGATCTTTACATCTCCTAACTTGCTACATCACATACTTATTGTTTTAAGTGTTTATTACCATCTTTTACCACTAGAGTGTAAGCCCTATAAGAGAGTAGGATCTTTGGTTTGTTCACTCATATATTCCAAGTCTTGGCACATAGTTGGCAATGAATAAATATTTGTTGAATAAATGAAGAACAGTATGTTATTGGTGCAGGACTAGACAAATGAATGGAATAAAGTAGGTAGCCCAGAAATAGGACCACTCATAATGACATAAAATAGAGATAACATTGAGATAAATAGGGACAAGAATGGATTGTTTAATAACTAATAATTTATTTTGATACTTGGTTATCTACATAGAAAAAAATTAAATTTTTATCTTATATCTTACACAAAAAATTATTTCCATATTAATTAGCAACCTAAAATGAAGATCAAACTTTAAAATTTTCGAAAATATAGGATGTTGTTTTTACAATTTTAATTTATGGAAAGAATTCTTGTGCATGATATACAAAAAGCACAAACTATAAAGGAAAATGTAGAGAAATTTAACAACAATTAAAATTTAAAACATCTCTATGACAATAGGCATTATAAGTAAAGGTAAAAGGCAAATCAGACACATCAGACACAAGACGATATGTGCAACTATAAGACTGACAAAAAATTAATATTCAGAATATATAGAAACTGTAACAAATCAACAAGGAAAATATGATAACCTAACAGAAAAATGGACAAAAGCAATTTACATAAGAGCAAACATGAATGGCCAATATATAATATGAAAAGATGCTCAACCTTACTGGTAATTGGCTAAGTATATGTTAAAATTATGATTAGATACAATTTTTAAACCCATTGATTGGCAAATATTTATATAACTTCTTACACCAAATGTTTGCAAGGCCCAGCAGAGAGCTCCTACATTGCTCGTGGGTCAGTTCTCCCTTAAAGCTCTTTTTGCTGTTTGTCCACGGACACAAGGACCCCAGAGTGCCTAGGTGACAGCTGCAGCATATAATTCAGTGGACTCTTGCTTTGTTCTTTGATGAATGTGTACCCTTTTGGGGACCAGGACCTATATATAACTCTGCAGAGCAAAGAGTTGTGAGACAGGAAGTACAGTCCTCCAATATGTTATTGGGAATAATGGTAAGTGGAGCCAAGCCTGCTTCTACTCCTTGTTTTCCTAACACATGTATTCTTCTTTTGGGGGGCATGGTACCCCAATATCTTTTGGGGTCTTAGGGTCTTTGATTCAATGTATATTCAATGTTCTTAAAGCTATCACCCCAACCTCACAGAGTAATCTCTCTGACTGGTGCTGTAGCTGTACTGGGCTGTTCCAATGCTTTCCCAGGATGGCAGCTTCTGGGTGGTGTGGCGTATAGTCAGATAGGTGACAACTGTAGTCATGGGTTTATTGCTGCATCTTCTGTGCTGTAAACGGGTCTCCTGGTTTGACACAATATTATTTGGGATAGTATATGGCTGATGCTATGAAAGCAGGAAATTGAAACTTGTACCTGCCTATCTGTCTATCATCTGTCTGCCTGTCTGCCTGCCAGTCTATCATTTGTCTATCATCTATCTATCTATCTATCTATCTATCTATCTATCTATCTATCTATCTATGTATCTATCTATGTATCTATCTATGTATCTATCTATCTATCTATCTATCTATCTATCTAATCTATCCTATGTCTATCATCTATCTATCATCTATCTATCTATCTATCTATCTATCTATCTATCTATCTATCTATCTATCTATCTATCCTATGTCTATCATCTGTCTATCATCCATCCATCTATCTATCTATCTATCTATCTATCTATCTATCTATCTATCTATCTATCATCTATCATCTGTTTCTCTGTCTGACTACCTACCCACTCACCCACCTACCAACCCACCCTTTATATATATCCTATTGGTTCTGTTTCTCTGGAGAACCCTGACTAAGTAATTCCCTCATCCCAGAAATGCAGTGAAGTAAAATTAATAGTGAATCTTTGTTCCAGAGACTTGAGGATACTCAATTTTTATAAATATTCAATAAATATTTAGTTATATTTACTAGCAGCAAACAATTCCCTTGCAAACAGGAAAAATGGTATTAGTAGTGAGTAACTCAACTAATGCATATGCTTATGTTTTTATTTGAATTTTTTGCTTTTCTTTAAAAAAAGTATGCATTTTTTATTTGTAAAGTAATATGAATCTATTACAGGAAAGCTTGGAAAATGAAAAAACATTTTCTATATTCTTACCACTGTAATACAGTCATGGTTATAACTTTGTATATTTCCTTCTGGTCTATTTTGGTATGAATATTTTTTCAAAGTTGTAATAAAAACATGCACATAATTGTTTTTTCTTTGTAAATTTAGCTTTAGGTAATAATGATATAGTCATATACATATTTCTATGTTGCATTATTATCACAATAGTAATTTTTTTACTGCATTAAATTTCATCATTTGGCTCCATTATGTTTTTTTAACTTAACCTATTTTTGGTTAGTATATTTCCCCTCACATTTGAGCAAATATATTTTTGTATAATGTGTAACATTATGCATATTGCTTTTTGGTTATTGTTACTTTGAATTTTTAAAGCAGAATATTAAGAAGTGTCAAGAATTTCAGTAAACTTCTAATTTTTCTTTCAGCTCTGTCATCGAATCTAACAAATCTAGTGATTGTGGGAGTAGGAGGCATATATTAATTTGCCAACTGTTGTTCTACCTAAGATCTTAATTACATGTGACTTAATAATGTCATGTAAAACTTGAGTGAGGCAGTAATCTTGTTTACATCTAGACATTGGCCACAGAATAGCAGTTGTGGATAGTTTAGAAACTCATGGTAGAAAATGAAGGTTTTTTATTTGGATCCCAGGGGAATGTATGTCACCATTTTTGATGTGCGTAAGCATGTGCATACTTGGGAGATGGGTCTTAGTTTCCTCAGCATGTTGAAAGGAATGCTGTAACTACTGGTATGAGCGCCATGTTTGCTCACTGAATGGAATGCTATTTTTGTGAGCTTCTTTCTTTGTTGTTGTTCTCTCCTTCCCCGCCTTTGTCCTTCTCTCTCTTTCCTCATTAATTATATTTAGTAACAGAATTCAGAAAAATGTTCTTTTTGGGGAGCAGTGATTTATCATATGAAAGTTTATAATGACTTAACATTTAAAAAAAACTGCACATAAGTGAAATTGTTAATCAAATATTATGTCATTCTGTGTTGATTTTGGAAAGTTTTTCCATTTGAATCAGTAATTTAGTGTTACCTTTCTTCTTTCGTCATTTTTTTAAAGCATGACTAGGATGCAGATCATTAAATAAGTTTCTAGTATTAATATGAGTTATTATGTTTTGACGAGTCCATAATGAATTGAGTGTGGAAATCATTCATCAAATGCAATTATCCTCTTACTATGTGATTTGAAAAGTGTAGCTTTACTAAGTCCATTAAAATGTGAGACTTTCTGTTTTTGCACAACTAAAGCAGAGAGACATTCTATGCAAATAATCTTAAATAAAATTATTTTAAAATGTTAACTCTCCTTTAAAAGATAAAATGTTAGTCATGTTTGATCACCAAATGACAAGAACAACTTCTCTTTTCTAGTGTAACAGAGCTTCTAATATGCAATGACCATATTATTTTTGATAAAGGACTAATGATCAGTATCTTGTGTTTTCCTTAGGAATGGGCTGTTTCTGGGGAGCTGAGAGGAAATTCTGGACCCTGAAAGGAGTATATTCAACTCAAGTTGGTTATGCAGGAGGCTACACTTCTAATCCTACTTACAAAGAAGTCTGCTCAGGTAGGAAGAATTTGCTCCATCAGATTACTAAGAAGAGCAAGGAAGGGCTTATCTCAGCTGACGGATGATGAGATCTTTAAAATGAAAACACAATTTTTTTGTGTTAACCAAGTCATCTCTTTTCTATTTCTGTAAATAGAATTGTTGGCCTCTCTGTGTTTTTAAGAAGATAATAAACCTTTGTGAAATGTATCATTTAACTGCAGAACAGTCGCTCTCAGACTTACTAAAATAGTCATTTATTAGCTTATGATTCTGTGGGCAGCAATTTAGACTGAGCTCAGCTTGGCAGTTCTGCTGGCCTCGTCTAGACTCATTCATGTGACTCCAGTCAGCTGTTGAGTTTCTTGGGGCGGGGAGGTTAGTTGGTTCAGGATGGCTTCAATCATGTCTGGCAACTGGTGCTAGCTATCGGTTAATACTTGCTGTTAGCTGGGATAATGGGGATGATGGAGCTTGTGTCTTCATCAGGCTGGCCTGGGCTAATTCACATGGTGTTAGATGCAGAGATCCCAAGTGCAGCAGTGAGGACAAGCCCTGTTCTTCTAGCACTTCTCAAGTCTTTTTTGGTGTCACAGTTATTATTGTTCCATTGCTCAAAGTAAGTCACAAGGTCCAGCCCATAGGCCATAGGGGAGTGACTATGTGTTTAGGGAGGTATGAAGATATTGGGACCGTTACTGCAAAAGTCTACTACATAGGACAAACATGTCGTATACCAGACATGTTGTCTTGAGGTAAAAATATTAAAAGGCAGGCTATAACGAAGGGATTGGCAAACTGTCTTTCAGGCTAAATCCTACCTGCTCCCTGTTTGTAGAAATAAAGTTTTATTGAAATATGGCCACATCCATTTATTTCTATATTATCTATGATTACTTTCATGCCACAGTGCCAGAGGTGAGTTGATGCAACAGTTTATATGCCCTGAAAAACCTAAAATATTTATGATCTAGACGCTTATAGAAAAAAAAATTGCCAGCCAGGATAGGCAGATGCCCTCATGGCAAATTCTAGCTCGAATACCAGATAACCTTTTCTGGATTTTAGTATTTGGGCTTCAAGGATTTCCTTTAATTTTCCATCAGCTGAGATAGCATTTAAAACATATTTTTTCTTGATCTTTTTTGTTTTTAACATAAAAACTGTATATATTTAAGGTGTACAACATGATGTTTTATAAAGTAAAGTGATTACTGCAGTCAAGCTAATTAACATATCCATCTCCTCACATTTTTGTTTCTTTTTTTGTGATGAGAGCATCTGGGATCTACCCTCTTAGCAAATTTCAAATAATCAATACACTGTTATTAATTACAGTCAACATGGTGTACATGAAATCTCTGGAACTAATTCATCCTACATAACTGAAAGATTATACACTTTGACCAACATCTCCCCATTTCCCCGACTCCCGCCCCTGGTAACCACCTTTCTCTCTCTGCTTCTATGAATTGGAGTTTTTTAGATTTCACATATAAGTGAGATCATGCAGTATTTTTTTCTGTGTCTGTATATTTCATTGAGCATTAATAGCCTCCGGGTTCATCCATGTGGTTGAAAATGTCAGGATTTCCTTCGTTTTTAAGGCTGAATAATGTCCCGTTGTATATATGCCACAGTTTCTTTATCCATGCACCTGTCAGTGGGCACTTAAGTTGTTTCCACATCTGGGGACAGTGCTGCGGTGGATGTGGGAGTGCAGATCTCATGTCAAGGTACTGATTTTATTTCCTTTCGCTATATACCCAGGAGAAGGATTGCTGGATCATGTGGTAATTCTATTTTTAATTTTTTGAGGAATATCTATACTATAAAACACATTTTTAAAGAACATTTTATTCACCATCTTAAGAGTTCTTAATAGGGAGGGTTTATCTAGATAAATGGTCTACCATATTGACAGAAATGGGATTTTAAAAATGTAAAAACAGCTTTATCTTTTAAAATAAGGTTTGAATTGGCTTTCTTTTTGAGGGCCATCTAAGCTCTCTGAAGGCACTGTGAACGAAGGTGGGGAGGAGTTGGAATATGGAAATTTGTTCAATAATGAGCATACTGAACGTTTTCTACAATATGAATTCTGATTTTGAAATAAAATTTGAGCTGTACAACAATGAAAATATTATAAAATATACATATTTGTGGTGTTCTTGCTGCTAGAGATGAATTGAGATGTTCTGATTGGTATTGAGAATGTGGAATGTTGAACAAATACTTTAATGGTTAATCCTTTTTTTTTTTTTTTGCTTTTGTTTCAAGATTAAACAAATGCTTATGCAGAGCTGTAAACAGAGATTTAGATGAACCCTAGAGATTGGCCAGGCATATCCTCCTGTCTCAGGAATGGAAATGAATAGATTCCTTCCTGTAACGGTAGAGGAAACTCAATAGCCTAAGAGAAAAGGTTGCTAAGAAAATCTCCAAATATCTACTGCTTATACTATTATTCTCTACCAGCAACATGTTAATAATCAATTAGAATATTGTGATTACTTGTTTGCTCAGACTCATTTCAGTTCAGCTCTTCAACTTCGCAATGACAACACGATAATGCCCCTTTGTTGAGCTCCTACTATGTGCCAGACACTGTAATAAGCACTTATGCATCTTTGCTTTTTTTTTTTTACCATGTAAGCTTTCAAACAGTCCCATGAAGTGTCTCAGTTTTTGTCTTTTACAGAGGGAGTGTTGTGGCTCAGGGAAGAAAAGTAACTCATCCAAGGTCATACATAGCAGAAATCCCATCCTCATTTACTACTCTTAGCTCAAAATTTATGCCATTGCGCATGGCGTAAGTCACCCAATTGTCATCATGTCCCAGTGATTCTCCATTTATTTATTAACACTTCCCTCTACCAAGTCACACATTCTCTTTCATATTTATCCCTCATGTCTGTACTTTTTAATGTATTGGTGTGCCTCTTAGTGATTACTGTGAGGAAAATTCCAAGCACTTTTTGTCTTTCTGTTGTTTAGAAGGGAAAAGGACAAAACCCTTTTAAGACACAGTTCATGGGAATAGCTAGTGTGTTAGAGGACTGTAGCAATGGTGAAGTACAGAAACCACGGAGATTGGTAAAGAACTGTCTATTTGATGTGAACACTACCTGCTAAGTTAGAGGTGGCATCAGGAAGCACGGTTGTCATGGAAACTTGTTCCTGATTGGGAAAAGATAGTTATAGGGTCTTACCCAGACACAGAAGGAGAGATTATCTTTCCCCAGGCCTTTTTTGTTCAGATCATGAAAGGGAAAAACAAAAAGGCAGAGAGAAGCTGTGATAGAAAGATCCCTCTGGCACAAAAGTGGTAGAGCCTTCAGATCCCTGGGAATAGCAGGGAAGGAGAACAAACAAGGTCCCTAGCTGGAGTGATTATGGTAACCAGCTAATTAAAGATTTTGACTAAGGAGAGGATGAGAGGAGACACAAAGCGAGTTATACTGGCTGGACCTCCCTGCTGAAGCCTTGGGTGCTCAAAGCCTTGATGAACAAATCAGCCCTGGAGGGTCTGTCTTGTAAGGAAGAAAAACCAAGTCTCCACTAAAATACATAGTAATTGCCATGGTTTCATGTGAGAAAAATACTAGGCTCCAGTATTTGTGTTTGTTTCAAAATTACTTACTCTTGTGTTTGTAATTAAGTTTGTAAAACTTTGGTTACAACCTAGGAGTCTTTTGTAAAGGGGTGTGTGTGTGTGTGTGTGTGTGTGGGTATTCATTCATTCATTCATTCATTCAAGAAGCCTAAGGACCCGAATTGCTGGACAAATTCCTCCCCTCATATAGCAGTACACTTGAACCTGAGGTACCATTTGATTTCTTGGGGCATCTGCTAGAAATATAGGGGTAGCACTCAGGAGAGAGTTTGCAAAATCCATAAGGCTAGCTTTACTACTCCACCTTACCCCATCACCAACCTATCACATCATGATGAATGTCAGAACTTCTAAAAGTATTGTTTTGGCATACAGAACAGTGATCAGAAGCATGGCTGTAGTTTGTTACACCCACTTGCTAGTAGCTATGCACAGCCTCAGGGAATGAATGAGTGAGCCAGTGTGTACACAAGTGTAACAGCAGGTGTATATTGAGACAGTATACATATTAATGTTTGAATGGTATTTCTGTGTGGCTATTGATGGGCTTGTGATTCTGAAAGCTGAGCTGGAGTAGCAATTAGGCACACAGAAAAGATATGTGGCTTCTAACAGATGGAAGGAGGTGAGCCCCAGGGTGACACATGGATAGAGTCCACTCTGACATGTAAGTAGAACATTCATTGAAGGCTCACCAATGGGTCTGTTCCATGCTGGGTGATCTACCTGAGACTTGAGCCTGATATATGTAGAAGATACAAGGGGATTACAGTTTCTCAAGAATTTGCAATAAAGTTACCCTTTGGGAATGAAAGTATAAAATAAGCCTATAATGCATCAGAGCCTAGATAGACATTCGCTTAGAAGAGAGTTTGTCTTCTGGGTCTGTAGAATGTCATGGTAACCAGATAGAATGCCCTGACATATGAAAAGAAAAAAAGGACCTCATCAGGGAGGCTTGTCAGTCAGGCCAGCCTGGGAAAGGGGGAGTCCTGTTGGTACCCTGTGGGTTGCTCTGTAAGGTTTGGTTGCTGGACAGACTCCCAGAGCCTGACACCTTGACACTTTTTAAGTTCTATCACTAACTACTTTTGTTCTGATCCACATTCTATAGAAACTTCTCATCTTTTTCCCTCCTGTGGATATTGTTTATAGAAAGAAAATAAAGAGACCAGGCCAATAAGCCAGATAGTTTGAATTCTCATTTCAAATTCAATTAAGTGTTATGCCAAGATGTGTATCTCAGTCTATTATGAGTTTGGTCTACACAGGTCATTCTCTTCATATCGGATTAATCTCAGGTTGAACTAAACTATACAAGTGGAATTTTGGCCTTTGAAACTGAGATTCAGAAGCCAGGCCACCATGATTTTCCAAAGGCTGTGATTTCCTCCTTGCATATTTGCTGGAGACTCCTTGTTCTTCACATATATTCATCATTTTATTTAAACCTGTTTTAAAAATGATCATTCTCCTATAACAGGCCTTTAAATTTCCCTTCCTTGAATTTATCAGTTAGCATTAAACCCAGAGCTCTCAGGCTGAGAAACTTGCATCTCCTCAATGTTTCAGGCCTGAATTCTGCGCTCCCTGAGAGCCACCAGCTCCTGTACTAGGAACCCAGTCTCTGCTCTTATGCCACTGCTTGGCTACTCTTGTTGATTTTTAGATTTGTCTCTAAAAGATGTGCTGAAAAGTAATTTAAGTCTTAGTGGCCACCATTCTATTCCTCGAATGATTTCCAAGAATTCATTCATTCATTTGGTGTTCTCTAAAAGCTCAGTGTAAGCCTGGCACCAGGGAACCAATAGAAACCTGGACTGGAATAACCGTGAGGAGCCTAGATTTCACGTAGGCTTAAGTGTACAATTTATTGGGAAGGTGCCACATACACTGTGCTAGGTATTAGGCGAAGGTTGTTTATGATCCCTGGTTTCCAGAATTCTTTCTCTGTAGTCAAATGAGAACTTGAGCATTTACATTTGTTTTAAAGAGTTGTGTTGACCCTGGCATGCGTGCACGTGCGTGCTCTCTCTCTCTCTTTCTCTCCCTCTTTCTCTCTTTCTCTCTCCCTCTCTCCCTCCCTCCCTCTTTCCCTCTTTCCCTCTCCTCCTCCCTCCCTCCTTTGCATACTCTCTCCCTCCCTATCTCTTTCTCCCTCTCCCTCCTTCCCTCCCTCCCTCCCTCTCTCCCTCAATCTCTCATTCTCTCTCTCTCTCTCTCTCTCTCTCTCTCTCTCTCTCTCTCCTCTACCCACCCCTCCCCCCAAACATTTGTTATGCAAACCAACTGATTAACTGGCATGCTGTTGCTTTACTACATTGATTTTAGAAGTAATTGAGCTATTCACATTCCTGAATACACTGATAGAGAATTATTCTTACATTTTATAATAACAACTATACAGATGAAAATATGAAAAGACATTCTGCGATGGATAAGCATTCTGGGTTAATTTCAGTGCATTAGCCTAATACACAAATAACCTCACTTCTGGCAAGAAAACCCAGGATGTTCATTCACTGGGTAATATCTTTTCGTATTTTGCTTACAGATGTTCAGAACAATCCCATGTTTACTAGTCTATTCAAAAGCTTTTAGAACTCTGCACAGCCAAGTGGCACTGAAACCAGAAGCTTAAAAGGGACTGTACAACTTTTTCTCATAAATGAAATTTATACAATCACCACAGAAAATCCAAGGCCCAGATACTTTCTCGGTAGATTTTCAGGCAACATGTTCAATAGTTCTGGGCAGGAGCCTGGGTCTGGGAGGAGCAGTGTGGGTGTCTTCCTGTCACCCTCCAGGTTATTTCATTTCCTGGACCCAGTTTCCTCTCGTAAAATGGGGGCAGTGCCGTTTAATGAAGCCAATAGAATTGTGGTGGAAAGAAAATAATTTCTAGAAAATGGAGGACATACACTTTCTGTCACTCTAGCTCTTGGGCATGTTAAAGATAAAAGTGACGGGTCACCTAGCATCGCTTGGCAGGGGATCAGCCTGCAGAACTTGTGCAGGGCTCAACAAACGGAAGCCATTTTTTTCTTTTCCTCATCTTTGTTCTTAGTAGGTCATTACCACACCCCTCTCCAAATGCACATCCTTATTTCCTCGATGCTTAAGAGCTCTAACAAAGCATTGAATAATTTCTTCACTAAATAGAGCAACTCAGTTTGACTTAATTTCTGAAGTGTTTGGGTGGATGTACATGTCTATGTATCTTACATGAATTAATGATCCCATTCTTCTTAGAAGTAGTGATGAGTTGTTAGCAGATTTTACCAACCAATGTAAAACTCTTTATAAATTCCTTGCAGACTATATTAAATCTCTTTTTAGTGCATAGTAAGTCTTATTGTACTCATTTCAATGTCAGTCAAGGTAAATTACTAAGTTATTGACATATCCTTGAAAATGCAAGAAATCTGGTGTTCAGTTCTTGCTATAAGCAATTTGATCGTTTTTTGTTCCTCTTATATTTGACATAAAATTGACCTTGAACTTGTAACAGGAAGAATGAAAGTGCTACTCTCTCAAATCACTAGGCAGAAAGCAAGGCCAGAGGTCAGGGGTCTTATGACTCTCATACTTGTAACTTCTAGGACCAAATACAGCTCTTTCACCCAACCCATCCATGTGGATATTCAAGACAGATTAGTTCAGTGAATGGAACCATGGCCTTAAAGGACAGACAATATATAGGTTATGAGAAAACTGCTCGTTTTATTTTCTAAGCCTCAATCACCAGAAAAGACAAGCTTGACTTCTTGATAAAGGGACACCCTCTGTAGAACTGATATCAGGAGTCCTGGGCCATGGGCCATTGGGGGCTCAAGGCATTTCAGATGTGGAAGGAACTTAGCCATTTTCCAGCCCAGTGGCTTTCAAAGTGGGTAACCATAGAACCCTTGGGCTCCTGGAAGATGCTTCAGGGCGTCTAGGGTCTACCAATAGTGAACTGCTTTAGCAAAGATTTAAGCTCCTTAGAGAACTCATTCACCCTTTTAGCTACATTATGTATTGTAGTCTTGACTAATATTTCATTTTAGATAGTTCTTTAAAATGTTGGATGATGAAGAAAGAAACTGAGGCCTAGAGAAAGTGATTTGGGAGATAAATTTGAGAAGAAGGGTTGAAAATTTACCTTCTCAGATCACGCTTTTGCTAGAATCCTAAAAGGAAGTTGAAATCTGTGTCCATTCTGCCCTTTTAAGTGAGGATAGGGATCAAGGATTTAATGTGGAAGTGGCTTTTGAATTTGCAATGTTAAGATTTTAATACTAAATTGAAATCTATATTTTTGTCATTTAGGTGTTGGTTATCATTTCAGTTAGGCTGGACTTTTTTCCCCAAAAATTGTGTACTGGAGTTTTCTCAGAGACAGTTTTTATGTCTGCTAGATACTATAAGTGCTATCTGCTAGAGCCAGGAGCAGAGCTGAGAGCATGACAGTGGAGCCTGCAGGGCCCTCTCTTGTTAACCAATGCGTTGGCACCTCTTATTTCTTCCAGACCTAGGAATGAGATAGGAAATCATTAAACATAGTGTTGTTGATTCACTCTCTTTCAACGCTTCTATAGATCTGATTTTCAGCCTGGGCTTTGGACCCCAGGGTCTGCAGATTTAGGATAAACAGTCTGCAACTTGATTTATCCACTGAGCACTGGCTGGAGATCTTAAATTATCTCGCTCACATCTTTCTTCTGGCTTTCAATCTGTAAGAGAAATGACACTGATAAGTATTCATTCGGTGTTACTAAACTCAGAGCAGCTTTTTGTCATCATATATGTCCTTCATCCCCAGATTCTAAAATTAGAGTGACTGTACTGGGGGCTCTTCGGCAGTGTCTTGACTGAACCACGTGGTTTCTCATTCTCGTGTAGGGGTGAAACTACCACGCTAAAGGGTTGTTCAAAGTTCCCAAAGTTGCAATGAAGTATGCATGAGCACACTTTGCTAGAGATATTGCAGGTTTGCTCAAACGTTTCAATACAGCATTAAACATCATAGAGGTATGAGGATCTTATACATCTTCAAAGGATGGAAAACTGGCAAACACCAAAACGCCAGGCAGCACAAAACCTACATCCTCAGGTGGTAAAGGAAGCATTCATGCCTTTCCTTCCTTGTTGAGTCAGTTGGCCAAAGACTCCAATTATGTCAATGTCTCTTCGTTGTCATTTAAGTAGAGGGTGGTGGTGAATGAATTTTCATGGTTATGGATTCTCTGAAGACTGTTGCATATTCAGTGTATTCCCCATATGACCTTGATATTTTCATATTCTCTAGCTTGTTTGGCTATTCAATTCACCTCTCTCCTTGAGCAGCTTAAATCACTGCTGGGCACAGGTGTGGTGGTCAAAGGTCAACAGGCTAACAGACTTTAAGTAGTTAAATGTGTCAGTATTTCAGTACATCTGATGGTAAAATTCTAATTGACCATTTAAAGGGAAAATAAATTAAATGAATAGGAACGATATTTAAAACATTCTTTATACTCATTCACTAGAAATAGGTTATTCTTTCATTGTTTCAGGATTATGTTTTCAAAGATTTAGAAGGAAGATTAAGAGGAATTTGCTATAGCAAGCAGTTCTTTAAACATAATTTCAAAGACAATTGATGAATGTGCCTACACTGATTTTTTTAAATCAAATATAATGGAGCCATTATGGACTATGAGAAAATAACCTTATAGAGAGTTGAACCTCTCTAGGAATTTTATGTGATACTCTGGGTCTTAATTACTTCATAATGACTGACAATTTTGAAAGCCTTAGAATAAGATTTTTTTCCTTTTCTCTTTCTGTGTTACATTAAAAATAAATATCTGGGTCAATTACTCTCCCATCTACCAAATTAAAATTGCAGCAGCGGGATTCATACGAAAACACAGTGACCCCTGGTGTGAGCGAATTACCCAGTAGGAATGGAGCAGCTCAGAAGAGGTCGCTGCTGTTGGCCGGGCCTGCCTCCCATTCACCTGGGCCTCGTCAGCATGGGAACCAGTCACAAACCACTTGCGTCCCTCAGCTGTGGGCTAGGCTCGGCCTTGCTTAATAACTCCTGGCCTCTGCTGCGTGGAATTGCAGGGTCTGTCAGGGAGCACTGAGGGACAGAACTAATCACAATGTCTCCAGTCTTTGCAAATGAGAGCTCGTGCAGAGTCTCTGTGGCAGGAGCTTTCCGAGGACTGCTTACTCACAGCGGGGTCAGAGCACTTTCATTCGTGGTTATCTCCTTCCTCTTCTTTTTCATTTCCTCTTCCTCCTCCTCTGCTTCCCTCTTTTTCTCCTTCTTTCCTCCAGTTAAGGATATGTTGCTTTTCTACTCCAGCACCGTTATTATTATTATTATCATTATTATTATTATTATTACAAAGTCACAAGAACTCGTGACTTGATACATAGTGCCCATCTTAGGTTTAGAACAGTTTCTTTGAAAGATATTAAATTAAGCACTGAAGTTTTTATAGGAATAAAGTAGAATTTTGAAAACGGTTTATTAAAAATGTCTGGTGGTCTGGACATTTTAATATTTAAATGATGTATCTAAATGAACTTACTTGATCTGTAGAGACATAGATTTTTTTTTCTTTTAGTTGGATGGATCTTGGATATCATCTGTTCTAGTGATTTTTTGAAACGTTTATTAAGCATTAGAATCTTTTTCTTTAGTTAAAAATTTTGCATAAAGGTCTAACATAAAAAGTGTCCAAAAATCTCTAATTAGAAAGAGTGGATTCTTGCTACACTGCCCTCACTCTTTAGGCCAGGGAGGTGCCTCCTTGGTGCTAAGTGTAGAAAGCAGTTGAGGACCAGGGACCATTTCACTCTGGGCCGAAATACACTGTGAAGAGAAGAGCTCCCCCACCTCACTAAACACTAAGGCTGGCACTGGAAGTTATGGAAATCCCTAGGATCATCTGGGACGCCATCCAGAGAAAAAGAACTGGCAGGCATGAGAAAGGGGCCTTTTCATTCTCTGCCTTCTTAGAGATGCACTCAGGCACCTCGGTGTCCCTAGGACCCCTAAGCAGAGACATTTTTGCACAAGTTCCAGGTCTCATAGCCAAGGCGCCCAGACCATTCAGTTTTTCCCAGTCGCTTGTGTTCCTTTCATTTTCAGTTTTGGCTCTGGCTCCTTGAGTGTATTTATTTTAAATCTCCCTGCCCCCATCCCCCCATCACAGAAGTAAAGAACTGTTAGTTACTGTGACACCCATGCCCCTGTCAGCAGACCTGCTTTGCTCCTGAAGGGTGGGTTGACAAAAAGTCATAGGTGACTGAACTTGTGTATCCTTGTGCGCAAGAAAAAAATCTGTCACCTTGTTTAAGGCTTTTTAGGTTGTATTTGATAGTTTAAAATGCTCCAGGGAAAACCATCTGTCTGTTTTTGAAAGTCAGGTTGTAAAATGGCAAAGCCACATACTGGGGGTGGGGTGCCGTGGCCATTTGAGAAGAAGCTATTTTTTTTATCGTCAATAATTTTTTTAAATTAATAAATTTTATGTTTCAAAGCAGTTTTAGGTTTATAGTAAAATTAAGAGGAAGGTGCAGCAATTTTCTATGTGCCTCCTGCACCTTCACACAGATAGCTTCTCCCATTACCATTCACCATCCACGTCCCCCACCAGAGTGCTACATTTGTTACAGTTATTGAACCTACAGTGACACATCATTGTTACCCAAAGTCCATAGTTTACACCAGGGTTCACTCTTGATGTTGTCATTCTGAGTTTGGACCAACGTATGATGACATGTATCCATCACTGTATCATACAGAGTAGTTTCACTGCCCTAAAAATCATCTCTGCTCCACCTATTCATCCACCACCCAAAACCCCTGGCGACCACGCATCTTTTTACTGTCTTCATTGTTTTGCCTTTTCCAGATGTCATATAATTAGAATCATACAGTATGTCGCCATTTCATACTGGCTTTTTTCACTTAGCAATATGCATTCAAGTTTCCTCCATGTCTTTTCAGAGCTTGATATCTCATTTCTTTTTAGCACTGAATAATAATAGTCTACTGTCTGGATGCCCACAGTTTGGTTATCCGTTCACCTACTGAAGGACATCTTGGTTGCTTCTAAATTTGGGCAATTATGAATAACGCTGCTGTCAACCTAGGAAATTGGTTTTTAACCACACAGCAGAGAAATCAATAAAGGAATTCTGGGTGAGGACATCCAGAAACCTGGTTTGAAGGGATGTCCCACCAGAGAAGAGTCCTATTAGTTAATGCTGGGAATTTGGGGGCTTTACCACCAGACACACTTCAAGTTAAATTCTCTACTTGTGTGTGTGGGCCACTAGGTAACAAGAATTTGGACAGCATGCCTATGCATGGGTGGCTGGTGGTTATAAGATCTGAGGGGAAGGTAGAAGGTAGCTTTCTTCTCTCCTTAGAGTACCTATGTTCAGACCAGCAGATGTCCATGCTGCCCTTTCAAGGGCCAGCTGTCTTTCTCTGGTTAGTTGTGTGCTAAGCGTGTAGCTCTTCGGAGTTAGCGACACCTCTGTGGGGGTGTTTCCTATTATCCTCCTCACTTTGGAGGACTTTGGCCTCGTCTCCTACCTTCTTTACCCCACTCCCAGCAGCTACCAGGCTAGGTTCAGAAGAAACCTCCAGAGCTTTGGAACTGGTATCCCTTCTGAGCTTCTTATTTTCACCTTGTTTTTGGCATCTGTATGTTTCTTTCATATTAGTTTAGCAAAGAATTTTTAAAGCATGAAAAAATATATTTTACCCAACATTTTAATTATATCACAGAGGAGAGGAGGAAGGGGGTAAGGAAGAATGAATGGATAAGGGGGTCAAATGCATGGTAATGGATGGAAATTAGACTTTTGGTAGTGAACATGCAACAGAGTATACAGCTATCAAATTATAATGTTGTTGTACACTTGAAATTTATTTGTACACTTGCAATTTATTAAGCAATGTTATCTCAACAGTTAATTAATTAAAGAGATATTGATCTGCCATATTCTTGGCTAGGGGTTTTTCTGAGCAGTGGTTAGTGCCCAGAGACAGACGAGGGGTGTGGGAGCTGGGAACACCATTGCCCTCAGGCGCGGCTCTGCGCCTGCCTGAACAGATGCAAGGAGTGACTCCACGGCTCCGGCTCCGGCTCCTCGTGCAACCTGGAGATAAAAAGAAGATAACAGGCCTTTTCCAGCTCCAAGCGAGACAGTGTAATTAAATGTGGAATACCCTTAAACCAGTAAAATTCGATCTCGGAGACCTTGAGTCTCAATGCATCTGGCCGCTTAGATTTTCCATCAGCCTGTGAGTTCTGTTTGTTTATGAGTGTTTTCCTCATTTATTTAAAATTACTGTACCCTAATTACCCACCATTTGTGTATAGGTGTTGAATACGTATAATTTTATCTCAGTCTTTGGGCTAATTTATCAAAGCTTTGATGAGAAGTAGTGTTCCATTTGGAAATGGACTTGCCTTGGTCCAAAAATTACTCTCTTCCCTAGGACCTAATTTTATTTTTCTTTGTATAGGAAAGAAACACTTGTGTGTATCTCCCCTACTCTCAATACTCTATTCAACACTCCTTCACTTTTGACACCAGAAGTGTGGATTTTCCACACATCAAGCAATTCTGTGACACCAGCTGGGCATCCTTCGGTTCAGTTCAGTTCTGACACTGTTAATCTGGAGGGAGCATCAGATCTCACAGGTTTATTGGTTTAGTCTCACAAGACTGTTCCCACTTCAGATGCCAGTCTCAAGTCCTAGGTTGTCACCTATACTATAAATCGGGGTGCCCATGACCCGCTCATTGAGTCCAGTAATTTGCTAGAATGGATCACAGAACTCAAGGAAGCACTTACGTATGTTTACTGGTTTATTATAAAGGATATGAGTGGATAGCCAGATGAAGAGATATATAGGGTGAAACATATAAAGTGTTGAGCACGAGAACTTCTGTCCCCATGGAGTTCGGAGTATGCCATTCTGCTGGCATATAGATGTGTTCACCAACCCAGAAACTCTCCAAACCCTGTACTTTTGAGATTTTTGTGGTGGCTTCATCACAAAGGCATGATTGATTATCAACTCAATCTCCAGCCTCTCTCTCCTTCCTGGTGGATGGGGGTTGGGGCTGAAAGTTTCAAGCTTCTACTCATGACTTTGTCTTTCTGATAACCAGTCCCCATCCTGAAGCTATCCAGGAGCCCACCAAGAGTCACTTCAAAGACACTCCTACCACCTAAGGAATTCCAAGGGATTTAGGGGCTCTGTGTTAGAAACCAGCGCCGAAAAACAACTGTTAGAACAGAAGATGTGCCTAATGCTCTTATTACTTAGAAAATTGCAAGAGTTTTAGGACCTCTATGCCGAAACACACACACACACACACACACACACACACACACACACACACATTTCACATTCTTACTGGACACTCTTGATGTCACTGATCTCTCTAGCCAGATGAATACAGCAGAGAGGTAAGCATAAGCATTTTTTGTTTAGATGTAGGAGGTAAGATTAAGAGATTACCACCTACACGTTTTGGTAGCCCTTAAATATGACATTGGAGAAAGAAAAATAATGGCTGATATTTTTGAGTACTTATTACATCCCAGGGATAATTCTAATTTCTTTACATGTAACAACTTCTTCAGTTCTTATAACAGCTATACAATGCGAATGCTAGAATGTCTATTTTAAAGATGAGCAAATTGAGGTACAGGGAGATTATCTGATTTGTCTAAACCCACATAACCAGTAAATGGCAGAGCCAGAACTGACACCTTGAAGGTCTGTGTCTAGAGTTTTTAACTAGATTTCCCTAGAAGAGAATTAGAAACATAAGTAGCTACAATTGAAAGAACTGTGTTCAGGAAGCTGTATAATAGCCTCCCCAAAATAAGAAAAACGAAACACTCAGTTAAAATCCATGGCTAATTGGGAAGCAGAACTTGTTATTATGTACAGGCTCGTCTTCTACTAGACTGTATTTTCCTGGAAAGCAGGGACTGTGTCTTTTCATCTCTCTGCTCCTGCAGCACTGAGAGCAGTGCTTTGCACACAGTCAGCACCCAGTCAGTACTGACCAAATAAGTCAGAGTTGTTAGGTACCCATGTGTATTAAGCGAGGCAGAGGTTGAAGCTCCACCTTGAAGTGTTGGGAAGGCCCTGGGACGCTTGCAATGAGGCCCGAGCAGTTAGCCAAAGAATAGGGAAATACTGTGGAAAAGGTCCAGAGAGTCGTTTCCCTTCTCACAGGCTGCAACTCTTCTGGTGGCTTAAAAAGTAGAGGTTTAGATGAAACCAGGATTTGCCTCAGATTTTTTCATACCTGACCTTTCAGTTATTGGAGAAAATTTTAAAAATCAGATATACACGTTCGTCTGTTGCCGTTGACACTGTCAAATCTAGTGAGGGTCTCGATATTGAAGTTCTCAGTATGTTGAGTATCCTCAATGCCCTGAAAAAAAGGGACTTAGCTCCATGGACACTTACTGGTAATGAGAGTGAATTGTGAAAGGATCCCTATATCGGTGTCTTTCGTAGTGTAGCAAGGTGACACGATTTGTCACAGATAGTTTCTGGAGTACTCCAGAAGCTAAATGAACACAGCTTTATAGCTTCTGGAGTACATTTTAAATATCGAACTTATAAAATGGAACCTGATAATATGAAGAAGAATTAATGCACAAGTTGGTGAAAGGAACTTTCAGAAATGTGGTTCATAATCATGCAGGTGGTAAAGGATAGGCTTCGTGGTGAAACTCAGTGTTTAGGGACCTGTGTCATTCTCCAGTCTGCAGTCACCTTCTTCTCTCTCCTTCCTCCTCTGTGTGGGATTCGTAAGTCACTGTTTTTCCCTCTTTTCCTTTCTATACCACCTATGGAGTACCCAGTATGTAAAATGTGTTCTTCTGGGCATTTGGGAAAGTTAAGAAAAGAATATGTTGAACATTCTACTCCAGGAATATATACTCTAGTAGGGAATATAGGATTAAAGGAAAATGATCTGGCTATGCTGAGGAGTCATGGTATGGATCTTTTCTGGAGCTTATTGTCCATATTTGTGTGTGTGTGTGTGTGTGTGTGTGTGTGTGAGAGAGAGAGAGAGAGAGAGAGAGAGAGAGAGAGAGAGAGAGAGAGAGAGTGAGAGAGGCATTGCTGTTCTCCTGGCTCTGTCTGCCTTGCCGCCACCTGGAGACCCTCTGGAAGGATGATTGTGTTCCGTGAGGTTCTGTTTGGGGCTGTGCCCCTTGACAACCTCAACATAGAAACTCCAGAGACGGGCTTGGGCCTGTTTCCCTGAGATTCCATAAGACATGGAAGTTCCAGAAAGGAAAATACATTCTGGTTTCTTAGATTCGTTTCCAGATTTGGATTGGAAACATGCACACAGCCAAGACAGAGGGATACGATAACTGTGTCATCTGTCAGAATAAACGGTAAAGAAGTGAAAGAAATCAGCGACTGTGTGGAGCCATTGATGAACGAGGCTCGTCTTGTAACTTGGACCAGTTGCAGTAGAATAAAAGGTCTACTTCTAGATGAAGAATTATATATGACAAGCAAGCAAAAGCTATTTAACACCACCATGCCTGGGTCAGTGGTACAGGGCCCAGTGTTCTGTTTAGTGATGACAGTGAAGTGGAAAAGCTGCAGGTAGCCCAAGATCAAGGGAACAGAGACAAAGCAAAGTTTTCAAAGGTGTGTGTGTGTGTGTGTGTGTGAGTGTGTGTGTGTGTGTGTGTGTGTGTGAGAGAGAGAGAGAGAGAGAGAGAGAGAGAGAGAGAGAGAGAGAGAGAGAGAGAGAGAGAGAAGAAACCCCACAACTCTAGCATCACGTGCGTATAATCGAGGGAGCCCGTAATGTCAACAAGCACAGATGGGCTGGTCATGTAGCCTGGAGTTAGGGCAGCAGAAGGATGATTCATCGCATAAATTGGATACCCAGGGACTATAATACCTGCAAGGAAATCCAAGGACGCATCACGTTGACCCAATGACAGCATACCTAGGCAGAGGTAGAACCTGGATGCTGGTGATCCGAAAGGGCTCATGCACTGGTGGGGTGAAAAACAAATGAACTTCAGTAAGGGAGTGAAGGAAAACCCATAGTCTGTGTGTGTGTGTGTGTTTAAAAAATGTTTTTGTAAGAGAACTTACTCTCTTTCATTCATCTTTGTAAGACCTGATGTTATTATGTCACTTCTGAATGTTGTAATAATAACATTCAGAGTTCTGGAAGAAGAAATAACATTTAGATATTTGATATGTATGCAAAATATATTTGAAATAAATTTTCTTAAAGCTGAAGTTTTACTCTAAGCACAAACTTCAAAATAATAACTTTCTTGAATATAATTAATTATAAAATGTGATTCACTTTTCAAAATACAGTAATAATATGCAAGGTGAAGCCTTCATTTAAAAATCAAATAGTATTAAATTGAGCAAAAATCTTTCTATTTGGTTATATTTAGGAAACTTTAATAGTGTACCACAAAAGCTATAGTCTGCCTGATGGTACTGATAACCTTTTAATTGATGATAAAATGAATGAATTGACATGTTTTCAGTTGTTACACACTCACCACTTTTATATACACACATTCATATGCTAGCACATACACACATTCATGTTAGGAGTTTTCTATTGAAAGCTTTTTAAAATTCTTTACCTATTCTGTGAAAGTCACTGTACTAGGTACCAAATATAGAGGTGAGTTTGGAAGATTTGTTTTTATAAAGGTGTACATCCATTACTTTAAAAAAATATATTTTTAGAGCAGTTTTAGGTTTATAGACAAATTGAACAGGAAGTACAGAGTTCCCATATTTCCCACCTACTCCTAATACATTTTACTTTTTATTAACATCTTGCATTCGTGTGGTACATTTGTTATAATCGATGAGCTACTGTTGACACATTACTATTCACTAAAGTCTATAGTTTACATTAGGTCTCACTCTTTCTGTTGTACATTATATAGGTTTAAACAAATGTATAATGACATGTATCCACCATTAAACTACCATACAGAATAGTCTCACTGCCTTAAAATTTTCCCATGCTCCACTTGTTCATCCCTCCTTTCTTGCCTCCAAATCCTTAGCAACTACTGACTTCCTACTATCTATAGTATTGCTTCTTTCAGAATTCCACATAGTTGGAATGATATAGTATATAGCCTTTTCAAATTGGTATCTTTCACTTAGCAATATACATTTAAAGTCATTCCATATCTTTTTGTAGCTTCATAGCTCATTTCTTTCTATCACCGAATAATATTCTATTATATGAATGTACCATAATGTATATTCATTCACTCTGCCAAACTGTCTTCCAAAGGGACTGTACCATTTTGCTTTCCTGCCAGGAATGAGTGAGAGATCCTGTAGCTCCACATTCTCACCAGCATTTGATGTTGTCAGTGTTTTGAATTTGCCCATTCTACTAGATGTGTAGTGGTATCACATTGTTGTTTTAATTTGCAATTCCCTAATGATATATAATGTTGAACATCTTCTGCTTTTTTTTTTTTTTTGCCATTTGTATATTGTCTTTGGTGAAGTGTCTATTCAGATATTTTGCCTATTTTTTAATTTGGGTTACTTGTTTTCTTATTTATTTTTTATCAGATATGTGACTTGAAAATATGTTCTTCCACTCTGTGACTTGTTTTCTCATTCTCTTAACAGTTTCTTTCACAGAACATCTTTTACTTTTTAACTACTTGTGGTGGACCAGAGTGGTTCTGGGAAGGTTGGTTGTGAGCCTTCAAATCAGGCTCTGTTATTTCAAGCATTCCCTGAGAAAGTGAACTTGGCCTATAACATCCTGTCACTCATATCTTTCCTTTTCACTTTTGTATTTTGACATTGACACTGGGTTTCACCTATGAGTTTTCTCTCTCATTTTTTGCTCTGTTAGTCATTTTATGCTCCTGCAGACTGTAATAACCAACCCTGGCTATGCTTAATGAGTTATACTCATTCTGTTACCTGCCTATGGCTGCCCACCCACCCTCGGTTGGTGCTGATTGTCTTGCCTGCTTACTGGATTTGGCTTTGTCGATGACAGCTCATCTTGCTCTACCCTGATGCCTAGCATCTAGGAAAGTTATAGTATTTTCAGTGGTTAGTTAAAAAACCACTTTTAAGTTAGGCATTTATTGCTTTACATTGCTAATCCCAAACTCTTTATTACTCTCAATTCCAAGTTTAGTCTTTTTGATCTCTCGTTTTTTCCATTAATGGCCTCACCTTTCTAGCACTAACTCAAACTGTAAATCACAGGGTCATCTTTGATTTAGCCTTTGCTTTCATTATGTGCAGTCAATTAGTGGCCTTGTTCTCCAACCTGAGTCTTTTAATGCCCACCATTCACTCTATCAAATGACCTGGGTTCTACCATGATAGGAAAAAAAAAGGTCACATTATCCCAGAAAGATATTTATGTATGTTCAGGCATTCTGTTAATGCTGCGTACATTTTTTATGAAAACCCTTTCCCTTCCTATCTGTGACAACCTCCAAGATTCTTTTTAGTGCTCAAATCTAGAAAGATTATTTGAAATTTTTTATAAACACTGAAATGCTTCTCAAGTCTATTCTTCTCTTTTTCAGTCCAGCTGCCACAGGTGTAGACCTGACTCTGGCTTTAAGCCTGACCCATCGAGGAGAGCCCATCCTGGGGCAGGATTAAAAAAGGAGCTGAAGAGAATAAGAGAGAGAGGACCAAATATCTGTTAGACCCATCTTATAATCAGATCTTCACAGTGTGATTTTGTTATTCTATTTGAATTGAATTCTTAGAATAGTCAATGCTTTTAGAAACCAAATGTAGATACAAAACATATCACAAAACTAAGCGTTAGTAATTTTTAAAGCTTTGTCATTTGCTTATTCATACCATCATTTCTTCCTCTTTACACAAGTAAGTAATGATTTGACCATATTTTTCTTTACTTTAAAAAACATTTCTTTACAAACCTCAGGTTTATGTGTCTGCTTGTCATGAAAAGTATATTGTACTTTAACTAAAGGTTTATTACAAAAGAGGGGAAAAAAAAACCCTTCAAAGTTATACTCAGTGATAACTTCAAAGTTTGTCTAGAGAGCTACTCTTCTAAAAGCCAATCTTTTGTTAAGATTCACCCTCGAACTGTACCTACAATATAATAATTCACCCTCAGACTATACCTGTGTCATTAGGTGGCTGCTAAGATGATCTTCCCCTCATCTCCGCTAGCTTATGAGAGCTCCAGCTATTAGCAAGTAGCATTTCACCCATGTAATATTATGCCATTTCCTTAATTGTCCAGAACAACCTTATTATTGAACAAAACGTTATAGATTACATGCATGTAGTTTAAAATAATTACCAGATATATTTGATTTTTTTCCCTAGACATTCAGCATTGAATCTTTTTCAAAGTTTTCTATTCTGCTATTTTTCCAGATACATTTTAACTTGATAGAACTATGGCTGCCTGGGCCAAAGCTGGAGTTGCTGGGCAAAGCTGCTCCAGCTTGGGCCCAGGAGGGTGCAACAGGGAGCTGGCTGTTAGCTGGGCCTGAGATGCTGGATTAAACAGGAATGAACAGGTGGGCATGACTAAGGGTGCTGCTAGAGGGTCCAAGGTGGAGAAGGAGAAAGGCAGGTGGGATGAAGGATACCTTCTGGAGTACATGGTTATTAAGTTTAGATGACTAATTAGTGAGAAACCTTTAGCCTTGATGAATGGGACCCAGAGTATAATCCTGTATATCAGCTCCAAGGTAGTAACCTGGGAACAAAGAAAGAGGCCAATGTAGAGGGTCCTGGGAAGTCAGTTCAGTAGGTAGATGGGCCAGGGTGTTGAGATTGAAGTGAGAGCCAAATGGAGGGAGTGGGGATCAGGTCTGCCCTTAAAGAGGTAGGGATAGGTAGTACGTACTGTCAATGCAGCTGAGGTGAGGCTGGGGTTTTGCAGAGTCACAGGAAGTCACTAGAATCAGGTCATGACAGACTGAGGTTTTTCTTTGATTCAGGAAAGCAAGAGCAGTGAGAGTTATTGCTTTTTACCTGCAGCTGATTTCATACCTTGTCTGGATGTCCTGGTGGCGCTTACACTGGTAAGCCAATCCATATTCCAGAAATCAGACTAGTTGCTAAGGTGTCAAGTGCCTGGCTGGAGCAGAGGCTGGCCAAACACCAAGTGGTAGAGGAGAGAGAGGCAAAGGGCACAGGCTGGTCAGGAACAGTCACATGGAGTCCAGGTTGATTCTTGGCTCCTGGAAGTTAAGTGGTGCACATAAGACGCCAAACACTGGATGGTGATTCAGGCAGGAGTGGTCCTCACTGGGCCTTCTAAAGTAGCATCAGCCTGAGGCAGTCTCTTTAAGCCTGGTCTTTAGGCTGACTGAAAGCTCCTGGGATCATCACAAACTGATGTTCCTGATGACTGCTCGAACAGGTGACCTGTGTTTTAAGTAAATTAAGAGAGCTGGAAAGGCCTTTGGAATTATCTTTGCTCTTACACAGTAGGAAATGGAGACTCAAAAAGGTTAGTGACTTACTATCGTCAAATAGCTAACCTATAAGAGGAACTAAATCAGGACCCTGGCCTTTTTTTTTTTTTTTAATATTAATTTCTTTGGAAACAGCACCATTGAGGTATAATTGGCATATATTAAAATATGCATATTTAAAATATACAATTTGATAAGTTTTAACATGTGTGGATACTTTAAAATCATTACCACGATCAATATATCGAATGTATCTATCACCTCCAAAGTTTTCTCATGTGCCTTTATAATACCTCCCTCCTGTTTTCCTTCCTCTCCTCACCCCGTCACCCCTACTACTAGTTCCCCCACTCTCCCATGCCCAGGGAACCTCCGATCTGCTTGCTGTCACTATAGATAAATCTGTATTCTGTAGAATTTTATATGGAATCATACAGTATGTACTCTTTTATGTCTGGCTTCTTTCATTCAGCACAATTGTTTTGAGATTCATCCCTGTTCTTGAATTTATCAATAGTTTGTTTCTTTTTATTGCTGAATAGTATTCCATTGTATAGTTAAACTATCCATTCGTTTCTTGGTAACCATTTGGATTGTTTTCAGTTTTTGTTGATTGCAAATAACGTTGCCATAAATATTCATGTACAAGTCTTTGTGTGGACATACCTTAATTTCTTTTAGAGTAATACCTAGAAATGGAATGACTCGGTCATATGGTAGCTGTATGCATAAGTTTTTAAGAAATTGCCCAGCTGTTTTCCAAAATGCTGTATACCATTTTACATTGCAGCAGTGTATACGAGTTCCAGTTACTTCACATTTTTATCAACACTTGGCACAGTTAGTCTTTAATTGTAGCCATTCTAATAGATGTATAGTGATATCGCTTCGTGCTTTTACTTGCTTTTTTCTAATGATTAAATGATATGGAGTATTTTTTAATGTGCTTACTTGCCATCTTAGTTACAGTTCTTTCATAAAAATGTTTAAATCTTTTGCACATTTTTATTGGGTTATTTTCTTATTTTAAATTTTTATATACTATGATTACAAGTCCTTTATCAGATGTATTATTTGCAGATATTTTCTCCAAGTCTGTGGCTTGTATTTACATTCTCTTAACAGTATGTTTAGAAGAACTGAAGTTTTAAATTTCGATAAGGTCCAATCAAATATTCTTTTATGGATTGTCCTCCTAGATATGGCATCTAAGAAGTCTTTGTCTAACCCACATTCACAAAGATTTTCTCCTATTTTTTTTTCTAGATGTTGTATAGTTTAACATGTACATTTAGGTCTCTGATCCATTTTAAATTAATTTTTATTTATGATGCCAAAGCCCCACAGTCTTTTGACATAGGTGCACTGTAGTGAAAGGCATGTGGCCTCTTTCTATACACATGGTTATAGGTCTCTCCTTCCAATAATATCATATTTAAATGTGAAGGTCAACCATACATTACATATGTACATTACTAAAAAAAAACCCCACTAAAATACATTGCCCAGTTTTTATAATACGTTTAATGAAAGAATAATAAGGTCATTAAGGGCAATCAGTGTTTTGTTATATTCTTGATTATATTCTTGATTATAGCTTGTTATATTTCTTGATATGAACATAGTTGAGGTAAGAAGTAGGCCTCTTCCCTTTAATGGGGACCAGCATAGTCCTGGACTCAAGTTTAAAACCTTGTCAACAGCTATGATTGCATATTGTTTACTCCCCACCCCTTCCTGTTGTGGTAATTATGGCACTTTAGAATTCCTGGAGAGGATTCAGTGCTTAATCATGTAATTATGTCCCAAACAATGTGGGGCCCTCTCTCTGCCATTCACAGAACAGCCAAAGGAGAAGTTTGTTTGGGTTCTCATTGTGAAGGCCCAGTGGGAGAGGAGGCTGCAGTGCTTGAAAAGAGCTCATGGACAGGAAAGGAGCTGATTTAGAGAGACTGAATAGGGCGAGTAGGTACATCTGAGGTTTTGTCTTTGTAATTATGAGAAGTGGAATTTTTAGCATCGTCCCATTGACCATAGTATATAAGTGTATATGTATGACTCAGGTTCCATGACATAGTCATCCGGGATTGGAGCTAGTCATTTCATCCCCAGGAATTCTTTATGGGCCCTAGTATTCAGCCTTCCACTGCACCCTTGGCCCCAGGGGTGTGCTTGCCTTCTGAAAAGCAGTAGAAATAACAGAAAGGGAAACTGGAATAGGGGTCAACAGGTGTAAGTGTTTGTGTTCTGATAGTTCTTTAACACCTACTAGGAGACCAGGAGTACGTCATTTAATTATCCCCAACACCAGTTTCCTTATCTACCATAGGAGAAGAGTCTCCTTTTACTGTACACATGGGCATGCTGGAGAATGTGCTCTACGCATGTACAGTATTACTATTAATGGGTGGGGGCCATGCATTCTTTAATCCTTTCATATAGAAAAAAAAAAAAAAACACTTGCTTGCACTTATTCTTTTGGGACACATCATGAGACCTGGCCTTACCTCCTTCAGGATCTTCCCCAACCTCATCCCCAGACTCTGAGGCTGGGTTAGCTCTTCCTCCATCTCCTAATTTCCCTCATCGCACTTACTACATCACAATGATTGTTTTTCTCCCTGCCTGGAGCAGGAGTTTCTTCAGGGCCAGGACCTCTAATTTATCTTTATAACCCTCGTGCTACTTTACAAATGTTTGATGAATAAACAGCAAAATTAATAATAAATATGAAGATGAGCAGGACATTCACTGTGCTAAAGGAGTTCATAGCCTTACGGTGGAGATGGACATGTATATAAACACTTGTAGCCCACTGTTCTAACTACAACAAGCAATTGGTTTATTCATTTTAAACAAAATGGAACACTTCATTCTCATCTAACAAAATAGCTTTTATTTGCGCTTAATACATTTAGGTAGAAGCATGTTACTGAAAAAATGATTTCTAAAAAGAATGGAAAGAAATAAGGAGAGAGATTATTTCTTTGTCCTAGTCATTGTCATCAGTAAGCCTTTGCCTTCCGTGGCATCTCCCACTCTACTTCCTGATTAGGTTAGGCCCCACAATGTGCATGCTCACAGTGCCGTGTCCTTCTTTTTCTGACAAATTATTTAATATCTACCTCAGTAACTGTCTTATTCAGTACTCTTTTGTCATCAGCTAGAACAGTACCTGACATATAGTAAGATCTCTGTAAATTGCTGTTAAATAATTTAAGTATATATGCAAACAAATTCTGCACCATAAAAAATTTTTTAAAAAATAATCCTGACTTCATAAATTTTAAGGCCATAAGTTCTTTCCCCATCATGGGATTTTAATATGGCTCTGTGACCCAGTATTCCTTTTGAGCAAGACTGCTAGCTGATTTTCTCAGTGGGCCACACTCAGCTATTATTACATGGATCTCTATATACCTAGCTGAGCAAACCTATCGAAGAGAATTATTTCATGTTATCTTCCTGGAATTCAGGTACAATTTAACTTCTTGTTATCATACAACTTTATAGTAGTAACCTTTTCCCACCTCTTGGGACCCTTATTTTTAGTTTTCTGGAAAAGATGCAGATTTGAACACAATTGCTACAAATAGATAAGGCACACCCCACGAACCCATTTGCAGGTGCTCTCTGATTTCCTCACAGGGTCATTTGTCTCCAGGTTTGAATGCTTCTCTTGTGCCTTTATTGGCAGTTGAAAATAGAGTTCTAGCCAATGTAGGTGTATTGTTACTACCAAATGCAATTTGCTGCCACACGTTGTGTTCAGATAATGGAAAAGAGCAGAATTTATCTAAACAGTTGTGCTCAAACAATTGTGCTCAAAGAAATGATATCACAGAGTGAGCCTTTCTCAGTTTTTCTGAATCATTTAAATGGTTTCATTGTAACATATCCCTTTGTCAACTATTTTTTAGTGGGAAAATAAAGGCTTAAAGGAATTTCTTAAAGAAACAGAACTTAGAGCAGAATCAGAAATATGTCATGATATATACCCATTTATGAAAAAAGAACATGTTACCAATGATTCTAGGATCACTTTTGTAAAGTTGGGACAACGTTTTAATTTGAGTTTCCTGGATGCATAAGGCATAGACTTGTGTGGACACCAGTGAAGCGTTGCTAATGGGAATCGTGGGGTGCAGAGATGGAGGCATGAGGTTTGGAGGCAGAAAACTTGGCTATCAGCCTGTTACTCTCACTTGCTCTCGATGTGATCATGGAAAAATTATTCTCTTAGCCATGAGTGTAAAAAATGACAATGCAGATGTATACAGTATCGTTAGAACAATGAAGGAGAAAAAAATTTTTGTTGCTTTAGAAGTTATGTATTCGGTAAGAACTGAAGAACTCTTCCAAGTTTCACATCAGAGGTTTGGTCTTTTCTTAATGCAGTACTGTTAGAAAAATAGTCTTGTTATGTGTCTATCTCTGGAAATTTTACTTATATACCAGATTCTATTATAAGTAATAAAAAAAAGGTCTGCTTCTCAGTGGCTGTGTTTCAAGATAATACACTGAGCTGCAAAAGTCTACATAAGAGGCAACATGATATCCTTTAGTAGAGGGCCACATTTCTTTTGTCTGCCATAGAAATTATCTTTTTTTAAAGAAAACATAGAAAAAATAATGTATGATCTCCTAGTTGACTTATTCATGTAATAGAAATTTTAATCCAAGTTTAATTATAAAAAGAAATAGAATTTTGCAAATAAAGCCTGGCAGCTTGATGTCAATCACACACTAGATTCTTATATGGACTGCTAGAAGATGGAAG
This sequence comes from Eidolon dupreanum, assembly GCA_028627145.1. Lineage (NCBI taxonomy): Eukaryota > Metazoa > Chordata > Mammalia > Chiroptera > Pteropodidae > Eidolon > Eidolon dupreanum. Next base: position 20,142,642 of record CM053512.1, read on the forward strand.
GGGATGGTCACCAAGAGGTAGCATAGGATCACTAAAACCATGTCAGACCAACTTTAGTTGCAAAAGTTTGTAAAGGGTGCTGTACAGTTGAATTAGGTACTATATGAGTAGGTGTTTATGAAATTCTCTGATTTTATTAGCACTTATATGGAGTTTTGACACTATATTGTTAGCTCATTCATAAATGACCCTATGAAGAATTTAGGAAAGGCTGATTCCGGGATTTTTGGGGTTTTTCTTCAAAAGAGAATTATTTAGTCAGGCTGAGGGTACCACAGTGTGAGAATCTGTGCAGCAGAAGATAGGCATTCGAACATGATAGAAAGCCAGGCATCTTTCCCCATGCCTTGGCTTCACCACCAAGAAACACTGAGTTGGCAGAGATCTCATTTCATCCCTGGAAGAGGGCTTTATTTTATTTCAAACCCTTAGCTGCTTGGTGCATATTTTTGTTCAGACAGTAAATAGCTTTAAGCTCATTTATGAGCTCTCTCTCTTTTTTTTATAGTCCATAGAAGAATAAAAGTTTTTATATAAAAACTCTCAAAACTCCATAACAAGGATATAAACAACTTAAAAAAAAAAACTAGGCAAAAGATTTGAATAGATATATCACCAAAGAAGACATGTAAAAACATTTAAAGATTCTCAACATTGTTAGTCATCTGGGAGATGCCAATTAAAACCACACTGAACTATCACTATGATCTATTAGAATGATTAAATTAAAAAATACTGACAATAGCAAGGAGTGAGGATGCAGAGCAACTAAAACTCATATGTTGCTTGTGGAAATGCAAAATGGCATGGCCACTTTGGAAAGCCATTTGGAAGTTTCTCGTAGAGTCTAATTTACATTTACCATATGAACCATCAGTCTTACTCCTGGATATTCACCCGGGGCAAATGAAAACTTACATTTATACAAAAACCAACACAGGAATGTTTATAGCAGCTTTATTCATAATAGCCGCAAATGAGAAACAAACCAAATGTCCATGACAGGTGAATGTGTAAACAAATGGTATATCCATTCAGTAGAATACTACTCAGCAATAAAAAGGAATAAACAGAGGATACATGCAACAATTGTTTTGGATGAATTTGAAAACAATTATATTGAGTGATAGAAGCCAGATTAAAAAAAAAAGTGTACATACTGTATGATTCTTTTAGAAAATACAAACTATAGTAACAGAAATGGTTGCATGGCAATGGGGCCAGTGAGGGATGGGAGGGAAGAATCAAGAAGGAGAATGGGGAAACATTTGAGAGTGATGGTGGCTCATGTTCATTATCTATACTGTGGTAATGGTTTTAGGAGTAGATGCATATGTTAAATTTCTCAGGTACATTTTAAATATGTGCAATTTATTGTATGTTAATTGTAGTGACTTTTATTTCATACATTATTAATTCCCCTGGTTTATGACTGAACATCATCTTTTTAAAAGAATCTTAGCTATTAATGTAAAAGTAATTGTAGAACTAGCCAATTCCATTTTGCAACCACTAATGAAATAGTTTCTTTAGGCAATGTTCAACCTGCTAAAATCATTAGGATAAATGTTTCTTGGAACAGGTTAGATGGCTGTCACCACCTGAATCTACTCATCAGTCACTAAAAATGGAACAGCCACACATTATACATCTACTGATATGATGCAAGATGAAACACACAGTGCCATATATGAAGAATTCCTAATTTTTAGCAATTATATATGGAAGTATTTAAATGTGAAATAGTGGGAGAAAAATGCTTTAACATACCACAAAATAAAGGAGAAAGGAAGGAAGAAAGAAAGAAGGGATTGGTTAATTAAGTATGTTACAATGCTGGTAATTTTTACATGTGGAGGGTAGGTGGGTAAATCGGGTTTATTTTGCTATTATTTCTGCTTTTGTGTATGTTTGAAAACTTTCATAATATTCTTTAAAACCATCTTTCTAGGAATTATGCAGACTATAAAATATAAATAAATAGACATAATTTTAGGAATTGATTACTGTGCATTTTACATGCAAGAAACACCTGCCCATAAATTCAATTAAAAATGGTTTTATCTCTATTAAAAAATTCATATTTATCAACTGTCTATTTGCATTACAAAGGGAATTGTCTCTTTTATAAAAATGGTTTATCATGTAATTCCATTAAATGATTTATTTAATTTACCTGAGTGTCTTTTTCTAAATCCTCACAATTTAACCTTTTTCTTTCCTCAGTTTTTTCTACTCTCCAGCCAAGCATGCTGAGTACTTTCATGCCTCCAAAATTTTATGAAAGCTTGTTATTTTCTTTACTCTGTATTGCACAAAAGCTTATTGCATACTAAGTATTCACTAGAGAAGCAGAATCAATAGGATGGTGATCTGTCTGTTTATCCATCCATCTACCTAAGAAATTTATTATAGAGAATTGGCTCAGAGGATTATGGAGGCTGACAAGTACCAAGATCTGCAGTTAGCAAACTGGAGACCCAGGGGAGCTGACCTTGTGAGTTCCAGTATGAAACCTGGTAGGCTTGAGACACAGGGAGAGCTGATATTTCAGTTTGATATGAAGGGAGGAAAAAAGTTGATGTTCCAGCTCCAAGGTAGTCAGGTAGGGGGAGTTCCCTCTTAATCAGCCTTTTTGTTCTATCCAGGTCCTCAACTGATTGGATGAGGCCCACCCACATTAGGGAGAGCAATCTGCTTTACTCGGTCTACTGATTCAAATGTAGTAACATTAAAAAACACCCTTGTGGATACTTCCAGACAACATACAATCCTGTTTGACCACATATCTGGGCACCCTGTGGCCCATTCAAGTTGACACATAAAATGAACCATCACACTTATTCATACTTTAAGACCCAGCTCAAACACAGATTCTGTAGTAAAGCCTCCAGTTGTCAGGATTATATAGATTTACACGTCTGTGTTTTATACTAGGCTGTAAATTCCTTAATGCAGAGGTTATGTCTTATTTATCTTCCAATCACCAGAGACTAGACTAGGGACTGACATAGAACAGGTATCAAATAAATACCTATTGAATGAATGAATGAATGGATAGATGGATGATTGCATCTGCAATAGATTTAGGAGAAACTCTACAAGTTAAAAAGTATCAAATTTTAATGTTCTAAATTTATAACTCTAGTAAGAGTACGAGTTTCAGGGTTGATTATAAGTAACCATGAAGGATGATGGTCTATTCAAAAGTAGACCAAATAAAAGCAAAATAAAGTTATCAAGTTTATTCTTAAAATAAAAATAATTCACATACAGATCTAACATTATAGATATAATCAAGTTATCACTCAATAGAATCTGTTTGAATTTTTTGTCTAAATTATAATGATTTATTTTATCAAATTTTATATGCACATAGTTAAAAATAAATTACTATTTAAAATATAAACAATATTCCTCTTTCTTATTCTACTTTACTATAAATCCTGCTCCCTAGAAATCCACACTTCATTTTAGCTGTTTCTTCTACTTAGTGACCTCCCTACCTTAAAATAGTACATTTTTATGCTATTTCTTAATGTACCCACTTTTAACATTAATTCTACCCCCTAGTAGTTGTACAACTTAGAGCAAGTTATTTGACTTTGCTATGCCTCAATTTCAAGTTTTTTTAAAGGGAAGAAATAATATTATTGTATCTCACAACATTCTTGTATGGATTAAATGATTTACTATATGCAAAGTGCTTGGTATGTAGTAAGTATGATGTAAATCTTAACTATAATAATGATGATAATTATGATCATAATCATGAATAATGGATGGAAACTTAGCAATCTTATACCACTTCTCACTTCTCACCATCTTGTCTCCTCATTTTTTCTATATAACTATATAAAAATTAATTTTTCAATAAATTAGTAAACAGTGTTATATTATTATGACTATGTAAGTATTTTCTCAACTGAAGTAGATAATATACTGTATATATGAAAGTTCATTTGCAGATAATACAAACTTTAAATTACTTCAAGCACTACCTGATACAGAGAATTGGGGGCTGACAGTAAGGAGCCAACAGTTGCATTTAGCAGTATCCTCTCCTTAAATGAGGTGGCAGTTACCCTAATATGCCCATATGAGCCTTGTGCAAGGAAACCGCTTCATAGGAGGTAAAGGCTGGAGACAGCTGTGCCCTAAGGAGCCTGGTGAGGGAAGCACAGGGAAGTCTAGAAGGGAAAAACTCTTTCCTCCTAGTGTCCCTCCAGCACCTTCTAGTGATGAAGCTTTGGCATCTGGCAAAGGACAATATTGACAAAGCCCACCTTAATTATCATGGAGCAGGCAGGAAGGGTGAATTTGGAGCTCAGAGTCAATGACTTAATTAACTGTCATGTCTATTAAATTCAGAAGCCTTCTGGCATGCAATTATGGTTAAATTCCAAATGCTAAATCAGAGGCTTTGGTATGTATAGTGGAAGATGGGGAGCATGTTAGTTTTTTTAAATATTTGAATAATTGCCACAGGAGAGAGAAAATCATTATTGCATGTTGTTCAGAGAGAGCAAGACTAGTGAAAGGTAAAGGAAGGCAGATTTTGGGAAATTCCACAAGGAATTTGGATGCTTGTCTCCAAATATTGTAATTATCCTGACACTAAGAATGATGAAAACAGAGGCTAGTGTGATTCTTTGCCAAGTTGTGAGAGTTCAACCAGGATAGGAGATTGGACTGGGTGATTTTCAAGGTCCGTTCCAATTCGGAGAAGCTATAGACTTTTGATGAATACCTCGGTTACCTAAAGTGAGGGTGCCTGTATATCTGTCCAGCAATCCACCCATTTATCTATCTCTGCATTATCTATCCACCTGTCATCCATCCGTCTGTCCATCCATTCATCCATTCACTCATCCGTCTTTAGAGATGCTTTAAAATTCAATGACATTATTTCACTCAATTAAAACTCATATTTTTGGAGCCAGTGTTTATTGGTTGGTTTCCTGGAATTAATTGCCATTACATACAAATGCATTATTTTTATTTGATTTAAATATTAGAATAATTTTACTTGTTATGTTTTATATTTCAGGTGTCTTTTTTCTAAAAATTTCTCATAATATTCCAAAAAGATAGGAGTAATATCAACAAGAGACTGAATAAAACCACACACAACCAAAATACTAAAATGAAAAAACCACAACATATTATACAATAAACTAAGTGACTCTAAGGTAATTACACACTGAAGTTTCAGAAATGTAGCCTACAGTTGTGTAAACAGAAGAGCTGGGACTAGGATCTAGGTCTTTTTTTTTTTTTCCTTTTTCTTTTGTCTCCCACAGATTATTTCCTTAGTTCAAACCTTGTCTGAGAGTTTATGGTTTGATTTTACTGTTTGAAACTGGGTGTGTTTTCTTTCCTGACATTTAGGGATTTTAAAGAATTGGAGTGCTGAAACAAAGGAAATAGTGAAAAGCATTTCCTCGGTAGGGCCTCCTCATTGTTCAGTGACGAAATAAGTCCTAGTGAAGGCTTGCTGTTCACGCCTGTGCGGTGGCGACTCCCTGTACATTGGAAATGTGTCAGTGGAAGGGGATGCTGTGAGAAATGTGCAATTGGTCAGCTCTGCTGTTTATAAGCTGTGTAACACAAAGCTGGAACCTTGGTTTGATTCACAAGGAAAGTAGGGCCCAGAGAATAAAGTGAGTTGCCCAGCATCACACAGCCAGAGTCGCACATCTGGGATTAGAAATTAGGTTTGATTCGCAGCCTAAAACTATTTTCACCTACTTTTTAGCTTTGTTGCTTAGAAAAATCATTAAGATAATAGCTCAGGGAAATAACCCACCCACCTCCTACTCCTACACACACACACTGAAAACCTGTTCTCTGGTACTCAGGGTTTTTAGTCCCTCTGTCCCTCTAACACTTCAGCAGTGTTTTCTTGTTGGTGCCTCTCCATCCCCTCCGTCTGTGTCTGGGTCAGTGCAGCCATGTCTCTGTGGAGGAGACAGGCAGCACATGGAAGGTGGCCTCCACACTGGTTCTTACTCTGTTTCTTTATGGACAGGCCTTTTTCTACTTGCAAACCCACAGTAGTGGCTCCATGACTATGTTTCCTGCAACAGCTGTTTGGGGCTCTGTGCCTGGGGGCACACTCGAAGTAAGTGTGTGCCGCCCCGTGTGACAGTGAGAGATGGTTAATCATATACAACCCACCAACAGTGGGCCGCCTTGTAATTGTTACAGGGCCCTTTCAATTTCTTGCAATTTCCTTTGTCTCAGCAGTTTTGGTTGCATCCTGAAAACTGTCAGGCTTTCTTGTTTCTGTAAGGACCTGACAATTCCGGCCTCACAATGCGGCTTAAATTGGACCAGCTGCTGCCTCAATGGAGCAGTCTGCCCATCTCCAAGGCATTAAGCCCAAAATTATTTCGAAAATTGAAGCCTTTGACTTGCTCTGGATTAATGTGATTAAGCAGGGCTTGCTTTAATTTGTAGCCATCTCTTCCTTTATTAATAACATCTCAGCAATTGGAGCAGCATGTATGTATGAGAGACAACAGAAAGTTAGGTTGATTGCAATTTGTAAGAAAAGTCTTTAATGTTTCAGTAGCAACTGATACAGGCTTCAGTTGTGGGCAGATTTAGATCTGCTTGTTATTCTTAATTTTTTTACAGAAACCTAATAAGCAAATGAGTCCTCCCTCCTTCTCTCCCTTTGTCCCCATGCCCCTGAGGTCTGCATTGGATTTACAGCTCCCTTTAAGTAATAAAGAAAGGATTTTTTTTTTCATCTGAATTATATCAGCTGGTGATATCTGGAAGAAATATCCTTCAGGGTTAAGAAAGGTAGAATTAAAAGGGATTTGATTTTTTTTTTTCTCAGTATAATTGACAGTGTATAGCCATAATGATGATTAAAAATAATCCGTTAGCTTTTCTAAATAAGAAAGTATATACCTCATTACTTGAGACCTAGATTTTTACAATAACTGTGGTGGGTGATAGTGGAAGAAGTAAGGGCAATATTTTTTAAATGTCTTTAATAATAATTTTTTAAGCTCATTGAAATTATTCTTTTACAATGTATCTTGGCCAATTTGAGATCGTATGAATTCAAGGTCACATCTCTTTCCCACTTAGTATGACATAGCTAATTGAAAGTATAGTTTAAGTATTTTTCTTAGGTTAAGTTTGACTTCCTTCTATACTAGCAAAACCAAAGAACCCAGGTGTGGAAGTCAGCAAACCTGGAGTTTTTCTACTTTTTTCTCACCAACAGGCTGTGTTATTTTGGTAAAGTGACTCAGCTTCTCTGTGCCTAAGTTTCCTCATCTATAAAATGAGGAAATTGAGGAGAAAGCTTTGTAAAAGCCCATCTAGTCCTATTATTCTATAGATCCAACTCCTATGGTTTCTTACCCCATTAAAAAAATATGATTCACTGGGTCTAATTTCAGTGTTATCACCTTGCTTTTCTCCTTTACAAAGTGATGAGTATAAATGACCAAATTTACTGATGTCTGGGTCAAATCTGGTTATTTCTGTAAATCAGGGAGCCTCAAATAACTCAGTATCATTGCATGTACTTTTATTTGTATCTAAAACCCCAGATGTTTTCCTTCCCTATTGTTTCATTTCATACACACATAAATCAAGATTCCTTAGTCCTGTTTTATTTGAAGGTATATGTCTAAAAATAATCATTAAAAAAACTTTAAAGATGTAACAGGATTTAATAGAGACATATTTCATATAAATAAATGGTGATGTTATTTATAGTTCTTTGGCTACTTGACATAAATTTTGTTTGCATCAAGAACTCTTCAGATGAGCAATAAAAACCCACATCGAGGAGTAATACATATTATGCCAGGGACAAATTATAAAACCTTTTCCCATTTCCTCTTGCCGTTTTGCCCGATATTTTGATATAACTCTGATGTCCCCTGCCTTGTCAAATATGTTATTATCAGTTGAATCTTTCATTTATTCATTCCCTAGATCTCACTTTCAAAAATGCTTTGTAGTGGTATCCATGGACTAAGGGAGGCTGAGCCTGAGAGCCAGGTACAGCAGAGGGTAGCCCCTTGGTTGAAATCAGAGGATGTGCTGCGTTCTCCCTTTGGGGCTCTGTCTGAGACATCTGTTCCCTAAATAACTTTACTACACAAGAGGCAGCATACATCTGCTTCTTGACCTGGTTATGCCACTGTCTATGGGGTTGGATGACATGCTATAACAAATAAACCCCCAAAATGTGCAGTGGCTCAAACACAATACACATTTACTTGTTCATGTAACAGCCAAAAGCGAGCATTCCTGGTCTGTGGACAGCTTTCCTCACTTGGCGATTTAGGGAGCTAGACAGCTTCCATTTTGTGGTTCTGCTATCCCTAAAACCCTATTGTTATCTATATCTAGCCTATCAAATGGACACAGATTGCATGGAGAGAGTAGACCTACTACTTAAAGGCCTTGACTCAGAACACACATCACTTCTGCTCACATTGTTGGTAGAACTCAGTCACGTGGCCACCCTATCTGTCAGGAAGTTAGGAAGCGCAGTGAAGATGGGCTTCTGAAGATGCAGAAGTAGCTTTCTGGAGAAGAACTTGCAGAATCTGCTACAATCCATATGTCCTTTTCAGCTCTGTCTTCCTGTAATTCCATGGTAACTCCTGGAAGAAAGTGCTGAAATGGTTATCATTTGTGAATGCAGCGCTTTATGGAGCTTTGGACATTTCAGATGTTTTTTTTTTTTTTTTAAGTTGATCTCCAAGGACCTAGGCATCTCCAAACCCCCCTTTGACTAATTTGACTTCTGGCTTGCGCCTTTGAAGTTCACTGGAACTCTTAAGTGTTATTGACACCATTTGGATAGTAGTCAGACGGGGCATTGTAGTGGTCTTGTGAGCATGCTCAGTAACCAGAATAGATTTTTGCCTTACATTTAAAATAATTTCTTCCTTTGGTGGTTTAGTTTTGTTTGTTTGTTCATTTGTTTTTAAGGGCATTTAGGTCATTGATTATGTGGGGATCATGCTGTTGTTTTGTTTTTCTTATTTCCTACCATAATTCTTTCCAGGCTCTGCTAGTAAATGGCTACATGATCTTGGGTATCTGTTTGAGCCTCTGGGTCTTCATTAGTAGAAATAGGAATACTTACTCTCACCTTGATGGATGGAGTGATTTTGATTAAAGTACACCAAGTGACTTGTATGTCAGCTACTCAACATAACTCTGTTAAAAGAATTAATAAATATAAAACAGCTGGCTCTCTAGACACATGGGTGAAAATAGGGAGAGAGTATAAACATTTATTAGAAATAAATATTGTTAGAGGTTAAGAAACCAGTCATATCAAAGCTAATTCTTACTGAGAACTCAGCTTAAGCATTTCCTTTTTTTGGGTACCCATCCCTGACCCCACAAGTTTGGATTCAACATCTCCCCATGTGCTCTAACCCTACCCTGTATCCACACTCCCACTGGGCACTCATCTACTATATTGTTATTGCTGATTTCTGCCCCTGACTCTGTGACTGCATAAAATGTTTTTTGTTTTCTGCTGTATTTCTGGGCCTAATAAGGTAGAAACATATAAAATTGCCATTTTTTGTAGTAAAATATGGTTGGATATTAACAATTTCATAAGGTTGAACCTAATCCATAGGCGGCACAAGATATCATGTTGGTTATAGAGTGATGTTTGACACCTGAATGTGGGCTCCATATTACGTTTGAGTTTCATGCTATGTTAGCATCTATTATGCCGTTATTGACATTATAATATATAATGGAGTACTTAATGTGTATCTTTAGCTATTTCAAGTATCTATGACTCAGATTTTCAGGTGAACACATGCCTTAAGGGCAAGCTATTATCTGCTTTATTATGTATCTCCCACAATGCCAAATGGTTGTATACTAATGGTTGGTACTTAATATTTTCGGACTTGTCTTGAATTTGCTTGTTTTAAGTTATAGTTGAAAAAATGAATCTCATAATTAAGAAATGTTAAGTGATTCAACCATAATCCCAGGGTCTTTAACAAAGTTAATATTTGCCCTCAGTAGTTCATCTTTATTCCCGTGATGGTGCAGTTGCTTTAGATGTGTTAAGGATGTCAGGGTGATTTGACAGTATGTTTTCTTGCTCTAGACTTTTTTTGTGTTTTGTGTCATCAAGTTTCATTGGGAAGAAACACCAAATTTGGAATCAGACCTGGTCTGAGATCCAGTTATGTCATTTATAGACATGTGACCTTGGCACAGCCATTTAACTTTTGGCTATTTCATTTGCTTCATTTGTAAAATGTCTGCTTTACACCATTGTTGTGAGGATTTAATGAGATCCGATATGTAGATTAAGTAGGATACTTTTGGCAGCAAGTAACAGAAATCTCAACTAAAATTGGCTTAAAAATAGGAACGTGTACTTTTTTACATAGCTAAAAGTCAAGGAGTTCCAGGATAGTTAATTCAGTGGCTTGAAAAAAATCATCAAGAATTCAGGTTCCTCCCATCTTACTACTCTGTCATTCTCAGCTTTGGCAGTGTTCCTCATTGTCCCTGGATGGCTGCCACAATTTCAGGCATCCAAGTCCTCAACTTCAGTATCCACTGTCAAGAAAAAGGAGTTAACACTCCATTTTTGTGTCCTTTTGTAAGGAGACGAGTTTCCTAGAAATCTCTCAGAATATAGCCCTTTATATCTCTTTGGCAAGAATTGTTTCCATGCCTGTGCCCAGACCAGTCACTGAAAAGAGAAATGCAATGGCCATGAAGAGTTAGAACAGTTAAAACTTACCCTGGTCCATCAGAGGGGCCCAGCCTACCCACAATTGCCTGACCACCTGACTCTTAAACCAAATTGGTATTCTATAAGCAAGGAAACTAGGGGTGGTGCATAACTGTTGGGTAGATAGTAGAATGATCAAGTTTATCTCACTCATTATTATAGACTCAATATAAGATATGATTTGCTAATGGATAAATAGCATATATAAAAATTGTTTCTCAGCATTTCTGTGCATACTTTTACTTTCTAAAATAATCAATAAACATGACTGTTTTACTGCAAAATAACTGTAAAATGAAACCTATAAATCAAATGTATGAGTTAACCTTTTTTATCAGTCTTTCCTATCACTGAAGAATAAATTATGTGCATTGTTAAAACACATGCATACAAAAGTTCCTTCAACACCTGCGTGCCATTCTGTGTATTTGTCAGTGCGGGTGCTGTGAGGGGTACAAAGTCCACAAGACATAGCTATTGTAATTTAAGTAGCTCATCATCTGGTGGAAGGTTCTGAGGTTCTGAGGACCACACAACAGATCCAGGTGGAAAGCTCTGAGAACTCAGAGGTGTGAGAGGGGATTTCTGTCTGAGAATCAGAAAGGTGTCATGTGAGAGCTGACACTGGGCAGATCGAGGGGTGAGGGGGAGGAAGGTGAGTCCAGATCTAAGTACAGAGTGAGTGTGAGGAGCAGTGTTATGAAGTGGTGGGAAAGTCTAACAAGAAAGAAAGATAAAGGTAAATGGTACACACACAGCATAACTGTAATATTCTGGCATTGACTAATAAAAATCCATCAGTTGATTTGAGTTTTCATGAGTTTCTCCATTTCTCCATGGACCCCAGGTTAGTCAGGCTCTCAAAGGCCTGTGTATTTAGAATTCAGTTTAAGGAACATTCAGTGACCGTCTGCTTGGGGTCCAAAGGCAGAATGAGACTTAGTTCCTACCCTTAAGAAGGTGGGGAACCCTGGGTTCCTCCATCAGCTAATCCCAGGCTCCACCATCCCCTGGCCTCTAGGATTAGTCTAAAATTTCTCCCTTCAAACAGGCTAGTTCTTCTGCTTTGTTACACGGGAAGCAGGAAACAGCAACACTCTGGGGATAAATGATCCAGACCGAGTGAAGGGAGACTAAAACTGTAAGAGAAGCTGTGGAGGGCCAGCCTGGCGCACCCCTTTGTTGGCTTGTATCTGGTTTCTGTCTCTCAGTCACTTCTGCTGTTAGATTTGTCCATATCATATATAGGACAGTGGGCAGTGGGAAAGTAAAGTGGAACTGGAAGTTAATTCTACTCGCTAAAGTCAGCAGAGTCCAGAACCTAGAACAAAGGAGGTGGTGCCAAGCCTCATGTTCTGTAGGGAGATTTTCAATCACCTTTATAGGAGATTCTAGGAAATTGAACAATGCTTTATACCAGCATTAGACAGAGGGGGTTGGAAGAGTTGAGAAAGAGGATTTCTCTGGAGTTGTTGGAGAATGAGGCACCCCAACTACCACCCGATACCTAACAAGAGCCAGCGAAGTGGTATTTTAATGTCACCTCAAGCCAAGGGAAGGAGGCCCCAAGGAGAGCTGCTGGAGAACTTAACATCTGCTCCTGGAATTCAGGAAATGTAAGGTGCGTAATTCCTACCCATGGAGGATGAAGGCTAAGGCTATGGCAAGAGCTGCCTGGAATGGAAAGAAGACATAGCCAGACTGAGCTCTAGTTGTGTCTCCACCATGGCAGGGAAAGGGTATGTGTTTTCCGGAATTGGACTCTGTGCTAAAGAGCCAGCCTGGGATCTTTTATAAAGTCTCTCTCCCAAGAGGACCATTGGAGACACACAGGGATTCTTATAGAGAATATCTGTGGGGTGGATTGCCGGAAGCCCAGAAGTCAGGCATCAGGTAGAACTACTAGCTGGAGCAGGCAGAGGAAAGGCCTTGCCCACCTCCTATGAGCTGCGGCCAGAGGTTCTCAGAGGGAGGCTACCCCAGACACCCACAAGATACCCAGTGAAAAAAAGAAGTTTTAATTATTCACCTACTCCATACAGAGGGAACCCCGATACCAGATGTATTAATTTCCTAGGGCTGCCGTAACGAAGTACCACATACTGTATGGCTTACACAACAGAAGTTAATTTTCTTATAGTTCTGGAGGCTGGATGACTGAGCTCAGCCTCAGCAAGGTTGGTTTCTTTTGAGGCCTCCCTACTTGGCTTGTAGATGGCCATTTTCTCACTGTGTCTTCTCTGTGTCCTAATTTCTTCTTTTTGTAAGGACACTAGTCATATTGACTTAGGGACCACCCCAATGACCTCATTTTAACTTAACTATTTTTTAAAGACCTTATCTCAAAATAGTCATATTCTGAGGTATTAGGGGTTAACAATACACAGTGCTTCAACACATGACACAATTCAGCCCATAATGCAGATTACAAACGTCATCTACCGTATAAGGCGGAGCTTTCTCTTCCCTATCTTCTCACTCTGGTCCCAGCTGTGGAGGGGTCAGAATGACAGAAAAGGAGGATAAAATGACAAAAGAACAAGCCAACCACTTCCCCTTCTCTCACTCCAAGCTTTCTCTCCCTTGTTACGAAGAGGAGTTATAATGTTCTCAGAAAGCCATCAGTGGGAGGTCTTCAGGCCTCACCGGCTGTGAGCAATACAACTCCCATCTCAAGGTCTGAGTGTTTAATTAATCCAGTCCTTCCATAGGCACCATCTGTGGTAGAAAAATACATAGTTCATGTTAGGGTTTACCACAAAAGGCAATCATATTTAACTTCCTAGCAGACACCCTCCAAGAGTCTTTGAACAACCTCTAAGCCAGCTTTTGAGTTTTATTATTTACAAGACTTTTGAAGAGTAGCTTTTAATAGAATAGAGAAAAAGAGGTTTGAATCATGGCCTCTATAATGAAAATGATTATTTTCAGTTCTAGATCGACACAGTATAACTTAAAAAATTAGTAGACTTGTAATTAACTGTGTACTTGTATGTATACTTAAAGTTAAATGCTTAGGTGAGGTGTTTGGGATAACTTTTTCTTAAAATGAAAAGTAAAGGTTAATATCCGTGGTTTCTTTTAATAAGAGCAGACGTAAGGCTGATATTCCAGGGACATTAGGTGTTTCTTTTAAAATAAGATTAAATATTTGATCCATGAAAGGGATTATATAAAGTGAATTAAATTGAATTAATAAAAGGAACCCATCACTCCACTTAATGTCAGAGCCCTGGGCTTACCCCTTCCCGTTGTGCCCCCAGGCCTTCTTCCCAGTGCTGCCCGCTCTCTGAATGTGATGTGTATTGTTCCTTTGGTTTTCTTTGTAGTCTTTCCACATGTTTGTGTATCCCAGAGCAATGTATTACTTAGTTTTGCCCGTTTGGACCATTCTATAAGTGGTATCGTACTGTACAGATTCTTGAATGAATTATTTTTTGTAGTCAACATTTAGTTCCTGTGATTCACCCTAATTGAGCTACATAGCTTTAGTTTATTACTGTTTTCTTGGTGAGGGTATTTTATTGGATGTCTATGCTGCAATTTGTTTTTCAGTTTCCTACAGATGAATGGATATTGGGTTGTTTCCATTTAAAAAAAATTATAAACAGGGCTGCTTTGTGCATCCATACACACATCCTGGTACCTATGTGTAAGAGTATCTTTAGACTCCTTATAGAATTTTGAGTTGTAGAGTATCTGCAGCTTATGATATCCAAGTTAGGATGGACCTCTTTTAGGGTCCAATTTTTTTTTTTATCCTACTAAGATTTCTGTCTTTTTCCATCTTGATTAAGGAGTTCTTTATATACACTGGATGCTAATCCTTTGACAGTTCTATATATAGTGAATATTTTTATCTCTGGTGGCTTTCTTCTTAAAAATTTTTTATTAGATCTTTTGACTACATGTTCTTTAATGTGGTTGAATTTGTTAATCTTTTTCTTTATGGTCTGTGCATTTTGTATCTTGCCTCTCCCTTTTTTTTTTTTCTGTTATTTTAAGAGCTTGTATAAGATTTGGATAATCTGTCTTGACTCTTCTGTAGAATTTACTTGTAAAGCCCTTGAGGCCTCATGTCTTCTTTTGGGAAGGTTTTTTTTTTTTTTTTTAAACTAACAGTCCAGTTTTTAAAATGGTTATTAAAGAGAATATAACCTTTCTCTTTCTTTGTGGGCCAGTTTTGGAAAGTTGTATTTTTCTACAAAATGTATTGACATGAAGTTATTATAGTTTTTTCTTGCCTTTTTAATCTTTGCTGCATCTGTAGTTATGTTCCCATTTTACTTGTAATATAATTTATTTGTATTCTCTTTTCTTGATCAACTTTTGGCCTCATCATCCTTTTCTACTGAACATTTATTTTATGTTTCATTAGTTTATGCTTTTAGTTTCTTCAAATATATTTGCATTATTCTACTGTTCTCTTTCTGATTTGTTATTTTGTTCATTGATCTTTTTACTTTTTGCTCCTTACTCATAATATAATTGAATTAAAGTTATAAATTTCCATCAAAGAATCACTTTTGCTGCCTCTCAATAGTTGTGATAGTAGTATTTTCATTATAATTCATTTTTAAGTATTCAGAATGTTAAACATGGATGACCCAGCAATTCTACTCTTAGATATATACCCAAGAAAAATGATAACCTGTGTCCACACAAAAGCTTAATCATGAATTTTTATAGTAGCATTATTTGGCTGTTCATAATAGTGAAAAAGTAGAAACAACTCAAATGTCCATCAACTGATGAATGGATAAATAAAATGTGATATATACATGCAATGGAATATTATTTGACAATAAAAAGGAATGAAATACTGATACATGCAGCAACATTATGACTTTGAAAACATTATCCTAAGTAAAAGAAACCAGTCACAAAAGACCACATAGTGTATGATTCCATGTATTTGAAATGTCCAGAATACAGAAATCTATAGAGAAAGAAATGAGACAGATTAGTGACTGCCCAGGACAGAAGGGATTGGAGGGTTTGGAAGAAAAGAGCTAAAGGGTATGGAGATTCTTTTTGAAGTAATGAATATGTTTCAAAATTGATTGTGGTGATGGTTGCCCAACTCTGTGAATATACTAAAGCCATTGAATTATATACTTTAAATGAGTGAATTGTATAGTGTGTGAATTTTATCTTGATAAAGCTGTTACCAAAGAAGAAAGCATTTTTTGCGGAAATTGCCAATAAATTATAATAGCTCTAAACTAGTTTAAATTTGTATCTACCAATTTTTATTCTCTGCTCCCCCTTACCTCTCCCATCTCCATCTCTTCCTTTTTCTCCTCCTCCTTCTTCTCTCTCTCTTGTCATTGGCAATGTTGAATAATAACGTTTACTTATTAAAAAGAATCTATTTAATGAAAATTAATGGAAAACATTGACATGAACATAATTTTTCAGCTTCTACTCTCATAGATAATTGTATACAAACAAACTGAGATGACACAACCTTGAGAATGTGTCAGTACTTGCTAACTAGCACACAAGGCTTAGACTATAATTTTGAGAAAGCAGGATTCTGAAGCAATTAAGTACAGTGAATGTAGGAGGAAGTAGACCATATATAACATACCTTAGAAAATGCTATAGATAAGAAATGGTCTTTAAGAGATGATTTCTGGCATGTGCCACAGGGGAAAATGGTATCAAATCTACACAATGACTGGGTTCTATGGAGTGGCTCCTCCGGAAAATTTCACTTTCTTCCCTGTGCCAGAGACCTTGACCCCACCCTGCCTGTGAAGTAGGAGACTGCTTTGTAAAGGGGCGCTGATCAAGACGACGGCCATTATCGAGCTGGGATCCAAACATCTGAAGCTTATAACCTAGCACAATGGCAAAGGCTTCTTATCCACATTTCTAATTATATATTTTTTTCTGCTTTTTAGATAAAGGGACAAAGGAATATGGGACTTACTTTTCAGGTTTTTCAGGCTGCTCTGAAGCGTTCTTTTTAAGATGGAGGGATGTAGTTTTGTTTAATAGCAGTGCTGTGAACAGGGTGTGTTCTTCAAGACCATCCTGCTGTGTACAATAGCATGCGGATGTCAGAGATACATTAGGAGCAGAAATAATTCATTTGTTATTTCTAATGAATAGTAATAATTTATAATTTATACTAATCAAAAACCTTTCATCCACAAAAACCAACAAGCTTTACACACATTATCTTCTCACCAACCTCTGATGTAAGTGTCTGGTAAGTACAATTATCTCTAATTCACAGAAGGGCCAAGATAGAGAACATAGTACAGAAATAGTTATTGAGGTATCTGCAGCTTCAAATTTATATTTTGAAAGTTACTTTGAACTTATTTTTATTAGTTATTTTGGTGGTTCAGGAATATAATTTATACTGACCTGTATAATGTATATCTACCAAGTTAAAATGATAAGATCCATTTTCCAGATATTTTTTCATATTAACGAAACTGGAGAACCTCATATTTGCCAGTGCCATTGCCACTGAGGGGGTAGATGTCCATTCTGTGCCCCACTGGTGTCCAGCCTAATGGTTTCTGCAGTCCCAGGTGTTAGAGTCCCATGGTGGCACTGTGCTTGGTGCAAAACTTTTAGCACATTCTAGTTTGTTCTCTAATCAATGAGTGATGGGGATGCAGATGAGGGTAAACCCAGAATAGTGGGGATGCAGTTTTAATGACTACCTCTGCCTCCAGACCCCATCACCACCAAAACAGTCCACACAGGGCTGCTAAGTTAGTCTTGAAACAACATAGCTCTTATCAACTCACTTTCTTGCCACCAAGTCTTTATTTTTGATCCTTGAAATTCAGGGTTCTCCATCAAAAGCATAGAAAAGCAGATTGCTTCCAATTCCTCTTTATAGTTGGTTGAGGAAAAGACTTGGGTTTAATTTAACTAACCTCCTCCCGCTCCCACCCTTGCCTGAAAAAAAAAATTGAGGTCAGTGCTGATCCTTAGAAAATGCACTGAGCTTGCAGACTACTTTTGAAGACAAAGGGAGGGAGAATCCCATTTTTAATTTCAGGAACTTCCTTAAACCTAGCCCAGAAGGCTTCGCCGAGAGCCCAGCCAGTTCAAATGATAGATGAAGACATATGTTCAAAGGCACATACGTTGTGTATTGTGTGTGTAACACCCAGACACACACACACACACACACACACACACACACACACACACACACACACACACACACAGCTTACTCTCTGCTTAGAAAGGTTTCTTACAGAAGTTTCTATTCCAATAAACCATGTGAGATGCATCCAGCCGTTCTCTTTGGTTCCAGTGATACACAGTGAAGCCTACATTTTGTCATATAAAAAACCTGCACATCATCATCAGCTGACTTCAGAGCTGTCTCCGTGTTTGGCGGAGGACCCTGTGTCCCTGTGAGTCCTGCAGCCAGAGCCGTTCTTTCCTGGGGGTGACCAGCGTGGCTGACTGCTTGTCTCCCAGCCACAATAGGACCCTTGGCTTTAGTTAGAATGACTAGAGTAGAAATGCCTTATCCACTGCTTTTCTTGGATGATAATTTGTTTATTAGGGAAATTAATTAAAGGGTGGGTAAATCATTAAAAAGAAAAAGTTCGCAGAAATCTAACTTTTTTAAAACTTAAATAAACATACCTTCTGGTGCCAACCTTTGGATTCGAGTCAATGTCTTTCTCTTGATGCTGGGTCCTTTCCCTGGAGAGCCTCCCTGTTCCCTTCCGAGTGCGGTGGGGAAGAGTGCACGGACTGGAGCCGGACGCTTCCCTCTGGATTCTGACCCCGCCCACTACTGGCGCTGTGATCTTGGTCATGCCTTTCAACCTCTCATTGCCTAACTGTCCTCATCTTTAAAATGGATATAGTAGTACCTCCCTTATTGGCTCTTCGGGGAGATTAAATAAGTCAATATATATGTAAACTGCTTAAAACTGTGCGTAGTACAGAGTAAGCACTAAGTGTTTGCCATTATTATTATCATCAGTTTCTAGTTTTACTTTCTTTAAAATCAAGTGTGGAGCATTCTGAGCACAGAAGTAATCTAGATTTTTATGATTTCTTCCTCCTCATTTTTTCTTTTTAGTTGTGGTGAAATATGGATAACATAAAATTTGCCAACTTAACCATTTTTAAGTGTACAGTTGAGTAGTATTAAGTTCATTCACATTGTTGTGTAACCATCACCACCATCCATCTCCATAACTTTCTTCATTTTGCAAACCTGAAACTCCGCACGCATTCAACAGCAGCTCCTCGTTGCCCCCTCCCTCAGCCCGTGACGGTCGCCCTTCCTAATCATATGTGGTGGTCTTGCCCACACCTATCTTGATAGCATTTTTGAACAACTTCTATTTATTGAGTTTTTCTAAAGCATTCAACTTAACTCTTAATAGAAACAAAACTCTATTTCTTTCCTTCTTGTAATTTCATTGTAAAATAATATAGGTCTAAACAGGCTTTGGAGCAAATACAGCTACCTTGGTGAGTGTACCCCTCAGCTGGTGGGAGCAGAAGGGTACAGGTGGACAGACAGCGTAGTGGGTGTTGTGGTACTGTGGGCATCCGAACCCTGTTTGCCAGAAGAAGTGCTGGGGTCAGTTTGTCTGGGCCATTGTATCCATCCTCTAGTTCTCCTTCTCTGCACCATGGTGCTTGTCATTTTCATCATCTGAAACATCCCCATTCTCAGCATTGGGTGTTGAAATCGCACCCATTTTTTGGTGTCCAGGTCAATGCACCTCCTCTAGGAAACTTTTCCTGTTTTCTTTCCAAACATCCGAAGCATTTACCTGTATCTCTCCAATGGCTCCTAACTTTCTGTCTTGCAT
>CM053512.1:20162731-20179015 GCA_028627145.1 Eidolon dupreanum
CTCTCTTTTCTTCTCACCAACTTGATGTAGCAAAAACTAATCATGTGAACCTGGAAAAGCTGAAGGTCACATTTCTCACATGGGATGGAAAGCTGTGACACAGGCTGATTTATCTTAGGGTTCTCTTTAAAAACACCTGGTTCTATGAAGCTGCAAGGCTCTAGATGACTGACTATAGAATGCCTGACTTTTCTGCCTCCAGAACACTCCTTTAAGTCTCTCCTGGGATGTTTTGTCTTCTAAGGAATGACTGCCCATAATCTACCCCTCTGCATTCATTCACCTTTCTTTGTTGTCATTGGGTGAGGTGACACTGGGAAATGCTTAGGGAGGACATTCATTCTTTTCATTTTTCCTTTCAAGATATTTTTGAACAACAGTGTGAAACCACTTATAATGCTGCTGTGAATTGTTAACAAGCACGTTTGCACATCACATCTATTATGCTATTTGCACGAAGTTCTATGAAGAAACAGCTCGAAGTATTTTTAAGATATAGCCTTTTATCTCTGGAAGCACCAGAAAGTATTTGCAGATTGGTCTTGAATCAAATTAGCCTAGCACATTGGTGAGTTCCTGGAGGCATGAGCATTTCTGTAAGTTGTTCCTAGCCCCCTTAATCCTTTTGATCATTTGCACTGTGTATTTTTACACAGGGTCTTGTACTTTGGAGAAATAAAATAAGGAAACTTAAAGGTGAGTTTGATGAGGGCTTCTCTACATTGTTTGTCAATGCAGATGGATTTTGAATTTTAATGGTAATAGTTTCTTTTAAACAACCAAGCTTTTTTAAACCTCTCCACAAATAATGTCAGTGCTCAGATTATGTCTGAAAGTGTTTGCTGGTGAGTGGAAATTTTTCCTGACCCCTTATTGCTGCCACAAAAGAAGAACCTAATCCTGGAGAACTGTTCTGACAGCCTGGATGTCAATTACCCTACAGCTGTGTTTTTTTTATCTGGGCCACTGCCCATGTGACATTTGCTGTCATCTGGTGGCTTCAGGCATCTACCTTCAGAAGCCTGGCTCAGGGTCATAGACTGAGCCCGAGCTTCACCTCTGGATAAAACTTGGTTGACTCTTCACTGGATCCTGCCACTTACTGGTATTGTGTGAGAAAACTTGTGGAGAGGCCTCAGTTTCTTCATCTGTAAAATGGGGTCCACATCTCATAAAATTGTTGCAGGCAATATTTGTATGCCCATTTTCATAGCAGCATTATTCACCATAGCCAAAGGTAAAAGCAAATCAAGTGTCCATTGCCAGATGAGTGGATAGACCAAGTATGGTATATACATATAATGGAATATTATTCAGCCTTAAAAAAGGGAAAAAATTCTGATAGATGTTTCAACATGGATGAACCTTGAGGACATTATACTAAGTGAGATAAGCCAGTCACACACACACACACACACACAAATACTGTATAATGCCACTCAAATGTGATACCTAGAATAGTCAAATTCAAGAGACAGAATTAGATTGGTAGTGGTCTGGGGCTAGGAGGAGGAGGGAAATGGGGAGTTAGTGCTTAATGGATACAGTTTTTCAGTTTAGCAAGATGAAAAAAGTTCTGGTAGTGATGGTAGCACAACGATGTGAACGCACTTAATGCCACTGAGCTGTACACTTAAAGACAGGTAAGATAGAAAATTTATGTTATGTGTATTTTCTACAACAGAAAAAAAAATTGTTGTGAGCATTAAAACACATCAAATAGGTAAAGTGCCCACCATTTTGTCAGTATGCAGTAAATAATAACAGCTTTTACTAGGGTTAGGACATTGTATTTTAATGGTTACATATATTTCACCATGTGATTATACCAAAATTCCTTTATTTATTTATTTTTTTCATTTGACTTTTGGCTTTCTTATAGTATGCTACCATTATAATAATGATGGAGTGAATTTTTTTGTGTATTTATGTATGTTTTCCATTATTTGCAGTTATATCTTTGAGATAGATTTGCTGACCACTTAGGGTGAATTATCTTAATCTTTGTGGCTCTTGCTACGTAAACCAATGGGGTTTGAGGGTTGTCATTCACCCTGTTACCAGCCACGTAAGGAAGCCAGTTTTATAGCACTAGGTATACTTTTAAGCTGTTTTACAAAATGCAATAAGAGATGGTATATTAATGTTTCAATATGTGTTTATTTCCTTTTATCACTGAAAATGTTGAGCATTTTTTGTCTTGATTTACATTTATTTTTTTCCTATGTGTATTGCCTGTTTATATCTTTTGCCTGTATTTCTAGTGTGGTTTCAGTGCCTTTCTTGCCAAATATATTTGTCATGTTTGTAGCATATCATTGCCATTTTTAATATTTAGAAGGCTTAATTCTTATGTAGTTAAATAATTCCTTTAAACATTTCAGAGTACAAAATGGCAATATTTTAAAGTAGATAAATGGTTTTATAATAATCATGATTATTAATATATTTTCTTCCTATAATTCCCCATCATTTTCTTCATATTAGTATAAAATTTGCTTCAATGCTTAACTTAGATGACTACAGTATTTGAATTAAAATTATGTAGACTGATTAATAATAAAATATTAATAATTCAATATAAAAAGGACATTATAAAAATTAGAGCAAATAAGAAATTAAAGTTATTAATAAACATGACTTTTTTCTCACTAATAATTAAATTCGTTGAAGATAAAATGTTAGTATTGCAGCTATAAATTGCTAATGATTAAAAACATTGTAAGAGTGACTGAGACTGGCCCTCACTTATGCTGCCAGTGGGGAGAGGAAATTGGGTCAACTTTACTGAATAGCAGTTTGGCACGAGGTATCAAGAAATTTAAAAATGTTTATAAACATTGATTTAGAAATGCTGCTTATATAACTATGGCTTTGAAGCAGCCTCAGAAATGTGAAAAAATATTTACATTCACTAAATCACTAAAAATAGATTTAGTCTAAATGCCCAATGACCAGGAATGATTGGGTAAATAATAGTACAACCTTATTTGGAGTGTTATATGAACATTATAAATGACATTTAAAAAATTTTTTTTCAGTGATATGGGGAAATACAATATGCTTGTAAGTAGAAAAAGCATGATGCAATGGTTGCAATAAAACAGATTTTATGTGGTGATATGCATGTGTGTGTGTATGTATCTCGTACATATTCAGGAAGAGATGTGTAAAAAAACATTGACACTACTTATGTGGTAGGAGTATAGGTGATTTTTATTTTCTTTTTTATATTTCCACACATTTTCTAAGCTTCATATTGCTTGTAAATTATTGTTTCTACAATCAGAAATAAATTTTAAAAAAAGATTAACGGTTGTGAACGGATTTCTTTCCTGTTCTGGATTTGTGTTCACTTCGCTCTTTGCTATGATGTATTGGATAGAATCCTAGACAGTAAATCAAAAGGTACTTTTTCTGTTTATGGTCCAGAAATTTATTAGCTATGCAACCTTGGGCAAATTTAACCTATTTGTATCTCGGTTTTCCCATTTGAAAAATAGAGATCTCTGCCTTCCCTGTCTATTCCATTGGATAGTTGTGAGAATTAAGGTGAGATTACCAACAAATGGGAAAACACTTTTGCAAATTAAGGTGCAAGTTCAAGGCATTGCCAAAACCACTGTGAGTTTTGATAATTTGCTGGAAGAACACACAGAATTCACTGAGAGCTGTTATCCTCACTTATTCAGCAGGGAAAAGAAAGAGAAGGAAGAAAAAAATCAGTCGAAGGAAGAAATGCACAGGGCAGAGTCTGGAAGTGTTCCAATACTTCTTTGTCTTCTCCAGTGCAGTCAGGATGTGTTACTCTCCCGGCATCCATGTGTGACAATATGCAAATATTGTCAACCAGGACATTCGCCCAAGCCTTGGTGTCCAGAGTTTTTACCGGGGCTTCATTACATGCATGTGACTGATTGTCCACATGGTTGAACTTAGTTTCTAGGTCACCTGTGTTACCCAAAGCCCCCATCTTTCGTCACATGGTTGGTTATCCCAGCATAGCCAGCTCTGACCCTATCACTGTTGGATCTGGCCAACCCTACTGGAAGTTTCAGCACGGCCAGCCCTGACCCTAAGACTATTGGCATGTCCAGCTCCACTCTACAGAAGGACACTCCAATCAGGTATGACATAGATTACCTTCCAGAGTAAAAAGGCAAAAGTCAGATATCTCTTTGCACAAGGCTAAATTCTTAACTACACATAAGGTGACCAAAAAGAGATGGAAAACAAATTTAAATGCAGAGATGATGTTATTATGGAGGGGTCTGTTATTTACTATGTTCTAACACTCTAAAATAAGGAAGGACATGAATTCCATAGGTACAAGTGGTACTGTGAACCCGCTTCACTGATTCACAGAACCTTGTGGACCACCTTTGAAAATGGGCGTGGGTATTGGAGAGAGACATTTGATACAGTAGTTGTCTACCACAGAGACGAATTAGGCTGAGAAAGCACTTACCGCCGCCCCATTGGGGGTCTGAACCTGACCCTTGCATCAGTGTTGGCAGCACAGCGAATTATCCCTCCATTAGTGAATTTATCTAATGTGAGCAAGTTACAAACCTGCTTTTTACAGGTGTCTCTATCTGGCATCATCTTACTCTGTATTGCAGCTGAGCTCAGTACATATAGTGTGGGGTAAAGATAAAAATAAATTGTCACACTCCCCTTTGTGCAGTTTCAAATCTTGAGCACTATATCAGAGTAGATCCAAAAGATTTTGTAGGGTGAGATTGGAAAAATGAAAACTCGAGTTTGTTTTCTCATGAAATTAAAAAAAAAAATTAGAATACAGTGGAGCAGTCATCATCCTCAGGAAGCTTGCTAGAGGATAACTGTATGCTTTTATGGAAAAAGAACCAGTTACAGAGACTTAGAATGGAACCATTAGCAAAAGGACAATTATGCTCCCACCGTTCTTTCAGCATGAAGAATTTTAGCCTTGGTCTGGTGGGTTTTTTGTGAAACAAATAACTTGTAATAAATTGATGTTGTCAGTAAATTTTGGTTGTATGTTCTGTTTCTTTCAAGGAAAAACTGGCCATGCAGAAGTAGTTCGAGTGGTGTACCAGCCAGAACACATCAGCTTTGAGGTACTGCTCAAGGTCTTCTGGGAGAATCATGACCCGACCCAAGGTAGATGAGTGAGCCAGTATTTAATTATCTTACTAATTACAGCTGGGATAATTAGTGTTTGAGCTGCATGGAAGAGATGAACCTTGAAATCACACAGGAGCTCAAGAATATGATTGCAGACATTTATTGACAGAGAAGAGGAGGGGCGGGGGAGAAAAAGGGTGAGAGAATAAAGGCACAGCCACAGTCTGTACCCCTCCCCCCTTTACAGCTGTCAGGGGTGGGAAAATTCCCACAGAGAAAGAGCCAGACAATAGAGATTCGTTCACCTTTGATTATTGCATTATTCCTCCTTAATGCAGTCCTTTGTCTACAAAATTAAAGTGTCTTTCTAGCAGCTCCAAAGTTTTCCTGATTTATGGTTCCTTTATTTCACTGAATTTAGTCTTTCTCATCTTTTGACGTTATCAGGTTTTTTAAAAAAAAAGTCTGTAGGTGATAAAAAAGAACATAAAGGTAAAATGCAGTATTCAGTGGGTCCACAATGCTTGCGTTATGTTTTTTTCATTAACTCTTTATTACAACTCATGCTCTTATAGAAGTATATGTGGACTTAGGTATGTTAGCTTATGTTATTTAAATATTTCATTTGTCTTCTTTGGAATTTGTTATATGGAAATATTAATATATTTGAGCTATAAACAATGGTGGCCAGAAATTTTATTGAAGGCACATACAAGCAAAAATCCTATGTTGGCAGATATCATTGTAATATTTGATAATGGAGCAATTTCCAGATTTCATCCTAACAGCCTTATAAGCACTGTTTTGCCAACAATATGATCGGATATCATGAAGCTTATGAACTGAAAAGTCCTATATAGTAGTTGTGATTTAAAAAACCCTGTTCATTTCATAAACAACCTATTTATCAAAATATTTCCCTTAGGTGTCAGGTTTCTGTGTGGCGAGTATGCCGTGTTGACTGTTCCCTGATGTGCGGATGTGTTTTTCCAAATGTTCATTGTGTTTTGTGGTGGAACCTTAGTATGACTCAAGCAGCACAGGTTGGTGCGTCCTGAGTTCTGGTTCTGAGAACCACCCAATGACAGGGAGATTTGCCAGAGTGCAAAGGTCAGAGCCAAGTCAAGAGTTGCAAAATCATAAAGGAGTCAGGGTCGGGCAGGCCCAGGGCCCAGGCACGTCCACCAGGGATGGCGAAGGTCTGGGAAGGAGGCCAGGAGCAGGCTTTTCGTTATAGTAAAGTTTGGTTTGATGTGGGAGGACGAGTCACAGGCGTGTAACCCAAGCAGGAACAATTAGTCCTTCCCTGGGACTGTCGTATGAGAGAAAAAAGTGTTCTCACTTTGCCGAAGTGACAGTGCTGTGAATGTGGAAAGAGCCCGACCGTGGGAGAAGCAAGGGAGGAAGATGAGCAGAGACACTGAGAGGTGAGCGATGGGAAGAGAGAAGCTTCAGGACACGCTGAGGCTCTGAGACTCGTTCCGGCAGCTCTTCCTTCCCTTTTGAGAACTCTCCTTGTAGCTTTCCGAGCCATGAGAGCTACTAGATATCCTCCTTTTTTTTTTTTTTTTTTTTTTAATTTAAACCAGTTTGTTGGGTTTTTATTATTTGCAACAATAAAAATCCTGACTAATCCACTTATTCAACTTAAATAATCAGTGTGCTCATTGGGCTCATTTTATAGAGTAGCTGTTTATTAACCATGTGCATTTGGCTCTGCAAATCAGAGATCTTAAGCCATTTGGTTAATAGTTTTACCATTGACTCAGACATGGAGCGGAGGACACTAAAAAGCGTTTAAGACCTGTTAGTGGTTTGATTAGCGGGTTTCTTGATAATTCAGAATTAAGAATTAGGGTTTAAAATTTGGGATATATGGCCTGAGAATGTTCCAAAAACATTCCAAATGACTTGTTTGATGCTGATAACAATATCTGGATCCAGCCCTGCCTAAAGCTCACATTTATTTTCTTTCCCCTACACCTGCAGAGCCCAAGCTTCCTGACCAGGAAGACTGCTTCTAAGGATATATGTTTTCATGGATCCCCTATATGATATAGTTGGGCCTTTAGTATCTTTTTTAAAGCAAATAGATTAAAATGCTGCTATGAATTTAATCACACTTTGAACTGGATGCCTATTTTATTAGCCAACACAATGGCACATACCTCTGGAAAATGGAAATGCTTACATGCATGATGCATTCTACAGCTTCTAGGACATGTCTCCTGCACAGTCAGATCTGTGGACCTCTTGCAGTAGCCCCAGGCCTTCCCAGAGGACTGTGGCCACAGATGGGGACTGCTCTAATGCACTCCTGAGGGAGCAGTGACCTTCTGGCTGAGGCTGCTAGTTGATCCCATATTAATTTCCCCACTTCTATAGTATTAGAATTTTAGCAGGATATGCAGCTACCAATCAAGACTAAATTTGATCAGACTACTTATAGCTAAGTATGGTCACGTGTCAAAATTCTGACTCCCAGGGTATGAGTACAATTGATCATGTGCAACTTCTGGGTCGTGTGCACTTAGAAGAAGGGGTGTTCTCTTCCTCGTCCTCCCTTCACACAAGTGGCATGTGGTTGTGGTGGTGAACCATCTGGACCACAGAGATGAGGACCTCACCCTTATGACTGAGGAGCTACAAGATAGAAGGTTCTAAAGTCACCATCCAGGCTGGACTCTTTATGCAGGAGAGAGATATACTTTATTTTGTGCTTTTAACAGGTTATTATGGAGAGTGGACTGGGAAAAGGCAGGACAGGTAGGAAGCTGCTGTAGCAGCCAGATGAGAGATAATGATAGCTAGGAGCGACATGGTCACGTGAAGACAGAACTGTCTTCTTTAAGCTGCTGTTATTTTGGTTCATTTTAGGCCTTTTATTATTATTATTATTATTATTATTATTATTATTATTTTGCAACAGCTGAACCTATATTTTTACTAAAGTAGCCTTAAACTATAAGCTGGTGATGAACTCCCAGTCATTCCTCTGAAGATCTTAATTAAAATGGTCCCCTAATTAAAACATCTTTAATGAAATCTGCTAAGAGTGTGCACTCTCGGGTTAGAGACGTGGCTTTAATCAGGTCTGCCACATACTAGCTGCGTGGCCTGGGAAAGGAACCTCACCTCGCCAGTTCTGGTTTCTGTCTTCACTTGACCACGTTGGCCCTCGCTATTATTATCTCTCTGGCAGCTACGGCAGTTTCCTACCTGTCTTGCCCTTTTTCAATTCACCCTCTATAATGACCTGTTAAAAACACAAAACAAAGTATTTCTGTCTACTGCATAAAGCACTTTTTTGGTTGTCCACCTTTAGGGGTACAGGCTCTTTACAAGGACTGGCGTGGCCAGGGACTGGCTGATTAGTGCCTATTTCTCCAACTTCAGCTCCTGACTCTTTTTTCTCCTCCCCAACCCTGTTCACTCCATTTCTAGAAGACTCGAGTGTTTTCTTGCCCACAGTTCTTGGTGCGACTGGCTCCTCCCTTTCCTTCAGCTTAAAGTGTTGTGTCCTCTGAGATTCCCTGACCCACCCTAAATAAAGTAGTACTCCCCAGCCCTCACTCCAAGATTTCTCTATTACTTCATTTTCCTTCCTTCCTACCACTTATCACAAGGTGGAATGATCTGTGTATTTGTTTATTAACTATCTCCTCTTCTAGAAAGGAAGCTTCATATTAAATATTTTCTCATTGAACAAATGAACAAATGAACCTCAGTTTTCCCATCTGTAAAACAGTTCCTGTCCCATAAGTGTGTGTCAGGATGTATGAGTGGATATCGTCTGTTGGGCAGAGCCCAGTGCAAGGCAGAGAGTAAGGATGCCATATATAACAGCTACTGCACTCATCCTGTCTATGTAAGAGCTGTATCACAAGCTCCTGTTTGTTTGCTTTGCTTCTTCTTGAACCCCTGTATTTCTCCACTTTTTCTCTATCATTTTTCTCCAGCAAATGTTCTGAATATTCCTGATCATTTCTTATACTTGGTTCATACCTTTTATCTCAGTCGGCTCCTCAACACCTTTCCCTTCCACACTACCCTCCCACATTTGTCCTCAGAAAGCCACATGTGGCTTGCCCCAGTAGGCCACACTATCTATGGTGTTATGTCTCATGGGGCCCCAGGACCACACATGTGGACTGCTGCCTTAGCCCTTAGAGACGTGCATAGGAGATTAATGCAGCTCCTCAGCCCTGGTTAGGACTAGAGCCCCCAAGGACTCTTCTGCATTCAGTGCCCTTTGATCCCACACCCCTCGCTCCCCAGTCATCATGAAACATCCCTCTAGGTGGGTTGTTCTCAGGAGGCCCCCAGAGAATCTCGGGTGGAATGGTTCATTCCATCTTGAGCAGGTTTGTTTCATAACCTCTTTCCAGGTGCACAGTAAAGGAGCGAGCCCCCGATGCTGTCTACTGGGAAACATTAATTGGAGAGAGAAAAATCCTATTTTCCTTTTGTTTCTCATCAAGTTGGCAATTAAGTGTGGTGTTCATATATTTGAACTTGCCAAATTAATATCTGAACTTCATTGTGCTGACCCTTTTAAGTTAGTTTTTCAAATAAGTCACCAGTTTTGAAGGACTACTTTTTTTTAGATCATGTACAAGGAATCATCTGCAAATAATTAGACAGTGGAAATTATATTGTATTGCTAATGAGCAGATGTGCATACTTATAGTGGAGGAACAGCTGCACACATATAAAATGCAAAAACGACCCAAACCCAGCATTATGAATTCTGAAAGGGACTTCATTCTTTTAAGAATTTCAGAAAAGAAAAAAATGAAACAAAGAATTTAACTGATTTTTTTTTATTAATTGTTCTTTCAGTTGCACTTTTCCTTGTATAACATTATCATACGTGAACATAGTATCTTTGCTATTTGCAAATGTGCTATTTGCACTTTCAAATCCCTCTCTCATATAATACTATAGAGCTTATATTTAACATTTTTCCTTTGCCTTTTTAGTGCTCTCAGGGTTTAAGGATTTGGTGCCTATAAACAGAATGAAAGACCCCTACTGGGTGTTTTCTCTGGACTGGGTATGGTCCTAGGTGCTTACATGCATTTGATTCTTAAAGTAACCTGTGAGTAAATGGTCTTAGACCCATTTTACAGATGAACAAACAGGCTCAGAGAAGTGAAGTGATTTGCCATGAGCCAGTTTGTGTATTATGGGACAGAGCTGGGATTTGGACCTAAGAGCACAATTCTAAACCTTGTGTTCTTTCCATCTATGGTATGTTGTCTCAAATTATTACATGATGCTGTCAACCAACAGCAAACACACCACCCCATGACTGAAACAGCAGCACATTCTCCAGTGAAGATAGTGTCCTCTTGAGCTCCTTGAAATATCCATTATGATTTTAAAATTCTATTAAAGATTTGCAAGATGAGGAAGTTCAAATAGGCTTTTGAAAACTTTCAACCAGGAAGAACTCTACATATTTTGGATGATAATGTTTAGGTCATTTAAAATTTGAATAAAGTGCTGAAATGATATAAAATCAATAAAAAGAATTAGAGTCAAAAGAACTGCATCACTTCACATAAAAGAGTACTAAATCAACTAAGAGCAAAATCAGAGCTGATAACACTGGCAGGAACTAGAATTTCCAGATGCTGGAAATGGCAGTCTAGGTTATTCAGATCAACTTTTAAAAGCAACTCAAAATGTAGGATAAAATATAAAAACATATTAAAAGTATCTCATCAAAAAGCTGACGAAATGACTAGGAATTACCAGGTAAAATTTGCCAGACACGTGAACAGAGGACTAAAACACCTTTGTTCTAGGGAATTTGCTAATCCTAGAAAAGCTGAGTTTTAGGGGTTTTATTAAGAATATAGCAGATACGGCCAACACAATTAAAGCACTTGACCTAATGGACAAATATTAAACACTGTATCCTATACCTTCTTATTTAAACGTGAAACATATACTAGGTCATAATGTCTCAATATGTTGCAAAGGGACTAAATCATGAAGATTATGTTTCTCTTACCAGAATGCAATTATGCTAAAACTACATATAGTATCTTTGGTATTTGCAAATGTGCTATTTGCACTTTCAAATCCCTCTCTCATATAATTCTATAGAGCTTATATTTAACATTTTTCCTTTGCCTTTCTAGTGCTGTAAGGGCTTAAGAGTTTGGTGCCACACAAATCTCCAGTTATGCATAATAATGCAATTATGCTAGGAAAAAGATATGCAGAAAATCCTCATATTAGAAAATGAGAAATTTTCTAAATATATTATGGATCGAAGATAAGGCAATATGGAAATTAAAATATTTTGAACTGACTGGTAATGAAAATACTACATATCAAAACTTATAGGGCATAGCTAAAGCAGTTCTTAGAGGGAAATATAGAGCCTTAAATTTATACATTAGAAGAGGAGAAGACTGAGCCAAGGATCTATCTCAAAAACTTAGAAAATCAACAACAAAATAAACTAAACAATGAAGAAGAAAAATAATAAAGATCAGAAATAAATGAAGTGGAAAGTAAATGCATAGTAGAGAATATCAATGAAGCCAAAAATTGATATTTCGAAATGGCTAATCAAATTGATAAAACTTTGATAAGTTGATCAAGGAAAAAATGAGAAGGCACAAATACCCAATATCAGGAATAAAAAATGGGATATCACTACAGATAGACAACTTTATGTCAATAAATTTGAAAAGTTGGATTAAAACATATTCCTTAAAAATATAACTTTAACAAAACTGAATAGGCCTATATTATAAGAAATTGAATCAATCTTTTAAAAGTCTCTCATAGAAAACCCTGCTAATTTTTAAACTCATTAGTGAGTTCTACCAACGTTTGAGGAAAAAATAATTGTTGTCTTTCACAAATCTTCTAGCAATTAAAGAAAGATGTACCCAGGAAAGACATGCAAAAAAATAGATTTAAAAAATATTTCCAGTAGATTTCTTTTAAAAAAGACAGACCACTCAACAGAAAGATGGACAAAGGACTTGGATAGTGGTGAGAAAACATATGAGATGATAGTCAATGTCATTATTAATCAGAGAAATGCAAATTAAATATCAAGCATAGTGACACAAAGTAGAAAGTCTGACATTAGCAGACCTTAATGAATTGGCAACCATTTAGTGTTCTAGGAACTCTCGTGCATTGATATGGCTGTGTAAATTGGTATAACTACTCTGGAAAATGGTTCAGCATCTAGTTAAGTTGAAGATTTGCAAACTCTATAAGCCAAGTCTATGTATGTACTCAAGATAAACTAAGACATGTGTAAAAGAGAGTACATGTCAAAAATATTCTTAACAGCCCTAAGCTGGTATTATTCATCAGCGGTAGAATGGATAAAATCAATGTAGTCTATTCATACAAAGTGATCTATTCATAAAATAAATATAATTTTGTTTATATAAATTTCAAAGACAGGAAAGACTAAACTGTTTTTTTTTCTGGATGTGTCTGTGTGTGTGACAAGGAAATTCTTGTCACAAAAATCAGGCATGATTACAAGTAGAAAGAGGGAGAATATTGCCATTATTAAGGACACGTGGAGGGCTCTGTTTGTTGACATAAGTCGTGGTTAAATGAATGCTCACTTTATGATAAATAATATGATAATAATATATAGCAACATATAAAACACTAATATTAATGGGAATACTTCCATAATAGTTATTTGTTTCATGTACTTTTATATATTTATGTACCTTTCTATAATCAGATCTAGAAATTATAAAGGTTAATATGTTGATTGCTACACCTGCTAATAGTATGAACGATGTCCATGATGAAGGACTAGCATTTTGAATGTATGTGCACGTGTGCTTGGTACTGATTCAAATGTAAACATCTTATAAATATCATTTACACGCCTAGTGTTCTGTGGTGGAGTACTTTGGCTGACTCATTGCTATAAAACTTTTAAGATTTGGATAAGAAATGGTGACATAGAATTTTAATATTTTGAAAGTGCTGTACATTTTATTAATAATTTGAACATTTCAAAACTCTTTATTTGGTAAAACTTGAAAGTTTGTAGAAAAATGGATATGGAGTCCTAGACATTCTAAGAAAGATATAGTAATAAAATATTTCCTTTGGCTAGCCATAAATAAAATTTTCCTTTTATAGAGCAAAATCTATACTAAGATAACTTTTTACCTTTTAGAAAGAAATCATCATGTCTTTTCAAAATTATTTATGATTATAGAAGTAAGATTTTCTCAATACTAAAAATCAAACCTTTCTTTTAGGTACAGAGTGACTATTTGGCACCTCAGTAATATAGCAATATTTCTTTATCTCTCTTGAGATGCATTGCATTAAAGAATAGAAAGAACATTGTGAAAATGATAGAGAACATGGAGTATTTCTTTTCAGATGAGAGCCACATAATGTCTTTTATAGCTTACTACATTCTACTTTATTTTTTCCCTTACATAATGTGTTATTTACAAATTGGGATAGTAGCGGTTAGAGCGTGGGCTTTAGAGTTAGCTAGTGTCAGATCCAGTACTGACTTTGGACAGATATTTCAACCTCTCTGTAAATATCAGTCTTATCTTCAAAAACACGAGTTTGATAATAATACTCCATATAGTTGGAGAATTGGATGAGTAACAATAAAATATAATGGCACATAGTAAAGGCTGGAATCATTAGCTATTTTATTAATCAAACAGTAATTACATTTGTTGTTAAGGTATGTTTAGTTTAATAGGCACGTAGTATGTGTATAACTGGGAAAACTGGAAGTATTATGTGGAATGATCAGATATGAGAAGTGAAAAAGATCAATTAGCTTTTCTTAACTAGTATAGATTACATTCTTTTTAGGCAGAAGTTGAAATGGGCCATCAGAGTTCTATTAAATCTGGACTGACCAGTTCATAGTAGACCATTCATCAGTTTCTCCACCCCATTTTTCCCCCTGAGAGTTATTTTCACATTCCGTAGGAAGAAAAGAAAAAAGATAGTTGCAGAAGTAGATAAAATACATTTCTGTTTTTCCTTCCTTCCTTCCTTCTTTCCTTCCTTCCTTCCTTCCTTCCTTCCTTCCTTCCTTCCTTCCTTCCTTCCTTCCTTCCAACTTTCTTCCTTCTGATGAAACAAGGGCTATTCATCCATTTGCTCAGTCTTTTAAATTTAAAATGAGATGTCAGTTAAAATTGACAGGATTAATTTTTCAGTCAGGTAAAGTGAGACTGTTTCATATTAATAAGGCTGTCTCCAACACCTGACTTAAAGGCCAGGTGTGCTGGGAAAGGTCACATGAGCGATGATAAGAAGTGCTATCTATCACTGTGAAGGATGTAGGCTCATCTATCTATTGAAGAACTTCAGTGCCTTGTATTGTTTTTCCCATGGAGGCCCTATTTTCCAACAGAAGGTAGGGGGCCATCCTTGAAGCAGCACTTGTGTAAGCTGTTCTGCTAATGCCAATCTTCTGTGGTGGTCTTCCTGTGCCACTGCAGCACACATGTGGCCTTTTTGTGCCATCTCTGTTGAGGCAGAGTCCGTTTAAGAAAGAAGGAGTAGAGAGACTATGTTTATATGCTTACAATGTTTAAAATTATGAGTCACTCATTAGTCGTTTCATTTTCATTGAGATAAATTTTGAAGAAGCAAATGGGAGCATTCAAAATCTAATAAATAAAGTTACAGCAGCTAAGCCTCTCCTTATGCTGATCTCACAAAGAGAATCAAGAAATATAATGTAGACACACCATGCTGAGTGTGACCAATGCAGTATGTAGGCCAGTGGTCTTTATCTGAGAATGATGTCCCTCAAGTGTATGTAAGCCATATGCTGAGCACAGAAGTTCGATCTCTTAATTTATACCAATTTAATAAACTTGTACAAAAATACTTTAATAAACATATCTAATAAGAATTTATCCAGAAACCTAAACAGTGAAAATGATAGACTATGAGAAACAGCACAGCACTAGAGGTTGGCAGTGAGGCGGCTTGAACGAGAGCAAAACTGCTCAAAGAGCTTGAAGTCTTAGGTTAGTTTCTCTAGACGCAGCATCTGAGACAGGGATTCAGTACATGTAACTTACTGAAGAAAAAGAAAAGAACCTATAAGGGAGTGAGGGAAGTAGGAGAGGAAAGGGGAAGAAGCTGAGCAAGGATGTGGCCTCAGGTAGTCTGGCCTTGTCCTGCTCCACAATGGGGACAGGGAAGTTCTGGAGGTGTGGCCATGTGACTGGGTTCTGGCCCATGAGATATGAGTGAATGTGTGGACTGGAACACCTGGGAAGGCTCTTTAAAGATATAGGAAGTGTCCAATTTTTTTCTTTTTCTAGTCCACAAATTGGATGTGATGGCTGTAGAACCAGAAGACATCTTAAGTTTTTGAAAATAAGAGCCAAAAGCTAAGGATAATTGAGTAGAAAGAAGTCCCTGGTGATTACAGAGCCACCCTACCACCCCTAGACCACCTATCTCAATAGTTTTCACTTAAAGTGAAAAATAAATAAAATTCTATCTTGTTTGAGTCACTTTTCATTTTGTTCTCTGTTAAATTGATTGAAATTCTTAATTCGTGTAATGAGATTGGACTGGACCAATTTTTGAAAGATATGAAACATTCTGAGAGAGATGGTAAGATACTATAGTCACCATACTGTGATGACAGCATCAATGCTGTTTTTTGTTTTTCTGTCCAAACTACTAAATCATAAGAGAAAAAAAGACTTTTTTCTTGCTTTCTCCATACAATTGAGATCCTTATCTCTTTCAAACTATATACATGTTAATTTCAGTTTGGGCTCATTTATGTAGTCTGTAATAGTTTCTCTTCTTTTTAGACTTTCAGTATGTAACTTAAATGCTGTTTTACCAAAAAAGTAAAGAAAAGGTCTTGAGTTCTCTAATGTAGGGATCCCCAACCCCTGGTCTGTGGCCTGTTAGGAACTGGCCACACAGCAGGAAGTGAGCAGCGGACAAGCTAGAGAAGCTTCATCTGTGTTTGTAACTGCTCCCCAGTGCCTGCATCACCGCCTCAGCTCCACTTCAGATCATCAGACATTAGATTCTCATAGGAGCACCAGTCCCTGGTGCCAAAAAATGTTGGAGACTGCTGCTCTAATGCAAGTCTCCATTCCCTTGAATATGGGGATTTAAAAAAATGAAATCACACTGGTAACC
>CM053512.1:20179515-20263806 GCA_028627145.1 Eidolon dupreanum
CAAGAAGACAGCTGTCTTCCACCGGGAAGAAATTTCTCACCAGACCCTGAATTGGCTGGTGTCCTGACTTCCAGCCTTTAGAACTGTGAGAAATAAATTTCTGTTGTTAAGCCACTGGTTTATAGGTTACGGTATTTTGTTATAGCAGTCTGAGCTTACTAAGACACATTTCCAATACTTGATTATGCTTATTGGTTTCCATTTATTTCCTCCTACTGTATTAGGAAGGTGACCTAGTTGAAAATGAGACCATGTCTTATTTCTAAATCCCAGTACTGAGTACTTTGCCTGAGAGAGGGAAGGATAGATGAATGGGTGGAAGGAAGGAAAGAAGGCAGGCAGTCAGGGGGAAGAGCTTTAAAGACTATTTTTCAATGATTTTTATTTGTTTTTGTTCCAGCATTTTGTACATCTTTCTATTTACCTTTCTAGCACCCCAGTGGGTATGAGCTCAGGAGATACAAGATAATGCCAACAGGCCTGATTTTTGCAAGCTTCATATCAAAAACCAAGAGTGAGGACATTGCATTGAAAAGGTCTTTATGGGTAGGGGCAGGAGCAGGAGAATTTACTCAAAGAATTTCTTACTTTTCTTGGATTTGTTTTCCATTGAAATGAAGACTGGGTTAGAGATTAGCAGAGTTAAAATTAACTAGAAAGGTAATTCTGCTAAAAATGATGTAATAAAACAGTTTAAAATTAAATAGTACATTTTTACACACATAAAATGAATTTCGATCCTCTCTTTGTATTTACCTGTGTGACCTCTGCTGTGTGGATATTGAAAAGAATAATATAAATAATTTTTTTCAGGGGAATAAATGGCTCCTTCTAGAGTATCTTGCATGCGGTCATTTGTTATTTTTATTTCAAATTAATGATTTTGAAATATTCTAAGATTTATTGTACAAATAAAAGTATTTAACACCTACATAATTTTTTATAGTCAACAAAATGCTTTACAGGTTTTATCTTATTTACTCCTCACAATAAACTGGTAGGGTAGGCCTTTACAGTCCCTGTTTTACAAATGGAGTTTAAGGCTCAGAAAGGTGAGGTAATTTGCACAAAGCATGTCAGTGGCATAGTCGGACTTAAAAACAAGATCTCATAGCTCAAAATCCTAGGCTTCTTAGAAGAGATTTAGTAAACAGGTTTTCCTCACTGTTTTGCATTTATAACATAAACCAATGGAGGTTGAAAGAAATGGTGAAAAGTTTAATGATGCTAAACATCTGTAAATGCAATGTATTAAAAATAACAAGAACAGAAAATCCATATCTATGGGTTTTTCAGTCTGTTGAGCATCAAATCATATTTCCCAGTGAACCATCTGCTTCCAAATTTCCAGCTCCTATCCATTTAATAAGCCCCTTCATCAGTGAAATGAAAAGTACATGCATTGAAATTAACCAAACACACACAGAATTATGTGACTATGTGTATGCGGTTTTGTGTAAAGATATACCTTCTCCTCAGGATGAACTTTGATGAAAGGAAATCAGTCAAATTAGCATTCTTATTCATGAATAGACCAGAGAGAGTTAATGTCTTGTCCAGTATCACTTAAGATTTAAGTGAATCTGAATAAAGGCTTTGATGTTTCCTCTTCATCCCCTACTGGATCTCTTTAGCACTTTCATATCTTCTCTCACAGCTAGGCAGGGGTTTAGCCAGAATGACCAGTAAGAGAGTGTATTGTTTCTTACATGGGAAAGTTTTAGTTTCACTAGAACATCAAAAAAGGGTTGGGATCAGAAGATCAGGGCTGTAAATTCAAATCTGTAAGACTTCTGCCGCAGATGGGGGCTGTAACTATGTGAGTAACTCCCATCTTTCTGATGGATGGATAGTCAGTTTGGGTTTGTGCAAATGGAAAGGTGTGAAGAATCTGGGGCAGAGCTGTGGATAATGCCCATGATGTTTCTCCGCATTAAAACTGCCCAGAGTGAGTTGGGGACAGCCCAAATCTGCATAAAGAAGGCAGGGTCAACAGTGATAGGAGCCATATCAGTATTGTTGTATTACAATTAACAGATGATCAAGTTAGAATTTAAAGGGATCATGGCTTAAAGGAAAAGTCTGTAAATCTCTACCCAGGTCACAGCAGTAGTATAACCTCTAATTACATGAATAACCGATGTGGTTTTTTGCAGTTATACATTGCCTCGGAAAAATGCCATTGGTATTTTGATAGAGATTGCAGTGGATCTGTAGATTGCTTTGGATAATATGGGCATTTCAATGAATTCTTTCAATCCATGAATGTGGTATATCTTTCCATTTATTTGTGTCTTCTTCAATTTTTTTCTTTAGTGTCTTATAGTTTTCTGAGTGCAGGTCTTTTACTTCCTTATTTAAATTTATTCCTAGGTATTTTATTCAGTGGACAAAGAGAATGTGCTACATATATGCAATAGAATATTACTCAGGTATAAAAAGAATGAAATCTTTCCATTTGTGACAACATGGATGATAGAAGGTATTATGCTAAATGCAATAAGACAAAGAAGGACAGATACCATATGGTTTCACTTATATGAAGAATCTAAAATGAATGAATGAATGAATGAATGAATGAACAATCAAAATAGAAACAAACTCATAGATACAGAGAACAAACTGATAGTTGCCAGATGGGGGAATGGGCAAAAAAGATGAAAGGGATTAAGTACAAATTTCCAGTTATGAAATTAGTCACACGGATGTAAAGTATAGCACAGGATATACAGTCAATAATAGTGTAATAACTATGTATGGTGTCAGATGGGTACTAGACTGGTAAAGTATATAAATGTCTGATGTAATATTGAATGAAACTAATATAATATTGCATGTCAACTATATCTGAAAAATAAATTTAAAAAATAATCTAAAAAAA
The DNA here is from genome assembly GCA_028627145.1 of Eidolon dupreanum. Lineage (NCBI taxonomy): Eukaryota > Metazoa > Chordata > Mammalia > Chiroptera > Pteropodidae > Eidolon > Eidolon dupreanum. The sequence goes on from CM053512.1 coordinate 20,182,397, forward strand.
TATAATGAAATGCATTGCCTTACATACTTGCCTAGAATGACAGTTACATGCATCTTTTCTGCCCAACCACACAATTTTGTGAAATCTTCCAGATGTTTCTTCCCCTTAGGTTGTCATGTCACTACAAGGAAAGCTCTAAATATGGATGTAAGCTTAAGGGTTTCGTTGTACATTTCATCTATCGGATAATTTGTGAAAATATGATCAGTAGAAGAGCCCATTATTATACCATTTCTTTGGAATAATTATTCATTTTCCCGTTTTGTTTGGTTTAAAAGCCAATTTTATCCATAAGCAACAATTTCTCACAATCCTGTGATAATTCAAAGACCTTCAACCAAACACACAGATATTTATTGTTTTCAGTGTACAAGGCATACAGAATCTTATCAAAACTTGTCAAAAATATAAATAAGTCACACCTGCAGATTCTCTTTTACTCATATATTAATTTTTCTTTCAAAAGAAGGAAAAGTTAAATAGATTTAAACGACTCCACACAGACATCTGCTTTTCTACATCTTGTGCTGAATCAGCCATCCAGCCATTTTTTTTCTTCGTGGAGAATATTTCAGAAGGAACAATAATGCTACTACCATGATGCCTTTATGCACAAAAGGGTGGGAAGTAGTCATGGAAGAAAAGCCCTACTTGTAAGTGAAGGAGGGAAAATTGAAGAAGGCAAAGTAAAAATATTGCCAAAGTGCATTTTGGAATGTCTATTTATCCAATCTTTCAGATTCCATAGGAATGTGAGCTTTACGAAGGGAGAGTTTGCTTTTATTCTTTGTTGTATCCTCAGCATCTGGAAGAGTACTTGGTACATATTAGGTGCTTAATGAATAATACTTACACTGTAATAATACTTGTAGATTTTATACTGTAATGCTATAATAGTTATATGAAAATATAACTTACACAGAAATGAGATAGATATTTTAATTTGGTTTTATACAATGTTTATTAGAGGCATGGGTTGGTTTATTTTTATTATATATTATTAAATTAATATTTTGGTATTAGTATTGACTCTTTAAGCTGCTAATTAGTTCTTAGTCCCCTTGTGACCTTTGTGCACCGAGGAGAGGTTGGGACTCTGAAGGTGGGAGAATGAGATTTCTAGAAAGTCACCTAAGCTGGGGGTGTGAACAAGTAGGTGTCAGAAATAACCACCCCCAACACACATGTACACACGTACACACCATAGATAGCCTATGGCTTGACTCTAAACCCTACTAGTTTGTTACTGCTTAAACCTTTCTTTTTGGCCTGCAGTTTGGGTCAGAAATTTGAACTTGCCATAGCAAACCTTTGGTATCCTCAGCTACTGCACTTACCTCTACTGGTCAAAGGTATGAACTCATTTGTAGCTTTTTTCTCTAGCTCTTAAGAAAGATTGTTTTATTTACATTTAAAGTTACATTTGCATTTACAAAGTAAATGTGACAAAGCACTCCAGTATTAGTTGCAGAGTCTTGGATCACAAGATGTGAACTCATATATTCTTCATAGAAGTCTATCTGTCTGATGCTATACCAGCTACTATGGCTGTAAACCTCTGCCCTCTGGAAGGCTCACAGAGGAGAATGGGGGACAACTACGTAATAACAATGCAGTGCGTGAAACCTCTAAGAGAGGGACCTGCAGGGCCCGATGGAGCCCAGAGAAGTCTGTGAATGTCACAGCTGTGAGGTGCTGTGAGGGAAGGTTCTGCAGAGATACAAAGGTTTTGAAGATGCTTGAACAAGTCTTAAAGGTTAGAAAGGAGAAAACTGTATGCATGATGGGGTGGGGTGAAGAGAGCACTGCAGACGGTGTACCTGAGAAAGGGTAGTTTAGAGGACTCGGGGTTTCCTCACCGCATTACTGCAATTAAAATGTTGCTGACAGATTACAAAGGAACCTTGAAAATATCTGGACAAATGCCAAACCCTTGTTATTCAAAGTGTGGTCTGGTGACTATGAACCACCCATGAGCAGGTTAGAAATGCAGAATTTCAGGGTCACCCCAGGCCTCTTGAGCCAGAACCTGCATTTTAACAATCCCCAGATGATTCATATGTGTGTTAAAATGTGAAAATGTGAAACTGTTCTTTTTGGAAGATTGAATCTTCTATGGGAGGAGTTTGGGGTCACTTTTTAAAACTGAAACTGATACTTGAATGATGTAGTCAACATCTGTGACATTTGTTTTGACAACAGTATGGAGAACTATAGGGGACCTATATTAAACCTATGGCTGTTCAACTTTGAAGACGAAATTATTCACTTAGAAATTGACCACCATCTACACTTTAGCTGCTGCGACAGGTATATGACCTTAAGCCAAACACTTTCAACTCACTGAGTATCAGGATTTTGTGTGTGTGTGTGTGTGTGTGTGTGTGTGTGTTGTGTGTGTTGTGTGCATGTGTGTCATTTATAAGCACCTCCTGTGTGCCAGTATGTTACCCCATTCCTTATCTGCCAAGTGAGGGACAGTACCTGCCACACAAGGTGTCTCATTAGGATTCAAAGAAACAATGTATGTCATGATGCTTTGCAAGTAATAAATGGAATAGGTTATGATTTAAATATCTGCATAGAAAAATACATATTTATAGACCATCTACTATGATTCAAGACCTGTGACAAATTTACCTAAGTTCAGAGATATTTGTTATCATTAAAATAAGCCAAGCAAAACAGATATATTTTATGCTCATTTAAGGTGAGAGGTGTCAAGATGAAATTAAAAGAAGCACTTAGCACACAGTCATAGAAAGAAAACATGTGAATGGCCTTGTTGTTCAGTCCACCCCAGTAACCCTTTCTGCTTTCCACTTTCACAGGAATGCGCCAAGGCAATGACCATGGCTCTCAATACCGCTCGGTCATCTATCCGCTCTCCACCACGCATATGGAGGCAGCCCTGAGGTCCAAAGATGACTACCAGAAGGTAGGGTCTCTTCCCGCTCCTGGCTTCGCCATCGGCACCCGCCGTCAGCCCTGCCAGGTCAGCCCCACCAGTGGAGTGAGAATCTGGTTCATTTCACCTGGCACTGTGTTCCATTTGCATATTTTTTAGTAATTTCTGTCAGCCTCTTGGAATAGAGCCACTCTGCTTCATAAATGTGCTCATTTATGAGATTTTAAGAACAGACCCTTATGCATTTCTCTTTAAAATCAACTTATCCAGATGAATATGTAGCTTAGCCTATAGTCTTTCTCCCTCTCTTTGTCTCTCTCTGACTGTCTCCTTGCATCACTCTCTTTTTCTTTCTCCTGTCTGTATTAATTTGCTCAGGTTCATAACAAAGTACCACAGACTGGATGGCTTGAACAACAGAAATGCATTTCCTCACAGTTCTGGTGGCTGGAAGTCTCCTTCTGAGGGCCGTGAGAGAAGGATCTGCTCTAGGCCTCTCTCCTTGGCTTGTAGATGGTCCTCTTCTCCCTGTGTCTTCACATCATCTTCCCTCTATGCATGTCTATTTCTATGTCCAAATTTCCCCTTTTTAGAAAAACTGCAGTCATACTGGACCAGGTCCCAACCTAATGACCACATTTTAACTTGATGACCTCTGTAAAGACCCCGTCTCCAAAGAAGGTCACATCTGAGATCCTGGGGTTGGGATGTCAACATATCTCTCTTGGAGGCACACAGCTTCACCTGTAATGCTCTGTTTCTTGCTCATAACAGTAGATTGAATAATAATAAAAATACTTCTCAGAAATATAGACATCACATCATAAAATAATTATTTTCACTATTGTATTATATTTTTAAAATCTCCTCTGATAGAGATTTGATTCCTTTAAAAATAACTCGAGTTGCTTTAATATTTAGAACTTTGTAATAAAGTTTAAATTTTAATTATTGTTATATTTTGATTTGGATTCACATTTAACAATAGAGCCAGCAGCTACTGTCATGCTGATCTATTTTAGAATTATGTAAATAGTCTGATATGCAACAGTTCCCAGGAATGTGTGGATTCTCTACCTATTCCCCATGGTGGCAAAGGTGGCAGTAAGAAAGAGATAGGGATAAGAGTGGATCTACTAATGAAAAAGTAACAGGACATGCAACTCATGGTCACTTCAAGTACAAAAAGCAGAGAGGGCTAAAGGAGATGCTGACAGGGCTTCATTTATCCCTCTGCACACCCCCTCCCTCCCTCCAAGGCTGTGCTGTCTGCCTGGGTGATAATAGTAGGAAGCCTCTAGGATGGCCCTCACCAGTCTCTGCCCATGTGTAATCTCCTCTCCTTGAGAATGGGCTAGATTTAATGACTCACCTCTACTGAATGACAGAAGTGATGAGCTATTACTTCTGAAATATTTATTAAAGATTTATTAAAGATTATTAAAGATTGTGGCTGAGGGAAACTGGACTTTGGCTGGTAAGCACACAATAGAATATACAGATGTCAAATTATAATGTACACCTGAAAATTATATAATTGTATTAACCAATGTTACCCCACTAAACTTAATTTTTTAAAAGTTTAAAAAATAAATAAATAAAGATCATGACTTCCATCTTGGGGGCCTTTTCCTCTCACTGTCTTGGATCACTTGCCCTAGGGCAAGCCAGTTGCCATGTTGAGAGGTAGCCCTGTGTAAAGGCTCAGGTGGCAAGGGACAAAGGCCTTCAAGAACCCCCTGAGAAAGCTTGGAAGCCCTCAATCTCAGTCAAGCCTTCAGATGAGAGTGTGACCCCGGCTGACAGTTTGACTACAGCCTCATGAAAGACCGCATGCCAGAGATATCTAACTAAGCTGTGCTATAAAAACAATGAGATGATAAATGTTTGTTTTCTGAAGCTGATAAGTTTGGGAATAATTTGGGTATGTATATATATATATTTCTATTCTAAAGAACTTTTAACTGTAAATTATCTTTCTCATATTCCTTTTCATCATGACTTTTCTGATAATGGTGAGCTTACTTGGACATATGTGGTGGCAGTTAAGCATGTAACCTCTAGCATCAAATTGTCTCAATTTGTATCTCAATTGTGTAACTTTTATCAAGTGCCTAACATTTAGAAAGCCATATATCTTATTTATTCAAGCAAACCTATAAGGATGAGAGATGTCATTATTATCTCCATATTTTAGATTCCCAAAGCCATAGATTCCCAAAGTTAGTAGAGTAACTGGAATTAGAGAAATAAGACTAGATGCAGAGAGATGAATTAGGCAGCTATTGCAGGACCCCAGGCCAGAAACAATGGGAGCTTTGTCTAGTATGGTCACAAAATATGAATGAAACAAAGCGATGTTTAGGAAGTGGAACTCATAGAACTTGGAACTTAATTGAAAATGGAAAATAAATGAGGAGGAGGATTCCAGGGTGACTTACAGGTTTCTGGCTAGTGATGATTTATATAAAGGTATGGAGGAGCCAAGGCAGTTTTGTGGAGAAGGTAAGTTAAGTTTGGAAATGTGGAGTTTAAGGTACCCATGATCTGGACATACAGATGATTGCTAGGAGGAGACATGGGCTGGTCCTACCTTGCAGGGAGGGTGGTTATCGATGTTAACTGGGTTGATGGTTGTAAAGGACAGGGTCTGGCACATAGTAAGTGCTCAACAAATGGTAACCCTTATTCTTATTGGGAGTTAACTTATATTTGGTAAATGCAGCCCAGGTTACTGATGCGATCACTAGGAAAAGTGATGCAATGAGAAGAGAAGGCTTAGGGCCTGAGAGACACGAGCATTTGAGAGATGGGTAAGGAAGATACTGCTCTAGGCTTGGTAGAAAATCAGCCCCAAGCAAGAACTTAAAAATTAGTTCTATTTAATTATAAAGGTAATGTTAGTAGTTAATTCTTAAAGTTGCCTATGATAAATGCTATATATAAATTGTCTATTGTAATGATACACAGTCCCTTAAGGTACAAACAGTAATACTAAGAGACTCTGGAAGAATATTAATTTCCTTCCAGAATATCTCAAAATGATGTTCACAATGAAGATTTTAAGTTCAAAAGATCAGTGTCTTCCATGTGTGATGAAAGGCTAACGTATACCTAATATCCTGGTTTCTACTACAATAAAGTTTCATACCCATACCTCTGAGTAGAATCCACTTTGATTTTAGATAACTTATACACATATGAAATTAAATTTAGTTATTAAATATGAAAACTGTTTTAATATTTTTCCCATTGTTCTTATAGATTTGAGGAAGTGTTACTCTTTTATTCTAGGCAGTTGTTCTAACCAAATGCTTTTTGGGCATTCTGTACCTAAGCATATAAGAATTAAATACATACATGCATAAACACTGAGGTTGCATGTGCCCGCAGCATTCAGATAGCCACTGCTGTTAACATAATCACATATAACTGCTTTATCACCAACTCAGAGAACAAACACTGTCACATCTCTTTTATTTTATACGTAAATAAAACTGGCGCTGTATTCCACTGAAGGCAGGGCACATCAGTCTGGCTCCCTGTCCGGGAGACTCAAGATTCCAAGCCTTTTACTCTTGTGTTGGCTCATTGCCAGGGCACGACTGCCAAGGAGCATGGAGCCTCATGGCCCTTGGAGGCGCTGCTCTAGAAGCTGCTCTTCCCTTTTCCTTTCAGGAGATACACGGCATGAGGGTCAAGTAGTCTTCTTTTCAGCCACCACTGGAAAGAGCTGATTACTGAAAACCACAGCCCTGGGGACCCTCGGCTGAGCTCAGTCAAGTGCAAAGCTCTATTAATTCCCAGCACAGCCATTGCCCAAGGGCCCCCACCTGGGAGCCCTGGGTCAAGATTTGTCCCTCTGTCCCTTGAGCACCAAGAACTACCATACCCACTCCACTTGTTCAGATATACACCATAAGGGATCAAACATTTTCCTTTTCAGGAACCAAAGAGCAAAGTGTCTTATTGTGTCACCTACCCTGATGAACGGGAGGGCTAAACTGTGCACCTGCATATAGGTGACCATTGTGGTTTTTATTTAGTCTGGGTACCATGGGAAGCAGAGTCCATGACAGAGTCTTGTGTGTGAGGACTTACTGGGGGCATGTGTGGCCATGAAGCAGGAATAAAGGGAAGGAGGTTGGAAAAGGAAAGGAGGGAGAACTAATTTAAGTTGGCCCCTGCTATCAGTAACCGGTTGTTTGGACCAGTCATTCTGGGGGTGGTTTACGCTCCGTCTCTAAGTTGCATGTGTGTAGGCGCAAGCTACTGTGTCCCCGGGGCAGGATGCAGGAGGCAAGAGGCATGTGGCATGGACGTGAGGTGAGGTGCTGAAGGGTTGCACCTGCATAAAGTTAGTCAGAGTCCATGCAGAGCTGAGCACTGCAGCAGGCAAGAAGAGAAAGGTGAGACCAAGAGGATCTGAGCTGGTGCACGAGAGGTGGCCAGTGCGACGACCTACAAGTGATCTCTCCCATCCAGGCTGGCAGCTGACTAGAATGTCTCAGGTTTACCACGATTCCGTGACTTTCTGGCGCCTCTGTGAGAACAGAGAAAGAAAAACACAAGTTCATTTTCAGCAGGAATCCTGCTGCAGTCATCTAGGTGTACAATATACAGCTATATAAGTACTGTATGTAATTTATGTTATATATAGCTTAATAATAATAATAAGAAGAAGAAGAATAAGAACAACAACAACAGTATCAACTTAGTACTTACTACATGCTAATCACTGTTTAAGCATTTTATTTAAATGAAGTCTAAATGAAGTCAGTGATATATTTCTGACTATATCTATGTACCTAGATAAAGTGAATACATTTAGATATAGATATATGTGCATCTTTTTTATCGTGATGTAAAATCGTATGCATTCATGTATCTCTTGTTTTTAATTTTGAAACTTATATAGGTTTCTAAATGTCCATTCAATTGGTATAATTGATAACACACAAGAAAAAAAGTCGATAATTTGCAATACCTATGAGAGGTGGTATTATTAGCTTTTACAATACAAAGAAGTTGATATATGCTTTTACATTTGCCTTCAAAAGTAATGAGGTTTCTCATAGATCCCACAGAATAGGGAGAGAGTCTCAGATAGCATTACTTGCCTTAATAGTTGAGTGAAAGGAGGGAGGAAGCTGAATAGGTAACCTCTGGACTTGGCTTTCCTGTTTTCTATCTAGGGTAACCTTGGACAAATTCCTGAAACAACAGAGGTCTTTAATCTAGGACGAGTCATTTCTTAACAATACTAGATTAGGGCCTAGTACTCTGTAACTTCATCATAAACATTTAGGTTTTTTTCTAAGGTCAGGGAGGTCCTGCAGGTGACTCCTTTTATGCATTTTATATCTACGTACTATTTTCCCCTTTAAGAGTTGGCATTTCTGGCCCTCTTAGTACATTCTGGGAATGCATCTTTTTGAGCCCTGGTGCGACCCCTATGCCCTAACTGTAACACTGACCTAGGTTGCTCATTTAATAGTCTTCACGCGTTTGCCCCCAGTGACCTCCTAGTAACCGGCTTCTTCAGCAACTTCTTTATTCGTGAAGTTTAGAGTGACAGTATTGCTTACCCCGGAGCAGCCATTTGAACATAAAATTAGCTGATTTTATCACAGGGACCAATTGTTGAGCTAATTAGATGTGCAGTACTGCTGATGAGCTAGAAACCCAAAGTGATTTCTCATCCAGACTGTGGTTTTGTGCAAAGATCTCTGGGTTGTAGGCTCACCAACAAATGTAGGAAAGGAAAAATGGCTGAAGAAGTTTGCTAATTTCTGCTCAGTTAGGGGAGAATAGAGAATTTTACAAAAGGGCGTCAAGGTGAAATGAACGTCAGACTGGGTCCATTGACCTTGAAAAGGCTAGATTCTGCTCACAGAATCTGACAGCTCCTTCATGTCTTTGGTGATCAGAAGACCCTGCACGAAACGTGAGGGTGTTTGTGCTTTTGGACGAAGTCTTCATAATCTTTTCTTAACTGTATTTTCATATTTTTTTCAGAGTTTCATGGTGGAGTTATTTGCTTAGAGTATTAATTGGAGGAGATAATCTGAAAATGCAACTCTTCCCCATTTAAGAATTAAATCTTCTGATCACTGATAGATTACATTTCTTGAAATTTGACAGAGAATGAATAAATTAAAGATTGTTCTCCTGGCCACATGACCACCCTCCTTCCCAGCTCCTCAAACAGCTTCACAAACAGCACAACCTTTTTCTTTTTCTGAATAATATTTTTGGGTGAATGTTAAATTACGTACTATGTGGCAAATATAAAACAGAATTTAAAATTTGTCTTCATCATTCTCTCAGTCTGTTTGTTCATTCATTCATTCATCCACCTACCTACTCACCCCTCCATTCATCCATCTATCCATTGCCTTCATCCTAGCTATAATCTCTAAAAATTTACCATATTTTATCTTAAATCTCAATTATCTGGCAGTCCATCGTCTATACTCTAAATAGTGTTATTTTAAGTAGACGATAAAAACAGTATGCAATGATTGGATTATAACAAGCATTTTTTTAGAATTGCTTCAGCTTTGATTATTTAATTTTTTTCACAAATTTTGGATTTATTTTATAATTTTATTCAGCTTTGGTTATTTAATTTTCTTCCTGAAGCACTCAGATTGCAGCCAAATATTCAGTGACTCCCCATGATCTCCAGTTAAACCCTGAGAAGTTATTGTTTGGCTGCTGAGTGTATGTGTGTATGTCTGTGTGTGGGGGGAGAAAGAGAAGGAGGGGAGGGGAAAGAGGGAGGAGAGGAAGAGAGAGAAACAGAGAAACAGTTTTCATTTCCAAATATAGCCTACCTACTGGAGCTACCAATTTAGATTTTGCTTCTCTTTTCTAGCAAAGTTCAAATGTCATCTCTGCACCAATGCTGTTCAAAATTTCTGGTCCAGAACTACCCTCTGGGTTCCAGATCTGCATATTCTACTGCCTACTTGTTATTTCTACTTACTTGTCGACATAATATTTCCTAAACTGGAGGCTTGGTTCCCACCCTGCTCCCATTAAACAAACCCCACAACTCCTTGGCCCACCCCAGCCATTGACAGCCTTCCTAGTCATCATCGTTTAACTTGCTTAAGCAAAATCCCTAGGAGTCATCCCTAATTGACCCCTTTCCCTCATTCTTCACCTCTAATTTATCAGACTAACCTAGATTCTACTTCTAAATACATCTCCGGTGTATCTACTTCTCTTTCATTTTCATGTTTACTATCATAGTTCAGGCCATTATTATCTCTTCCTGGACCACAGGGCCACTTACCTCTCTGCACACCACATACCCACACAGGGCAGCCTGAGCATCTTTCTAAATCTAATTCCAGTCATTTCCTTTTCCTTGTCAAACGTTCATGGCTTTCCCATGACATTCAGAATAAAATCCAAACTCCTTAGCCTACAAGGTCCCACGCAATCGTTTTGCTGTCTTCCCATAAGGCATATGTAACTTCTAGTCAGTGCTTGATTATCATTGCATATCTAAGAATTAACATATAATTCTTGTTTAGAGCTTAGAACCTTTGAATAAAACTCAAGAACTTCTAGAAATCTGGAGACATAGGATGAGAACCACAATCTCTCACAGAAAAATTTACAGCTGTGCAGCGAACATCATAAAGAATGGTTTCATATTTCTTTATGTTTTAAAATTAACTTCTGTGTAGACTCACTGTTGCCACCAAGAGACCAGATTCAGAGGTTTGAGGAATTGCTGCTTTGTTTAGTAGGTGTTGTATACTCTCAGGAATTAACTACTGTGTTAACCACAGTGTTTCTTACCCCAAAGCCTATCTTGCAAACTTTCTTCGTACAAGAAATTACTAAAGATCATAATCATAAAACAATATTTAGTAAGCTGAGATCAGTGGTTGGTATGTGAAATTGTTTCCCTTCTCTAATTTCCAAATTTCTGACTTTTAGTCCCTGTCGTAGTTACCTATAGCTACTGTAACAAATTTCCAAAAACTTAGAGACTTAAAACAATAGAAATTCATTCTCTCACAGTTTTGGAGGCCAGAATCCAGACTCAGTTGTACTGAGCCAGAATCAAGGTTTCAGATGATGTCACGAAGTTTGTTGTGATAAACTATGCTGCACACAGTCACAAAAGCCTGCATGTCACAAATGCTCTTTCCCACGGACCATTTCCTAGGAACTCTTCTGGCATTACGTGAGCTCTTTTATTCATCCTTGCTCCCCACGAGTACTGGCACTGTGCTTGGCAGATTGTCGGAGGCATTCGTTGACCTAAACTGAAAGATGTAGCTGGATAAAGAAGACCATGGTTACCCCTTGTTATTGACTGAATGTCTGTGTCCTTCCCCCCGCATCCTCAGTGTTTATGTTGAAGCCCTGACCCCGGTGTAATGATGCTTGGAGGTGGGGCTTTTGGGAGGTGATTAGGGTTAGACAAGATCGTGAGGGTGGGGCCCTCATGATGAGATTTATGCCCGTTTAAGATGAGACACCAGAGAGCTCTCTTGCTATCTCTCTCCACATGCACCCAAAGAAGGGGTCATGTGAGCACACAATGAGATGACGGCCATCTATAGGTCATGAGAAGAGTCCTCACAATGAAACCTACCCTGCTGGCACCTTGATCTGAGACTCCCTAGACTCCAGAACTCTGAGAAATGAATGTCTTTTGTTTTAAGCTATCCAGCCTTTGCTACTTTGTTATGGCAGCCCATGCTGACCAAGATACCATGGAGGGCTGAGAAGAACCGTGGTCTTGGATGAGAACAAATGGCTAGGGTCCTGCTCTGCCTTTACTGACTGTGACCTTGGACAGATCTTTAAAGCTCTAGTTCCTTGTCTATAAAAGGGAGAAAATAAGAACAAAACTTTTTCTAAATGCTGACAGTTTTCAGTACTTTGTCCCATATTACATGAGTGACTTTCACTCCCACTTTGGGAGGTAGCTCTGTTCTCCTACCTGCCTTAGGAGGAAGCTGAAGCTCGGAGGGCTTCATGCACTGTCCCAAGATGACCCAGACAGGACATTTAGAGAATTTAAGTCATTTGACTCTGAATTCCATATGCTTTTATTACATGCTGTGTGGAACTACATGGTAATCTGTCAAGCTTTTTACAAATATCAGAGTTTAATGGAGTGACTCCAGAGACAAGGCTGTCTGTCTCCTGCTTTTCCTGAGGCCCTCAAATTTCAAACCACTCTGAAAATACAGGATCAGGGAATCTTCCTTTCTGTCATGAATTGAGAAAATGGCAGGGTTATTTCTGTTTCTTTGTTCACAGGGAAATGGGTAGGTTGCATACTAGAAGTATTTCCTAGAAATTTATTGTATTCTCTATGCTGTGATGTTAAAACCAGTTTCAGCACTAAAAAGCTCTGCTTTCACCAACACCAAAAATCATTTATTTGCATCAAAGGACCCTGGTTAATGTCATAAGTAAATATCAGTTGATATTTTATGGCTTGGGGATTAGCCAGTTCTTTAAAGTATTTTTTGTTTGTGCTGCTGTTTAAAAAGCTTGGAGTTATGATTTCAAATGCCCATGGAAAGGCCTCCAAATAATTCATTCACTTACCTTAGTCAAAAAGAAAAATCCCCCTTTGTATGTTGAACCCTAAAGATGAAGTTCCTCTCACACCCCTCCTGTAGCTTTGCGTTTATCGTTACAGCTATTATTATGAACTCTAAATAAGAACTTGTGATATAAATGTTTTAAAAATGCCCATTTCTGGGAGGCAGGCATCCATCTCTGTTTCTATGTATGCAGCCATATAGTTGGCTAAATCTCTAGCCTTAATGGTTTAGTTGCACCCGGGTGATTATTTTCATTCCTACTTATTACTGTGTGTTAGACTCTCTGTATATGAGTGCAGATTGCCCTTTCTTGCCCTGTATTTAGAAATATCTGCATTACCCCTGGGCATTTGTTCATTAATAAGGGGTGGGGAGAGGCAAAGCTTGTAATAATGGACTTTACATGTTATTAAACTGTGTGCATCCACATTTAGGCCCAAATGAAAAATCTGGTTTATGTTACTGCCCTCTGGTGGTTGTAGTCTGTTGCTGCAGTGGCAGGGAAGTGCGTCCCTGGCGTGGAGTTTGGCCTGCACTGGCAGCTTCCAGAAGCAATGCAGACATGAGTATGGCGGGGTCATCAGTCTTTTATTTACCTTCATTGCTTTTCATTCAAGTGCTTTGCAAGCTCCCTAGGATTCCACTTACCGGCCAAAATAATGATAGAAGAAAGCATTCTTGTGAGGACCAAGGAAGCATTTTCATTTTAGGGGAGGCATATATACAAAATAACCATGACCAACATAGGGTGACATTTGAGTGAATTCAAATTCTCCACAGGCCACGCTCCTACTCATTTTTCAAGGCCAGCATGGGAAAATGCAGTGGCTCCCAAAGGGTACATACTTGTGGTACACAAGATGACTTCAGGGTATATCCAGATGAACCTTTTACATTTTAATAGCTACGTGTTTGTTTCACCATGGATTAGGAAGTCTGCAGTGAGTGTTTGAAGTCCATGATTTCATGGGCATTATTGCTTAGGTGAAGAGGAGGAGACGGTGCGTATACACACAGCTGCGTTCTCTGCAGCGATGCATCACTGGCTGATGGAGCAAAACTCCCCATAGAGGTGAGTGGATGACGTGGGACAGCAGTGGCACTGCTACTTGCTTATAGTTTGACCACGGACTGTTAACCCCTCTAAGCCTGGGTTTCCTGATTTGTTCAATAGGATAATAACAGTTACTTCTTAGGATGTCCTAAGCATTGCGTGAAAATGGTATATATGTCGAGTGTCTGTCACAGAACAGGCATTCTCCCCACATCCCAGGACACTTTTCAGAGCCTGCCTTCCTCCCCATTTGCCGTGCGTAGCTGGTCACGTTCATCCGACCTATTACAAGAGCTTCCGTGTTTCTTTTCCCTCTTGATTATAAGTGGGACCTTCCCCTGCTTTGCATCCTTCGCAACACTCCATGTGGCACTTTGCACAAAGCAGGAGCTCCATCAGTGTTCGTCAGGGGGGAATTAAGAACAAATGCAACACTTTCCTATCCTCTGACGCATTCAGTGCATTTTATCCATCGGATTAGGACAGGACCTGTGTGCCGTCCCTGCTGTCTCCCTGATTCATGTGGTCTGATAATGGCAACAGGATTAGCTTTTTGCCCATTGGCTATAAGCAGGGAGGAAAATGGCCTGTAGCGTCTAGCGCCCGGCTGCCACTAATATCACTGGCATCTTACCAACTAATATATAGGTTTATCGGGTGTGCCTGCGTGCACACCCTCCACTTGTTAATTTCAGTGGAAGATAAATGAAAGACAGTAGAAACATTTTAAATACAGTATTTCAGCTAGGATAGGATCTATTTTAGAGACAACAAAAGAGCCTTTGTTGCTCAAGCAGGTAGATTAATAAACCTTGCCCTGGTTTAGTCTGTATAAAATGGCCTTAAGAGTGGTACATCAGAGAACTTACCCTGGGCGGAGGGGAGTAGGAGCCCTTCCATTTTAGTGGCAAGAAGATTGAAATGGTTGTTGTTTGCCTACAGAAGCAGTGTGTTTGCCTTTAAAATTCCCATAGATTTTGTCTCAATTCCATGTGATTCTAAGTTTCTCCAATTTACCTCAACAGAGGTTCCCAGCCTATTCCTAAATGCCTCCTTGCATTTTTGCAATGGAGGCGATGTTCCATTTAAAGCTTCGAGAAATCAGAGCTTTCACATTTGCCATGAAAGCCAGAGAGCTGCAGCACCTGAGTAGCAAACATGAAAGGACATTTGTGTGTGTGCATGTGTGTTTATAACCTAAAGGACAGAGAAAAGAAAGAAAATAGATGTTTACTGCTTTGCACTTACTCCAAAATATGCCTTACTCCCTCTGGTGGGACCATTTAACTCCAAATGCGTCCCCTCATTCCCCTCCACCCCCACCACATGCTCCCCATCCCCACCCCCACCCCATTCGTCTTAGCTCATGTGACATCTGTTCTGGGCACTGCAGAGCAGTCTTCGCGTTGCCATGGCAGCTGGTGGAGAGAGCCCACCCATTGGCTGCTGGAGGAAAAGAGGAAAAAAAGGCCCGCAGTGTCAGGGGTCGTGTGCCTAGTGCCCGCCTGCCACTGTTTTCAGTCAGCTGCTGGCTTGGGCACATTAACAGAGCATGCTGCAGGGGGCAGAGGCCCGCAGGGACCGCCCGCCACAGCTGTGTACACCACCGGGTGGAATGGGGGCCCCAAGGTCAATGTCATTAGTTTCTCCCTCAAGTGTGAAGAGTGTGAAGGACAAAAGCAGAGCACATAAAGAAAAGTGAGCTGCCTTTTCCTTCACCTTGAACTCCTCTGAGCTCTCTTTTCTTTTGTAATGTTTGGATTTGAAATTCACAGAATGACCCTTTCTACTCCCAGCCATCCCCATAGTGAGAGGGCCTGGGCCCCAGTTAAGCTGTCAGAATAAAAGCCTCTATCAGATCCCATTTACCTTGACCATGAGCCCGCCACTCTAAAACAAAAAAAGGATAGGATTCCATTTCGAAATCTGCACCTGAATCTGATTGTTTTTAAAATCTTTTCCTCTTGTTGGAGTCACCTCTGAATTTAACAACACGATTGGAATCACGGTTCTGACCTCGTAGCTATAGGTTACTTGTATCCTTACCCTATGGCCAACTGAATCAATATCCCCAAGGCCTGATCTTGCTCCCGGCCAATCAGACAGGTTAGAGAAATACAGCCATGAAAGCCTCGCTGGCCAAACCCCAGCTGCCTCTTTGGGTTCCTTCTCCAGGCAGGGCCTGAGGTCCCCACCTAGGTGTGAGGGAGGGCATGTGTACATCAGCCACACCCAGGGCCTTTACCCTCAGAGCCGGGTACCGGTTGGGATTTGGCTGTGGCTGGTGACCTTGCCCCCTGGCCGACATTGACAGCACCAGTCAGCATAGTTGAACATAGAGAAGGAACTTCCATGAACGTTCTCGCCTCTGCACCTCCCAGCGAGCATAGTTCTTCAAATCCCTGTTCTCCAGGAGACGGAAGCTGGTCATCTCCAAGGTCACACAGCTTGTAGACGGGTGAGCCCGGGACGCGCACTCTGGTTCTTTGCTTTTAAACTCTCTACACACTTTTTCCATTCTGTCACATGGCTGTGGTAGATTCCTGGACAGATTTATGCCTAGGGAAGGCGGGCTACGAGGAGATTGTGCCTCCCATTTCTACTTATGCTTTGTAGCGCCTATTTTACACTTAATAAGAACGTGTCCTTAGTGTTTAATTTGTCAGGATCAGGGCTAATGGCCTGAGGAAATCTCGTCATTGCTTCCAGTGGTGCTTGTGGTGTGGTCCGACTGGAAGCACCATACACAGTGCCCTTGGCCTTGAGCAAAGGCTCCTGGCTAAGGACAGGAGGGGTTTGTGCCAGAGCCAGTGAGACACATTTAAAAGTTACTGTCTCCGTTGCTTCTCTCTCTCAGACTTATTTTGGTCACTTATTTATTTGGGCAAGGTTTGGGCATCGTCAAAATAGAAACGTACCACAAAACTTTGACAGAGAAGGTCTGTACTAAACTTACTTTGCAGAGTTGTGAGGATTATGTGTGGTCACATTTCAGTTCAATTTAAAAGTATTTACAAAGTACCCACATATTGTGGGGGAAGGATGTTGTGGAAACCCAAATGTAGAATCAAAATCTAAAAATGTATGCATGACCACTTGGAGGCACATCTGCATCAGCTTCTCTGGTGGCTTAGCTCCGCGTGAAGAGAAAAGCTTGAGATATAATAAAAATCCTGTTTCTTTGAGAAAAAAAAAAAAAATGGGCCTGAAAAGAAAGCCAACCAGTAGCTGGAAAGCTAACTGGCGTGGAAAAGGCTTTCAAATGTGAAATGACTTACCCAAGTAATCATATAGCTATTTAAAGCTGAGCTAGAAGCTAACTGTTTAAAGAGTTCTGTGAATTCCAGAGCCCCACTGACACCTACTGAATCAGTATCTTTAGGGGTGGGGCCAGAAAATGAGAAAATTTTCAAACTCCCCAAGTGATTTTGATGCACAGCTAGGTTTGGGAACCTCAGTGTAGTGACCGAGTCCTTAGTCTTGGATGTCAATCCTTAGTCCCTAGTCTTAGCACTTAGTCTTGGGTGTTTGGGGCTGGATAACTAACTTAACCACTCAGCTTCAGTTCCTGATCTCCAAAACAGATCTGGTCCTATTGTACCTCAGAAGCTCATTGTGTGGAATAAATGAGATAACATGTACCAAGCCCTGGTTTGCAGGAAGGCTTGATCAATATTAGTTGTCTTGCTTTTTCTTCATGCTCTTTCCATCCTGGCATGTCGTATTCAGTTTCTATTAAAGTTTTCAGTTACATCAGCAGCTAGCACATAGAGGCAATGACCTGCTCAACCTTGAACTCTCAGGTGTTAATGAGGAAGCCACGGGTCAGCATAGTTGCTGACTAAGGTATGCTACCAGTACCTTCCTTCCCCTGCCATAAGCTACACCTACTCAGTGGTGGGCTTTAGGGAAGAGTGAACCCCGAAGTCCTCATCAAGAGCCACTTTCCCACTCTAGCCCTCCTGTGCCGTATGAGTCAGCAGGATCTGCCCAATTCAAGGAATTCAAATGCCTTGTTCGTGATCGGTTGTGCAAAAGCAAAATGAAAGCACCAGTCTTTTGTTCTTAAATTCTGTTCTCCAGTGTTTGAGATTTTAGGCTATTTTGTTTTCATTGATCTTATAGGCTGTGGTTCTCAGATTTTTTGGCCTCACAGTCTCTTTAAATGCTTAGAAATTATCGAGGACCCCGAAGAACTTTTGTTTTTGAGGGTAATATTTATTGATATTTACCATATTAGGAATGAAAACTGAGCTTTTTAAAACACAAGAGCACATTCCATTAGCCATCAGAGTGATGATGTCATCACATTTCATGTAGCTTTTGGAAAATTCCACCTACACTCTTGAGAAAATGAGAGTGGGAAAAGGCAACATACCTTGGTATTATTATGAAAATAGTTTTAACCTTGTGAACCCTGAAAAAGAATCTTGGGAATGCTCAGAGGCCCCCGAGCCACCCGGAACTGTTCATCTTGAGTACACAGGCTGTGTCCTGCCAGGTCGATCTGTCTCACAGAGAAGCACAGAAATCAAAGCGGAGATCATTGTCTCACTGACCGATACAGCCGGAGAGGGATCTTAGGGAAGGCCTCGGAGCCCAGCTGCCAAACTGAGTTTGTAACCTCTGGCTTCTGACCACTGGGCTTGCCTTACATCTCAGTGTAGTGGCTTAGGGCACAGGCTCAAGTGAAAGAACCTTGCAGCTGGGGCTCCAGCCTCAGCTATGCCGTGTGTACCCCTCGGGCAAGTTTCTTAACTTCTCTGGCCTCAGTGTCCTCATAGGTAAAATGTAGATGATAAAAATATCTACTTCATAAGCTTGCTGAGAAAATTAAACGAGACGGAAAGGGAATGGTATCTTATATAAGTATTCAATAAAAAGCGGCCATCGTTGACACTCTGATAGATCCCTGACTTGTTAATAATGTTTATATTCCTCTTTTAGCTTCAAATCAAGTAACTCTTGGAGTTGTACATGTGTAACATTATAGCAGTCACCACTCCTAGGAATTTTTACTAAAATCTCCCCATATCGTGGTCCCAATTGTTCCTTTTTTCTGACAACATTCAGGCTGGTTGAACAACTGAGCAAAGCAAGGGGATTCCAGGCTTCATGGTGAACACCATATCTATCTGCCTTCCCAACAGGCTGAAAGTAGAGCAAAAATTGGATATAATTAGTTTACATGTCAGACCCAACAATCCATGCTGTACGTCATGCAGGCATGATCAGTGTTTTCAAGGTGGTATGAAATCTCATAATGAGCCAACAAATAGTATTATTACAGTTGAATAAACTGAAGCATGATTTATGATGATTAAAATTTGTTTGTAGCATATGTTTTTCTTTTTCCTTTTTTTCCCCCAAAAGTAGAATGCATGCTTCTGTAACACTATCCATTTGCAAATTGTATTCCTAAACTACTTTTTGTCTGCTAATCAGTTCATGGGAGAGCTGAGTGATGGTAGGCGACCCAGTTCTCCCTACTTGACAAATGTCAATCTAACACTTTCTTACTTGTGGGAAGGGGGTTCCTGGTGGCCCTCACATACAAGCCAACAGATTTATACTGCAAAATTTGTAATATTGTTTTTAGACAGTATATGTGAAATTGAAGGCTTCACTAGCAAAAGAACAACAAAAGACAGAGATTTAAAAACAGTGTCCTAAAAAATAACTAGTTTTATGTATCCAGCCAAATGAGATAGTCTATAATCCATGGCCCTGCTCTCTCAGGCCCTGTCAGATATATGTAGGTGTCAATAATGAATGAATGAATTCATCCTCAGACTTGATGAGTCTGTTGCTGAGTGAGACACCTCTTGTGGCTCTGTTGGTCACCTTTTGGTGAATAGAATGCTCCGTGGTCCCAGATGGCAGCATTATGCCTAAAACTGACATGTGATCATTGTCTCTAAGCTGTGGGATTGGAGCTTCTCCCTCTTGCTAAGGAAGTAGCATGTATCACCTAAAAGATACTGACTTCTGCGTGAGAAGACCTGGGTTCTTATCCTCTCCCTTGTACTAACAGCTGTGTGATTAAGGCAAGTACCTTTGTTTCTCTGGTCATTTTTCACTCCATCTGTACAAGGGTGTCTCACTAGCCCTCACTTCTAATGTTAATCTAGAGTGGTAGCTGGTTCCCTGCACCCTTAGGCTGACAAAGCCAGCCATATCCATTGGCTTTGAGGGGAGACACGTGTTTTATAAAATGAGAGTCAGAAGTCATTAAATAGCTGGATGAGCTAACCACAGTGATTTGGAGTGAATCTAGAGCTTGGAACCTTAGGTTTCCAACTCAGAAATTGTTCATTCACCAAGACAGTCTCCTTTCCTGTGAGGTGGTGGACTTTGAAGACCTGAAGTTCACTTGTGGGCCTGTGAATGACGACCATGGACAAATTTCTTTTTCCTTAGTATATTGGTTAGATGTCACTGCATAACAAATTACCCCAAAACTTAGTGTTTTAAAACAAAAATGATATTTTCTATTTCTCATGATGCAGTAGGTTGGCTGGAGGAGTCTCTTGATTTTGCCTGGGCTTATTTATGTGGAAGCTGGGCTCTGCTGGGGCAACTGGGGTGTCTGGGCCTCTTTCTCTTCATGTGGTCTTTCCTCCTCAAGGAGGGTAATCCAGGTTTGGCTGCCTCACAAGGCAGTGACAGCATGATAAACCCCAATGCGCAGGTACTTAGCAAGCTTCTGCTTACTTTCCACTGGCTAAATCAAGTCACATGTTCAAGCCCAAAGTAGATGTGCAAGGTGACTGCACAGGAGCGTGGGCATCAGCTGACATGATTCCTTGAGGCTATTTGTGTAGCAGTCTGCCCCTTACTCTTTTAGCTTTAATTTTCTGGTCAGTAAGATGGGAATAGGTTACTAAGAACGCATAGAGGGCCAGCCTGGGAGTCAAGAGATGTGTTTTTTTGTGACTACTCTGTTTCTAAATATGTATGGTCACAGGCTCCATTTCCTCAGGAGTAAAGGGAAAGTCTTGGACCAAGTGATCCAAGGGCCTACCTATCAACACACATGCGCACATGCTCTCTCTCTCTCTCCCTCTCCCTTTTCCATCTCCCATACAGTGTGAAAATCCAATATGCTTGGAAGTGGTAAAGAGCTATACAAATGTGATTTATTACTACAAATACTATTTATGAAGAAATCTGATAAGTATTTTTTAAAAACACTTGTAATGAGATTATAAACATATTAAAATATAGCATAATTAAAAGATGCGTCTTATCCAGGGTTCCATTTCTTTTCTGGTGTTTTGAGTTCACTCTGAAGGAGTCTGGCAAATCAAGGTGTGTTTGCATGGAGTTAAACATGGTAGGAGGGAACTGAAAGGTCAAATCCACCATCTGGTTGTAGCCTTTCTTCAAAATGGAGGTGTTTTAGGAAATTCAAGTTTTTATTTACTCCAACCATTGAACAGCCTACTTCGATACCAAATCACAATTCAGCCATTTTCTCCTGTCTTCCTTGTGCTGTGTTTATTTGCTTGGTTTGTTGTGTTGTGTTTGTGTCTACATGTATTAGGGCAGCTCAAGTATGAGCTCTTGCTCAGAGTTCCAAATTTGCAAAGTCCCCCAAGGGTACCAGGGTGTCCATGGACCCCTTATTTCTTAAATGGTGTATAAAAATGAGTGACTTTTGGTCTTTACCTCAGTAAATGTAGTCTCATCCCCCACCCATTCCTTTGTTCATTCTCTGAAAACTAGTTATTCCTGAAAAGATGAGACTAAAGATTCAGAATCTGCTCTCACCTCTGTATGCATGGATGACTCTACACTCAGCTTGAACTTCATGCTCTTTGTCCTCATATAAATGTCATTCCTAATGTGGCTGCTGATTCTACACTCTCCTTAACCCAAACTCCCTTCCCAATTCTGTTAACTCTCCACCCAAAATGTTATAAAATAAATGAAGACCCCCCCCCCACAAATGTGAATGAGCAGTGGCTTTTCATTTGGAATTTACAAGGTAGTCAGCCACCATCACTTGCAGAGACTCAAAGTGAGCAGGAGTGGGAAAGCTTTATAATGAAGAAACAAAAAGGAAGGCTTCAGGTGTACCCTAATTGAAGGCTGTTGGCATGGGGAAGTTGCAGATGGGCTAACTAGAAGTGGGATAACCATGTGATTGGTTAGGGATACATATTTGGCTTTCTATGGTTGTTCCTAAGTCGACAGCAAACCAAGTTATTAACCAAGCCCAATTGCTGTAAGGGTTATTGCTTGGCTTCCTGGGCTGGTTACTGTAAATAGTAGGTTGAATTTCTGGGCTGGTTGCTGCAGGTTGTGGATCAGAATTCTGTTTTTATAAATAGTCTGGCCATTGTCTGTATATTCAGTCTCTAACCATTCACACAACTGAAGGCACCAGTCTACCATTCATTGTTCTCTTTCCTCACACACCCCCTTTCCTGGCTCCATTATTCTGGCTTAAGTCCCCTGGGGTGTTTTTATGGCACTTGCATTTTAATCATAACACTTATCCCCTTTATTACAATTATTACTGGTTTGTTTCCTCTTTCAATCCAAAAACTCCTGTAGGACAGGGATCCTGTTTTGTTTGTCATCGTATCTCCCTTCCCTAGCAGTGTCTGGTGCCCATTCACCTTATAGTAAATATAAATGTTAATTAAACCAATACTTGGTGAATATTGAATGCAGCCTAATTTGTCATTTATATTCCATCTTATGGTCCACTTTTCCCACTACTTTATGGATATTTTCAACTGGATACCCCACTTTCATCTCAAAATTAACATGCCAAACTTTTGATCTGTCTCCCAAGCTAATTCCTCCTTGGGATGCCCCCAATTTTTAAGTCTCACCATTCAGCTACTTAGTCACCAGTGGGTTTCCTTCATCTTTATCTCTTCCACTTCTGTCCATTCATCTTCATTCCCACCCCAGCCCTTGCTATGGCTTGGACCATTACGCGAGCCTCTGATCACTGGGTTCCACTCTCACCCTCTCTGATTTATCCTCTACGTTGTCCCAGAGCTCCACTTTGGTTATCCTTCTCTCTTAGTGGAAAGCCCTTCTGTGGACTCAAGCTTCATAGCTCGTCATTCAGACTTCTGTACAATATGATCTTAAATGATTATATCCAGTGCTCACTACTCCTTGACACATACCCAATTTTCTGATCAAATTGTCCTAGTTATCATTTCTAGCACATGTCTTTCCCTCCCCCGCCCCCCATGCTGCCTTTATCATCACTCCAGTTTAAAGGAATGATGAAACATTTTCTTGTGTCATTGTAATGGCAGTTATATATGTTGTCTTCTATTGTAGTTATCAAAGCAGATACCTTCTCTCTCTTACTTGGCTAAGCTCACTGAAACACCCACTCTAACTGGTCTTTGCATTGTACATAAAGTAAGCACAAAATAAATATTTGTTGAATGATGAATGAATGATGAAGCTGGTCTGTGCATCTAGAATAACCGTCACATAAAATAGGTTCACATTTAGATTGATTTGGGTTGATTAATTCAACCTGCAGTTGAGAGTTTGCTTTTTAAATAATGGGATTATATAGAGTATCAGAATAATTTTATGTCTGAACTATCAGTATTTATTTAGTCCTTTTTTTAGTGCTAGTGAATTGCTTCATTTTTGAGTAAGTGCTAGGGACCTCTCCCCAGGAGGTTTCTTTTTTCAAGGTCTATACCAGCAGCATGGCCAAATGCCTGTTTCTCAGCTTACATCCAGAGATAATTGGTTTCACTTTAGTAGAAGTTCAGTTCACACTACCAAAGCATCTAAAATATTGATTTCCTTACTCATTAACACTTTGCAGTCCTATGTTGTACTAGAAAGAGAGATAGGTTCACAGAATTTGGGACCAACAGGTAGCTGGGATCTGAGAGGTACTGAGGGAGAGAAGGCTTGCTGAAGAAGAGGCATGCATAACGAGCCTCAGAGACCAGCATGATAGAAAAGAAGGAAATGGCTGCTCTGTGGCTTGCACTGTTTGAAAAGCTTGCCAACTGGTATTTTAGTTCTTGGATTTTTGAATCTGATGAAGAGAATGCCAGCACAGTGTAGAATGCCAGTCTGAGAAAATGGAATAAAAAGAATGCCTATAAAATCTGAATAATCATATGTAGTACATCTATTAGTTTTTAAACATGATTAGCTAATGCAAATTATACCTGGTAATCATAAATTAAACAATTACAAATAAAACAGAATACATTTATTGTTTAAATACCCGAAGTTTATATTTAGAAATTGCTTTTGGTAGCATCAACACTGCCGCAGATTCACCTTTGCTGTTATGAGTTGCAAGGCAGCCATTTCAAATGGTTTTAATAACATGCACAGTATGTGCTTTTGATGCAATGAAATGTTTCTCTGATCTTCTACTTTCTTCCTTACTCTATTTGGGTTCATTATCATATGCCTTTATACTATTCCCTTTGCCTAGAATATCTTTACCAATTTTCCATTTTTTAAAATTCTTCAAGATTTAATTAAAACGCCAACTCGTTAATGACATCACCCCTCCTTCCCTTTGGCATTGCTCTCTCCTCTGCAACCACATGGCATCTTACCCATTTGCTAACGTGTGTACCCATGACTTTGGTAATGTACCTTGAGCATGTGTCTCTCTTCTCCTCAGACTTCTCAAAGACAAGTAAGCTTTGCCTGAGTTGCTTTAGTAAACTCCATCCATACCATGCCTAGCACAGGACCTGACATTTGTTGGAAATCAGTAAATATTTGTTTAATGAAATTGGACTTACACAGGATTGGGACTCCAACAGTTCAGTTTGGAGAGAACTGCTGTCTCCCCATTGCTGCTCATTTGGCCCTCTGGCTCTGCTGCCCTTCCTGCCTATGACAGGCCACTCCTAAGTCCTCTATGTGATTGCTGGATTGTTAGAGCCCAAGGGGACCAAGGGGTTGTATACTACCCCTTCTCTTAGTCCATTCAGGCAACTATAATAAAATACCACAGACTGGGTGGCTTATAAACAACAGAAATTTATTTCTCACAGCTCTGGAGACTGGAAGTTCAAAATCAGGGTGCAGACATGATCAGTTGTGGGCCCTCTTCCAGGTGGCAGACTTCTCGTTGTGCATTCACAGGGCAGAAGGCAAGGGAAGCTCTGTCAGCTGCTTTTACCAGGGCACGGATCCTATTCGTGAGGGCCCCAGCCTCATGACCTCATCACCCCCCAGAGACCCCACTTTCTAACACTATCATCTTGGGGGTTAGATTTCAATGTGGGAATTTTACGAAGGATCCAGAGCACCCCTCATCTTACAGGTATAAATTCCAGACAGGTAAAGGGACCTGACAGTCACAAGTTCCCTTTGGGTTGCCGTTTAAGTTTTTGACTTAGTTAAGCAATCCTCCAGAAGAAAAATTGTCGGACTCTCTTAAGAGTCAGGAGACCTAGGTTTTCGTTTTAGATTTTATGTTAATGAGCTGTACAATTGGGGCACCCACCCCATTCTAAAAAATCATTAGTCACAAAATAGGAACTTATGAGTGGAATTTGGCCTGTAGTCTTTTATTTTTTTTTAAGCTTGAATTTTAATACCTTTCAAAAAGGAACCTACATTGCAGTTACCTGTAGTCACCATCCTTCCCCATTCTTCCGGACTTACACTGTCTCAGAAATATAATACAAGTCACAAATCTGAGTCACATAGGTAATTAAAAATTTCCTAATATCCACATTAAAAACACATAAAAGCATTAAATTAATTTTAATAATTTAGCTCAATATGTCCAAATTATTTTATTCCAACATGTAATTAATATAAAATATTAAGAGGTATTTTATATTTTCTCTTCTTGTATACCTTTGGAAAAACCTTGCATTTTACATTTATAACACAACTCAATTTGAACTAGCCACATATTAAGTATACAATTGCCACCTGTGGCCAGAAGTTACAGTATTGTACAATACAGTTCTAGATCCTTCTCAGCTCATTTACTGTATTTACTACTTCTGAAGGCAGTTGAATCTGAAACCCCTGGATGTGAAGGTCATGTAAAGTCCTTCCTGCTCTGACATCCTGTGAATCTATTGTTAAGGGGAATTTCTGAGTTAAATTAGTCCAGAACCACCATAGCTGTTCTACCAAATTAGCACTTGCTTATCAGCAGCTGCAGTGTTTGAACCAGAACCAGAAAGTGGCTCTTAAATGTGCAGGGTCACATTCGCTGGCCTTTGAGCTGAGTGGGCTTGTAGCTTAGTTCACCCTTTGTCCCTGGCCCCGGCATGATGGCTTGTTACCATTGCTGGCAGCCCTCCTGTGCTTGGCAGCACCAAGGCCAAGGCCCCAGCCGCTCACCACGGTACATAGCAGCACCCACAGAGGCCTCTGCCTCCACCTCCAGAACCACAAACCTTCCCTCCCATGTCCCCTCTCCAGATCTCTTCTGGTTCCAAGGACCATTTCAGACTTTCTTGGTCGTGTGCTGCAGTCAGCCTGGCAGGGAGGGTTCAGTGGGGGCACCCTGAGTAGCCAGAGGCCTGCTCACTGTCCCCTCCTGCCTGTGGCTTCCCTTAAGATGACAAAGAGTATGTCTTTTAAACCACCACACGAAACTATTATTTCCTGTTAATTCTATGCAGCTGCTCCAGAATTGGCTAGAAAGAGAACCTCATTTAAGCTGCCTGATCAGGAGAAGGCTGTGAGTCAGAAGACATCTTGCCAAAGGCAACTGGAGATGCTTCACTGGAATCTTTATCTCTTAGTAGTGACACCTTGTTTCCTTGCTGATCCGTTCAAGTGAAAAACAGCATACTTGGCTTCCCTTGTGCTAATCTGTACAAAGAAGGACAATTTTTTTTCTCTTAAACAACAGGGTGACTTTTATTTGTAAAGATGATCACTATGAAAAAAAAAATCTAAGTTTTCTGTTAAAACCTGGTGCTTATAAAATATCTTTATAGGGAAGAGCTCTAGATATTAAATTACTTCCATGTTGAGATGGAGCAACCTGTAAGAACACTTATTATATAGATTCAATTGTTGTGATACATAGATGACTTGAAGGCAATGCTCTCAAACTTTCATTGACCTATGACTCTCCTGGGAATCTCATTTAAAAGCAGACTTGAATTCAGTAGTGGGGTGGGGCTTGAGATTCAGCATTTCTAACAGGCTCCCAGATGAGACCCAGGTTTCAGGGTTAAAAGGAACTTTGTCTGGACCCTCCATCTCCCATGATCACAGTTCACGAGAAAAGAACCCGTTTGTGTGGTCGTTGGCTTTGCTGGGGGAGAGATGAGAGCTGAGCTCGCTTGTGAAGCTATGGCTTTAACATTCGTGAGCTAAATCGCTAAGATTTAGTAAAACAGCGGGAAATGTGGGAGTTCGGGGAAAAGTGAGCTATATGAGACAGCTTCCTGTTTCTTAATTCATTATTAGGAGTCAACTATTTTGTTTGCTGGTACTGATGACCGGGAAAACATTCAGCTGAACAAAGCTCTATACAGTTGGATAGGATGGAGGTCTTGTAGAGTTAATTTAATGAAATTTTTTGAACCCTAAAATTGTTATTGTACATGAAAACACATAGATAAGAATACATTGAAAGAATATAAATGACTGTGTGTGTGCCCTAATGAAAAATATTTTTGCTGGTCTGTACATGAGAAAATCTAGTGTTTAGAATGAGTTCCCTGTTGTGCTCTGGGATCACAAGTTCAGCTTGTGGCAGGGGAGAAGGGTTGGAGAAGAGGAAAGGGGTGGAGGGCAGAATGGGGACACCATTCTTGTACAGTTCATAGGAGATTACTTTAAATTTGGTCACAGAATGACCTGAGGGCTGGCTTATCGATGTGTGGAAGATTGCAGTTGCAATTTGCTGGTTAGTCTCTGTTCTTTTAATGCTTTCCTGAAGTGCCATTTTGTCTCAGTAAAATGCTCCCTAAAAATACTCAAATATTTTTAGTTGTAGAGTACAAATCAGATTGAGCTGCACATTTCCCTGGTGAGCAAAAGTGATGAGTTTGTGTTCATTAACTCGAGGCCATCTGGTGTAGACACGCAGCAGTCTGTGAATCAAACGTGCATCAAACTCCAGGGATCAGAACCCGTGCCAGACCCAGTGTTTTGGAGAGTCAACAACAACCAGGGGGAGAAAAGGGCCTCAACTATCTCTTTCTTTTATTTTTAAAATCAGTTCTGCCTTGCAGTATATCAGAGCATTTCGCGCTGCTCAGCTGGCGAGCCACATTGCTTTCTCTTGATTGCCCATCTGAGCTGTCTTTGGGGTGTGCTTCTGCAGATGAAGTTGTTTTCTCTGTCACCATCTCCATTTGGGTGTGGGGAGGAGAATGAGAACATTAGTGTCCCTTTCCTGGCACTTTTCTGTAACTGTAGGCCAGGGCCACCCCGATGCATGTGCACTCACACACATTCTCACCCTAAGACAAAAGCAAAGCAATACCCAAGGTAGCAGACCCGCTGCAGAACTGTCTCAGAACTGTCTTTTGCAAATAGAAATGAGAGAGTGAGTGCTCCTTGTAGCCTTACTAATAAAAAGCTACTCAGCAGTGGCCAGCTTTCTGTTGAAGCGTGCTGACCAAAATATGAAGAAAATAAATTGCTATGCTGATTTGTTACCAATTGCCACCAGACACCTTAATGGCACGTACAGAGAAGGACGTGGGAGGGACTGTCAGTGTCCACTGCAGAGCAGCATGGCTGACTTTTCTGTGATTAGATGCACTTCTCTGGGTAGCCTCTGTTTGTTAATGCTTTCCTAAGTAAGTGCCGTCTTTTTGGCTATGCATTTCTCTTTAAGGCACCCATGCATGTTTAATTGAAGAAGATTAAACAGACTGGGCTGCCCATTGAGAAAGATGTGACTAGTGACAGGTCTCTGCACCTACCCAGTGCCCACCCTTCTACGTTCTAAGATGCCAAGCAGATGACAGAGTTCTATTTGGAAAATTCTTTCGAATCACACAGAGTATAACAATAAACAGAAATAAACTTTGTGTTTCAAAAATTATGAAGAAAAAAGAGGAAGCAAAGGATTTGAAAGATGGATACAAATAACTTTATTATTAACAGAAAGCAGGGTAACTGATATGCAAGAAAATTTGCTCATTGCTGTGAAGAAAGCTAAAAAGTAATTCTTTTTTTAATGGGTTAACTTTTAAAAGTATGAGTTAGTTATTCAGTGCCCCGCATTGTAATGTGTCTTATTATGACCTTACCAGCCCCGGGTGCTATCATTGTTTTTAATGTTTGCTGATATGATAAGCATAAAATAACACTTTATTTGGTTTTGCATATCTTTGGTTAGCACTAGAATTTAAATTTATTGGGTTTTTGAAAGCCCTGAATAAAGATTTTCTTGTAGTTAGGAAAGCTCATCTTCTAATATGCAGAGAGCAGAGAAACTAGCTCACTGAAGGTCTTGTTAAGTGAGATATTAATTGAATTATAATATGTTTGCTTTGGACATTACCTCTGAGTTGGTAGAATCCATGTTGTTTGCAAGATCCAACTGTAGGTCACAAATTCGAGAACGCACAATGAGAATGAGTGAGAGAATCAGGTGAATTTTTAAGAAGCTATCTGGAGGAAGAGATTTTGTTTTAATTTTTATTATACAACTAATATATGTTTAATATGGAAAACAGATAAGCAAAAAGAAGAGAATAAGCATTACCTTTAATAATGATGTTTTTAAACATTTTAGTATATATACTTCTGTTCCATTCTCTGTGGGAATAAATACCTTGAACAATAGAATCTTAGTATACATTCTGTTTTGTAATATACATTTTCACTATTCAATAATTATTTTTTTCGGTATGTAATGTTCATTGAATGGATATACCATAATTTATTTAACCAATTCAGTATTTTTTGACATTTGGATTGTTTCTGACTATTTACGATCATAAACACTGCTGTGATGAGCATACTTGTGGCAAAAACTTTTCATGTATCCGTGACTATTTCCCAGAATAAGTTCTCAGAAGGGGAATTGATGCATATATGGGCATGCAGACATTTATAGCATTGACACGTGTGTGTCAATAGCATCGTGTCATTTTTGTACTGTAGTATTTTTCTAGAGAAAAGTATTCATGACACTTGTTGAAGATGGTAGGGCAGACTTTATTCAAAGGGGGCCATGGTGATGGGTCTAGGGACCACTGCAATGAGGTCTTTTAGTTGGTGAGAGAGATTGGACTCAACTCCAAATACAGCATGGACAAGTGAGAGTTTATAGCCAGAGATTAGAGTTGGGAGTTCAGTGTATAGAAAATTACTAAGAGGAAACATCAGGGCTAAGGGGATTATGGCTAAACCAACCTAACAGGATTTTGCCAGAAACCATCCAGGGTGATCACTGGGGGTGGTAGGGGACAAGGAACCTTATCACATATCAAAGTGATCAGATATTGAGGACAGGAGTCTGGTTAAACTGACATAGCAGGATTCTTGCTAAAATTAGATAATACAGAGACAAACACAGAAGCCCCCAAATCAGGCCTAGTTGAAAAAGAGTTCAGGGAAGCCCAAGTAGAGTTTGGTCAATAAGAGAGTCTGTGTCAGCATTTAGCATGCTCTGTGCTAACTTCTTATTTACGGTCCTCTCATAAATCTTTATTCGTGTTAGGGCAGGACTGTGTGTACCTTGTTCATCAACCTGCAGCACCAAGATATACAGCCATCCCCCTCCAGCACCAGCCTTCCCTACCCAGCACCATTCCTGGCACAAAGCTAATGGCACCTTGCATGGAGGTGCTGGTTATTAATTCATGTTTGAAAAGAGACAGTAGCTGAAGTTGGATGGAGAGGAAGGAGGGAGAGTCCTTGTCGGAGGTGCCTAGGTTCTGGTACAAGGTTTATCACTGATAGATGTGGGATCTTTTCAAACCCACCATCACTTCTTTGATGCTCAATTTTCTAACAAAAGCAAATGAACTAATTTAAAAAGATGATTAAGAGCATTTCTGAGGGCTTTTCCAGATCTGCAAACTTATGAGTCTTTTATTGTGAGTCATGTATAAGGGATGGGAAAAGCTGGCTTGGGTGGTGTCCTGTGTTGAAGAGAAAGAAACTGCGATGCAGTTGGAGAAGTGTGCCTAATGGATAAATTCCTTCAGAACATAAATGACAGCAGAGGGACCTGGGCTGCAGCAGGACAGTTACTCTGGGACGTCAGGCTGTCAGCGTGACTCTTGGAAGTAGGCAGCGTCTGCAAGTCCTGACTGGCCAAAGGGCAGCTTCAGACTCCTGATGGGAGGTGACAGGTGGTGGTCCTGGTCAGGGGTTCCAGAGGCAGGTAATGGTCAGAGGTCTAGCCGGGCAGATGTCTCGCATCAGGGGGACCCAGCAGTCATGGGACTAGGATTCACAGTGGAAAGCCAATTTCTTAGAGATCTGAAGATGACAAAACTAGGCCTTGTTCCACAGGAACTGGGGTCTGGATTCTCAGCAACAGGAAAACTGGCATTCCATGCTGGGACCGGGGACTGAAGGCAGGGCCGGTTCACAGTGGTCAGGATGGGGCTGGCAGCCCGGACTGTTGAGCTGTGGACCTGAAGCCCCTTAATTTATCTGGGGAACTGAGCTGAAGCAGTGCCAGCTGAGAAGGGTGAGTGGTTGGAGTCAGGAAGTCTGGACATTTGCTACTGTTAACTCTTCAGTTAGCAGCCTCATCTCTTGGCCTTAATCTAGATAAGAGCCTAGAGCACTCTGAATCTCCTTTAAAACTAGTCCCTTCTGTAATTTTGAAAAATTCTGTTTTCATCTTTCTATTGTAAAATAAAACAGATACAGAGAGCAATACTAAACAAATTTATAGCTTAGTGAATTTTTATAAGAAAAAAACACTCTCGCTGCCATAGAACTTTGCCAGCCATCCTAAAAGCCCTTCCATTTGCCCCCCACCCAGTCACAGCCCCCCACTCTTCTCAAGCTTATAGTGATCACTCTCGCATTTCTTTGTAGGTTTGTCACCCAAGTATACAATCTTCACTGCTATTTTTTAGTCTTGCCTATCAAAAATAAATAAATAAATAAATAAATAAATAAATAAATAAATAAATAAATAAAAAGATATGTCTTTGAAGTCTCTTTTAAAAGCTGCAGCATCTCCTCCATCCTTTTATTTTCCTTGTACTTTTTTTGTGGAAAAACCCAGACATTTTTAATTTGTAGAGTCCCACAAGCCTGTATACATGTGGTGCCATTCAATGTGTTCTTCCATCTTTTTATTTCCTGCATGTTGTCACCTTGACCATACTCAGGGTCCATCTCTTTGGCAAAGTAATGGTGTTTTTCATCAGGAAGCAGATAATGTGTGATTTTTATGTATTCATGTTAACACTCAGTGATGCTCAATGTCTAGTTCCCCTACTTCACTGAGGGCTGCAAAATGTGTAATTCTAATTCTATAATTTAGTTTCATTTATTGTCTGGAATACTTTTTTAAGGAGAGGCTTCTATTTATCTACCATTTGGTTACCCATGGTACAGTTCCTACAGGAAAGGCAAGATAAATGTTCAATACATTCATATATTTAGTTTTCAAGATAATAAATTGACTTCCTGTCATCCTTAAAATGTAATCAATCAGTTCTTTTTAAATAGTATTATGAACTCATAGATTTACACATATCTGATGGTTTTCAATCCACTGCCTGTTGGAGATGTTTCAGTTGATACCGGGTCCTTTTGACATGACCTGAGGAGGTTTCTGATTTTCCTTACTATCTGGTATATGAAGACACTCCAGGCTCATATTGTGTATTTCCTGCTCCAGACCCAGAATCAGCCATTCTTCTAAGAAACCTCGTTTCTTTTAATGAGAAAAGGTATCTCAAGACCACAGTCTGGATGCTCTGGATGCTTATTCCTACTGGATTGGTCATTGTTTGTAGCTTTTTCAGCAGACATAGCATACACATATGTAATATGTGTGGGGGAAGTGAGATGTATGTGATCAAATACTTTGTGAGTTCAAACAATTTCAGACTCAGATTCAAAACTATAGAGCTTTTACTTAACTACTTTTATATTGAATTTCTATCTCCTTTATTCTAACCCAAGAATTCTGGTTCTTAAAACAGAATTATAATTAGAGTATTCCATAATTATTACAAAAGTCTCAGAATAACAGTAATAAAACTACCACCATCAATTATGATTACTAAATAGCTTAAAATTTTTTTTCTCTATATTCTGTTCCCTCCTCTCAATTCTTATGGTTGTATTATGTTTGTGTTATCAAATCATATAGCCAATACATACTGTAATCTCGCCCTTTTAACCCTCATTTACTTTTAGTTCTACAGGTAGCTATAATTAAATAGTCATTATCCTTATGTTGATGCCAGTTTAATCGTTTTTGGTTGTTCAAAGCTGATTCTCTAGCAGATTCCTTAGTAAGGGCTCATCTCATGGCAACAGTATTCTCTGAATTCTTGCACATTGTAACAGTTTTTGCTCTTTTTCATGAAGTCAGTTTTGCTGGATATAAAATCCTTAGCTCACACTTCTTTTCTTAAATATTGTAAATATGAGCATTAAAAATATAAGAAAATAGTCCAGTATCATAATATAAAATATTGCTGTCAGAGAGCATGTAATAACTTAATTTTCTTTCTTTTATAAGTCATGTATTATAAAGAAAATTTTATGTATCTTTAAAAGTCCAGTAATTTTACTAGATTATGTTTTGATGTGGATTGTTCTGGGTTAATAGTTTCAAGCATGTGGTATGCTCTTTCAATGTGTAATTTCAAATTTTTTTTGAAAAAATTTCAGGAAAATTGTCTTGAGTCATATTTTTCCGTTCCCTTGTCATGGTTTTCTTTTTTGAATACTGACTTCTATTCTCCACTGGTTGGATTTTCTTTTTCTATCTTCAATACTTGTCTCTTTATTAAGACCTTTTTAAAAATCCTTTTCTTCATTTCTTTTTGATTTTTAAAAATTTAAGATTTTATTTTTTTACCTTCAATTTCCTTTAAGGCATTATTCGTTTTATGTATTAGCTTTTGTGTTTCTTCTAGTTTAGTTTTCATTTCTAAAATAATTTTTTTCATGTTATTTTAGATCTTGCATCATTTTCTTAAGACCTTTAGCTGATTTTCAAATATGCTACAATTTCGATAGTTTTCTGAGCCCATTTTTCTAGCCTGCCTTTCTCATCTTTAGGGATGCTATTCTCCTTATTCTTTCTTTCTTTCTTTCTTTCTTTCGTTCGTTCGTTCATTCTTTCTTTCGTTCTTTTCTTCTTCCTCTTTTTTTTTTTGATATAGTTTTGTATGAGATTTTACTTGCATACACACCACCACAGAGAGACCCCTTCTCCTAATTCTCCTACCAAACCTTTCCAAGAGGAAGGTAGTCTCAGATGGAGGGGTCTTGTGCAAAATGTGAATTTTTATGTGAATTTACTTTTTTTTTTTGAATTTTTAGGAGGAGGATTAGTTAATATCTCTTTTCTAACTTAATGGTGCTCCCTCTTCTGTTGTTTCTCATTATTTTTAAAAATATATATGGCAGCTTTCTCTTTGAAATTTCCTATTTCTCTTCCCCTCTACTTTTATTTCAACTACATCTTTCCTTTATCTCTGTAATTTCTATCTTTTAGTTTTGATTGTACTCCCTGCAGTGGAGTCCTAGAAGAGTTCATTGAGAGTTCACAGGGACCATGCAGCTCCATCCTCTTCACTTCAGACTTTCATATTAGGTCCTTGCATGATCTTTCTTTTAGGGTAAGCAAAACTGCACCCAGTTTTAGCCACTATTCTTAATTTGCCGCCTGTGCTTTCCAGTGAATACCTGGTAGATATCAGGTCCATTGAAGTCCTGTTCCCTCTCTGTACTTTCTCTAGGGCGGATGTCAGTGATATGCATGTCTTGTGGCTGCTGGTGTTCTCATCCATTGGCTTGTGTTTGGAGGAGGCCGGTTGTGGGGATACCTTGTCACTAGTTTTGTTTTAAGCATTGTCTGTGCGTTTTTTTTATTTTGCACTTAGTTTCTCTATATGGTTTTTCTGTGAGGCATTGGGAAGATACCACTGTAGCTGCCCTCTTCCTAGAATGCCCCCAGCAGGGTTTGCAGCTGATGGGAGGCAGGGCTCATTGTTGAATTTCCAGCAGCACTTTATACATTGTCCTGTGTATAACATGGCTTTGATAAATATTTATGGAATAAAATGAAACTATCTACCTTTGGAGTACAACCCCAGCCCACAAAGATGCTTTTGGTACCTCATGCTATTTCTAAAGAGGCTTCTGTTCCTTGGGATGCAGTCCTGTATGGGAGGGGTTCACCCTCTAGTGGGAGGAGGGTGCCTCTCAGCTGCCTGTTATTTGGAGATAATAAGTTGCAAATGTTGAATTGGCTTTTAGAGTTCACAGCCTGCCACTTTGAACCAAGACCAGGATGGAAAGTAGTTGGGCAAGCTGTGACTTCCAGTGCCTTTGTCTGTTAAAGCACTTTATGTAGCAATAACTTATCTGCCTCTTTGCTTAGGTCCCTAATTAAAGTTGTTTTCAACCCAATAAATAGCCTCGCCCTGGCTAATAGAGTTGGACAACTCCTTGGTGGCCTCTTCCTTTGTCCTCTCAGGTTCAATGGCTCCAGGGTTAAGTTCCTGTCACCTTCAGCAGGGCCACCCACTGAAACATTTAATAAGGAGAATAGTATTGTTTCTTAGAGACATAATTACAAGAGACACTTAACACAACCTTTTCCGAGATAACAGGCCATTTGAAATGCAGTGTGTTGGGGGAAAAGTTAGCCCAGATTGGTGACCATCTTAGCTATTATGAGTCATATCAATAATGCTGTGTTCCTGCCTTAGCCAAAAGGCCCTGAGGTCTGTCTATAAAGTTTATTAAGTTTTTTTGAAAGACTCGTGCTTCTAAAGACTTGTGGTTCTAAGTCTTTTCTTTCGGCTTGTAGGCTATTAGTCCAGCTTGGTGGTTGTAGGTGCAACTGTGAAATAAATAACTTCCCCTTTGACTCTCCCATTATGTCCTGGGTTTGGGGGCACATACTTTTACATTGTATTAGAATTCCTGAAGACTGGAAACTCTGGATGCAAATAAAAACTGCCAGTGGGAGACACATTGGAGACATTTGAGGGCTCAGTTTCGTCTTTCCTTCTCAGGAACCCACCTGTCTTTCTCAAAAATTATGTATCACAGATTTTTATTTGGCTCTTAGCTTAAATATACTTGGGAAGCCATCTACTTAAAGTAACTCTTAAGAAAATCACTTTGTTAAGTAAATACGACTTTTGTAATGTGAAAATTGTCTCCCTAATTTACCTGTCTTAAAATTTCAATTTTTTAGCATTACATTGTCATCCTTCAAGGCAAAGCTGTTTTCTTCCTTTTTTTTTTTTTTCCTTCGCACTGTCTTCCCCTTCATTTTATGGAAAGAGAAATAGTTTCCATATGAGATATGTGGTTTCTCTCTTCCTCTTCTTCTGTATCATTGTTTAACTTTGTCTGAAACCTTGTTTGTGAGAAGCAAAGGAAGAATCTTGCACTTGGAGCAAGAGAGCCTGGGATTCACATGCAGCTTCACCTTAACTTGCCGTGAGACCTTGACAAGCTAGTTAACCTCTCTAAGCCTTAGTTTTCTCACCTGTGAAATGGGTATAAAAGTCCCCGCATCACTTTGTTGCTGTTGGATTAATACATAATATATGTAAAGTACTTGGTGCCTGGCACAAAGTAGGTGCCCCCAAAATAATTGCCCTTAATTGGAAGCACTCCTACCAATGAAAATGTGACCTCTTGCCAAAGGGAAATACTTTGTGATATTTGTTCTCACTACCCCTGTCTCCATAAGTGGAGCTTCATTCCTTTCTCCTCCTGTACTGTTGAGAATGTATTTCTCCATACAGATTTATCTATAGCCACTAAAACAAATCAAAAATACCCATTCATAGTGATATCATAAGCAAAGAAACCCAAGCCAAAAAGATGGCTGTGGATCTTTTAACAGCGTGGGTGGTGGGATGAGGGAGGGGTCACTGTGACATCTCTTGGCTCCATTCCCATTTCTGAGTTTTCCATGCCTCAACTGTTTTCTCTTCATACGTGTGATGAGCTCTTTTCATAGACATGACTCCTAGCCAAGCAGTCCCCGTAGAGACCAGGATCCACTGAGAAGCCCCTTCTCCCTCCTACCTCATCATTGCCTCCCAAGGGAAGGGTGTCTCAGATGGGGGGCCCTTTTGCAAAATGTTACTTGAGAGACTGGAAAATCTAGCTCGTACATGCTGGTCCTGATTTTTCTCCTGGCCTCCTGTCCCTTCTTTTTTCCTCCTTATCAATTTTTAAACATAGTTCCCTCTACCAACCTATGCTGGCCCTGATACACCCCCACCCCAATCCCCAACTCTTTTGTTCTGTCCCTGCTACTGCCTCCCTCCCCCCAATACACTCAGCTTCATTGCTGCTTAAATGTCATTTTTGAAACAACAGAAGGACATGCTGTTTTTGTGGCATCTCAGGGAAAATTTTTTTGATCCATTTGGTGTTAAGAGCACTCACAAGAAATGTATTCAGGGACCCTCGCCAGCCTCTTACGCTGGTGTGGTTCACATTCGGTGGTTGGTGATATAACAAGCACAACATTTTCCCCCAGAAATGTCCATTCTCCTGTCATCTGATTCCTTTTTCCTTAGATTTCTTTATCTTTCAGGTAATTCTGTATTTGAAGCACAGCAGTTCCTGGTTTATTTTCAGACTGGGGACCCATCCTGATCCAGCCCCTTCTCCGGGTTTTGAACCAGATTCTCAGAAAAACTGCGTGAGAACGTGGCTACGTCCAGCTTATTTCTCTAGGCTGTAAGATGGAGGGAAAGGCTTGATCCCCCCTTGACCTACAGGGCTGTGTACAGCATGAGCAGAATCTTAGACTGCGCGCTTCTGGACCTCCCTTCCAAAAGGAACAGTGGCTCTCTTCAGGAAGCTGGGAACTCAGGGTTCCCTTTATTCTTTATCGGTCTCTTTTCTCCAAGCCCTGCCATGCTCCATCTCTGATTATGTATAGTCACACATTATTATTCCTTTAGACTGGAAAGTTCTTTAGGACAGGATCCACGTCTGATTCATCTTTGAGCCCTCCAGTGCCTAGAATGGTACCTTGTAGATGCTTCACATTTTCAGAAAGGAAGAACTTATTCACTCACCTGAGTGTGCGAGGGGGAAGCGAGAGACGTACTTACTTCCTCCTCCCCCCACCCCTGATAATGCTCTGTTGAAGAAATGCTGCACACAGGCTTGCATTATTATTTCTTAAAACCCAGAGACCCTTTGGAAGGTCCAGATGAGCTAGTGACCAGGATCATCCACACCCATTTGCATTATTCAAAGTCATTAGGACTGTGATGTTCTGACTTTAGTCAGCTTGTAATCCATAAATACCCAAAGTGAGAGTTCTGCTTTTCAGAATCATTAAAGCAAGCTCCTCAAGCCTTGGATGTACCAGAGAACCCTTAATGCAAGAGTAGTTTGAGAGATACTGTTAAGTCTCAAAATCTTACCTGGTAGATCTCCATCCCAGTTTCTTTGTCGGGTCTGATGTTCACTTTCAACCTCCTAGAAAGAGAATTGTGAGGCACTTAACAGAGAGTACTTACCTATTTGCCTCTTAGCCACCATAAACTTGGAGGAAATGAGAAATAGCTCAGTTTTCACACATACACAAAAGCAAGAATACTTGTCCTAATGACTTGTTTTGACATTTCACTTGACAGGAGGCTGACAATCTGAGGCTTGCAGCCTGAGTGACCTTCTTTAAAAGTATACTGTGTCTTCACTGACTTCGAACGGGCCTTCATTGATGGGTGAATCTGGGCAGAGTTCAGACCCTCTGCAGGTGGGCATGCCAGCCATCATCTACACTATGTAGACTCTAATCGAAATGCATAGTAGACATTTCGTTTTGGGAAATTTCCTGGATATAGAAACATGAGGTGTTGATTTTGAGCGTGTAGGTCTTTCCTAACCCATGACTCCTTCTTTCCTAAAGTATCATTAATTGAACCTGTCTTAAAAATCAGCTTGGAGATAGGCTCCTCATGTAACATTGCTCCTGGTGCCTCTCTGCTGAAGAACGTGTTTGAGCCTCTCTTTATCTGCTGTTTCGTCACCTTTTAATTCCACATCGAGGCTGAGCTTTGCCAAACAGATAGCTCTGGAGCAAAATTAGGAGCTTTTCACAGTGCCGACTTCTTTAGGCCTTCCTGGTTTTCTAAGAAGCAACCAAAAATTTAAAAAAGAAAAAAAAAGAAAAGAAAGAAAAAAGAAAAAGTAGAGACTGGAAGAAGCAAACTTTCAGCTAATTACCATCTTTTTCCCCCTCTGAGCTCAAAGTACTGTTCTTAATTTCCTGACCAGCTTGTGCCCCTCCCCCGCTCCCTTCGAGCATCTGTGGTGGTTTCAAATTGAACTGCATACCTGCTGCTCTGAATCTCCAACATACCATACCAGTTGGTTTGCCAAACAGCGAACTGCCAGCCATCTGCCATCCAAAGTCAGAATTTACATTGTTTCATCTTAAAATAACGCCTCCGGAATAGCAAGCCACTCTATGCATCAGGTTTTAAAATTGACAATCAGCCAGAATTAAAAACAAATACCAAATGGGCATAAAAAAGAACATGGGGGTGGGGGTGGGGGCTGGCATTTGATGGAGAGTTTATTTTTCAGCATTTTTACCTGATTTTTCTACCAAAATAGCCATGCCATTTAATTTTATCTGCAACAGCAGGAACTACTTATAGACCGAGAACATTAACTTTTTACTCGCCTGGCTCCAGATAGAAGAGGATCAGGACTACGGGGCTGGAGTGGTTGCCCTGGTCTCAGGGAGAATGGACATCTTCATAATCTCTGGCTGCAGGGAAGAAAGACCTGTCTTAACCTCTTCTCATCAGGCTTCCTGGTTGCTCGGATGAGAAAGCTATGATGCATGAAGGAGGAATGCCTAGTCCAAGGTCACATGCTAGTTAATGGAAGAATGAAGTCATGAACTCAGAGCTCCTGTCTCCCAGGCATATCCTCCTGTCACCTCTTCTTTCCTTGTCTTGACTAGTCATTATGGATGACTAGTTTAGTTCTTATTATCTAACTGTAGCAATCTTTCGCACCTTATTGCCCTGCTGCTTTAGGACAGACAGGAGAGAAGGGATTTCTGCAGGATTTGGGGAACACCTGGGGACCTGTGATGTTGGCCTTGGGGAAGAGCCACCATCGAATATGGATGGCTTTCCAGAGCAGATGGGCTCAAAGGAGATTTTTATTTAAGAGAAAAAAAGGAGACGTTTCATGTTTCTTTTAAGGAAGCTGTTCCAGGCGAAGGCAGCTTGAAGAAAAGTGTGAAGTCATGAGTGGGCAGAGGAAGCAAAGGGCTCTAAATTTATACCAAAGCCACCTGCCTACAGTTTGGCACTCTGTGCCATGGCGTGCCAGCCGGAGCTGAGAAGACACAAGGGGTGCTTGTACCTGAGACTGGGTAGGACACTGGGTGACCCCCTAAGCTGGGCCTCATGCAGCCTCTTTGGAATTCTACTTGAGCTAACAGTGGGGACAGTGGCAGGTATCAGCTCCATAGATTCCGATATTCTAGGATCCAGGCAAACTGCCGCTCAGCCTGGGTCTCGATGTGTCAGAGGTGGGAACTGTGGTTGCAGTGGTGGTTAAGTTTGGTTGGGGGTCAGGTGGTGGCATCTCATCCCGGAAACCTTCTCTCAACCCTGGCTAGACTGAGGGGCCCATCTTCCATGGTCCCACAACCCCTTTCCTGTAACTCTGCGATACCTGTCCCACTAGCCAGTTTTCATTGCTAGAACCTTCTATCCTTCCTGTTAGACTCCTTGTAGTCAAGGCCATCTCACTCATCATTTGGGTTTGAGCACCATTATTGTGTGCACTCAACTCATG
Organism: Eidolon dupreanum; assembly: GCA_028627145.1. Taxonomy (NCBI): domain Eukaryota; kingdom Metazoa; phylum Chordata; class Mammalia; order Chiroptera; family Pteropodidae; genus Eidolon; species Eidolon dupreanum. The sequence goes on from CM053512.1 coordinate 20,222,892, forward strand.
CTCACTTAATGAGTGAATCAATGAGTTGCTGAGATAATACAGAACTGAATTGATTGTCTTGACCAGTAGACCCAGTATTTCACCTGTGAGAGCTGCTTTCGATTGACCCAAACTCTTCTGATTTTGTTGTATTCCAATTAGCATTATTGTTACTAGCTTAAATATGTTCTCATCTGATACGATGTAATTTCGTTTATTACTAATAACCCTGTGAGGTCACTGTTGTCATTATAGAGGTGAGCCAACCAAGACACAGAGGTGTTAATTTTCCCCAAGTCACACCTCAAGCAAGTATCCGAGGCAGACTAGAACCCAGAAGCCTAAGAGAGCGCCTTTTAGAGGAAGCCTGTTGCTCGTATCTGACAGTGGTCAAGCTTCACTGTGCTCCAGTACATGGGAGTATCTCATTCCATACTGATGACAGCCCAAAGTGCCCTGACACCTACAGCACACCTGGACGACAGGAACTAAAATGAGAGGGGCCTTGTGAGGAGGGTTTGAGAAAGCAGTTCTGGTTGGCCTGAAGTGAGGTGTGGAGGCTGCATTCAAGATTCTGCCGGGCTGTCTTTGGAAGCAAAAAGGGTGTGCTCACTTTCACCAGGGGACAAGAGAGGATATGGGGTGAAAATGACAATGAAACAAATGTTAGCCCATCAGAAAGGATTTCCAGGTCAACGGAGCTGTGCATCAGTAGGATTGCCTTCCATGCAAAGGAGCGAGTGCCCTGCACATTCAGCCCAGGCAGCCGCAGAATGACCATTTGTCACGAAGCCATGGAAAGACGCCTCACTGATAGGGAGCTTGGTGCAAGTGGCCCTTAAGACATCCATTCCAACTCCAAAATTCCTGAGTCCTGTATTCTTACTTTAGTACATAAAACAATGGTGATTATGAAGAAATAGTTTTAAAGCTTAAAATAAGTAGTCAACTTATTTTTACAGAATGAGTCATTTTAAGGCCTCCTCCCCACCCCCTGCCTTGAAAATCTCATCCAAAAAATCTAAATTTTTAAAAAACTGAACATTTAAAAACAAGATCAAATGCAACACTATCATTTGATTTCCTAAAAGGTGTTTTCCTTTGTAAAATTGGAAGATGAATGAATGATCCTTTCCAGGGACTGTGGATGTCCATCTGCAGAAGGCCAGAGGCCGAAGGACCTGCCCTGCTCAGCAGAGGGGCTGCAGAGGGTTCCACTTAGGGCCAAAGGGCTGTAACAGGGCCTCGTCCGTGGTTGCATCTAGCAATGGAACCCTCTAGATTTCAGTTTGAAACTCTGCTGAGCTATCTGCACAAATGCTATTTTCAAGATGCACGGCTCTGTGATAAAAGATAAAAACTCCTTTATAAAGCAGTTGTGAGACAGTTTGTATCTGACCCTGAGTTAGTGTCGTTACTAAGGGAACTGAAAAGAGAGATTATATTTAAATGAGCTGACATCTCAAGATTCCCCTGGGCAGGAGGGATGTTTCTCCCTTAAGAAAGAGTGGAACATTGCTTTCTTCTGTGTAGTAAATGGATTCATGGTGTTTGCTACCCACAGGTGCTTGTACCTGTCTGTCACTGCTTTTCCCTTCTGCCTAGAAGATAGGAAAGTCGACTCTGAAGGGTCTTCTAGCTAATGTAATAGACAGAAAAGCAAAGCAAGCCTTCCCCTCTAGTTGTTTCTAAGAGCTTAGTAAAAAATAAATAAATAAATAAAGTTCTTGTGGTTATGGGGCATAGCTGTGTGAACAAGGGGACATATCCCACAGGTCTGTTGAAACAATGAACATGAATTTCAAAAGCTAAAAGAATAAGTGTCAGAATCTAAGCTTAGAGTTCTTGGTGAATTTGAGATGAACTCTGCATTCAGTTCTAGGGAAAAACAATTGTATTAAGTCCTGATCGAGTAAGGTTGAATAGTTAAGGTAAATTTCGTACAGTTTAATATTACTTTAAATATTAAAAACCAAGTGGTTTTTATAATACTGTTGAAATGAGTCTCTTTTCATGAAGAGGTTTTTTTTTGTTTTTTTTTTTTTTTTAAAAAAAGGAGGAAAAATATATTCTCCCTCCTAATTAAGAAATAATCTATTGTAGACAGAATCTTATTTGGATCCAGCATGACTGTGACACTACTGTCACCTAATGGTAGAGTGCCTTAATTGCAGACCAAGAACCTAAAGAAATGATCAAACACTAAAATTTCAAAACTAAATATAATTACAGCAAACCAGTTATAAATTACTGTCAGATGCAACTAAGGAGGGGTCATCTTTTGACCTTTGCTTGCCTTTGATGTGTGATGCTTTATGCTTTAAAAGTCCATCAGAAATTATGATGATGTGAAAGAATTACAGAGATTTGCAGTATATCGAAATTTGATTTTAAAATGAAAATTATTTTTAAAATGGGATATAGGTTGAAATAATTATTAATATGTACTAGGTAATGGTCATCAATAGTCACCTTATTTGAGCATTATTGATAGTTCAGTGATTTCTTTAACTTAATTATGGCCAATAAATCACAAAGACACTTTAAAAAACAGTCATGGGAAGAAAAATAAATTCATGGAATTATTCATCAGTTTTCCAGATTTAAAATCATCCTTATATAACTAATAGTAGATAAAGAAGGAATAGCCATTTACACATTCTCCTATGTGTTTATGAAAATATGAGTTCACAATTGTCTACACAGGCAAAGTTCCATCATCTAATCCTTGGTGGATACTTAGCACGTATGTTCTATTTTCGTTTAAGAAGAAAATTGATGTTGAGTCCTCCATAGGGTAGATGGGGAAACCTTTCTAAACTTCGTTTATTCATTATTTTTGCTTTCTGGTTTAATAATAACGAACGTTTGTATTATGTATTGCAGCTGCAAAATACTTTCACGTGTTGTACCACTAGATAGTTAGTACCTTGTTTTACAGCTGAGGAAACCATTATCTTCATAGAAGTGAAATGATTTGTCCAAGATCACATCACCACTCAGTGGCAAAGGCAGGGTGTAAATTTAGATTTTCTGGCTCTAAATTTCATGCTCCTTCTGCTATATGGCACTGCTTCCCAAAAGAAGATAAGATTGTTCCTCAAGATGGAATTCCTTGGTCCTGTTACATACAGTGGGATAGTGTTCATGTGGCCAAGCGAGAAATAGCAAGTTAGGCAAAGAATCATCCAATGTCTAAGGCTTCTTGGGCTAGAGATCTCTTACTGAAACCGAGTTATACTCTTCTTTTACTGAAATGGCAGTTCTCATTCATCCATTCATTCATTCATCCAACAATAATTATTGTTAGGGTAACAGCCATATCTCCTGCACTGTCTACCCTGAGAATAAAGCCCTGGCCTGTAGCCGGAAGGGACCCACATTCTGACGACCTGTAAAATGCCTCACTCTTGTTTTGAACCCTTTTTCTCTTCATCTGCCATCTCCGGTCCACGTTATGCACCTAGAATACTGGGGGAATTGCTTGTCAGGGTGAACAAGGAGGAAAATATACTTTGTTAAAAACGCCTTATGGTTTTCACCTACAAGGTCTTGTTGGTCAGCCGGTGGGTCTGTTCTCCTGCCAAATGAGCCAGTTAGCGTGGGAACATTTATTTGAGCAAACATGTGTCAGGGTTGCCATGGAGAAAAAAGGTGCCGGCACTTCGTTCAGGATGGGCTTTCACGCATCCACATGCACACACCTACTGGCTAGTCATTAGAAATGTATCGTAAGTATGATCCAAGCCTCCTCTTCGTAATTCTAAACCTTTTCTGACTTCAGCCTTTCCTAAAAATGCAGATCATTTTCCCACCATCCTCTGCTATTGCTGTCTGACCCGGGCGGATCATAACCCCCAGGGGAGGTTTTTGAGCCGTGCTTCAGCACTGCACCCTCTGTGCAACTCCAGTTAAGAAACAGAGCTCTCTGTGTCATGACAGGTGATTGATAAAAACCTAGTTCAACAGTATTTTTAGGGCATATTATTTTGGGACAAAATCAGGAAGAAGATAAATAATAGAAAGCACTTGAAAGTCAAAAAGGAAGTAGTTTATCATTTCAGACTTTAGAGGTGGTGCAGATTTAAAATAGGGGAAGCCCAGATATTATGAGAGAAGTCTGCTTCCATGGACTCTCCTTCATATCAGACACAGAAAGTGTGTCATCAATCCTCAAGCCTCTGGCATCTTGGTCTCAAACTTCCCTGACCCCACATATGATAAATTCAAGACTGACACAAGCCTTCTCCATACAATCTCCATGCCCTGAGAGTGACATAATTGTGTGTCTCGTTCTCAGCTTTTTGCTTAGCAAAAGTGAACAGCCACAAAGGGAAATATTCTTGGTGTTGAGAAGGGAGAAGAAGAGATTGGTCTCTTGACCAAGATAACATTTGGACTCGTTAGCATGGTGTGCAAGGATGTCCATAATTTGCCAGACTCTCTTTCTCCACCAACACCCTTTTACTGTACCCTGAGCTTCTGTGTTTGCACAGATACCTCTGTACCCTTCTGCACATGGGGTTTCCTCTGCTTTGGAAAGGCACCGTGAGCTGTCCTCACCCAGGCAGTGGGCCCCACCAACTTTCACCTCAAGGACTGCTTAGGGCTTTCTCACTGGGTATCATTGGCCCTGCTGGGCAGCTCCTATCATATGAACCAGAAGGGTCCAATTAAGAATTAAGAAATTGACTATTACAATCAGAGGCCTCATTGAGCTGAAAGTATTTAGAGTAATTTTCCAAGTGAACTCCATGGAGATTATTTTTACCACGCTTGCAAATAAGATAAACAGTTTCCTTATACACATGCAGCACTTTGCAGTTATAATATGCTTATGCATATACCATTGTATTTAATTTGCTTCCTACAACGATGTTAGGAGGTAAGTAGGGCAAGTGCTGTTTTCCCTATTTCTAGATAACTAACCTGAATCTCAGAGAATCTGACTTATACAACCACCGTGTTCCTAGTGACAGAAATGATCTGGTTGACACGCATCTACTCCCACCTCTCTCTCCCTGGATGTGAACAAAGGGAGTAAGCCTACAATTAGAGAGAGCTAAGATATGAAAAACCATAATGAATAACACTGAATGATGTGAGACAGACTATAGGCGCTACAGGAATTTGCAGGAGGAGGTTGGAATAGTCAGAGAACAATAATTAAAATAATAGCTGCCATTTTGAGGACTTAAAAGCAGACAACTAAAACTGGTTTAGAAACTCCAGTAAAGTTAAAAATAGGATTTCCTATAGAGTTTTGACTCTGTGCCAAGCACTGTGCTAAATGTTTACAAGCACAGGCTATTTAATCCCCAGTCCATTCCACGAGGCAGGGATTGTCATCGTCATTTTTCAGGTAGTCAGCCAAGGATTGGGTGGGAAGGTTAGGTAAACTCTTCACAGTGACCCAGTGAGCTGGGAGCTGTGGCTCGAACCCATGCCCCTCTGACTGTGCTTTGACATGACACTGTGCTCCTGCCTTTGTGGGCTTTGTGGAAGAAGCAGGTCAGGAACTTGACCCTTAACTGGGGTCAAGATTTGCCCTTATGGGAATATAAGGCACGGGTCTCCAGGAAGGAAGCAGCGTGACTGGAGGCACTGGGACAGGACATACACAGTTTATGGAACTCTGGGGACACCAGGAGAGAGGGCAGATATGGGGGGAGCAGAGGCTGTGGGGATCAAATGGCAAGTGATGAGAATGGAGCAGATTCCAATGGGACCTCAAAGCCCAACGGAGCAGCTTGGACCTGATGGGTGGGCCATGGAGCCTTTGGAGTGCTTCGAGCAGGTATAGGGCATGAGAGGGGGTGTAGTAAAGACCACTGGAGTGAAGCCTTGGCCGTGGGGTCAGTGTTGTAGTCACTGACTTTCAGAATTCACGAGAAGACCATGGGCCAGACCTGAGAGCAGGTGTGTGACTCGCTGCCACGTTAGCATCCTTTGCCCACGGTGTTTGCCCTCCCCCGACACACTGTGCACACCGTTCCTGGCTTACGTGCCAGCTCCGGGAACACCAGTGGAGACGGTTTCCCCTGCTATTAGGCTGATTGATGGAGAAGTCAAGCCTCCTTCTGTTCAGTGCCGTGAGCTGATGGGCTTTTGTTCTCCAGGCCAAATTCCTAGGATCCTTTTGGTCCCAGAACACTTCGCCTGTGGAGTTTATGATAAGAAAGTACAGACATGAATTCACAGAATATAATATGGGGATTATGGATAGAGGTAGTAGTGGGGAAAATAATGATTCTCCTAAATCCGGGGCCTTGCAATGTGGGATCAGCAGGATGGGGAGACCCCTGCATCGCCACTGTGCTGTGTTAGAGATGAAATGAACAACTATTAATTTAAAATCCTGGGTGCCAGACCCCAGGCCTTGGTGCTTTACATATGCGTCTTACAGAACTCTATGAGGAAGGCATTAGGAGTCCAATTTATAGATGAGTAAAGTAAGTTTCAGAGATTAAATAATGTGCCCAAGGTCTTACAGCTAGTAAATGACAAGTAAAATTACATTGCGGGTCTCTCTGTGCCCTTCCCACTATGCACTGGTAGGAAAACAGTGACGCAGATGTAGCTGGCAGGGTCAAGGATCTTTGCTTCGAAGCATTCAGAGCTTGATCATTTAGTTTATATTTTTCCTTGAGTTTTGCCTTTGAAATCTCTTGTACTTTTGAATAGACAGAAGGCTTTTGGAATTGGCTTATACAGACACATATATGCTCCTCTTTCTGCTTTTTTCCTCATTTTCTGGTTTCTTCCCTTCTCCTCACCCCAATAAATTTAGAAGAACATAAGGGTAACAGCAGCTCTGCAATAAGTTAAGTCTAACTGGTTATCAGCCTTAACCCTATTAGGAGTTAGTGGCACACCACATCTGGGTGCCGGGGACGGACCTTTGGCCCTCGAAATGGACGCAAAGCTTCATATTGGGGCACTGCCGCAAATGCACTTGCAGAACTGAATTCATGCGCCTACGTTTCTCTTTTGATTCCCCATGGCATGATGTTTTGGGAAGCTGGTGAGGCTCTGTGGGTGCGTCAGTAGAAACAGGCCATGTTTGGGTTACAGGGACCGAGGATGGGCTGCATGTTCTCAACAGCTGAGCACTAGCAGGGAGTCAAGGAATAATGGGAGGTGCCCGTTAGCCAGCAGCAGGTCCCTGGGCTTTGGATTTTTCAGAATGGTAACCCATTGATAAATAAGGCTTCAGGCTTGCTTCTGTCCCTTTGCCTGCAGAAGGCCAGTCCACCCATGGGAATAGTTGAACACACGTAGGTACACCCTGCAGCTACCTGCCACCCCTCAGAGACCAGCATTGAGCTGGGGGTGCCAAGTCAGGACTTTGCACGGATGCTAGGCTGTCATCCTTACTTTTCCGATAACTATGGTTGTACCAACTTGGCCACTCTGCAGGAGGGACGTTCCCTGCCCTTCTTTGCACTGGAGGGGGATCAAGTATCAGGGCAGGAAATCAGCTTTATATTAGAGGTTTCTATGTGGGTTTTCAGATGGGTGGTTATTAATATGGATTTCTATTTCATAATGGTGTCCCCCTTCCACACCAGGTTAAGGACTTTCTTCTGAAGGGCCCTGGGAAGACTGTGTCTTCCTGGACCTTGACTTGATTTAGTGCAGGTTTCTTATTAGTGATTTCCCGTTCTGGATTGCACGCCTGCATTTCTGACAGTCTAAGCAGCTCATTGTTGCATAATGAATAGAGCATCTATTTCTTTAACAGAATTATTTGGCAAACCTTAGTGCATCTTATACACATAAGATGATGTATTCCTTAGGACGTTGTTTCCACCATGTTCTCTGAGGATCCTTATAGTCCTTGCTCCTACAATCCAACAAGGAATAGCGAAAACCACTTGGATTGCCTAACCACAAGACATCTTCAGTACTGCACCTGCATTTCTAGTCAAGTGCAGATGAAGAAAGTACCCAGTTGGAGGCATATAGCACAATGGGTTCCACCGTCATATTGTCTGAGCTTGAATTTCTGCTCTGCCACTTACTATGCACTCTTGGGCTTGGCATGTCCCTTCTCTACTCTGCCCAATTTCCAGATCTGTTAAATGAGCATAATGATAGTACCTGCATCCTGGGGTTTGGTAAATAATAAATAAATTATTCAACGTAAATCATAGAATACTTCCTGATGCATAGTAAATACACAATAAATATTAGCCCTTATTAAGCACTTCAAACCCCAAGGAAATCCTATTTTTAACTTTATTGGGGTTTTTAGGCTGGTTTTAGTTTAGTTTGGCTTGAGTTTAGTTGTCAGCTCTTATAACTACAAACATTCAATGCACACTTACGATGAACTGGCATTGTATGTTGGCATGTGTACTAAGTACTGAATATATAAAAACAAACAAGCTAAAGTCCTTTTCCTTAAAGAGAGCTTAGTCTAGCGGATACAGAGGTTCTTGGAGATAGCACAACCAATATGCAGGCGCTTTCTTTACTGTATCATTGCATTTAAGTTTAACCAAAAAAAACAAAAACAAAAAAAAAACAACAACAACAAAAAAAAATAAGAACTTGGCTGAAGCTTTAAAGAAGGAAGTGGAGGGGTGTGGGGCTTAAGAGGACTGAGTCTGAGCCCAGATTCACTTTGTGACCTTGTTGAACCATCCAAAATTTCTGGATCTGACTCAGGTTCTTCATGTATAAAATGGGGCCACAGAGTCATGCCCTAACTTTAATGGTAGTTCATGTTATGTAGCTGTGTGGAAGGGCCATGGTGATCCACCTTACTGAAAGTAATGATCAAAAGGTGTTTTGTTTTTTTTTAAATAATTTACCTGTTATACAGGTGGACCCATCTAGGAGGGTAAAAACCGGGCCAGTTTGCCTGCATGATTTTACATTAATTGCATTTGACATTCTTGGCTGGCAAAATCCCAAACCTAAAGGTGGCCTGAATCTCTTTTAAGGATATTTCTGCCAGCATCTATGTGGGGCCTCTGATGTGAAGCACAGCGTGACCTATTAACAACCAGATCCTTTGATATTACTACTGGCAATCTTTTTCCATTGCAAATCTTGATTTTTTTTTTTGTTAACTTCAACAAAAGCTTATTACAATAGCAGTATCTGACTCTACTAGAAGACATAGCTTCTCTGTAGCAGTATCCTTCAGGTGGTTGAGAAAGGGTCATAGGAGCGGATAAGTAGGGGATATAGATATATTTACCTAGAAATACACTCTGCACTTGTGACCTTTTGTTTCTGCATCTGCCCAGCCATGTATAGTACCAAAATGCTCACAGAGACCACTGGAAGTCCGTGAACTGGATCTGGGGACAGCAGGCAGCGTATGTCCTTCGAACACTGGGCTAACTGATTTCAGACTCTAAAATCAGATTTGAACCTCTGCTGGGTCTCTCTGGGCTGCCTTAATTATAGCAAGTTCACAGGACAAACTCCTGCTGGGAAGACACCTTTTCAAAAAAGGGTCATAAATACCAAACTGCTGGGCATGGAGTGGGTGCTGCTTCTCCCAGGGCCAGCCAGCTGGGAGCCGCTTATCACAGACCCCCAGGCATGCCAGGAAGAAGTTTCCTGGCAGTGCTGGTGCTTCTGGTCGAAGAGGGTCTCAGTTTGAGCTCAGGCAGTGGCAGCATGCATGTGACTTCTCACACGGGGAACGTTGGCCCAAGCATAGAAGCTTCTGATCAGAGATAGTGGCTCAGGGTGAAAGGCTCCAGTGGTCAGGCCAGCAGATGTCTTCAGTAGTGACTAAATGTTGGCAGAGGAGCTCTGCTTACTCTTGAGAGCACAGGGCATGGTGGGAGAGAAAGCACTGTGCCCTGGGAGCCCAGAGCCCTGGGTTCTAACTTCAGCCTGCCACTAGCTAGCTGTGTGGCTTCTCCCCTCTGGGCTTTGGTTTCCTCACATCTGAGAGCTGGCAGTGGGTTAGATCACCTATCGGTCCCTCTGGCACTAATAGCCTGTCTTCTGGATTCTAGGGACCCAGGGAAGAGCAGACAGGCAAGAGCAGTCACTCAGGGAGGGTTCCCTTGAGCAGGCAGCTGCCCCAAAGGAACATCTGCTGGCGAGCCTTGCAGTCAGGCCTCATGGCCCCTGGAAACCAGGGGCAGGGCTGGTGGCTAATCTGCTTGTAATGACCCCTCAGTCTCTGTGAATAAGGAGCATTCCCATTAGGGCAGTAACGCCTGAGTTGGCGACCCTGACCGCGAGCAGGGTGGAGGTAATCGGGAGCACTACGTCCATCAGAAGACAGACTGGCATCAGCTTCTGGGCCAGCAGGAGCCTTACCACACTGGCTCCTGACATCCTCCTCAACAGCTCAAAGTTCCCACTTCCATGGAGTCCGTGAACTAGCCCAGCAGTTCTCAAAATGCGGGCCCCGTGGCACCATCATAATCTGGGAACTTGTAAAAAATGCACATTCGTGGCCCTGCCCCAGAACTACTGACTCCGGAACCCTGGGGCTGGGCCTGCCAGCTCACGTTTAACTAGCTCTGCAAGTAACTCGAGGCAGGTGGACATTTGAGAACCTGCGACCCCCCTAACCCCAGGGTTTCACGACCATTGTCTGCGTGTCTCCCACTTATTTAAAACTTTATTGTATTGTTGAAGCAACACTACAACAATGAAGATACTTTGAAAAACTACCCATTTCATCCTTCTGGGCTCTCTTCCAGTCTTTGTCGATTCGTACACATATTTTACACATATGACATTGTATGGAGACTTATTGTATTGTAGTTTTTTCATTTACATTATTAGCACGTTTTTTCCTTGTTGCTTCATAACCTTTATACTTGTCATTTTCAATGACTGCAAAACACTTCCCTCATGTGACCAGCTTTGTGTGCTTGACCGCCCTGCCCCTAGACGTTTGGCGGCTTGTTGCTTTTCACTACGGGAGAAGTCGCCTGCCTGTCCAGCTTCTGGGGCGTTTCACATGATCTCCCGTCGGCTCGACGCTGACCTTCCTGCAGTCCTCAACATGAGGTTATCTGACAAAGATTACTTAGTGGAAAAAAAACAACAACAAAAAGCCCAGAATGGATACTAAATCTACAGGGGTATATCACAACTGAGAGATCCCTGCTCCGCCGAGTCTGGGTAATCTGAGGATCTTCTCACTTCGCTCGCAGGTGGCATCAGCAGAGGGGGGTCTGGTGTGAGGTGGGGATGGGCACCTCCCCCGCCCTGACGGGCTGGAAGCCTGTGGCCTTGCCCTATGCCAGGCCTGCTGTGGGTCATTTCCTGAGCATCCTGGTCCCCAGCAGGAAGGCCCCTCCTCTTTTCTCGTGCTGCCTCCACCTTCTCCCCATCCCACTGCTGTGTGCCTCTTATCTTCTTTCTTCCTCAGCCCGGTGCAGCTTGGCTAGAGTCTGAGACACACAGCTTGACCAGCGTGGCCCCTAGTGGTAGCTTCTTTGTTTTGACAAGACCACTGATCATTCTTGGGCCATATTAATGACTCTGTATCTTTGAAAATGATTGTTGGGATAAATCCCAAGATTTGTGATTACTAGGTCGAAAGGTACCCTTTAGGCCATCTTTCATACCATTGTCTCCTGTTAGTGGCAGTCTGTATGTATGCCCCATTGGTGGCTCCACGTGGCTCTTCATGACACAGATCCTCCTTCCTACTCTTTAGGTGAGGAAACCAAAGCCCCATAAGGTTAAGTGACCATCGAACTGGGGCAAGGATTGTGTATATCACTTGGTTGTGGGTCTTTATTTTCACTCTAGCAGATGGGGCCACCTCCTTGCCCTCCTCTGGCTGCTTCTCCAAGTCATTGAGTACTGCCAGCAGCTCAGGAGCCTTTAGACTTGAAGATGGCTCTGCCCGTAGGCATCACCCCTGTCCCCGCCACTGTGGTTCTTTCACGTCTTAAGGATGAGAGTCCGGGGCCGTGTCCTCCTTAATCATCATCCCCCAACCCACACTGGTTTTGAGTAGAGGCCTGTCACCAGAGTCTCACTTAAACTGCTTTTAGTGGCCATTGGTAGCAGCTGGTGTAGAGGCTCAGCTCGACCTAGGAGGGAGGCACATCTTGAGTGCCCTATTTGCAAAATGACCAGAGGCTGTCATTCTCCACCTGCCTCTCATTTGGAGGCCTGATCTAGACTCGTAAAGGTGGCACCAGGAGAGTGCTTTGCCAAAGCGTCTCATGAAAACCTGGCTAATGGGCCTTTGAGGTCCACTAGCTATAGCTTCACATGGCAAAGATCTTGGATCTATTTTCGTATTTGGCAGGTGGCAGAGGTCTTGAATGGAATGAAGGTCATTCCTAGGCCAGAATGGTATTTCTAGATTCTTCTCCCTAAGTGGACACACCCACCTATTATGGAAGGACAGTGCTATGCTAGAAAGAGGCCCAGCTGTGCCACCAACTAGCTGTTACTGCAGACTGAAATTGTACAGTCAGCCCCCTGGTGACTTCTCCACCCTGACCCGCCTTAGATCCCACTCTCCTGTCCTCCAGCCAACTCCCTCGTGGACGTTCAGCTTCCAAAATGTGTCTTCCTCTCGTAGAACATCCATCTTCTGCTGGTGTGCTGGATGGGAGAATAGAATTCCCGGAGCTTCACTTTTTGAAAAGGGCAAGAGTGTGGAGCTTTCCTAGAGTGATGGAAGCATTGATAAGAGAAAACCTTGTCAAGCCACCTGATTTTTGAAGCAGAACATTCAAGGCCTGGTGATGTGCTCAAGTCCACAGAGCCAGATGATGACAGTCAAGACTGTCCAGGGAACGGTGCGAGCCAATTCCGCTGCCATCTGGAAAGTCAGGAGACTGCAGGAGAAGGGGGCGGGTTCAGGCTTCAGTAAGACTGCCTGCACAAGCCATGGGTCAGGGGGAGCTTCGAATGGCAAATGAGGTGAATGGTCCTGTGATGAGAAAGGTTCCCGTTCATCTCACATAGGTTCGATTTTTTTAAATTGAGGTATATGTGACAAGTAAGAATTGTACATATTTAAGGTGTACGATTTGATATACACTGTGAAACAGTCACCATATTTAAGCTAACCTAATATATTTATCTCTTCAGATAGTTACCGCTCTATGTGTGTGTATGTGAGAGAGAGAGGGAGAGAGAGAGAAAGAGAGAGAGAGACTGACTTAGTTTTGTGGTCTATTCTACCTCAAGCAGCTTCTGTTCTCTATTGAAGCAGTTTCAATTTGGTTTTTGTGGCTTAAAAGGTCCCTGAAACACTTCAGCAAAATTATAGCTCCTTAATTTAGCTGCCTGTCAGTTACTTCTTTCCAGGTGCTTTAGGATTGACAGTGAGTTTGACATTTGTAAAAATGTTTTGGAAACCATATCAGACACTTTGGAATCAAAAGGGATATAAAGTACATTATTCCAGGAAGCACGATGGGAATTATTCTTCTGGCCACCCCAAGTCGTATCTCACTTCTTTCAACAGTCTTCAGACAAAGCCTAGTGATGGGTTGTAAAATTGTAGGTTATTTTTGAGTCTGGTTGCCTTTGTGAATTCCCTTTCTGCTCTCCATCACCCTCATTTTGGTGACTTCTGCTTCATTTGCGCACAGCTACGGATAAAGCATTTCTATTTTGTTTGTCAGAGCATTTTAGGATGTTAGAGATGGAAAGAACTTTAGGGACCTTCTTCATCTGCTCACACCCACTCATTTTCCAAGGGCTTGTAGGGCGGGGGATGTGGCCCCCTTCACATTGCTGAGGTTCACCCCCAAATCAATGACTCTAGACCACCCTTGCTCCATGAAGCTACATGTTACGATGCTAACTGTGACATTTACCTGTCAGTTTTAGGACAGCTATGAGCCCAGAGCTTGTACCTTAAATTAGAAGTGCCTGACAGATAGGATTGTGTCACCCTGGAGAACTAAGTGACAACTCCTGTGCCCGCGGGAATTAGAGATGGGGAGAAGGAGGAGCAGCCTGCCCTGAATTTGGAGGGTCTCCCCTATTCCAGCCTGCCTGCTCTGTCTCCTCAGGTCAGTTCAGAAACGTTGCCAGGCACCCTGCCAGTGCTGGACATCCGCAGGAGGAAGAACCAGAATCCCTGCCCTTTAAATAATGACAGTACAATGTAATAAATACCGTAATGACAGTTGGCGTGAAGCCTCTCAAGACAGCCCTGGCAGAAGTGCTTTCTTTTGCTAGGTAGTAAAGGGAGAGGATGTTTAGGCCTGAGGTTCTCAACTCTGGCTACCCATTGTAGTCACCTGTGGAATTTAAAAAACAATTCCTGCCCACTTCCCCACCTCCATTCTGATGTCTAACTAGCTGGTTTGAGGCGGGACCCAGGCATGAGTTTGTTTGTTTGTTTGTTTGTTTTTTAAGAAACTTCCAGATGTTTCCAGGATGCAGCCAAGATTGAGAACTGCTAGACTAAGTAAAAGACTCACATTTGAATCCTCTCTGGGCTACTGTTAAAATAAAAATAAAATTATTCATGACATTTATTAGTGTGTAAGGAAAACTTTATTCAAGGGGGTTACTACCTTGTGGTTTTGTAGTAGGAGAGAGATCCGGCTCAGCTCCCAATACAACAGAAAAAGTGGGAATTCATAGCCAAGGAGCAGGGTCGGGGGCAGTGGATAGAAAATGACTCAGGAAACATCAGAGGTAAACCGACCTAAGAGGATTCTTGCTGGAGGCAAGCCAGGGGGTCGTTGTGATCTGGGCATGGTGGGCGCGAGGGACCCAATCAGTTATGTAGGGTGATCAGATATTGGGGGGAAGTTGGGGGCTTCTTGTTAAACTGATTTAGCAGGATTCTAGCTAAAATTGGACAATGCAGAGATGAATATGGAAGCCCGAAAGTCAGGGCCTACTTGAAAAGATTTCAGAGGAGCCTGAGTAGCATTTGGTAAAGGAGAGAATCTGTCAGGAAAGTAGGTGATATATTGTGCTGGAGGCTGTGCCTGGAGTATGGGGCGGACAGCTGAGTGGGCGGGAGATGATGGGATGGGCTTGACCTTTATGATTGGGGTGGAGTGGGGCCAGGGGAGTGAGAAGATCAGGTCTATGATTTATAAAGATTATTCTCGTCTTGGGAGATTGAGGGGGGCCTGGCTCTTAGAGAAAGGAACTGCGTTCAGTGTGGGATATGTGGCTTTTGAGGCCCTCATTGGACAATCCAGGTGATTTCTGGGAGGTGATGGGAATATCACTCTAAAAAAAAAATGAGAATTAGTTCAAGAGGCAAATTATTTCTTTGGGATCAAAGAATTACAATTTGGGGTACACAGATTTAGGTAGAAACCCAAATAGTGTCTTGATTACAAGAGGGAATTGGGGATTTTTATGGGGGGAGAAAAAGGAGGAAGATGAGGTAAGTTGTTTTAAAGAAAATTTCATTGATGCTGACAAACAAAGCTAGATTTGTACTTCATTTGTCATGCAAAGTGCTCGCTAGGTAAAAAGTTCACCGTTTCAGTCCTTTGGAAGGAAATTCTCGTCCTTGCTGACGTCCTAGAATGTTGGCAGGTTGGCTCAGTTCAAAGTTTCAGTGAACAGAATGTGCAAGACAGCTTCTTTGGAATGGCTGCTCCAGTTCCATTTTAAAGTGGCTCCACTTCTGTTGTTTTGCATAAAATAAATGTCTGAAGCTGGGGGTGCAGGTAGAGGAGGTACAAAGATAAGGTTCATTAGCATTTAAAGAATGCCTAAAGGGTTCGTTCATTCAGCCAAGGGGGTGCACTGTGAATTTTATCACAGGAGCGGTGTCCTCTAAAATCGGGTGAAAGACAGAACATCAACAATTGTGGAAAGAGGAAAAGAAGAACTTACAAAGGTGGTGAAGAGTAAACAATCAGTGACAGAGGAGGACAATATTGTGGAAACCAGGAGAGGAAGGGGTGGCTTTCTAGAGATGTGGGATTGGTGAAACTCAGAGTTCAAATCTTGGCTTCTTTCCATTCATCCAGCTCCAAATAACACACACAGCAGAACACTCATTATACTTAGCAAGAGCAAAGCTTCTGAGCAGCAACTGTTTGGGGCCAGGTATTTGTCAGGGAGGTGGGGGCTGCCCTGTGCGTTGTAGGGTGTTTTGCAGCTTCTCTGGCCTCTACTGCACCAGATGCCAGTAGTCAGTCCTCACCCCTACCCTGCCCCAGGTGTGTCAACCAAAGATGTCCCCTGATACTGCCAAATGTCCCCTGGGAAGAGCTTGTCTCCACTTGAGAACCACCGAACTAGAGAGCTAGTTCAGAATGCTAGCAGCATACCGGAATGGCCTGTGGTGCTTAAAAACCCCTGACTCCTGGGCCCCACCCCAGGTGACCCAAATCGATGTTTCTTTGAGGAAAAGGACCCTGGCATTTATTTCTTTTTAAGTTTCACAGCTGATTCTAAATGTGTAGCTAGACTTCAGAACCACTGGAATAGTCTTCTAAACTGAGGAGTGATGTATTTGTACCAGAAATATTTTAGGTTATTTTTGAGTCACAGTGAGACAAGAGAGGACAGTACCAGTATAGTGTAAGAGATTTTTTTTTTTAAAGTGTTTGGTTCCCTGTGTAATATTTTTAAAAAGTAGCTACTAGGCTCTAAAAACCTGTGAAATTAATTTGTTATTGTTTGTGTTTTCCCATCCAATTGCAACTTTCTTGTTACTACTTCGGCAATCAAGTTATTATTTTTTTAAAATGGAATCGGAGATGGTTATAAGAACCTCAGATAGATTTCCTCCTGAATATCTTTCCCTTCCTGCTGGCACCCCAGGGTGGGTTGGCATAGACCCTGCATGCCTTCTTCTGCCTGCCTTTCTCCTCAGTCATCCAGCCCAGCTGTCAGATTAGCCTTCCTCTACATCCTGGTACTTCATTCTTTTTTAAGAAGATTTTTTTCCCCCAAAAGTCTTTTTTTCAAAAAAACTTCATTTAGTTCCCATTGCCCACAACCAGACACTTTTGCCTGAAATTCAAGGTCATTCACAGTGTAGCCCCCTGTGCACAAACCTAAGCCAAAGCCAGGTGTGTCCCCGGGTTCTGACTCTCCCATGCTTTTGTTGGGTAGGGGAGATTTTTCCTTTTTCTGTTAGTTCTTCTGGCTGATCTAATAATCAAATTGACATGAGACAGAATAACAGGAGAAAATAACCAAATTTAGTTATGTATATACATACGAGGGTTTCATAAGAATATGGGGCCCAAGGACCAGGTAGGTAGGTATCGGTAGGGCTTATGTACCATCTTGAGTTAAGGGGTCGGGGAGGTAGTGGTTTGGGATTTCAAAGGGCAGGAAGGCAATTTATATGGAGATGGAAAAGCAAATGTTTGGTAAACAAATGTTTGTCGGGCCATCTTTAACAATGGGACACAGAGAGGACTTTGACTAAATGGGCCTTGCTAGGTTCCTTTCTGTCTATCACACACTAGTTCATATTAAACCACAGTTCTCTGTGATGATAGCTCCCTTCCTGGAGCAAGTCCTCCATCTAAATTCTTTTAGGCAGTTAAGGGGAAGATCAAATGTTTTTCCTGAGTTTTGTCTTTATTAAAAATAACCAGCTTATAACCAATATCTCAAAAAAAGGCATATTTTGGGGTGGTAAACTCTGCTCTCTGTCACTCTGCTCACATTGTCCTTCCTGCTGCAGACCCAGCTCAACTTTCACCTCTGCTGTGTCCTCTGGTTAGACTGAATCGTGCCCTCTTCTATATTCCTGTGATCTCTGGCTGGGCCACTTTCAGAATTTCTCAGAGTCTCTCTGACTTGATGACTGCTCTGTGCCTATGTGTTTGGTGTCACGCCTACACAGGGTCTTGCTGTGAGGGAACGAAGGTGTCCATGTGGCGTGGGCATGTCTAAGCTGAGTGAGGGGGATCCTTGTGTGGTCTTGTGCTAATGGTCTTTTGTTCCCTTGTGCAGAATCGGGGACCTGGTGATTATCTGGTCAGTGGGTCCATCGAGGATAGATGACCAGCTGAATTAGTCTGGTTAGCTGTCAGCTCTGATCAGGCTTATCCATTAGAGCTCCTTGCCCTTGGGGTGTCATAGCCCAGCTTCTCTCCCTTCCCCCACCCACCCCAAGAAGCCAGTGGCATCCTTGTGAGCACTGATGACATGGTAGAAAGCAAAACAAAAACTTCTAGGTATATCACATCACTGTACATCTGACCATTGGCACATGATGATTTGGGAAACTTTTTAGATATGTATCAAGTTAAAATAATAATTACAACAATAAAATGACACCTGCATTTGTTCAGTTAATTATGGTTGTTATATAGTTTTTATACATATCACTTTACTTGCGCCTCCTGGGATGTGTGGACATGCATTAAATCCATTTTAAAAGTGAAGAAATGAGGATATAGAATTACATTTTAAAAATAATGAAATATTGTGCTCTGAGTTTTTAAAAGGTAGATTCTACCCATTCTCAAATGTAGCTCATGTTCTGAGGTTTCAAAAAGCAAAAACAGAGGGGAAGTATTTCTTTAACTTATTTATCAATATTCTGACTTATAGGAAGAATACTTTTATAAAAATATTAACCTAATTTTGAATTGACTTTAATTTTCTCCTTAAACCCTTTAGGTCATCCGTAATGCAACCCACATTAGCCCAGTTAGAAAAGAGGTTTATTCATCACTGTCGTGACAGCAGGAAACCTGGATTCCAGTCCTGCTCTGGCACTTGGCATGCTTTATGCTCTGGGCAACTTAAGTTCCAGTTTCTTTATCTGAAAATGGGCATAATTCTTAAGATTGGCCCTATGTCAGGGAAGGCACTATATGCATATGAGGTATCTTATGCACTGCATGGGGCCCAGCAGACAATTGTAGGTATCTGTAGCATTCTGGGTGATTGACCCAAATCCATATATTGAATTCAACTCTATTAAAATATTTCTCATCATTCATTGATAATTCTGTATTTTACTAATAGTGGATTCAATGAATGAGCTCAAGAGGGGTTGATAGAGGTCAAATGAAGCCAATAATGACATGACACAGATGAGGATGCTGAGGCCGGAAGACATGGATGTGTGGTGAGGGTCCCACGTCTGGCCATCTGACCCTTGGCTTGCCAGGCTTAGAAGCCCATTCTCCTTCTACGTGACCACACCTAACACATCTGTCACCGCTGCCCTAGCCTACCCTGCCCTTGAGTCCAAGAAGAGTAATTTGTGGCCTCATTTGTTCATGGCTTCATTTGCCCCATGTAAAAGGAAGTGATAAAGTAGTGAGTGGGCAAATGGTGACATCTTTAAAATACTGTGTTACACTTACTAGGGACTTGGGTCACTGGCCTAGTTTTGCCACAGCACTGGTCATGCAGGGACTATTTCCTGATCTTTAGAAATGTCTGAAATATTTTTCTACATTTCTAAAAGTTGGTATTTTAAGCTTAATTTCAGACTTCCAGATTTAAAAGAACTCACTGCATGAACATGCAGTGCTCAGGAAACAAGTAAGAAGGTTTGGTGAATCACAATATCCCCCGTTGGCTTGTAATGGAAGGTTCACCTCTGTGAAGGGAAGGAGACTATTAGTATTATATTTTTCTTTATGCTAATGACAGTTGACTTGAGACCTTCATGATGAGGGAGAGAGGAATGCATCTAGGCTGGCCAGAGCTGAATAGATGAATATCTGTCTCCTTCCTTCTTAAATTTCAGCAGACTATATGCCACGGCTTCCTTATACATTGCATGATGCGTATACCTCCCTCATCTGTCTAAATTATGACTGTTAGAAGGGATTGTGGAGGCTGACTCCCTGCATTTACAGCTCAGGAAGTGGTTGGCCAGAGAGAGAAGATGATTTTCCTGAGACCACACAGCTGGTCACTGTCAAAGTTGAGCACTGAGCCTCGCCCAGTGTCCCTCCCTGCTGGTCTCTACCTCCGACCTTCTCCTGGTCCTGAGCACCACATTTCACCCTCGTCTCCTGCTTCATCCCTCCCTCTCTGCATCTGGTCTTGATGCTTTTTTTGCTATCAGCAAATGTTCCCAGTAGCCAAGTATACTTTTTAATTAAAAATTAATCTGGTGGCTAAATATGTCACTGTGAATACATTTCATCCTTTGAGGAGCAGTGTGGCCCATAGCCATCACTTTACCCCTTGGCCCTCAGTTTTTTCATCTATGATATTAAGAGGGTTGAATTAGCTGACCTCAGAGGAACATCCCTACACTACAGAAATGTTCTCCAATTCCTTTGCCCTGAGTTTTCCAGTGAGAACGGAACCGACTTCAGCTGCCCATAGCTACTCCTGGATCCCAGGAGAATGGGTGAGAGGACAAAAAGCTGGGACATCCCTTCCCCACATCCCCCCATCTCCATCCTGTGAAGACGAGTCAAGGCCTCTTCTTCTGCTTTTAAAGTGGATATACCACCAGCTTGATGTTTGTTTCTTTGCCATTGGTTAGACATATTTTTCTGTTATTTTTTCCACTGAACTTGACATAATGGAATTTTCAGACTCGAATACAAAGGTATTACAGAAAATCCAGCTGTACAGCTGAGAGGCATGTCTTGGCTTTTAGTGAACATGGGCCTTGTGTTCTAGGCAAAAGGATGCCATCTTGAGGAGAATTGGCACACTAATTCCACGCCTGGACACAGTCACCGTGTGACATGATATGCACCCCTGAGTGTTGTGTGAACAATGTCGTGACCAGCACCTAGGTATTATAGATATACAGCTACTTGGCAGTCATACACACATAGAATTTATAGTTATATAATGCACAGAATGCATATAGAAATATTCTGCATATTTGATTACAGCACAGGAATTATAAATATTCAGGACTGACTGGCAGGTGGCTGCCCCGTATAGTGTGTGACCTGCACATGGCAGCATGGCTCTCTAGCTGTGTAGTCAGCACATGGATAGTGTGCATGTGCAGCGATGTGGCTAATAGGCAAGCATGCGCAGCAAATCGAGAGAGTTTTTTGACTGGTGCCTCGGCATCATGTATGCCCTTCTACATGGTCACTATGCAGGTTTCATGTTTTTACATGTATAAGGCTGGCATGAAGATGCCACGTATCAGTAGACAGTGCGATGTATGCGTGGCCACATGGCCAGCCCACAGGCCTTGTGTTGTGTAAGTTTCCTGTGATCAGTGGCAAAGTAAACGGCAGATGGGAGAGACCCTGAGACAACACGTCCAGTGTTAGCATTGGGTTTCCAGGCAGCTGATAGGAGCTATTAGCTAGATGGCATCTGCATCTTGTATATTTATAATCACATTTAAATATTTCACCAGTCTTTTCATCTTCCTTGTTATGATGACTTTTTCTCTTTGTCCTTTCCAAAACCGAAAGAGACTGTTCAATGTTATTATTGTAGAGAAACAAAAGTTAACACTGTGTATCTGTGTTTTTGGCAGCCAGAACCCTGTAGTCCTCAAAGATAATAGTTTTTACTTTCTAAGAAGCTATTCCAAAATATCAGACCCTTTACCAACACAGGGGCGTTAAACCGTAAATGGAGGTCCCTCCCCACCCTTCCTATTCCGTCACTCCTTTACATGGTCTAAAAAAGGAAATTAACAGTATATTAACTTCCAAAATTTGTTTACCACAGTAAGATTTACAAAAATAATTATATAAGTTTTCTCATCTGAATAGCACATTTTTAGTTATTAAATTTTGTTCATGTGTATCATCTCGATTTTCTGAGCGGCCTTGTTAGATTGGCAGAATTCTCATATCCACTTTATAAATGGAGAAACAAGGCTCAGAAGGCTGTGGAAGTCACCCCATGTCACACCGCTGCTAGGAGGTAGAGCAGCGTCCACAGCCAGGCCACTGTCCATACCTCCCATTGCTCTCGAGAATGAACCAGGAGCTCATTCCATAGTCTGCACCAGCGAATGGCATCAGGCACTTTCTAAATAATTTGTACCAAGAAGTACAAATGTGAACTAACCTGTCCAGTTTCTATCTAATATCATAATGGGTTGTCTGATCTGGATCCATATCTTTTCAGTATTGTCCATATTCACTGATTGTAAATCAATGATCTACTATTATATACTCCATTCAATTAATGCGTGGACTGAGTTTCTACCATGTTTAAGCTACTGTCTAGATCCTGGGATGTGTAAGAGGATGGTGGGACCAATAAAAATGATTTCAGTTCAGTCTCTCTCTGCAGGCTGGCTTGCCATCAAGTGATAGAAACCAGCACACACACAGCCACCTAGAACAATGTGATAAATGTGACAAGGATGAGCTCAAGTTGCCCTAGGAGCACACATAAGGGAACACTGAATTCCTACCTGGAGAAACCAGGAGTGCTTTCCAGAGGATGTACCTATTTTTAAGTATGCCTTGAAAAATTAGTGGGATTTTCAACTAAAAATGAAATTGTGCATGCATGCATGCATGCGTGCGTGTGTGCACACATGTTTACAAGGGACCATGGTGGATAGGGGACAGAGAATGCATTACAGGTAGAAGGAATAATCTGAACAAGTGTGATTCTGGAAGACGGTGTGTTCATTGGGGCCACAGGATATATGTAGAAAAGAGTAGTAGGGAATAGAAAGATTGAGACTGCAGAGTTTGACTGAGGCCAAAATATGGAGGAAACATTTAACTATATTTTACAGGGGATTACATAGCCAGGAATGTGTTTTAGAAAAGTCATTCTAACAGTGGAGAGTGGAATGGAGCAGAGGAGGTAGATACTAGAGGCTAAGGCCATTTTAGAGGCCATTGCAGAAGTCTTGGCAAAGCATGAACAAGTCTTCTCAGCTTGGAGTGAGGCTTATTGTCACTGTCCTTCCATTTATAATGAACTATTGAGAATGTCCGAACGTCTGCCAACTCTGGGTCTACCCTTGCTACAGAAATTACCTTTCAACACAGGTCAATTTGAAACCCTCTCCGATCTAGTGCAAATGCATTTGTTTACTTCTGAGAGTGTTTTTCAGCTTCTTTTTGCCCTGCATCCCTGAAAAATGCTAAAGTCCTTGCAATTATAGATGGCCTATCTTCTGAGTCTCAGAAGCAAATATCTTTAATAAAAATATAAAGTCATACTCCTAAGCACACAGCCCTTTTCTCTATAAAAGCTGAAATCAGAATTGACATTTCACAGAGATTCCTGTTTCTGTCAATCTTCACAAGGCCCTCAAAGTGGGATCAAGCTCAAGTAGGCCATGTCTTGTCCACACCTTATGTTGCACAATTTCTGTTGAAATAACCCATGTCTGATGCTACTCACTCCCCTCCCCCTTCCCACAAGGGCTCTCAGCTGCCAAGTTTCATCTCTCAGGCTAGCATCTCTTTCCTTCGAGGCCTATCCCCACCACCTTCTTTTCCTTTAGGGTGTTGTTTTTTCTGTTTATTAACTGGTACCAGTGGCCAGTTGAATTGCAGGGATAAGCAGGTGTTGTTATTGATGGTCTCTGTGCTTGGTACAAGTACCAGGCCTCCAGGAAGAAACATTCATGCACTTAGCCAATGCTGCTATTCTTCAAACGCATCTGTTTTCTTCACCTTTGACGTTGTTTCCCGCCCCCCCCCCCGCGCCCGCCTTATCTTTACACATTGAGTAGCAAGGGCTATGAAAGAAGATGCAGCATTTCAGTGGAAGAAGATGTAGCACTTCAATAACTTTTCATGTTCCTATATCTGGGGCTTCAGTGTGATAAGAGGCTGTATCATTAAACGAAAATACTATTTGGAAGAAAACCAGATAAGTGTTCTAGTGAAAAAGGGATTAGTGTTTGAAGATTACTCATTGAGAACTACATCGTGATCTCCTAGAAGTGTTCTGGCTGTTCATCTTCTGGGGAATGATTATAGGTCATTTCACATTCCCTAGAGCATAAGGATTTCAGGTATGGGTTGAAGGTAATTTTGAGATTAGAACTTTCTAGAAGGATGACATAGTTTTGACAGTTGAATGACCTTGTCCCTTTACTCAAAGGAACTGGCATAGAAATGTTTTAAAACCAATACCTACATTTGGAAGAGCCTCAAGGTTGTTAAGTGAATGAAAAGCCAGAGGAAGTTGAGGATCGGAGATATGGCCCTGACACCGAGGTTTCAGCCCCTGTGCTATCCACCAGCCCTGTTTGGCAGGGGGCACCACCGCTTTGAGGAATTGCATGGCATTTCTTTATAGTACCACTTCCATTCTGCTCTCGGTGACAACAGTGATTACTGGCTTCGCGACATTTGGCCACCTCCCCACCAAAGTAGATTTAGATGAGACCTCTTGGGTAAAGCCTTCCTTGACTCTCCCAGCCAGAGTTATGCATTGTTATTCAGTTGGACGTCCAAGCTCCGAGGCATGAATTCTTGTGTGCTGATGCCCTAGTCGGCGTCCAGACAGTGAACGGTGAGAGCATCCACTGTGTGCCAGCTTCTATGCCTTTATGTTCCAGAAATTGATGTCTGGGTTGCTGTCCATCCCAGGCAGCTTGGAGACTGTGTCCTCTTCATCCATGGAGTCACATTTGCGGTTCTCGTTTAACAACTATGTAGGACTCTGTGACCTGCATATGTTTCTCTCTACCTTTATCTCCTGGCTTGACCTTCCCCTAGAATGTGTATTTCCCCTGGCCTTGTTTTATTTTTGTAAGCCACCTCTAATGCTTGAGAAATAAAGCAGAGGCATAAACAAACAAATGGACACATATTTAGAAACTACTTCTCCAAAGCCCTGACATTGACCCTGGTACTTTGTGGGAATTTAACAAATGTTGCTTGCATTGCGCTCGCTTGAAATAAAAGAAGCCAGAGGACAAGACTGTTGGCCTGCAGAAAGCCCGTGGGGCCTGTAGTGGGGAGCGGGCGGGGTGGGGGCGAGGACAGCCCAGTGTGAGCACCTAGAGCGTGCGTACTTCTCAGGGAGCGCTCAGTGTGCGGATCAGAGGATCCTGGAGGACAGGGGCCGCATCTTTTGCACGTCTTCATCTGTGATGTAGCTAAGGTAGGGCAGGGCACGTAACAAATTGTCATTGTTGAGTTGAGTTGGAAGGTCCTCCGCAAGTGGAACTTCATGTTCACTTGCTCTAGATTTTCATTTTAAAATATTCCACATTGAATATGAAGATGTTTTTGGAGTACTGGATATCTGGATTGAATATAAATGCAAATGCTTTTTTTGAAGAACATTCTGTTTTCTCATAGTCTTTAGGACTTTTTATTCTTGTTGCTCTAACTTACTAAAAAAGAAAAAAGCAGAAGTAAAGAACTGAGCCCATTATAACAGCTTGGTAAAGAACAGAAGTGGGTACAGGCTGTCTATTCTCTCTTACATTAATGTGGAAAGCCTTGAACTTGCATTATGATATCAACATTATAATAGGTGTTGTGGATTCAGCACAAAGTGAAGAAGATTGGCAATTACTCTGTGGCTCTAATCACAGCAAATCAACAAATTTATAATTTAGTGTAAAAATCCACCTCGGATTCTATTAAAAATTCAGCATCCCCTATCCAGTCACCTGCCCACAGTGACAGCTTTCATCAGCTCCTAACTGGTCTCCACTGCCCTTCCCAACTTTAAGAAGCTGAGTTCTTTTCCCTACATCCAGGGATCCCTCTTATAACATTCTTGGCAAACAGTCAGTCCGCCAGCCTCCATGTGAACAGCTCTGGAGCAGCCCGTCCACTCTCAGAGACTTCTGATTAGGGGAGTTTTTCGTTGTGATGAAATGGCTAAATTCTGCCCCTAGGTAATTCCGCTCTCTGGTCCTGGCTTCAGGTTCAGAACAGGACAGGTCTTCTCCCCTTTTCCAAAAGAGAACTTCCGCTGAGGGCAGCAGGGAGGTTCCCCTGGAGTCTACTGTTGGCGAGGCCGAGCACCCCTTTCCCCTTGAAGGGTCCCTCCGAAGGCCCTTGACCACTGGGATTGCCTTGGCCCTGAGACGGCAGACTTGTTGCCGTCAGAGCAGGCACCCACACCCGGACAGGGGTGTTACGCCTCGGTCGTGTTGGCGACCCTGCACGCCATGCGGCGGGGACACTGCCCGGTGCCAGCAGTTCCTCCACCAGCTGTTCAGCCGAAAATAAGTTCTCAGCTGCTGCGGGCTGAGCTTTCCGCTCCCCTTCTTCTCGAAAGCTGAGAGTCCAGGGGTCTGCCAGCTGGAACTGGGAGATTGGGAATTTTTTCAATTCAGCTGAAAGGAAAAGCAGTACGAGGCTTTCCTTTCTTTTTTAACCTTATTATGTCAAAGTAGTTATCTTGTTCTTAAGGGCAAGAAAAATCGCCATTTCTTCTGAATTCGCTTTTCAAATAGCATTAGAAATGGATGTAGGGCTGCATGGAGTCTTTCCTGGTTCCCTGGCAGAGCTCCTCTCAAGAACGTCAGATGCGGCTTCCACTTGCGTGGAAGGACGGCTCTGGGAAAAAGCCTGAGGACTGAGTTTGGCTCAGTGGATCTGCTGCCAGCCTTTGGACTGATAAACTGCCTGTTTGCACAGAGGACATGAGCAGCTGTCCAAACTGCAGAATTGTCCAAGGGCTGCAAAACTTTCAAGTAGGAGCTTGAAGTCGTTCCTTTATTTAGCAAATGTGTGTTAGCACCTTCTCGGTGCCAGATACTGTGCTGGGGCTGCAAAGATGACTCGGGGGCAGCCCCTGTCCTCAGATCGCTCCCTATATAGGGGAAGAAGTGGACAAGAGAACAAATGAGTATGGTATCACTGTGACAAGTGTTTCATAGGTGTTGCCTGTGGTGTTGGAACACGAGAGGCCTGCAAGAAATGGTTGTGGAGATGGTGATGGAGGTGGGGGTAGCACTGATGATTACTGTTGCTGTTGTTTTTACTAATAAACTACAAAGGATGCCCAACACAACACGTATGAAGGAACAACCAGTTCTGCTTCAGATGGTCTTGGGAGATAATCCAGAATTGTCACGAGGAGATGATGTGTGAGCCGCTTTGGAACAATACTGTAGACCACGGGAGTAAAGACTTTCCTGACAAGAAAGTAATGTGCAAAAAATGATGATTAAAATGAATTGTTTCAGGACCAGCAGCAGTTTCAGTGTATCTAAAGTATTGTTGGGGGAGGGCAGGGGTTAGACTGTATTTCTAGAAATGGAGAATCTTTAAGGAACTAAGCAGCAGAGACTGAGTCAATTGGTGTGTTACACAGTCACTCTGGGGGGACTTTGGAAGCTGGGCTGGAACCAGGGGGACCTAGGGTCAGGGAAATGGGTTAAGGGTGAGAAACTATGAAAGAGAGAGACTGGATTAAGGCAGCAGTGGAGAAGAAAGATGGAAGGGAGAAGATAGATTTAAGAAAAAAGATCAGATCAGGAGGATCCGATCTATTCAGATCCTGTGCCCTGTGACCTATTCAGTCTCATGGTTGGAGGGTGGGGGGAGGTAATGGTTACAGGTGGTGAGGGAATGAGGGCTTGAGCTAAGAATGACATGATGATTTCCCCTTGTATGGCTGGTGTTGGAACTGAGATAGGGAAAGCAGAATGAGAACAGACGCGGGAGAACCGAGAGAGAATTATGTTGATCTGTGCTAACTTTAATGGTTCACCTGCCTTTTGAGGCTGCCACCTGGAGGCAGTAACGATCTGTTTGGAGGATGTGGGGGATGCGCAGCTGTCAGCCTTTTCGGGAAGTCACATTGCTGAGCTGGTGGCAGAAAGAGAAGGGTCAGGGACAGTATTATAAAGGAAAGCTGAACCCTCACATATATGGTCAATTGATTTTTGACAAGAGTTCCTAGACATTCAATGGGGAAAAGACAGTTTTTCAACAAAGGGTGCTGGGAAAACTGGATATCCAGTTTTATGACTGGATAGAAGTGCAAAGAAGTGAAGTTGGACCCTTACCTTATACCATACATAAAAATCAACTCAAAATGAATCAAAGACCTAAACTTAGGTGCTAAAACTATACAACTCTTAGGAGAAAACACAGAGGAAATCTTCACTGGATTAGCATTGGATTTAGTGCAAATCTACATTAAATTTGCCAATGGTTTTTTGGAGACAACACCAAAAGCAGAGGCAATGAAAAATAAGTAAATTGGACTTCATCAAAATTAAAAGTTTTTGTGCATCAGAAGACCCTATTAAGAGAGTGAAAACAGCCCACAGAATGAGAGGGAATATTTGCAAATTATATATCTGGTAAGGGATTAATATCCAGAATATATAAAGAACTTCTACAACTCAACAACAATAAAATAAGTCAATTAAAAAGTGGGCAAAGAACTTGACTAGACTTTTCTTCAAAGAAGATATGCAAATGTACAATAAGTACATGAAAAGATGCTTGATATTATTAGTCATTAGGGAAATCCAGATCAAAATCGCAATGAAATACTCCTTCACATTCATTACAATGGAATTATCAAAAAATAGCAGTTATTGGTGAGGATGTGGAGAAACTGGAACCCTTGTGCATTGCTGATAGGAGTGGAAAATTTAGCCAGAGTGAAAAACAATTTGGCAGTCCCTCAAAAAGTTAAAAGTAGAATTACCATATGATTCAGCAATTCTAATCCTAGGCATATGCCCCAAAGAATTGAAAGCAGGGACTCAAATAGACATTTATATACTGTGTTTGTAACAGCGTTATTCACAATAACCAAAAGGTGGAAACAACCTGTGTCTATCAGCAGATGAAGAGATAAACAAAATATGATATGTACATACAATAGAATATTATTCAGTCTTAAAAAGGAAAGAAATTCTAATACATGCTACAATGTGGAGCTTTGACATGATGAAGGTTGCAGTTCATCCCCTGCACGATTCCTGTTACCCAGAGCTAGTCTGTGGGTTCATGCCCCACCATCCCTGGGCATTTGGCTGAGAAGGAATTACCCTAAAACTGGGGAGAAGCTCTAGTGAGGTCAGCCTACCCCAAAGGCTCCTGGCCCCTCCTTCCAGCTCCTGCGTGGACCTGCCAGCTCTCTCACACTGAAGGGAGCAACAACTGGGGTTCGTCCTCTATAGTCACTAGCTGCTTTCCAGGGTGGTCATCTTTCCTGCATTTACAACTTCCTCTCACCCGCAGTTTTCCCTAAGAGGAGAGCCCAGATGCTGTATTTTGTGCCTCCACGTTCCTAGGGAACAAGAATCCCCTGCCGTGCACCATCCCTTAGCCTAGGATACTCCCTAGAGGCAACCGGAAGCCCAGGCACCTGTATCATACTTTTCAAAGATGTCCCCTAGCTTGTGGGGTGTGCGGAGAGGGGTGGAGAGGTAGTGAAGGAGCATCAGCGATGAAGCACTATCCTCAAAGAGGCATGGCCACATTTGTGGCCGGAAGTGCCCCCTTCTCAAGAAGCTTAGCCGTAGATGGCCAAGCCCCTTTAAAAAGGGTAATAGAGTGAGACTTTTGGCTGGTGTTTGTAGTTACTTCATTTTGCAATGTGATATCAGTAGGGAATTTTCCAGACTTGGTTTAAACACAGAATTGTATCTTTCCTTGCTGAATGACCCTGACATTGGGAATGAGCCTGGTTCCTCCTGCTGTTTGGAGCTTATTTCTGAGAAGCAAAGAGAACACTGTGCCTACCACATCCTACGCCACTGAACCCATGACCCAAGTATGTAGCCAGCCTCCCAGGTGGCAGAGTGGTTTCAAGTATCTGACAGTGGAAGAGAAAACAGCTTCTGAGCAACCAAAGATAAGTCACCAAGTCCCTGCTCTAACACTGTGACACTGCCCCTTCACGGCTCTCGTTTTAGGCACATATGCATATAAAGCTCGAGATTCTTATTTACCAACCCCTACAAGTTAGAAGCCACAGATTAAAATGTCTCAGGATTGGTTTGAGGAAGGCTTTCAGAAGGACCAGTGAAGCTTCTGGAAGCCTGGCAGCTTCCAGAAAGAAACAATAGCCAGAAGACAGGGGAAAACAGGTGAACATTCCAGAAGTAAGTTCCTCATTGTGTCACATTCCAGGAAAAAAATGATGTCAACTCAACCATGAAAAAAGTCCCATTGTGCTGTGCGAGAAGGCAGGTGTGTTGCCTTACACAAGTTTACAGACGTGTGGTGCACCTTCTAGAAACTGGGGTGACTAGACCCCACCTGCACAGAGCTTCCAGGCCAGTGGAAGGGCCCCAGGGATACCAGGGCTGCTCAGCCCCAAGGCTGGCCAAGGCAGTGCCGGGATAAGGGAATCCGCAGGGGGCTTTGTGAGCCCGGGCAAGGAGGACTTCTGACTGGGGCTTGACTGGCTTTCACACTCAAGAGAGTCTGGTGACTCCTTGGGGAAGAACTTTCCAGAAGAGCCCATAGTGTGCGTCTCATGTGTGTTTGTGGCCCCCAGAGGCCCAGCATGTGTGTGCTTGGCACGGTCATGGGTGTTCATTAAGGCCTCATGAAGTTGAAACTGCTTGGAGGACACAAATGGGGGGGAGTCAGAGGTTGGCCGATGGGTTCCAAGCTCGGGGGCTGGAGGCACACGGTTTGGGTTGGAGCCCCAGCTTTGCAGGTACCAGCCATGTGTCGCTGATGAG
The DNA here is from genome assembly GCA_028627145.1 of Eidolon dupreanum. Lineage (NCBI taxonomy): Eukaryota > Metazoa > Chordata > Mammalia > Chiroptera > Pteropodidae > Eidolon > Eidolon dupreanum. The sequence continues at coordinate 20,253,295 of CM053512.1, forward strand.
TAATAAGTGAGTCCTCCAGTGTGGTGACTAGGGATAAAAACTGCACCTACCATAGAAGATTGTTGTGAGGACTAAAAAAAATAAGGTGGTAAGATACCTGCAACTGATGAGTATACTACATAACAAATCCTTGAAAACGTGGTAGGCAGGGAGGTACATGACTCACTGTAGAAAGCTTTTTCATGAAAAGTTTTTTAGTTTTCATGAAAGGTTTTTACCTTAATGAAGTAAATTTTTGTTTACCTAAAAGAAAATGCTTCAGAGGACCTACCCCCGAGTCATACCACCCTCTGATGCTCATTTCAACCCATCACCTAACTGGTTGACACAGACGGGACGTCTTGTTCCCAAGAGGGCCAGTAAGATGGAGTGTCACAGTCCTTCCTCCACAGACAGCGAGGCACAGGATTTCACCTTGGGAGTGTCTGGGCTCACACCTCCGGAGAAGAGTTGCCCTGGAATTTTTCTCGTCCCACTGGGGAATCCTGAATGGGTTTCTCCTCAGCCCCCGTGACAAGCAGCTGTCATACCTGGTGCTGAGAAGGCAGGGACAGGGGCGTTCCTCCCACCCTTCCCGCGAGGAAGTAACCAAATAGCCAGGATTTCATCACACCCCCTCCTCAGTGGCATGAGCTTCGAAATGAACAGTTGGCATTCCTGTGGGGACAGGCCCTCCGCTCCCTGCAATAGGCCATCCCGGGCGGGGCTGCAGCCCTCCTTCACCTCCGCTCTGCCGTCAGCAGCTGTTTGCGACAGGTGCTCAGACTCTCCATGGCAGATGGTGCCCAAAATGGGATTGTTGGCAGGTTGTACCACATGCCGCCCTCCCATCACACACACTGATGTGCGTGCAAACACACGTCTGAGCGCTCGGCTTTGTTCTAAAGGCACCCGCCTTGGGTTTCAGGTGACGCTGGGGGCTCATTCCAGAGGACACGCCTGGTCCCCAGGGCCATGCCCCTCAGTCTGAGACCCTTCAGTATTTGGCCACCAGACTACGAATGGGCACGTGCCTGACCCCAGGCACAGCTTTCTGCCGCCTCCATTCTGCAGCCATGTGTCCCTTCACTGGTGTTTGCCCAGGAGCATGGCTGTTTCCCGGGGCACCCTGCAAGGGCTTTGCGCTTGGCCTGGACCAAGGCCATGAAGGCCAGACCGCAACGGGCCAAGGTCGCAGGATCCAGATGCAGAAGCTGCGCCGTGCTTTGGTGCCACCATCTGTTTCCCGGAGCGCAGTCTGCACACATTGGACGAAGAGGCCATGAGAGCAGGGCTGCTCCACTGTGGACAGGATCCTAAATGCACCGGGAGTCTCGTCTTCGTGAAGGAGCAAGACAAGTCTGTGTCCCCGTGCCAGGGGAAAAAGGTCTCTCGGCTCACTCTTGGGAGAGAGCCAGAAAAAAATAGGTGGTGTGCCCTTCGAGAGGGCCCCTTTGCCTCCTGCTGACCCTGCCCTGAGCAGCTACCCAATAACTGACCTGTTCCCCCACTCCCAGAGGATCAGGGCATTGCTAGGGCTGTCACCCAGCTTGGCGCCCACAGCCTCGCAGGAGCCCCGCCCGCACTGTGTTTGGGCTGCTCATTCCAAACAGCCACCCAGCCAAGGCAACCAGATGAGGGTGACATCTGGCTCGAGACCGTTGCCAAGTAACTCCTGTTCCATCCCTGGCAGGAAGGAGGTGAGCTCTTTGTGCCAGATTCTTAAAGAGAGAGAAAGAGAATAAAAATGCGTGTTCCACGCCCCATATATTTTTCTTCTTTTTACCCTGACACCTCAGCTATTACTTTTCTTCCCCTGGAACTTGGACACCTAAGGACCCAATATCCATAACTATTTTGGAGCAGTGGCGATCAAAGTGTTAGAGTAAATGCTGTGAAAGGGGCAGAGTGGTGAGGTTTAGAGGTCAACTCTGAGGGAGCATGCACACAGGCCCACACACAGGCACCATGTACACACTCACACACGTACACAGGACAGATCGTAAAGGACAGAGGGGTGACAGAGGGGCACTGTTTACTAAGTGTTTCCCATGAGCGAGGCTCTCTACAGTGACTGTATTTCTAGTGAACTGAATAGGAACAGAATACAATAAGAAATAAGTGCCACGTTTCCTGCTCTTTCCAGTATGGAGGAGAAATGTTAATGGCTTTCACTGTATCTGATTCCTTTGTAGTGACAGGCGCAGCCTGGTGCCTGTGAGCTGGACTGGAACTAGAAACAAGGCTCATCCTTTTGCGTTGGGAAGGAAGGGGGTGGGTGCATGTACTCAGCCAGAGGCGCTAAGAGAAAGTCTATCCAACAGTTATGGCAACTTGTTACATGTGCGACCTTGGGAAAGTTGCTTAACCTCTCTGAGCCTCTGTTACTTACCTGGAAAATGGGAATACTGGCCTCTTAAAAAGTGTTTTGTAAACTTTCAACAAACACCTCTACAAGGTGATATTGTCATTTTAATTTTAGAGTTGAAGAAGTTGAAGTACAGAAAAGTTCAGTGACTCGGCCAAGCTCATCCTAACACAGAAAGGGGAGAGGCGTGCGGCGGACACCCAAGAGTAGGCAGGCCAGAACTTATTTCGGGAACACCAGCCAGCGTAGCCCGGGGCGTGTTGGCGTTATCTCCTCCGCACTGGCCACTATGCACCGCTTACTAATCTTCAGGGCATCCACTTTACCATCTTGTCATAAATTAAGCTGACAGCCTACTCCCAAACATAAAAATGTGTTATTTTTTCATATGTGACCTGTGTCTCCCGTGCTCTGTGCTTGTTCCTTTGATTTCTTTGAAGCGTGCAGAGGTTTCTTTATCTCTTTGAAACATCTCGTTGTTTGGATCTACTTTTATGGCCAGCTGAGAACTCCTTGAAATATATCCAGCTCAAGGAACCAAGGTGAGATTCGTGCTGCGGATGGCCTTGGGTTTTGCCTTGTCAGATGTGACATTTTCTTTGTGTCATTTGTGAATGTGCTAAATAAGACTTACATATTTCACAATGTAGAAGTGATGTACCACCCCCGGGCTCTCACAGTCAGCCTTTCATCAGGCCCCCTTGGCCCACGGACAGGGTCAGGGATAGATTTTAGGGTCATGAAATGAGTCAGCAAGACCAGATGGAGGGTTATGGTAACAGCCCAGGCAAGAGGTGGAGATGGCTGAGCCTGGGAAGTGTTGATGAGGACAGGGCGGACTGTGCATCATTCAGGATGCAGTGTCACAATTTGCTTGATAAACATGATTTGCTCTGAGACATTAGGCAGGAGAAAGTGATGAGATGTATAGTGATGAGGAATGGGGCCGATGATGTCGAGTACCAAAAAGGGACCAAGAAGAGATGAACAGCTTTGGGAGAGGAGGAACAATGGCTCCAGTTTGGGATGTGCCATGTCCAGAACTCAGGGTGGGGGGTGGCGAGGAGGGAGTTGCGGGGAGTGGTGGGATTCAGTGAGCAAGTGAAGAGAAGGGTTTGGATCCCAGGAAATATGGAGCCTGCCCCATCGTGGGTCTAAACAACACAGTGCCTGGAATATAGGATAGTTTGCCTTTTTATTATAATTCTTACTTGCTCATTATATCTATATTCGTATTCCTAATCTGTGTCTTATATCCTGATCAGATATCAAGTCTGAAAGTTTTGTCCAGGATTACTTAAATCTTTAAACTATTCTGGCAATGCAAAGACTTTTTGAGTGGATTGATAGGATTGTAAAGAAGAACCAATAGATATGAACTTCTTAGACTTTCAGTGAAAAGCAAAGGATAGGCTTACAAGCTTCTACACCAAATTCTAATTTTGTTCCAAAAGGAATCATGAAATTAGGAGCACAGCAGAAAATCTGTGTCGTCACAAACAAGGAACTAACTTACTGATAGGAAACAAAAACCAGATATAAATGACCACATCTCTGGGAGTATAAAGTCAGGGTTCTCAAAATTATTAACTTGGATCAGTCTTATTTTACATTTTATAGTGATAGTCAAGGGGAATATGTAATTAAAACATCCAAGTTTTTAAATGAAGTTGATCTCTGTCATCGCACTGAAAGCAGATAACATAAGTAAATGTTCTGCCATGGACCAGGCATATTTCACACAGCGGACATAAACATTTTTTAGTTATAACAGCAGCTATGGTGAGTGGTTAAGAATATGGGCTCGGGAATTGGACTGCCTGAGTTCAAATCCTGGTTCCCCTCTTCTCTGTGTTGAGTGTCCTCTTTACAGAAATGGGGGTAGTAGTATTATTTTTATCAGAGGGGCTATTATGAGGATCGCATAAGTAACACATGCAGGGCAGTGCCTGGCACAGAGTGAGCTCTCAAGAAAAGTCACCTCCAGCTCCTCTCCAGCTCCACCCCTTCCCCAACATGCACGTTCTGTTCCTGGTCTTCCGGAGATACGGGAGTTTCACTGAGGTCTTAGTAGACATTGATCGAGATATTTCTTCACGGAGAAAAATCAAAGGAAAAAGATTATGCTCCAAGGCCTGCGCCCAGGTTCTCCCCAGCGGCACTGCCGGTCTCGCCCACGCTGTGCAGCCTGTGGCGTGCAGCACTCACGTGTGGGCTGAGAGCTTGGCCAAGGGCCACCAGCGCTCCAGCGTGAGAAGTCTGGTCCACAGACTGTCTTCGGAGCACCAAAACTCTGCATGATGTGTGAAAAACTAAGTCGCTCATTTGTTGTGCTGGGGGACAGCATGAAAGGGTGGAATGCGGGTTTAGTTAGTGAGGCTCTCTCTGGTCTTCACCTCTCTGGGCAGGATCCCTGCCACCTCAAGTGCCCGAAGTGGGGACATTCCAAGGGTTCAAAATGATCATAACATCTTTAAAAATAACACAGGATGAGCAGTGCAACTGAAATGGAATATATTATTTGAATGTGTAATCTCATCTATTCCTCAAAATAATGCTGTGAAGTAGGTCTCTTATACCTGTTTCACAAAAGAGAAGGCCAGGCCTCAAGGTCATGTGGTTTGTTAGAACCAGGAGTAGAACTTAGGCCTCTCTTGTCACTGAAATCTGTACAAACAGGACTTAATTGAGAACCCCTGGAGATATTACAGGGAATTTTTGATACTTAAAGAAACAAAATGCTACTTTAAATTTATAGTGCCATTGTCTTAACTCCAGTTAACATGGATTTATATTGCCTTAACCAGAAACCATGCCAATTATATTGTATTACCAAATTTAAGTTGTATAATTAGCTTATGTTCCTCCCAACTTCTCTTGAGGGAGTTCCAGTTCTTCTACTGGTTCAGAGCCTTGAAGAAAATTAAAATTACGCCTTGGCAAAGAGCATGCATAGCCTATTTTGGATTCTTTCTTTTTTATTTTCCCATTTTTCACTCCCTCCCTCTCTCCTACCCTCCCTTCCTTTCTTCTCTAGAAAAAATCCTGACATATTTCATTACTAAGACGCTTAAACAGCCTGAATAGAGAGTCTTCATTAATCCAGACCCCTCGGTCTTATCTCCACTCAGGTTTTATTTTTTCCTTTGTTACTGTATTAGCAATTAGAAAAGCCAAAGAGGCGAGCCCTCCAATGACACCTGCTTAGAAGTGAAGATGGTGTTGCCTGAAACTAGGAAACGATGCCTGCTCGTCACCTGCAGTGTCTAGATGGTACACTGGCAGCATCATGGGGCCAGCCTCCATTTACTCACACTGTGTCATTTTAAAGCTTCAGAGAAAACTAACAAAAAGCTTCTTTTCTTTCTTTATTTAGCATCATTATATATTCTCTACTATGACAGGCTGGAAGCTAAAGCATTAAAGCAAGATACATCTTAAATGAATTTTCTCTTATAGCTTATATTTTATTTTATCATCCTATTTTTAGTTTCCTTTGATAAGAAAAAAAAATTCCAATCATTTAATTCTGAGCCCTAGACAATACAGTGTGAGGTTATACATATTTCAGCCCCAGGGAGAATTTCTGCTTGCAAGCTGGCCAGCCTGTTTGCAGTTGACAGATGTAACCTACTCCAGGGCAGAGAGAGTCTCAAGGGAGGTTTTAATTTCTTAATATTGAAATGAGCACAACTTTTATCGTCTTAATCAGTGAATAAAAAAACAATAAAGTTGCTAAGTCTCATTTTTTAAACTCAGTATAAGAGGATTTTAAGAAATTGCAATTACTTTTTAAGTTACTGTTGAAAGTTAATTTCTTCTGAATTCAGGAAGATTCTTCCAGCAGTTCTGCAGAGAGATAGTCACACTGCAGTTAAAGTGAAACTTGGCTGAACTGTTCGTAGAGACCAGTCCTCGGCAGGGAAGGGGTGTGTGCTGGGACACGCACAGAGTGGTTGTGCTTTGTGTTTGATGAGAACATGACTTTCATCAGATTTCATGAGCTCAGAATACGGGAGTATCCATTTAAAATTGCAGCAGAAATCTTTTAATGCGGACTGAATTCTTTCGGGATATATGTTGGTTGAGGCTGTATTGAGGAATATTTCTATGAATCAAGAAAGGATTTGCTAATGATAATTAATAGCCTTTATAAAGTCATAATGAATGTGTTTCAACCTTTTGTCTGAACAAACAATTAATTTTATACACAGAAAGCTAATGTATTACATGCAGTCATTCTTATGTACTTCTTAATTTAATTCAATTTAAAACCATGTTTCTTAAAACTGAACGTTCCTTTGTTGCATCTGCTATTTAATTCTGGTTTCTTAGTGCCTTGTTCAATGCCTTAATAGGGACACAATAAGTGTTTCTTGAACTAAATTGAAAAAGAAAATTGCTAAAGGGGCTATATATGTGTATGAATGTGTATCTGTATACATATGGATATTATATAGGGTATAAAACATAAAACCTTATGTTACAGATATAGAGCCAAGATGCTCAATACCAGAGTCTCAGGGCAGGGGTTATGCATTTGAAATCAAAACACAACTTTGAAATATATAAAGAATTCTCAAAACTCAACAATAGCAATAAACAAATCAATTAACATGTGGGAGAAAGATTTGAACAGCCACTTCACCAAAGAAGATATACAGAAGTCAGATAAGAACATCAAAGGATGCTGAGCAGCATTAGTCATCAAGGAAATGCAAATAACAACCACACTGGAAGACTACCACACACCAGTTAGAATGGTTAAATTAAAAATAACGGTAATCGCAAGTGCTGACAACAATGCAGAGCAGCGGGAACTCTCAGACATCGCTGGCGGGCATGGAAAATGGGCACCAGTTTGAAAAACCATTTGGAAATTTCTCATCAAGTTTAATCTACAGTCGTCACATGACCCAGTAACCCCTCTCCTATCTTTGTACCTAGGACAGTTTAAGATATGTTTGTACAAAAACCTGTATCCAAATGTTTGTAGCAGCTTTATTGACAATAGCTCCAAACTGGAAACAACTCATATGTCCTTAAATTGGTGAATGGATGACCAAGCCATGGTGTGTATACACCTGACAAGGTCCTAATCTCTCACCTCTGGCTCACCTCGAGGGCCTATGCGAGTAAAGGGAGAAAGGTAAGGCAGAGCTGAAAGCTGTCGTAGCAATGAAACTGTTTGTTCCAGCATACACGGAGGGCCAAAGGGTGGAAGACTTATGCTTCATGGCATATAACGAGCCCTGTGCCAGATCAATAGCTAATTATTTGCTAACCAGGCAGAAACTTCTGTGTCCACACATGAAAGAGAATACAAACTTCACAGAATTAGACCAAGAAAGTCACTAAACAAGTGAACAGCAGCCACAGCCACAGTGACAAGCTGATGGGGAGGGTAGTCTGATTTTCGGACTTACATTATATTATTTAAAATGCCCAGTTCTCAAGAAAGTCTTATGAGATAAAGAAACATGAAAGTAAAACTTACTAGACAAAGACTTTGACTCAACTATTATAAATATGCTCAAAGAACTGAAGGAAAATATGTCTAAAGAATTAAAGAAAAAAATGAAAACAATTTCTCACCAAATAAAGTATATCAATGAGGAAATAGAAATTATATTTTTAAAAAGAACTAAATAGAAATTCAAAGGTACAATAACTTAAATGAAGAAAACAGTCACTAAGGGGGCTGAGTTGGCCAGAGAAAGAATGAGTAAATGAAGACAAGTTACTTGAGATTATCCAATCTGAGGAACAGAAATAAAAAGAAATGGTGACGTTTGCCCAACTCGGAGACTATGCTCAAAACCACTAAACTGTAAGTTTTTTATTGTATGGTGTGCGAACTATATATCTCAATAAAAGTTACCCAAAAAAGAGAAGCAGTTTAATAAAGGCTCTGGAACACAAGGCTGAAAGAGAGAACATGTTTAACAGGAGGGCGACCTCCTAGCCCAACCTTCTCAGTTTACAGCTGGGGAAACTGAGTCCTGCCCAGTGCTCGCGATGTGATAGACATGAACTCCTTTACCTGATCTTCAGCTGCAGTGACTGACCGACCCAGCAGACCCCAGACTGCCCTAGTTTTAGCACTGACAGTCCCCTAGTCCTGGGCAAGGATGGTTGGCCACACTGTCCGCAGTTCAAATTGGGGTGACCCCTCCTTCCTGCGGCTCTGAATCCCCGAAATTCGTGTATAAATCAGAAACAGCGGTATTTGGAAAAGTTCCTTTACCTTGCCGAATTCAGCGCACTCAACTTCAGCTGGCATTTTGCTTTAAGTCTTTTTCTATTCAATCTTTCGGAATGAAGCAGCTTTCCTTTTAATGAAATCTGCATTTCATCCCCAAGGTGAAAGCCAGTGTCCTTGGCTTCCTCTGAACAGTGACAAGTGGGTCCTTTTGTATACTAAATGTGAAGAATATGACAAAAACTGTTAATGTTTTTTTTATTTTAGATATGAAAAATAAGCTAATTGATTTCAGATATGAAAAAGCAGATTATAACCCCAAGAGATATACGGGGGATTGGCGAGAAAGAGAGAGAAAGAGAAAGAGAGATCCATTTCCTGTAAAACTGAAAGCCATGAAAGGGAAACTCATATAGGAAAAGTCATTTGAATTCTTTTTCAAAACCAGCAGTCCTCAAAGGAAAGATCAAATCCAAAGAAACCAGCAGCCCTTGAATGGTTGATTGATTTAAGTCACCTCATGGGTGCAGGAAGTACTGTGAAGCCAAAGCAGATGGGCAGTGGCACCGTCCAGCTGTATAACCCCGAGCTGCTTTTCCCAGTCTGAAGCAGGGGTCCCAAGCTCAGTGTCTCTCCTTTCCCGGCCAGGGCTGCAGCCCAGCCCAGCCATGCCTTGTGGGGCTCCATCTTTTAAGGCACAAAGTAGAGAAGACCCAATTCCTCTTGTATCCTGGAAATGATGCTTAGAATTTGTAAGGTATGGTGAGGTAAAGGATAACAACAAAGTAGTGGAACAATAAGTCATTGGCTGCCTCTTTCTCCTGCATGTCCACCTTGGCTCAGTTGGTCTGAAAGACGTCGCTGCAGGCCGGCAGGTGTACCTCAGAGACATCTGCCTGCTTTGCTCAGGTTCAAGTGGTTCATTTAATCTTGTAAAGTGTTCTTATGTTTCAGTTTGACCACAGGGCAGTGGATGAACAGAAAGTGTGTAGCTGGGTTACCTTAAATGGGAACAAACAGAAAACAAGATCATAAATGTGATGCCTCCAAAGGCCTCTCGCACTCTCTGCCCGAGTCCCTTTCAGCTTTCCGCACCCCTCCTTTCCGGGCCCTTCAGCACTCCTCAGATGCCTCCTTTCCCTCTTCCCTCCACGCGCCCAGAGCAGGCCCTTCACTGCCCGTACAGACGCCCACTATAAAATTCCCAGTTCATCGTTCACCTCCTTCAGAGCCCCCCACCACCACCACCCCCGCCCGGCTGTGTTAGCCTTTCCTTCCACCGTGGCCTCAAAGGCCGCTGTCTGCACCTCTGATAATCTCACACAGTCCCTCTGCCTTGCATGAGCACGTGCATCCTGTCTCCTCCGGCCAAAGTCTGACCTCTGGATAGATGGACAGTGGTCTTCTTTACTCTCCAGTGTGTGGGTGTGGCTCCCATTTTGTCACATTTTAGTTATCACTCCACAGCCTCAGGCCATCACAGTCCCATCGTATGACCTGACTCCCCTCAAAGCCATAACCTCCTTCAATGCAGGGAACTTTTTCTTCTTTAGGCCTACATCACCAGCACCTGGCATAGTAGACACTTACATTGTAGTTGCTCACATGTCTGTCACTACCTTCCCACCCCCACCTCTAGTGATTGCCACTTCAGGTCAGGGGTTACCTTGTTCACTTCTCAGTCCCTATTGTCAAGCATTGTCCATAACACATGGCAGATGCCCCACAATGATTACTGAAAATAGTTGATTAAGTGAAGATGGAGCATTGAAAGACTTATGACAGAGAAGTCTTGTGAGTGGCTTACACCAAGCTACAGCTGTCTTCCACGATCTTTCAGCATCACACCAGGGGAAACTAAGGAACTGCAATAGAAGAAATAAAGTATTCTGTGCTCTGGATTGTCACTGACCTCACACCAGGACCCAGGCTGATGGAGCCACTACTGGCTGGAACAGCGCTG
>CM053512.1:20264306-20282127 GCA_028627145.1 Eidolon dupreanum
CCTGCTCCCCCTGGGAGAGCACTGAGCTGGTGTCACAGGGACCCTCAGGGCCAAGCCAGGGCTCCCAGCTCATTTCAAACGCCAGTCACCTGAGGCGCAGGAGGTAAGAGCTTCCCAGAGTGACCAGCTGGGAAGCAGCAGAGCCCGGGCCCGCGAGGACGCACCGCACATCCCGAGCCGCCCCGTCAGCCTCCCTCACAGCCCGACGTCGTCGTCCCTCCGTCTCGGGACCATCTCGGCCCAGGATCAGGTCCTGATGGCTCCTTTCTTTCTCTCCACAGGTTCTGTCAGAGCACGGCTACGGGCAGATCACAACCGAAATCCGGGAGGGACAAACTTTCTACTACGCGGAGGATTACCACCAGCAGTACCTGAGCAAGAACCCCGATGGGTACTGTGGTCTTGGGGGCACCGGAGTGTCCTGTCCGCTCGGTATTAGAAAGTAATTTCTTCCCATGTGGTCGGCCCTTGAGGTCACAGCAAAAACACATTCAACAAATTAGGCAGTTCTTTTGTGGTTCATGTCATTGGCTTTTTGAAGTGCACAAAGTACAAAGGCATTCATAAAAATCTGGTTTATTGAGGTATAATTTACATGAAGTGCCATGGCAAGTTGATAACATGTAATTTATCTCCTAATAAGTTGTGGTGGCAGTAGAGCTGTGAAATTTTTTGGATCATTTGGAGTCTGAATGAGGATAATGAATATGCTGTATTCGCCCTTCTTGTGCCTGGGTGCCTGCCTTGGAAACTGGGGAAGGAAATGGGAGATAGTGCGGCAGGATAGGATATGATGGAAATCTTTTATCTGAGCCCTATCCCACCTCACATGCCTTTCACCCTCCAGTGCCTTAAAATTTACAAACATTTATAGCCTCAATGAATCACTCACAGAAATACTTTGCTCTGCTGATCCTATATATGCATAAGGGGCTTTCTCTCTTCGGCCTTCCGGTGGCAGAGAAAGTGGGAGTTAGCTTAATGAAGTCTAATGTATTGCTTACAGCTATGAGAAATGCTTGTTCTAATAAAAGTCTGTATTCTAATAATAAAAATCTGCCTGATGTCTCATCTGTCTTTTACTTGTTTAGGTAGAATGTTTCTAAGTATTGTGAAATATAAGCCCCAGAGTCATTTACCCCTAATGGGAAATGTGATTGAAGTTTTTGGAAAACATGTACACCCCTGGCTTCTTGCAACTTTAGTAATAATTGCTGTTTTCCATGTGCATTTTGCAGGCATCACAATATTCTAGCTAGAGAGAAGAGATACATGCAGTTCTTGCCCTTAAGAGTCTTTATATTCAGGACAAGGGGTGGGGGACATAAGCAATAAACATATAAACAAATGAATAAATAATTGCAGGTCCTGAGAAATGATATGGAAATGATAAGTAGAATAAGATAGTAAGTCGTGTCTGGGGCTGTGGAGTTGCTTTGAGGGCCGTTTTAGCGACGCTGGTCAGGGAAGGCTTCCATGAGGTGGCAAAATTTAAATTGAGAACTGCATGATCTGAATGATGCGAAGGAGACACATAAGCACAAGTTGGGGGTGGAGAGCAGAGCTATTTGGGGCAGGAGAGGGATTAAGAAATAGATGTTGTTCTCCATGTAATTAGCTCATTTCTTTACTTTTCCTCTTGGATTTCTGCCATACCCTAAGCATGTTAAGAATACATAAGTGAAGGAGATATATACCAAATCACTGTCAGCATCCTCACTTTGGTTGCTTGAAGGAAGAGCTTTCCAAATAGAAGGACCAGGATATTTAAATGGCCGGAGACAGGGAGGAATATGTGATGATTGAGAAACAGAAAGGCCAGTGGGGCTGGAAATAGTATGAAGTCATGAGGGTGGAGTCCCAGTGAACAGGATTAGTGTTTTATAAGAAAAAGAGACAGGGGCTCCCTCTCTTGGCCATGTGAGAATATAGCAAGAAGGAGGCTGTGTATAGGCCAGGAAGCAGGCTCTCACCAGACACCAGATATGTTGGCACCTTGATCTTAGACTTTAAAGCCTCTAGAATGGAGAAATAAGTGTTTGCCATTTAAGCCACCCAGCCTGTGGCATTTCGTTATAGCAGCTCAGGTTGGCTAAGACAGGTAGCCTGCACTAATATCTTTTTATTCCTTCAGATCCAAACTCAACCTTTCTCCATCTCTCTCTGTGTCCTGGGAGTCCTAAAAGGACTGTAACGACAACCTTCCTTGCTCACTTGCTTTAATTTGGGTCTGGCCAACAGGAGGAGGTGCTAGTAGGAGACTGAGAGTGGGAGATGAGTAAGGTCTTTGCCCTCCCTGTAGGTCTCCATGAGTTGGCAGTACATGGGTGACGACAGCTTCACACTCTTGCTCATTATGGACCACACCACCATCTTTTGGGGTTTACCCAAACCCTGTTCACTTTGTAAGTATTCCCTATATGAACCTCTCCTCAATTATCCAGTTTGAGTTTGCATCTGTTTCCTGGCAAGACCTTCACAGACACAAATAGGGAAGGTAAACTTTCTTCCATAATTAATTCCAAAATTTATTGTAAAAGAGATTCTTTTATTCTATGTTCATGTCAATTAAGTAAAAATATTTTTTAAATACTATAATATATAAAACTGCAGGTTTTAGAGCTGGAAGGAGTTTTATAGATGGTTTATTTAGATGACTGCCCTTATTTTATAGGTGATAAAGCTGAGGACCTAAGAGGCAGCATTTTCACTATTTCTCACAAATTCATTTGCATACCAGAAAGAAACCTTCCCCTTTTGGTTTTCAGACCACTGTCCTGGTCCTGCCCTCCAGGGCCATCAGGAAGTCTGACCTTCTTGAGGATATATGAGGGCAGAATTCACTCTCCCCAAATCATCTTCTCTAAGCTAAGTAGCTTTCTAGGATTCTAAAACTCTGATTCACAATTGCTAGCCAGCACTACTAGATGCCCTGGGTCCAGAAATGAAGGTGATTTGTCTAAGGTTGTGTTATTCAACGTGGTAGCCACTAGCCACACACAAATGGCCATTTAAATTTTAATTAATTAAAATTGAATATAATTAAAAATCCAATTCCTCACTATCTACATTTCAAGTACTCATAGCCCCAAGTAGCTGGTGGCTACCGTATTGGATATTGGAGATTTAGAACATTTCCGTCACCACAGAAAGCACTAGAGTTAAGAGAGTTTGATGGGATGTGTATGTCCTTTGACCTTTCTGATTTTCTTTGATTAATGCAGTCAAGTCATCTTTTTGGCCCATAGGATTAATAAAAGCCTAAATATTTTTCACATGAACTGTCTTCAAGACAGAGCTTTCCATTCATATTCTTATACCCTTAGTCTATTATTATCATTTTAACCTTTGTTATAAGAATTTACATTCCTTCTTTGTTGATTTTTGTTTTATTTAGGCCCTGCATTTCAGTCTGTTAAAATAATTTAATTTAGACTCTGACATCTGAAATATTGTTTCCTTCTCCCAGTTTTTTGTCACGCATGGGACTCATTAGCATGTCCTCAATGTCTTCTTGAAAGTCATTATGCAAAATATTGAACTGGGAAGTTCACTTAGAACATGTCAGTTGTTTAAGGTCTTAGAGCATCTATTAAATTGGCATGCCCTGTCACTCTGCTGCCACTCCTGACCCTCCCTCCACCAGTCTCTCATAGAAATTGCTAGTAGATTTCATACTCTTTTCTTCTCAGCCCAGATACACCTCCAAAATTCTTCTCTGCAAAAGACTGGGCAGCCACTGCCAACCATCCAGACTTGGTTTTCTAGGCGAATGCCCTTTTCTTCCAGGAAGACACAGAATTTTTTACGAATGCTTGAGATATAATGCCTCAACCAGTTGTAAGTTAACTTAAGAGAACAATCATACAAACAACATATCATTATTTTAGCCATGACATGGTGATCAGAGAATGGGGACAGTGCTTTGCCGACATCTAGAGATACAATGGAAGTTGACATAGAGATCAACTAGAGTCGGGCAGACCTGAGTGAAAATCCTGGATCCTCCCCTGATAGGTTGAATGACATTGAAAAAGTCACATGATCTCTCTGAGACTCAGTTTCTTGGAGTGTAAACTGGTAATGACAATACCTATGTTTCAGGGTTCTCAGGAAAATTAAATATGTATTTATATACACATAAAGGTCGTTTCCTAGATATTTTATAAACTATTCAAACTAATAATGTTTGAAAACTGATTGTTCTGGGGCTAGGATGGGTTCACAAAAATAAACGAGATTAAAAGTCTTATCAAATAATCTCCTTTTCTCCTTCTCATAAGAAGACCTAACAGTAATATCCACCATGTAGGGAGCGCTTAACTTTATGAATATATTATATAATACACATGTTGATATAACTGTATGAATATATAATTATATATATTTAATTATATACATATTTATTTATATACATATTTAATTATATACACTTATTTATATACATATATAATTTGATTATTTGATCAATATCAAATAATCCCACCCCATATTTTTCCCCCAACTCAGTCCTGAGGCAATCTTTAATAACTTTCTGTTATTATAGGTTAGTTTGCATTTCTAGAATTGCTTATAATTGAACTCATACTCTCTGTCTTTCTCTTTCTTCTTACACTGAGCTTAAGTACATTGAGATTCATCCATGTTGTTGCATCTCTCATTGATGCATTCCTGTTTATTGCTAAGTAGTATTTCATTGTGCGGATATACTACAATGGTTTATTCATTCATCTATTGTTTTCATTTTGTGACCATAACGCATAAAATATCCAGGCATTAAAAAATGGCTCAGTCATATGATAGATGCATGTTTAATTTTTTAAGAAGCTGACAGACTCTTTTCCAAAGTATTTGCAACATTATCGCCAGCAGCATTACAGAATGCCCAGTTCCTCCACATCCTCACCAGCTCTTGGTAAGCCCAACTTTGGAGATGTTAGACATTCTAGTAGATGCAGAATGGTATCTTGCTGTGGTTTTAATTTGCATTTTCCTCATGACAGATGATGCAGTGCACCTTTTCATGTGTTTATTTGCAATCTGGGTATGTTTTTTGATGACACATCTGTTTCAATCTTTTGCCCGTTTTTTGTTAGGTTCTTATCTTAATTTTGAGTTTTGAAAGTCCTTTATATATGGTAGATGTAACTTTTTTCAAAGACAGAAATTCTTAATTTTGATGAAGTCTAACTTATCAAGTTTTTCTCCTATAGATTGTGCTTTTGGTTTTATATCTAGGATATCTTTGCCTAAGATTAGAAGTTTTATAGTTTAAGGTTTTACATTTTGGCCTATGGTCCATTTTAAATTGATTTTTGTACATAGTATAAAGTAGGAATTGAAGTTCTTTTTCTTATATATGGATATCCAGTTGTTCTAGCACCATTTTTTGAAAAGACTATTCTTTCTCTAATTGATTTTGCACATTTGTTGACAATCAATTGTCCATATAAGTATAGGTCTATTTCTGAACTGTCCATTCTATTTTATTGATCTGTTTATCTATCTTTATGCCAATATTACACTGTCTTGATGACTATAGCTTGCTAGATAAGGCTTTTTTTAATTCATTGATTAAACATTTATTGTCTGCCTTAGTTTAATGCACAATTAATGTCTTACAATACACATTTTTATTCTGTTTAACAAACTAATCATAGCAATACACCCATCTCTAAATTTTTACTCAATTAATGTACTGCTTTTTAAATAAAATGATGAAGAAATTAGCCCTTTAGAAAATTATGCATGCACCTAATCTTGGGATAAGTGGTTTAAATTCACTGCCCAGTTTTGCAAGGGGAGTCTCATGCTGACTGATAGATAAGTCTTAAAATCAAGGAGTGTGAACAGTGAAAATCAGTTCAAGTTCAAAAGTTCAGCACAATAGAATATACAGATGTCAAATGGTAATGTACACCTGAAAATTATATGATTGTATTCACCAATGTAACCTCAATAAACTTAATTAAAAAAAAAAAAAGTTTAAGCCCTTCTCTTGTTTCAAATAAGATACTTAAATGGTCTTTATCCATCATTCAACATGATTATTCCCTAAATTCCTCTAAAGTTTGATTTTGTTTTGTATGTCAAGAAAAAAAAGTGCTATAAACAGTCAGAACCTGTTTTGCCTGACCCTGACAAGTTCATGTAAAACCATCACCTGAATTGATTTTCCAAGCAGCCTTCCTAAGAACCTTCTAGCCCCACAACAGTGAGCTGGCAGCAGCCCTAGGAACAGGGACCTAGAAAGGATCTACACAAAAAATTGGGTGTGAAAATAATTGTGTTTAAGTCTCTCTCTGGAAACTTAAGCTTTACTAGTTTACATCTTCACTTTATAGCACATTAAATCACTTTATAACCTTTAGCAAAATCAGATAGTATAAGTTCTCCAACTTTGTTCTCTTTTAATGTTGTTTTAATATTGCTCTTGGTTATCCAAGGTATTTCCATATGAATTTTACAATCAGCTTGTTAATTTCTATAAAAATTCTACTGGGATTTTAATTGAGATTACATTTAATCAGAAGATCAATTTGGGGAGAATTTACAGCTTAAAAATATTGTTTTTCATGAACGCAATATAGCTCTCAATTTGGTTTATTATTTAGTTAATTTAATTTCTCCGAATGCTTTATAATTTTCAATGTATAGTTTCTGCATATATTTTTTAGATTTATCCCCTAAGTATTTCATATTTTTATGGGATTTTTATAGTATCGTTTTTTTTTAAATTTTACTTTCCAATCAACTATATAAATACAGTTGGTTTTTGAACATTGATCCTATATACTGCCACCTTGGTAAACTCATTAATTCTGGTTTCTTTTTTGTAGTTTCCATGGGATTTCTTACATAGATAATCATGTAATCTACAAATGGAGATAGTTTTACTTCTTCATTTCCAACCTGTGTGCCTTCCTTCCCCACCTTACTTAACTTAGAACTTGATCTCCAGTACAGTGTTGAATGGAAGTGGTAAAAGCAGACGCCCTTGACTTCTTCCTGATCTGAGGTGGGAAGCATTCCGTCTTTTATCATTAAATATGATGTTAGTTGTAGATACTTCATACGAGCTCTTTGTGAAGTTTCTTGTATTTCTAGTTTGTGGACAGTTTTTTAACAGGAATGGTTGCCAGATTTTACCAAGTAATTTATCACAACTAGGAGGTGATATGAATGTTCTTTATTAGTCTGTGAATATGGTGAATTACACTGATTTTTGACTTGTTAAATGAAACTTGTTTTCCTGGGATAAATCTATTTGGTCATGATATAGTATCCCTTTTATATAATGTTGGATTTGATTTGCTAAAATTTTCACAAGAATTTTTTCCTTTATGTTTATGAAGGATATAAGTCTGTCATTTTTTCTCTTTGTCTGATTTTGGTATCAAGGTAATGCTGGCCTCAGAGAATCCTTTGGGAGGCATTTCCTCTACTTCAGTTTTCTGGAAAAGTTAGTTAAAATCGATGTTAGGTTTTATTTAAATGTTTCATAGAAGTTGCCAGTGAAACCATCTACATTTTTAGTTTTCTTTGTGAGAGGCTTTTAATTGCAAACTCAATTTGTTTAATAAATATAGGAGTATTCACGTGATCTATTTCTTTCTGAATGAGATTTGGTAGTTTTTGTTTTTCACAGCATTTGTCCATTTTATCTAAGTCATCAAATTTATTGACATAACAGTCTCTTAACATCTTAATAACGCTAGAATCACTAGTGATATTACTTCTCTCATTCCTGATATTAGTAATTCTTTTCTTCTCTCTTTTTTTCTAACAGGCTTTCTGCAGGTTTAGAAATTTTATTGATCTTCTAAATGAAACAACTTTTGGTTTCATTGATTTTTCTCTGCAATATTTCCTATCCAATTGATTTCTGCTCTGATCTTTATTATTTTCTCTCTTCTGCTATTTTAGCTTGACTCTTCTCTGCATTTAGTGGTTTCTAGTTGGAAGCTAAGATTATTAGTTTGAGACCATTTTTTTCTTTTATAATGTAGGTACCTAAGTGCTATAAATTTCCTTCTATTTTTGGAGAACCCCACAAACTTTCATATGCTGTGTTGTTATCTTCACATAGTTCAAAATTCTTTAAAATTTTTTGAAATTAGTCTTTGACTTACAAGTTATTTACAGTTGTGTTATTTAGTTTCCAAATGTTTGGAGATTTTCCAGAGTTCTGTTATCAATTTCTAATTTAATTCGATTGTCAAAAAACATACTTTATATATCTTTGAATGCTTTTGAAGTTGTTGCAGCTTATTTCACAGTCCAGAATATAATCTGTTGTAAATGTCTTGAGTGCACTTGAGAAGAATATATATTTTGCTGTTGTTGGATGGAGTGTTCTATAATTAATAATTAGGTCAAATTGGTTGATTGTGTTGCTTAAGTCTTCTATATCTTTTTAATAATATTTTTTATTTTTCAATTATAATTGGCATACAGTGTTATATTAGTTCCAGGTATACAACATAATGATTAGACAATAATGATTAGACAATATCATGAAGCAATAACTCCGATAAATCTAGTACCCATCTGACACCATGCATAGTTATTACAATATTAATGACTATATTTCTTATGCTATACTTTACATCTTCACAACTATTTTGTAACTACCAATTTGTACTTCTTAATTGCTTCCCCTTTCCCACCCATCCCAAATCCCCTCCCATCTGGTAACCCTCAAAGAGTTCTCTGAGTATCTATGAGATTGTTTCTGTTTAATTATTTATTTTGTTCTTTAGATTCTACATATAAGTGAAATTATATGGCATTTGTTTTTCTCTATCTGACTTACTTCATTCAGCACAATACCCTCTAGGTCCATCCATGTTGTTACAAATGTAAAGATTTCATATTTGTCTATCTATTTATTTATTTAATGACTGAGTAATATTCCATTTTATACATTTACCGCCTCTTTTTTATCCATTCATCCATTGATGGACACCCAGGTTGCCTCCATATCTTGGTTATTGTAAATAATACTGCAATGAACATATGGGTTCACATATCCCTTTTCTTCTTAAAGAAGTTCCTCCAACATTTCCTGTAATTCTGGCTTGGTGGTGATGAACTCCTTTAGCTTTTTCTTGTCTGGGAAGCGAGCTCTTTATCTGCCCTTCTATTATAAATGCTAACTTTGCTGATAGAGTCATTTTGGTTGTAGGTCTTTGCTTTTCATCACTTTGAATATTTTTGTGCCAATCTCTTCTGGCCTGCAAAGTTTCTGTTGAGAAGTCGGTTGACAGTCTTATGGGAACTCCCTTGTACATAACTAATTGCTTTTTCTTTTGCTGCTTTTAAGATTCACTTTTTGTCTTTAACCTTTGGCATTTTAATTGTTATGTGTCTTGGCATGGGCCTCTTTGGGTTCATGTTGTTTGGGACTCTCTGAGCTTCCAGGGTTGTATTTCTATATCCTTCACCACATTTAGGAAGTTTTCCATCATTATTTCTTGATATAGGTTTTCAATTTCTTGCTCTCTCTTCTGCTTCAGCTACCCTTATGATGCAAATGTTGTTATGCTTGATGTTGCCCCAGAGGCCCCTTAAACTTGAATTCTTTTTTCTTGCTGCTGTTCTGATTGGGTGTCTTCTGCTACCCTGTTCTCTAAATTGCTGATTCGATCCTTCTCTTCATGCAATCTGTTGATTCCCTCTAATGCACTTTTCATCTCAGATATTATATTCTTCATTTCTAATTGGTTCCCATATATGTTTTCTCTCTCCATTTTTATTTTTTTAACTCTTTGTTAAAGTTCTCACTGAATTCATCTACTTTCCCCCTAAATTCATTGAGCATCCTTATCACCAGTGTTTTGAACTCTGCATCTGGTAGATTGCTTGTCTCTATTTTGTTCAGTTCTTTTTCTGGGGTTTTGTTCTGTTCTTTCATTTGGGACATGTTTCTTTGTCTCCTCATTTTGGCTGTCTCCCTATGTTTGTTTCTATGTATTAGTTAGGGCTCCTAAATTTTCCAGTCTTAGTGGAGTGGCTTTATATAGTAGGTGTCCTGTGGGGCCCAGTGGTACCGTCTTCCCTGCTCGCCTGAGCCAGCTGCTCAAGATGTGTCCCTTATGTGGGTCGTATGTTCCCTCCTGTTGTAGTGGAGCCTTGGTTGCTGTTTGCACATCGATGGGAGGAACTGACCCTTGGGCTGATTGATTGTGAGAATTGGCCAGTGAGGGGCTGACCCAACAGAGCAGGATTCACTTTAGCAGGGCTCTGGTGTCTGCCTAGCCTGCCCTGTGGGTGTGTTCACCCTGGGTGGTACTCTGGCTCCAGTGCTGGTCGAAGCAGACCATTGGATGTGCCACAACCAAGGGCCTGCTAGGAGGGGCTCAGCTGCAGGCCAAGTTCAGCTGCAGCCTGTGCACTTTTGGGGCCACATGGTAAGAGTCACCAAGCAATCCTCAGATGGCTGCCACTTCCCCATGCTGGGCTTATAGGTGCCTTGAGAGGCCAAGCCAGGAACTGAGGCAAGCTGTTGCTAATGCCAGGCTTGGGGCTGCTCAGCGAGAGGTACAGGGCATGCTGGGGCCAGATGCTGCTGCTTTGGGTTTTATGAACCTTTGAGAGATTTTGGGAAAGTCCGCAGCATGAGCCAAGACAGATCATGTGTATAGAAGGCAGCTGGAGGCAGCTTGGGTGGGCCTGCAAGTTGAGACAGGCGGGGTCTCAGGGATTCACCTGGGTGGAGCAGCCTGTGTTAATCAGGTTGATGGAGACTCAAATATGGTGGCTGCTCACGCCCACACTCTGGGAGTCTGGAGAGCTCAACAAAGGAACAATGGCTTCTGCCAGCACTTCTGTCTGGGAGAAAGCCACCCCTCCAGTCCGCACCCTGAAGCCAGACACCTCAGTTACTCTTTGTGTGTCCCAGGCACTCTTGGAGCTGCTGCCTCAGTGCTGGAGCTCACAGCTAGTGAGTCCGTCAACAAGTAAGTCCACGTGTGGGCCCTTTAAGAGAAACGTCTGTGATTCCCACAGCCCTCCGTCTCACTCGGCCACAATTTGCACTGGTTTTCACATCCTGACATTGTGCGGACTTATGTTCAGCCTAATCCCAGTGATAGTTGTTTTGTAGTTTCATTATAATTTTGGTGTGGTCGTGAGAGGAGGTGAGCACAGCGTCTACCTTCTGTGCCATCTTGACCAGACCCTATCAAGTCTTTTGTTTCTTTACTGATATTCTATCTACTTGTTTCATCAATTATTGAGAGAGCAGTGTTGAAATATCCAACTACAGTTGTAGATTTGTCTATTTCTCCTTGCAGTTTTGCTTCATGTATTTGAAAATTCTGTACTAAGTGCATAAACATTTAAGATTTTCATGTCTTTTTGATGAGTTGACCCTTTTATCATTATATAAAGAATCTCTTTATCTCTAGCAATATTCTTTGTTCTGAAATCCACTCTTGTCTTATATTAGAGTCATTCAAGCTTTTTAGTGCTCACAAGGTATATCATTTTCCATCCTTTTACTTTTAAAGGTGAGATATGTGCAGCATATAATCGAGTTGTACTTTTTAAGCTAATCTGACTATCTCTGACTTTAACTGGGGTGTTTAGACCATTTAAATTTGATGTGATGATTAATATGGTTGGGTTTAAAATTCTATATTTTTATTTGTTTTCCACTTGTATTACCTGTTTTTTGTTACTCTTCATTTTTTCTCCCTTCTTTTAGGATATTGAGTATTTTTTATTCCATTTTATCTCCTTTGTGGGTTTATCAGCTATATCTTTTGTTGTATTATTTTAGTAGTTGTTTTAGGGCTTATAGTATACATCTTTAACTTATTACTATCCACTTCAACTGATATTGCATTACTTAATGTATACTCTAAGTACATTCAAACAGTTACTTTCACATCTCTACTTCTGGTCATTATGCTATCATTATTGTACATTTTATTCTATGCATGTTATAAACTCCATAATTATTATTATTATTTTTTAAATAGTCAGTTATTTTACATTTTAATAATAAGAAAAAATATTTTAAATATACTCACATAATTACCATTTCTAGTGTTCTTTATTCCTTTGGTTGATACATATTTTCATTTAGTATCATATTCCTTCTGCTTGAAAGACTTCCTTTAACATTTCTTGTAGTGCAGTTCTGCTAATGATGCATTATTTCTGAGAAAGTATATTCCACCTTTGTTCATGAAACATATTTTTTGCTGCATATAAAATGCTAGATTGACATCTTTTCCCCCCAGTAATTTGAAGATGTTGCTTCATTGTCTTTTGTTGTTGTTGTTGTTGTTGTTGTTGTTGTTGTTGTTTCCAATGAAAAATCTGCTATCTTCCTCTGTACATAATGTACTTTTTTTTTTTTACCCATTTGGCTGCTTTTAAGCTTTTTTTCTTAATTCCTAGCTTTAAATAAGTTATTAGTGTGTAAAATTGTTGCCCCAAAATAAAACTTTTAAGTCCTAACCCCTGGTGCCTGTGAATGTGACCTTATTTGGAAACAGTCTTTGCAGATATAATCAAGTTAAGGTTGGGTCATACTGTATTAGGATGGGCCCGGGCAGGCAAAAGTGACTAGTGCCCATGAAATCATAAGCAGCCTTGCATTTAGGTAAAAGAGATCATCTTAGCAAAGAGCTGGAGGTGGAGATTATCTCTCAACAGGTAGTAATTTAAACCATGTAATTGGGTGAGCTCTCTGATGGAGCTGGTTTCCTGGGAAACAAGCAGAGAACAAAGCTTGAGCCCTGGTTTAGTCCTGATGGAGTGGCCAGAGGGAGAGGGGCAGTGAGAGGCCGTGTGGCATGGTGTGAAGAGCAGGGCCTTAAAGTAAGCAGGCCCAGGGCAGGTTTATTTAAACCTCTCAGCCTGCGTTGACTTGTCCCTAAAAAGCAGTTAGTTCTACAGCCTTGCAGGGGGCTGTGAGAATTCAAGGAAATATATGTGCAAGTTTTGTGTAAAGGACACCACTTTCTGCAAGTGCTTGTTATTGAAGAAACAAGAACGCTCTAATAGAAACCAAGATTACCGAGAAATGGGTGGTACTAGAGTCACCGAATGGTAGATCTGAGGAGAGGCTCTAGGGGCCACTTAATCCAACTTCTACACAGGAAGAAACTGAGGCATCAAAGACATTAGAGACATTAGACTGAAGGACATTAGAATGAAGGACACCGTAGATAAGAACTGGCCCATTATAAAAGGTCTGGGAAATACGATTTCCAAGATGTCAGTCATCATAATCTTGGGCGAAGTTAGAAGGGCCAGCATGGTGCTGAGTATCAAAACCAGTGTCTGGCACGCAGAATTAAATGAAGATGGCAGTTTAGTACCTCCCTCATTTGGTTGTGAGGAGGATAATGTGACATAACACTTGGGAAGTCCATAGTCCTCAGAATTTGCTAACTTACAAAGACAATTTTCTCAAGAGATAACTTAGAAAGACTGACTCTTCAATCTTATTTCTAACAGGTTAGGAAACTGGCTGAAATGGTTCTACCTGTTTTGGCCTTAAGCAGATTTCTTGTTTTATCATCACAGGCCCGCCTGGTTTCAGGACCATTAGCTTCCTTTATTCTAGCTCAGAGGGTGAATGGAGATTCAGAATTCTGTGCGAGTACTCAGGAAAAAAATGAATTAAGGAAAAAGCTCAATATTGAGACTAGATCTAACATTCTTTAGTTCTTCACTCTAAACAGAATCAGTCATAGCCTAATTAATTCCTTTGTGCAGGCACACACCCAGGACCCGCTTTACCCACTCTGTCCCAGATAGAATTAATGAAACTAGAGTCAAGTCTTTGTCATCTTGTGCTCAAATACCCTCGCTAGCTGGTAACAAGAAAGAATCAGGACATAGCTCAAATACAAAAGTGGAAAAAGAAACAGGCTAAAATCCATAGGGAGAACTTTCTATTTCTTAATCTGTCTCCTGTCCCAAATAGCTTTGCTCTCCTCCCCCAATTTGTGTTTATATGTTAGGTTTCTTTCTCTCTAAGCAGATGCCACCAGACTGACAATCTCTAAACTAGGTCAAGAGTGTGGTGATGAATTGACAAAGGTCCTCAGGCTATGTGTTGTGCCTTATCCTCACACCCCCTCCAGTTCCCTGGCCTGCTTTCCATGGTATCTTAGGGTGGTCCCTGCTCCCCAGAACCACAAGGCCTTCAGAAATCCTCTGTCCAGCTCTAGGACTCTTGATTTGCAAATTTTCAGCCTTCTTAGCGGAAGGAGAAAGTAAGGTAGATATTTACTGTCCTCTTTTATCTACCCCTAATCCTGAGTCCTTTCATTTTCATTCCACTCTAGCACTGATGAAGTAATTTCAGAGGACAGTTATCTCTTTTTCATGGCAGCCAGCAAACCATACTTCTCTTCTAGTACTTGCATTGCATTGGGGCCTCTTTCGATCAAACAGACAAGTTCTAAGTCAGGGCTCCCCTATGTGTAATTGTGACAGCATTTGTGTAGTGAGTAAGGAATAGATTTTAGAGTCAAACAAAACTTATTTCAAATTCCAGGAAATTGAGACTGTGAAAAATAGGTGGCTTGTCCAGTGTAACCCAGTAAGGGACAGAATCCAATGTCATACTGCAACCTGATAATTCCTACTCCAATCTACTTTTTTGCTACTTCATTTACAACTTGCATTACTCCTGAGTACCTCTCTCCTTCTTCTGTTAAGAATCATTTCAAATTTTTCCTTTTCCCCAAGATGTCCTTTAAGAGAATAGCAAAATACCTATGACTGACATTTGAAAGAAAAAACATTATATAATGCTGAAGCTTACCATCAGCAGTGTTGAAGCAAAAATCCTATTGTTTACTATGGATTTGGGGCAGGAGATTTTCCTTTCCAATAGGAACAAAAAAATAATCCCTTGATTTTCACTTCTGAGTAGTATGCTATAAGCTATGGTAGACCAGTGCTTCCACTGTATCAACAGAAAAACCTGGATAAGTTTTTAAAAATCACATAGAAAAGCTATGAGAGGAATGAGAATCAAATGAACAAAAATTTCAGAGAATCAGCACTGTTATGAAATTAGTTGGCATTGCCAACAGATTTTTCTCCCTCCTCTCCTCTGGGGACATTTGCCGATGCTGACTGTAGACTGAGAACCAGACTTGGTTCAGATAGAGATCATCTACAGGAGCAGAGAGAACCCAGTAAAGCTTTTCATTGTTGTGCAGGTCTGGAGGAGAAACTGAAAACCTGAGAGGCCACACGTGCACAATTTTGAGTGGAATGGCAAGCCAAGCTAACATCTTCTTAAAAGTCAGAGGGAAGTATCTTGCAGTCTCCGATGCTTAGAGAATAAAGATCCACCAACAGAAGGAGTTTGCCTCAAGGTCCTTTTCAAGGCAGCTTGAAGCTGCCTGAGGTGAGAAGCTGGAGATCTAGGTTGGAACCCCAGATCTCCTGTAGACATTCAGTGCTGAGGAGTTTGAGACCTGCCTGCCTCTCAATCCAGCCCCTGCAAGGGCTATGCCCAGAAAATGCAGATCAGTGAGAGAAAGACTGAGTCTGTCTGAACTTTAACTACAAAGCAGCCGTAACCCAGCTAGGTCCCTGACTGGACTGAGGTGGTCAGCCCTTGGGGGAGTCCTTTCACGTGGAAGGCAGCAGTATGGAGAACCTCTTTTCTTTTTCTAAATACACAATGTCAAGTATTTTAATTGATTAAACTTAATTAAAATTTTTAAATTAAGAATAATCATACAAAGAAGAAATAAAATAGAATGTCTATAATCTAGACATGAACATTGCCAATATGGATTTAAAAAGAAAGCCAACTCTATGCTACTATATATATTAAATATAAGAACACAGAAAGGTTGAAAGTAATAGGAAAGAAACTATGTAAACATTAACCAAATGGTGGTTGGTGAAACTACACTAATATCAAAGCAGACTTTAAGGCATGAATAGAGACAGAATCACATAGAATTCAAACACTGGAGGTAGCAGATATGAGGCTTTAGATTAACCATAATTAATATGTTAAATAAAATAGAGGCAAGGTAGAATGAATGAAAAGATTCAGAACTTTAAAAAAAACTTTATAAAGAATCAAAGGATCTTGTAGAACTTAAAAAATACAATATCTGAAATTAATTAAATGAGTAGCTTCAGCATCAAATTAGGCACAGCAGAACACAGAATTAGTTAACTGGAAAACAAATTAAGTGCCAAGATACAAGAAAAGGAAACATGCGCAGAATAAGAGATGTGGGATACATTCATAGTGTCTGTCATATGTATAATTAGAGTTTCTGAAAGCGAAGGAAAGAAAGGATGAGAGAAAATCAACATTTAAAAAGTATCGAATAGCATTTTTTAAAACTTATGAATATCAATCCCTATATTTAAGAAGCTCAGAGAACTTCAAGCAAGAGAATCACAAATACTACAGCTAGGCATATCATAGTAAACTAATGAAAACCGAAGAAAAAAATCTTCAAAGTAGCCAGAAGGGAAAAAAAAAACACATTACATTCAAGAGAACAATAAAAATGACAGCTGACAGCTGACAACTCAACAGAAATGATGGAAGCCATAAGATAATGTAATAACATCTGTAAAGTGATAAAAGAAACATAAGAGACAATCTAGAATCCTATCCTAGTAAAATATTTCTCAAAAATAATGTTTAAAAAAATGTTTTGAAGCGAATGTAAACTGAGGGAATTTGTTGCCAATAGGCCTACAGGAAAGAATGAGAGGGAGTACGCCGGCAGGAGAAAAATGATGCTGAATGGAAATATGAAATACAAGATGGAAAAAAAACAAAGAGCAAATGTGAGGGTAAATATAAATGAGTATATAGTACAAAGCAATAACTATAATGTCTTTTGGAATTTAAAATATAGGGAGAACTAAAATGCATAACAAGAACATGGAAGATGGGGTTTGGCAAATAGAATTCAAGGATTCTAAGCTTCTGCCAGTGTCAGGGAAGTCTCTGAGCAAGTGTGTCATCCCAATGAAAACAAAGCAAAGAGACATATCCTTGATTGCACCATGATTTGGGCAAAGCATAGATTATCTGACCTCACTCTCCTTTGTCTAGAGCAGAACTGACGTGTGGTTTCTTTCAATGAATTTGTTGCTGATAGATATGAGGAAGGCACCACTATCACTTATCTTCATATTAAAAGTCAGAAAGCAGAGGCTTAGAGATGTTAAATTACTGGCCCAAGGTCACACGGCTTGCAAGTGACACAGCCAGACATGGCCAGAGCCAGGACATGAATTTAGAACTTCTGACTAAATTATACTTTATTCTCAATTACACCAAGTATCCTGAGAGCTAGGCCAGAGCAAATGATTTTCCATGCTCAGACCACACTGGCTTCTACAGACTCGAGTTCTGTTTCTCCATTCATGCTTCTCTCATTCTCATTTTTGAAAGTATTTCTTCAATTCACAGTCAGCAGCCAATAGTAAGAACTTCAGGGAATAAAAGTTTCTGAGACAGCACTGATGGAGGAAACCAAATGGATTCAAAAGCTGATGTGAGACCTCCCAGGCTCAAACCATCTGCTCTGATCTATCCCTTGTTCTGGCTGGCTGGTCATTTGGGGGAAATCTGTGCTCTGAAATTATCTCATTCTAGCGACACGTGGAATCCACCAGGAAGAAACTTTTACCTCCCCCACGGCAGGGAGTAGGAGGTTCTATAACTCCTTTTTGTCTCATGATGCTGGTGGATCCATGATCTCACTTACTGCTTAAAAATCCAAAATATGTGGGCTCCCTGGAAAGTTCCTAAGAATAACAATAATCACAGCTCTCAAACTTCGAAGGACAGCAC
>CM053512.1:20282627-20326578 GCA_028627145.1 Eidolon dupreanum
GCTACTTTTTGAAGATTTTATTTTTTTAATGCAGTCTTAGGTTTACAGAAAAATTGAGAGGAAAGTACAAATTTCCCATATAGCCTCTGCCCCCACACATTCATAACCTCCCTCATTATCAACATTGCCCACCACAGGGTACATTTGTTACAATCAGTGAACCTATCGTGACATGTCATTATCACCCAGAGTATACAGCTTACATCAGGGCCTCTCTTGATGTTGGCATTCTGTGGGTTTGGACAAGTGCGTAATGACATGTACCCACCGTGACAGCATCGTACAGAGTAGTTTCACTGTCCCAGGCTACTTTCCAGGGTGTTATCTTGAGCTCGTCACCCATGACACTAGCACAGATATCTTATTTCATGCCAAGGAATCTTAGACTTTCAGAATCACAGACTTGTAGAGCCGTAAAAGAATATAGAAAAATATTTAATCAAAACTCTGTTTCACAGATGAGAAAACCTGGTTATTTTAATCATCAGTCATTTCCTTCACTATCTGAATGGTTCTGAAGAGGTGTATTAACTTTGTAGCACTTTCACACATTCGATAATTTTGTTCTCTGCACTGTCCTGTAAGATCGGCTGGGCAGGTCTCACTCTCCCTGTTTAAACAGATGAGAAAACAGGGATTTAGAATTTAAGTGATTCCTCCTTAATCCAGGTAGTGGTGGGCCCAGGCTGGAAGCCAGGTCATCTGCTTCTATCCCAGAAAGGACAAGAGCGATCACGTGGGTAATTATCTCACAGAAGTGAAGTGAAGAGGCTCTTGTGGTCAGTGTGCTCCTAACCAGACAAGTCCCTCCCTGGCCACCAGCCTTAGTCCTTGAAGGCAAGTCCCCCTTACGTGGGCTGTCATCAGTCCTAGGTGCTTGCTGACTGAGGCCGGACCCTCCTTTTAGGCAGTCTTTGTTTCTCTTTCTAAGAGAAAAAAAAAAACTTTAAAGGCTTTATGCATAAAAGAACGTGTATTTATAGATGTTTCTTGAGTCCCAGCAGTCCATGAAGGGAATCTCTGTTTCCTAAAAACACACAAGAAATGTTTGTAATTTGTAAGTGTAAAATAATAATATTAATACATCTCTGGAGTATTTACTATATAACACTTACTCTGTGCTGAGTGATTTATAGATTTTTTTAAATTTTATCTTCCAAAAATCTTGGGAAATAGTTGGTATATTCTCCATTTTAAGGACATGGAACCTAAGGCTTATAAAAGTTACTTGCCAAAGGACAGTTCTCTCCTTATTAAGGATAGAAATGAATAATCAAGGCAATATATTAATAAAAATTTTTATAATACTCATGCCTTCATAAAATTGAAGAAAATTATAAAAACAGCATTTAAAGAATGAGCTATTTGAGTAGAAATCCTGTTGATTTGTTTCTTGCCCCATGACTTTGAAAGAGAAAAGAAAAGAAAAGCACACACCGACAAAAAAGCAGATGCGTGTTGGAGGCAGTGTTTTGTACTGGAAAGGGTAATTTTGGTTTGGTCCATACTTGCTGGGTGTCCTTGAGCTCCGACCTCTCTGTTAATTGTACTCTGTTTAACCCTTCGTTGGTGATGTGTTTCACAGTCCCCCCAAACTCTGCCTGACCACGATTTATTCATTATCTTTCCCTACACTGTATCTTTGTTACCCATTCCCTGTGACCTTAGAATTAGTCTTCACCATTCATGGCCAATGTCACCTGTTACCAGGTGGATGGGTTTCAGTCCATCTGCACTCATTCTGACCTTCTCACACCCTGGTTCAGATCCTCGTCATTTTCACCTTCTCTTGACTAGTCCATCTACCTTCTGTCTCACTCCTCACCTCCACACACACTCTTTCTGTCAAATTCCTATTCATCCTTCAAATGAAGTCTTTTCAGACAGAACTTCCCCTCAACAAAATCAGTTCTTCCCCCTCTGTGCTGCCTCCATATCTTCTTCATACTTCTCCTGCCCCATCAAACACAGTTGATACTATTTGTTTACACTTTTATCTCCTCTGCTAGACGATAACGTCTTGTATCCCAAATGCCTGACAATTACTTTTCCCTCAATGAACATCTATCTGTTAAATGGGAGTGATCAAACCTCTCCTGAACTTCAACTTTCTACTTATAAAATGAGAATCAAGATACCGACCTTGCAGAGATGTGAGGTGGTGGCGTTGAGGAGAAAAATATCAAAGGGCTAACACAGTGCTTCGCATGCCATGCCCAAGAAATGTTATCCTCCTCCTTCCCCTGTTAGAGTCCGATATAAGATTCCATTCATTCTAGTCATCTGTTTATGATCATGGACAAGGAGGCAGGCCATCTCTCCACTGAGGAAAGACTGCTTGAACGATTATAGCCACACTGCTCCTTCGGTGAGAGGCAAGTAGCAAGGTGGAGAGAGTGTGCTTCAGCACTGGGAAGTCCTGGTTCCACTCTGGCCTCGCTGCCACGTAACCCTGAGCAAGCTTGCAACCCTCCTTAAGCCTCAACTCCCCTGTATGAAGTGCATGAAAGAAAGCCACGTATATGTGTGGTACACAGTAGGGACTTGGATCACATTTTCTATGTAAAATATCATGTGAGTCATAGAACCCCGGAGGGGCCACGTGCAGAATAGCTTAGCTCATTGGCCCCCTGCAACTATCCACACCAAAGAATTAAAAAGGAACATCATTCTCCCTCGTACCTCTGGAAGACCATCCAAGGAGACCCAATTCACACCCACAACGCTAACAACACTTCTCATATCTGTTTCTTGTCTTTCCTTCATGGCCCTTTCCAGAGCTTCAGATTCGGTAAAACCCACAGACCTAGTCTCACTCCTGTCTCAGCCTGGCAGCATTTACTCCATCTTCCAGCTCCCCTCTCACTATAGTTTTTCGCCAAGCCCTGCCTCCTCCTGTCTCTCTAGTCCTCTCCCACCCACTGCCCATACTCCACGCAGTTCCCCGAGCCACCCTGACAGCAGCATGCTCCTTTCATGGGCCTGGGATAGGCCAGCAAAGCCAGCTCTCCTCTGGCAGCCTGGAGTAGGGGAGATCGATGAGTCCTCTTCCATCGTTGAAGGGTGCCCTGCCTCAAATGGACAGTTTAGAATGGGACTCACTACCGAACTGTGTTCTCTGCCCACAGGGTGACAGTGGGGGGCCTCTAGTCTGCACCCCAGGATCTGACAAGAGGTGGTACCAGGTGGGCATCATCAGCTGGGGAAGGAGCTGTGGACAGAAGAACACTCCAGGAATATACACCTCGTTAGAGAATTACAGTCTCTGGATCAAGAAGGTGACTGAGATAGAGGGAAGGCCCTATAACCCTGAGAAGATGAGAGCTCCTTCCCAACAGAAACTGGTGCGATCACAGGCCTCAGAATTCCCAAAGCCAGGCAGCCCCAGACTCCGGCTCCTGCTCTGCCTTCTGTCCTACATGCTGTTCTAGGCCACTTTCCACTGATAATAAAGCAAATGCTATTCCTTAACCAACGAGGGTTGTGAGAATGTGCCACCAGCAAATTCTTAGCTGACTGCAGATTAGAGCTAAGGACTAGAAACTGAGGCTGAGAACAGAAAACGGGACCAGAAAGCCACGCAGTCTGGAGCCCTGGTTTGGGGACTGGGCTTTGGGTCCCTGCGTTCATCAGGTCTGTTTCCATTGCAGACAAGTTACTGAGCTCAAAACCCCTAAAGCCAATATGTACATAACAGGAAAAAAAAAAAAAACAGGAATGTTATGTTGGCTCCAGTCATGGCTCAATCTAGGTGCTCAACAGATACTGACAGGGACTGTTTCTCAAAACAGGTGTCCAAGTGGAGGGCATGATGACCACCAGGACTTCTAATTTGGATCCTACCAGCTTAGCAGCCTCAGAAAGAGAGAGCCTTGTTCATGATAAGTCGGGCAAAGTCTGTGGTCTAACTCTTGTGACTCATAGGCCCCATAAATGACCTGAAAGCTTCTGCGTCTGCTCTGAAGAGACGCCCCTATCTCCTGTAGCCACAGGGCTGAGATGGCTGAAAATCAAACTCACATTCTCATCCTGTGACTGGATGAATCACAGCGTGAGTTGCATTCCCAGCCTCACAGGGTATCTACTGTCAAAGGTATTGATGGAGAAAGAACGAGATCCTGGGGACATGTGAGAAGACCCTGGTGGAGCTGGGGACATCATGCCCCTAAATTCTGAGAAGGCTTCTTTGCCGGGGCAGCAGTCTCAGCCTCCAGTACCAGTGGCAACTTCACCCGCTCCAAGGGTATTTGCCCTGCATTGCCTGAGGAAAGGGTAATGGCTTCCCCTGAGGCAGCAGCCGAGCAAGACAAGGCCGGTTCTCTTCAGGATCCACCCCCGCTGCCCTCTCTGCTTCTAGACCTCTAACTAGACTCAAGTCCGCAGAGACCCCTAAAGGTGAGGTGCAAAGTGTGACTCATGAGGAGGTGTACTACACTCCAAAAGAACTACTTGAGTTTTCTAATTCATACAGATAGAAATCTGGGCAACACGTGTAGGGGTGGAAATTAAGGGCGGGATAATGGTGGAAGGAACATAAAGTTGGATCAGGCAGAGTTTATCGATATGGGCTCATGAAGCAGGAATTCTGCATCTAACATTGCACCTAATGTTGCATCTGCATCTACTGTTCTTAGAGTTAGAAAGAGCTCCAAGTTTGTTTGGTTGGTTGGCTTAAACATGGGCTAAAAGGAGACCCGCAGAGAGTGAGTTAGAAATGCTGGAACTGCCTTGGTTTAATGTAGAGGAAGGAATTAAAGGCTTAGGGAGATTGGGATGCTACAGTGGTTTTGTCATTTGAGACCTACTCACCCACGGTGGGGATCCAGAAGACATGCCTTTCACCAGGACGGCGATACATAAATTTGTGAGGGGAACCCCGGCATCCTTGGAGAGCTGCGTGATTGCTCTTCTCTGCAGGCCAGACTCGACAGTGGGAATTGGTCACTAAATTGGAAACAAAATCAATGGAGATAATCCCGGGGTGGCAGGAGCAAGTGGCAGCACTCAACCGCCAAAGGCCAGGTGGGTGTGTTTACTACATGGACAGCGGAGTCAACAGCTTTCAAAATAGTCTGACCCACCCAGACCTATGGCAGGCCAGGGGATCATGGTGGTCCTAGAACTAAAATGGATAGAAAGCCTACTAAATTCTTAATTGTTCCAAATAAGCAGAATAGTTAGCTCTGGTTAAGTAAACAAAGTCTAGTCTGAATTATTCAAATAGTGTCATGGCCCCTCAATCAATTCTCAGACTTGAGCCAGTTAACAGACTCAGAATCCTTTGAATGCAGGGGAGGCTGGGTCCCCTTGAGGAAGGCCTCTAGTACCCTACCAGATATTTATACTGTTAATCTTTCTGCCAGCCGTCCTCAAAGGGACCTACGGCCTTTTGCCAGGATACCCGTGCACTGGGGAAGACGAAATAATCAGAACTTTTGGGCACCACTGGACACTGACTCTGAACTGACACTGATTCCAGGAGACCCAAATGTCACTGTGTCCAGCCAGTCAGAGAGGAGCTCATGGGAGTCAGGTGATAAGTGGCCTTGGGGACCAGTGGGTCCCCAAATTCATCCTGTGGTTTTCTTCCCCAGTTCCAGAACATATAATTGGAATAGACATACTGAGCAGCTG
Source organism: Eidolon dupreanum (assembly GCA_028627145.1). Lineage (NCBI taxonomy): Eukaryota > Metazoa > Chordata > Mammalia > Chiroptera > Pteropodidae > Eidolon > Eidolon dupreanum. The sequence goes on from CM053512.1 coordinate 20,288,262, forward strand.
GCAGAATCCCCACATTGTTCTATCAGGCGGTGGGGGAGTGAGGGACATTATGGTGGGAAAGGCCAGGCAGAAGCCACTGGAACTGCCAGTACTTGGGAAAATAGTGAACCAAATGCGATGCTCATTCCTGGGGGGACTGCAGAGATTAATGCCACCATCAAGAACTTAAAGGATGCAGGCATAGCGATTCCCACCACATCCCCAGATAAAAATAGTATATGTTTAAGGTGTACATTGTGATATTGTGATATATGTGGACATTGTGAAATGATTACTGAAATCAAACTAACATATCCATCACCTCCCATTGTTACCTTGTGCGTGTGTAGCAAGGACACTTAAGATCTACTCTTGTAGCAAATTTTAAGCATACAACATATTATTATTAACCACGGTCACTACACTATACATTCAGTCTCCAGAACTTATTCATCTTACATCTGAAAGTTTATACCCTTTGATCAATATCTCTCTTTTCCCCCTACTTTCCCAGCCTCTGGTAACCACCATTCTACTCTCTGTTAATATGAGTTCACCATATTTTTTCCCTTAGATTTTACATGTAAGTGAGATCATGTGATATTTGTCTGCATCTGGCTTATTTCACTTAGCATAATGTCCTCCAGGTTCATCCATATTGTTGCAAATAGCAAGATTGTCTTCCTTTTTAAGGCTAGATAATATTCCATTATATATATGTATCTCACATTTCTTTATTTATTCATCTGTCAGTAGAAATTAGTTTTTTTCCATGTTTTGGCTATTGTAATAGGAGTGCAGATAGCTCTTTGAGATAATGATTTTATTTCCTTTGGGTGTACATGCGGAAGTGGATTGCTGGATCATGCGGTCGTTCTATTTTTAATTCTTTAAGAACTCTTCATAATATTTTCCAAAATGGCTGTACCAATTTACATCCCCACCACTGGTACACAAGGATTCCCACTTCTCCACATCCTCACCAACATGTATCTTTTGACTTTCTGGTAACAGTCATCCTAACAGTGTGAGGTGATATCTCATTATGGCTTCAATTTATGTTTCCCTGAAGATTAGATGATTACTTGAACACCTTTTTATATACCTGTTGGCCATTTGTATGTCTTCTTTGGGAAAATGACTATTCAGTTCCTCTGTCCATTTTTAAATTGGGGTATTTGGGTTTTTTGCTTTTGAGTTGTATGAAATCCTTATATATTTTGGATATTAACTCCTTGTCAGATATATGGTTTGCAAGTATTTTCTCCCATTCTGTAGCTTGCCTTTTCATTTTGATAATTGTTTCCTTTGCTGTGCAGTACCATTTTAGTTTGATGTCTCACTTGTTTAGCTTAGCTTTTCCCCCATGTGTTCTTCTAAGAGTTTTATAGCATCAGACCTAATGTTTAAGTCATTAATCCATTTTGAGTTGATTTTTGTGTGTGGTGTAAGATCAGGGTCCAATTTCATTCTTTTGCATGTGGATATCCAGTGTTCCTAACACCATTTATTGGCAAGATTATTCTTTTTCCACTGTATATTCTTGGCACTTTTGTCAAAAATTAGTTGACCAGATATGTGGATTTATTTTGAAACTCTTTATTCTGATCCATTGATCTCTGTGTCTGTTTTTATGCCAGTACCATACTGTTTTGATTACTAGAACTTTGTGATACAGCTCCAAGTCAGGAATTGTGATCCCTTCATCTTTGTTCTTGTTCAGGATCACTTTAACTATTCAGGGTCTTTTCTGGTTCTATACAATTTTAGGATTGTTTTTCCTATTTTTGTGAAAATGGCTCCTCACAGCACAGATGTGGCCATTGGGCCCCTGGGAAAACCCACCCTGCTTCCAGGCATCACAAATGACCCCCACTGGGCTCTGCAGCTCTCTCTCTGCAGAGATTCCACCACACGCAGCGGGGAATAACTCCTTCTGAGATGTGTGGTGGCAAATTGAACCCAGGCAGCATCTTCATTTGGGTCAGGGAAGGAGAAAAGGGAGAGAGTGAGAGGCAGAGCAGGAGCTGGGAGAGTGAGAACCAGCAGGCAGCAGCCAGGGAGGAGATGGAGATGGGGATGGGATGGGTGGGGAAGAGGAAGTGTCCGTGTTTCCTGCCAGCTCTTGCCATCCGTCATCCTTTCCTGGAGGGGAAATCAGTATTCCTCCCTCTTGTTCTCTCCCCAAATGTTCTGAATTTAGAAAAGAAAGAGCAAAACCCTGACAAATGCATATTGTTTTCCAACTATAAATGCCGCATCCGCTTCCGCCCCCGCACAGATGTCACCGCCTCTTCCCGGCTGTTGGGCGTCAGTGTCCCCGGCCCGGGCGCTCTGCCACCACCGCTGGCAGTGCCCGCCGTGGGCGCAGATGGAGCCAATGAAACAAACTGTTGGCTCGCCACTCAAGGTCACCTGGTTGCCTAAGCAGATTCTCGGCAATTTCTTACAGGATGAGCATTTCCAGCTCAAAGCTCTGTTGGCATTTCCCTCTGACAACTCACTTGTTTGAAAAAAATAATCGTGAAACCATTAATTCTTCCTGTTTGAAAGTACCACGTCACTCATCCCTGTTGCCTTTGGAGATAGCAGGGCAGAGATGATCACTTCCTTTGTTCAGATGGGGAAACTGAGTCTCAGAGGATGGAAGGCATTCACTCAGAGTAGAGAGTGCTAAGAACCAGGATTAGTGGGGAGCAAACATGATGAAGCCCTAGGGCACCTCATGAGGCCCAGTGGTCTGAGTTCTAATTTAACCCCTCCCCTGTTGCCAAAGTCAGAAATGCCCCAGACTCAGTCCCCAGATTCAGAGCACGCAACGGAGTGGCTCTGAGCAGGCATAAGGAATAGTGTGCAACCCTCTTAGTTAATAGTGACTGGCATTCGCATGATGCTGCTTATATGCCAAGCACTCTTTTAGATACTTTTATATGAATTAAGATCTTCATCAACCCCAGAGTGACCCTATGAGGTAGGTATTATTATCATGCCTTATTTACAGATTGAGGAAACTAAGGCCCAAAGAGGTAAAGCGACTTGCCCAAGGTCATGCGGCTATGAGGTGGTAGGGCTGGTATTCACCCCCAGGTCATCTGGTTCTAGAGGCGGAGGACTTAACCACTGGGCCATGCTGCCTCTGGACATTCTCCAGGGCCAGGACACTGGCTGCAGGTCTGGTACCTGGATTAGGGGCCTCGGTCTGCCCTCGCTCTCTGAGAGATTTGGTCAAACTTCCTCCAATGTTGTGTCTTCCTTGGCAAAAGGGGTCTCTAGAGAAACTCAAAGAGCCCCTGTGGAATAAGAATTCACGATTTGACATTTGCACAGAACATCAAGGCAGCACCTCGGCTTGTTCTCAGGTGGGAGGCCCTGTGTTGGATCCTGGAGGAGCAACGGGACAGGGGAGGAGACGCCTCTCAGGGGCTCTTCCACAGGGTACATAGGCGGCATCAGTCAACAAGCCATTCAGTCAACACACCTTCATCAAGCACCTGCAGTGTCCCTTGTTTTAGCACATCGCTATGATTACAGCAGGCATGGCCAATGCTTTGCTGGAGCTTGCACTGTGGTAGGGAAGCCAGCACTAGACAGATAATGACAGAGTGACCAATCTCACTGAAGGGAAGCCTGGAGTTCCATGGCAGATTTAACCAAGTCCAGGGTTAGGGGAGACAAATCTGAGAATTGAAGAAGTAAGACAAGTTCTCAAGAACCTCCATTCCTCACCTCACCGTAATTCACACACAGTGTTCCTCAGACCAACGAACTTCCCGTTCATTGTAGAATGTTGCTCACGTACCACCATCCCTATGGCTCTCCGGAAGTCTCTGTGCTTTAAGTCACCTGTTCGCAGTCCGCAACCACCTCTCAGAGTGTGACAAACAATGGGAACGATTTGCTAGGTTTGTTGGGGTGGATGGGGTAATGAGTATATAAGCAAGCATGTGGAGAATGAGAGGCTAAAATGGTCTACGTAAAAAAGGGCGTGTGGTCACATGGAGAAGAAACAGATGAAGATGGGGGGCAGGTGTCTAACCTGCTGACCAACTGCTCTATGCCATCTTTAGAGGCACGTGGTTCCCCTACAGTTATCCCGCAGGCAATACATAATACATGACTGCAGGCTTTTTACATTAACATTCAACCATCAATTGTTTGGAACATACAAATTGCCAACTCTTCCTAACCCAGGAACGAAATGTACAAGTTCCCTGCACTGAGCTAAGCGCTGCTCACCCTCTCAGTTTTGCATAACCCGAGTAAAATGCGACTGCCTTGAGGTCAGCCTCAGCATGCCGTCGCATTCAGAATAAATACAAATCTGACTCGAAGAGCGTTGAGGTGCATCAGAAGTCTTTACTGGAAATTTCTTGAAGGGGAGATGAAAAAGAGAAAACATTGGATACACACATCGAAGCTTGCCACAAGTTCTCTAGTCACATCTCTTGTTCTCAAAATGTGCACTTCACAGCAGCTGCTCAAATTCCTCTCTCCTCTCTCCTCAGATTTCCAGCCAGCTTGGTCCTACTCCCCATCCCTGCCTCTGCTGTTGGCAAACTCCCTTCCCTACCCGCTTCTTCTCCTCCCCAAGTGTCTCCACGCCCTCTCTTATGCATATCGCTTGAGATTCTCTCATTTCCTTCAGGTCTATTTTTGCACTCATCTCCCTGGCAAACGTCACAAAAGCAAAAACAACATTCGGCCTCCCATGTGTCCTCCATGTCTCCTTCCTCCCTCTGGTCGGGGGTGTTCATGCCCTCATTCTTCAGTCCTCCAGCTCTTGTTCTTTTCATGTCCTCTTTGGACTCTTGGTTAGAGGACTCATTCAATGAAGAGTGTCTCCCAACGGCAGCAACCTGGTCTGCGTGGCTCTCCACGAAGTCAACAAGGTCTCCTGGGACAGGTCTCTTCCCTCAGCTGTGGTTTCCCCAGAGAGAATGTAGAAACAGTGGGACTCCATGATCTTTTCTTTGCTGAACCTTGTTATTTATTTTTACCTCCATCTCCTAAAACTCAGTTGGTCTGAAACTATACACCCTGTCCTCCTCACAAAAAGTACTCTACTGTCACTGGGCTTATTTCTGCCACTCATTATCTGTTGGCCAGGCCTGAAACCTTATGACTCTTCACCTGGGCCCAGGTCTCAAGCTCATGAGTGACCTTATAGAGAGCTGTAAAGCTCCTCGAAATTCTCTTCAGTCACAAAGCTGAGAAGCACGTGTTAGAAATTTTCAGTATTTTGGTTGATATGATGGTCTCACAAGTGAATGTATATTCCCAAACTTACCAAAGTCTACACTTCAGATATCACAGCAGCTGGTTGTATTAAATGAAACCTTAGTAGAGATATAAGAAAATACGAGTGTTGGATGCCAGTGACTCTTCTGTGTCTAGGTTAAGAAATTGCCTTCAGTGTGTTATGAGAACTTGTTTAGAGATCTGACCCTGATTTTGTTTTAAAATGGGCATCTCAGTGGTTCCCAGAGCTGGTGTCGGAGTCATAAAACGAAAGAACTGGAAAGGCTCTTAACATGATAATCTCTTCATCTTACAAATGAGAAAACCAAACCCCAAAGAGAGAAGTGACTTGCCCAAGGTCACCCAGATACTATGTGGCAAAGCCAAGGTTTGGACTCGGGGGTCCTGATTCAGTCTCTGGTCTGCCAGCGGGTGGGGGAGGTGAGCACTGTGGCTCCGGGAAGTTCAGCTGTGGTCCTGAGCTGAGGGATCACGCGGCCGGAGCCCAGCGCAGTGCCTGGCACAGAGCCTCGTGGCAGATGAAGAGCGCGCCCCCTCCCCACCAAGCCCTCGACCCCCTGCCTGCGGCTCTGCTGCAACTGGGCATCGGGGGTCACAAAGCCGACCGTGTGCCCTGCAGGCTCAGTGGCAGGGAGCAGAGAGGACCATGGCCTGGATGTGTACCCTTTAGACCATCCGTGGGGGGAAAAAAACAGGGCTTCTTGTTGTTTTAAATTTTTAACATTGAGAACTAATACTTTCATAAATCCTAATGAACCCGAATTACTAGAAAAATGAACTAAAAAATGAACATATAAAATGCAAGCCCAAACTTTCATTAGTAGGCTCAGCCCACATAAACCACTCTGTTAAATTGCTCTAACGGCTTCTAAGTGTTTACTCTGTGTTTCTGTACTTATCTCTTCCTGGACCAGGAACGAGCAGTTTGCAGACCGGCGGTAGGTTGTCCTTGTTTCACACGTTGATCCCAACTTTAATCACCAAAAAATAGGAGGCACCTGCTGGCCACCAAGCCTAGGCTTTCTGTAGTGTAGGAAGGTCACATTAGAATATGGATTGTACTGGAATGAAGCCTTCATTGTGACTCCTGAGTCATCATTGGAACCGAGACTATGGAGACATGTATTATTCATTGTCTTGAGCAATAAAATCTTACAGAATTTCTAAGTGCCCTGGACCCCAGAATAACTTAATTGGACACTATTCCTCTATGATGCAAAGTGCCTATTTCATTCTGAGGTCTGCATTTTTACATCAGAACAAGCCCAGTAGGAGGCATTTTCTATCTTTGGTCCCTGTTCACCTCTCTGCTGGCGTGTGTGAACGAGCCGCCCCTCCCTGGGAGCATCCTTCCAAAGCACTGTCCCCAAATTACCCAGGGCTCAGATGCTGCGTGAGCAGCTGTGGGCCCAGACGCAGGGAGGAAAGGCAGCCTCCCTGTGGGTGTCAGAGAGCAGAGCCAGATCTCAGTGCCACCCACACCAAAGGGAGCAGGCGAGGCCTGGACGCCCCCGTCCTGAGCTGGCCTCCAGCTCTGCGGTCGGGTCCAGAGTCATAGTGGCCGAGGCCCAGGGCTTAGCCTCAAAAACATAAGCATCTAAGCCCCAGGGTCCACGCCTGTAAAATGGGGAGAATTGTCACATGGATGGCATAGGGCCAATGTCTGGGTGCAAGGACACAGATGAAGTGAAGATCAAAGCCGGGCACACAGTTAATATCCAATAGATCCAAACTCCTGTCACAGGGCAAAGCTGAATGACAAGACCTCAGGTTGGGATGAGCCCTTCGTGAATGTTCTCTCTCCTCTCCATCCCCTTCCTGGCCTGGACTCTGAGTCCTCTTAAAGTTTTCTATATAAACCCCACTAGTTGTTCAACCTGAATGCCACAAAGGATAGGGAACTCGCTACCTACGGGCAGCCCTTCTCAGCTTTGCACGGCTTTGCCTGGGAGAACAAAGCCCCTGCTGAGCTAACCGTGGCTCTCCAGCACGGGCTGGGCGCTGCTGCTGGGGGCCACGCAGACAGCCGTGTGCACGCGTGAGCACCACGCTGCTGGCGTCACGGAGCCTCGCCTTCTCCAAGCACACATCGCGGCCCCCGGTCACAGCTCCCGTTTACAGTTTTACAGTTTGCACCATCCTGTCACTCGCCTCAGAACACACCCCCACGTGAAATAGCCTCCCACGGTGAGAGCCATCCCCATCCTGCTCTTGTGGGGTTCTCTGTGCAAACCCCAAAAGTGGACCTCACAGCTGATCTTTCCAGATCCTTGAATGTGCACACCTAGCTCAGTGCTCTCTGCTTCCTCGCTCTTCTCTTAACACTGCAACAGCCTTTCCCTGAATCTCCCTGCCACTGGCTCTTCTCTTTCTCTTAAGAGACTCTCACTCAGCAGGCACCATCTACATTCAGGGGACACGCTCAGGACTCAAGTCTCAAGCTACCATCCTTCTTCCTTCCCTTCCTTTCCCTTCCCTTCCCTTTCCTTTCTTTTGCTTCCTTTTCCTTTCATTCTAAACAATTCAGTCCTAAAGCCACCATGTGGAGTGAAGCACTTATTATGTCCTCAATTTGGGGACAGGAGAGCCGTGGTGGCTCAGGGCTGCGTCAGAGAAACAAGGAGGACATCCGCAAGGAGAGGTGGCTGGGCAAGGTTGTGTTTGGTTGTAGAGGAGACGGTCCTCGTTTGCAGAAACACACTGATGGAGAATCGGGTCAGCAATTGACTCTCAAATGATCAGCAAGGAAAAGGTTTAATTATATAACGACTTTTTACTTTTCCGTAAGTTTATAATTGCTTAAAAATGTTTCTAAAAAGAATTTCCGAGCTGGCATTGAGTTAGAGATTACCTGATTCTGCTTTATTTATGAAATAGGACTAAATTGCAGAGAGCTTAAGTGACTTGACCAAGGTCACACAGTTAGATTGGAGCTGAAGCCCAAACCCTTCTTTTAAATCTTACTGTTGGATCTAGTTCAGGTTCCTCATTTACAAATTAAGAAACTGAGGTCAAGGTTCATGAAAAGATTTGCCCCAGAATGAGATGAATAGATTTCAGGTGTTAGTTAATTGGAACAAATTTGGAGACCTTCTTAGATGCCTAGAATTAAACTCTAAGTGCTTGCCTCCTCTTATGCATGTCTACAGAGTTCCCCTAGATGTTGGCCCTAAAGCCAGCTTCTCCTCAGAAGGGAAGTCCCCTGCCACTTGCTCACAATTTTAATTTGTTGCCAGGTAAAGTGGTCAGAGTATACATCGCTGCTTTGCCTTCAGGGGTCTGTGACTTCTGGAATTTTCTACATTCTCAGTTTCTGATGGCCCGGGACCTTGCTTTTCCGTGTGCCAGTTGTCAGCCAACCAGCTGGCAATTCTGACCAGGCAGAAAGGCATCCAGAGGCATTCCAAGGAGTGCACAGGCTCATGGAGAAAGAAGATGACATTCATCTGGTGGAGACAAAGGAAGGGGACAGAGTGCTGTGGGTTGAATTGTGTCCCACAAAATTCATATATTGAAGTTCTAACCCCCAGGACCTCATGACATGACCACACTTGGAGATGGGGCCTTTAAAGAGGCAATTAAGGTAAAACGAGGTCATGTAGGTACCCCTCAATCCAACGTGACTGGTGTCCTTATAAAACAAAGAAGTTAAGATGTAAGTACACACAGAGGGAAGACCACGTGAAGACTCAGGGAGAAGATGGTCATCTACAAAGCCAAGGAGAGAAGCTGCAGATGAAACCAACCTCGTCAACACCTTGATCTCAGACTTCCAGTCTCCAGAACTGTGAGAAAATAAATGTCTGTTGTGTAAATGCCCCAGTGTGTGGTACTTGGTTTTGGCAGCCCGAGCAGATTAATACAGCAGACAAGGAATTCTGGAGAGTCAACTCTGTTACAGACCACAGGCTCTTTGCACATCTCTCTGCCAGCTCTGTAATGTCACCTTCACCCAACAACCTAATCTGAGTGACAGTGTCACCATTTGCATGCTAATCAAGGAAAGCAGGGAACGAAATGCTTGATCTGGAGTCAGAAGTCCCAGGATGTCCACTCAAGAGTTGTGTGATCTTGGGCAAGTCATTTAACTTACTAAGCCTTAGTTTTCTTATATAAAAAATAGAATTCATAATTCCTATTTTTAATCTTTCATAGAAGTGTCAAGAAGATCAAGTGCAGAAAGTGATAGAAACTATGAAACAGATCATAAATGTGAAGGATTGCTATCAATCATAGTAACAGTATACTGTTCACAATAAAAATATTTATTTATTGAGCTCCTGCTTCAGTTTGAAAGTGCAAACGTAAACTTCTCTAGAATGTGCAATCCAGGAGGGAATAAAAGATTTACGCAGAGCTACGTACAAGATGGCACACATGAGATACAGTTCACAAAACAGAAAGCAAGTGTTTAGAGAAAACAAAATCACCAGGGACTGGTGTGTATGCGATGCAGTTCATTAATTCTTCAAACATTTTCTGGGCGCTTTTGTGTGCCCGTGCTGTTCTAGCCTCAGAGATAGAACCGTGAACGAGACAGGACCCCCTCAGAAAGCCTACATCCTAGCAGAACAGACACAATAAACAAACGTGCTACTGAATGTTGCAGGCGGAGACGGCACAGTGAAAGAAAGGAAAGGAAGGGGAGATGGTGGGAAGACGCATGTGGGGAGGAAGACAGGCCGTTTTGTAGTAGTTAATAGGGAGGACCTCGCTGAGAGCTCAGACCTGTGTTGTTGCTATATGGGAAAAGAACATTGAAGATGGTATCGGGCGCCTTTACAAAACAGAGCTTCATAGAGCTTTGCAGAATGAATAGGGCTTTAACTAGGTTGCTGGAGAAGGATTTGGAGGTGGAGGAACCCAGCCAAGGTTTATGTGGGATTGACCAGGGTGGTGCTGCAATTCCCCAATATAACCACCAGGTGGCAGAGCTACTTCAGACAGACGGTCTACCAGATGTCTGGAAAGAAAGTTCTTTCAATTCTTTCATCCTGTAAATGAAGAGTAGCAGAAACAACTTTGAAGAGTGACAAGATAGGAAAGGTTCCATACTGAACAACTGGTTGTAGCTGAGAACCACTGAATTTCTCCATCCTCTCAATGCCTGTCACCCCCAACTTGGTCCTCCCAAGTGAGGGCTCTGGCAGTGAGGCAAGCACTTGATAAACTACAAGGCATTTTAGGTATCCAAAAGATCATCATTATTTCATAGATTTCCACTATAGCAGGGGTCTCCAAGCCCCGGGCCGCAGACCAGTACCAGTCTGTGGCCTGTTAGGAACCAGGCCATACAGCAGGAGGTGAGCAGCAGGCAAGAGAGCAAATCTTCATCTGTATTTGCAGCCACTCCCCAGCACTAGCATCACTGTCTCAGCTCCACCTCAGATCATAGGCATTAGGTTCTCATGGAAACCCAGTCCCTGGTGCCAAAAAGGTTGGGGACCGCTGCACTATAGTAAAACCATGCCATGACGCCCTAAGTGGAGGCCAAGAAATCCAAACTCCTAAAATGCACAGTCGTGGTGCTGCAAAGTCAATGAACGAATGACCGAGCAAGACTCTGATCTCACTGTTGTCTGTCCCAGCACAGCGTCTTGTTTGATGCCACCTGGTGGCTTCTCTGGCTTAAATGTCAAAGATGCTTCTGGGTCCTAAGAATTTTGCTGGGACTTCCAAGACAGACGCAGATTACAGGACTCTCGAACTAGCACCATTTTGTTGGCCTCTTGGAGAAAGTTGGGACCCACCCTCTACCTCCCTACTTCCTGAATCAGGATTACCTGCAGTTTCTCCATCCAGCTTTGCCCTCTTCCCTCCACCATGAGAATATTTGATGCCAACTGTGTCATATCCAAATCCTGTTACCCTGAGCTAAGCTATCTTGAGTTTTTACTATATTGGTTTTTATCCTCTTCTGAAAAAGCAGCTTTCCATTTAATACCTATGTCCACCACACGATCTGCTTCCCAAAAGATATGTGTGTGCTTTTCTGTGTGTGCGTGAATGCATGTGTGTGTGAATGCACGTGCATGTGTGTATATGCATGCACACATCTGTATAGGGTGGAGGGAGGGCTTGAGGGAAAGGTGTTTGCTTAGTTATTCTGTCTTCTTTCACATCCACATGACTCTCAGTAAGTCAACTGGTTCCACTAAGACTTTTTCCTATCCCATCAGCCAAAATAAAGCCTCCAGGACTGCTTTGAAATTCCCTCCCACTGTCATCTTTCCTTATTGTCTCCTTATTTCTAAGCATGCTCAGAAGGTCCTAAAAATGGTAGGCTCTGAGCACCATCCAATCTCCCCTTCCTTCTGGGAGGGCAGTGGAAGGATATCCTTTAAAAGCAGTCTGTTTTCAACAAGCAGTAAAGGTCATGCTTCATAGCTCAAGGTCAAAAGGCACAGGAAGCAATCCTGCACACTGACTTCTCACTGATCTCCTTCTCATTTGCCTTCTTTCCTCACAAGACAATGACCTTGTGAGGCAGAGACACTGTTGGCTTTAAAATGCAGTCATTCACTTATTCATTCATTCATTCATTCATTCATTTTGTTATTGATTCAGGGTAAGTGTTAAGTGCCTTTCTCTGGGCTGGGGAACACAATGACAGGTAGTGTCACATCTGAGGCATGAACTGAGAGCCACTTGTCCCAGAGGACAGAGGACAAGCTTTCTTATGACTGTTTTTTCCTGACTCACTTTATTCAAGATTCGGGAACTGCACAGAGGGGCTTCACTTCCTACCCCTGCCAATGCTGACCAATGTATCGATGCAAGGGGCTGCAGGGAACAGCCAAGGATGATGGAACAGTATTTCCTCATCCTGCACTGGCCCAGAGGCTTGTGGTGACTAGGAAGAAGTCCCCACCCCATCCTTTTGGGAGGCAAACAAATAATTGAATATTGCTTTGTCCGGGGTCAAATCCCAAACTATCCTCACTATAAAGCATTCCAGATTCTCTTTCTTTTCAGTGGGTCTGTTTTATGGCAGCCAATAGACCACTTTCAAAAGCGGAACCTTTGAACAACCCTTTCTTTCAAATATTCCTGCCCAAAATGACAGTTAAATGACAGAAGCATTGCACATTTGTATAACAGCAGTGGGGAGCAATCAAGTGGCAAGAAGCACTGCAGAAAATGGGTGGAATTACTGGCAGATGAGGGAAGGCCTGTTCTCCTGCCTTGTCTCAGGAAGCATTCACCTGACTAATGTTAAAAGGCAATATCTTCGTGTGTTAGAAGAAAAAGTTTTGGGAGCTACTGGCTATGAAGAAGCTCTTCATTTTTCTCTTAGTATAAAGGCTAGGGACTATTTGATTTAAAGCAGAGATCTCATCTAACTTGCTGATATCATGAAATTGGAACTTTTGGGAAATCCCTTCCTTTGAGAGAGTGAAGTCACTGGAGTGTTCGTAAGCTGGTGATGGCTGGAGGGCCTCCAGGAAACACCTTCCAACATTACTCTATCAAGCATTGCATTGACAAAGCAAAGCCAGCTGATATCCCACTTTACAAGAACTGAATGCAGGAAGCTAGTAGCAAGGGCTACGTGGATCCCATGCTTTCATCTGCAAAATCTGTGCTTTGCTTTTTCTTCTACATGAGCCATTTTTTAGGCAACAAACAAACAAACAGAACCTTCATTTCTAAGGCATAATCTCAGGTTGAAAATCTCCGAGGGCTTATTCTGTCCAAATGAATGGAAAGATCAAGATAAGCTTCTCAATTTTGATAATCGCTTTATGGTAGAAGTAGCCTCAAAGAGCTGTTAAAGGTGTCATTTTTCCTGCCTCATCATGAAAATTCAGGCAATCACTAGGAAAAGCAACCAGTTACACCAATAAGGAGAATCAGGCCTCTTTATGATTGTGACTCTATTTTTATTTCATGGCAGGAGAGGGGCCTGAGAGTTGGCCTTGATGCATCTTGGATAGGGATTAATATAATAATGATATTTGTTGAACACATATGTATTATATGTGCCATCAAATACCACATGTGCTGAAAATCTCATTTAAAATCCATATGACCCAAGGAAGTAGGCCCTACTATTTATCTCCATTTGACAGATGAAGAAAATGAGACACACAGGGGTTGAAATGACTAGTCCAAGGGCACACGGGAGCAAGCAGTGGGCTTCCCTCTCCCAGGCCACTCCCACGAGGTTGCTGACACCCACTCAGGACAACGTAGGCCCTATGGAGCCAGCCAGGCTTTGGTGTAACTGCGTGTAGTCTCCTAACCTAAGGACCGGGCTCTGAGGCCTCCTCTGCCCTTACTCATGGCTTTCGCCCCTGCGGCTCCCCTCCAGAGACACAATAAATACATATCACTGCGTCATTCAGAAAAGAAACCAACAATTATTTTTTTTAAAAGGATAAGAGAGAGACAAGTTCAAATTATAATCCCTTCACTCTAACTGTTCACCTCCGCCTACACCACCCATTTTCTTTGTCCTTGAGGCTGCCAGCTTGTCTTTCATCTGTTTCACAGGTGCCTGCTGAGAAACCTTCCCCAGTCCCGGTGCTGGGGAATTAGGTGGTGAGCAAAGAGCAGCAGCCGTCACGGGTGGGGCTCAGAGATCGTGCGGGAGGCGGGCGTCTATGGGAGAGCTGCAGCCGTGACCAGTGTGATGGGGGAGAGACAACTGGTGACCAGGTGGAGACAGGATGAGGGTCTGGACTGTGTGGAATATCCTGGAAGGCTCCCCACGAAAGCGACGTTGAAACTGAGATAGAAAGGTACGAGCAGGAGAATAGTGAAGGAAAGGACATTGCGGTCAAGGGAGCAATATGCGCAAAGGCCTCAGCAAGAGGGAGCATGGCCAATCAGGGATTCATATCATAACAATATTTATTGAGCATGTATCATATGTGCCGTTAAATACCAGGTGTGCTATGAAATTTCATCTAAAATTCATATGACCCAATGAAGTAGGCCCTACTGTTTATCTCTGTTTGATAGACGGCCGTGGAGACAGAGACCCGAGCAGCGTGTGTGCTGGTGACAAGGCCGGCTGCTGGCCAGGCGCAGAGCAGGCAGGACCAGGAGGCTGTGGCACTGAGTTTTGCCCTTCTCTCATGAGCCAGGGGAGCCACACGTGGGGCTCAGCAGCGGGTGGTGTGGTCGAATGTGCATTCTGGGGAGGCCTCTGTGACGGCAGCAGGGAGAAGGTTTGGGAGTGGAGTAGAGAGGAGGCCTGTGGGTCAGTCGGGTGCTGCGATGTGGTCCAGGGCAGAGGCGAGGTCAGTGGCTTGGGTGGGCAGGTGGGTGGGTGGCAGGGGAAGACGGGAGGAGAACTTGATAGGCTCAGGAGCTCGTTTGGAGGCCAAATTGGTGGGACTCGATGATGGACTGGACAAGGGTTGGCGGGGCAAGAAAGTGATCTAGACTTCTGAGCAGAGAAGACAATTCCTTGAGACAAAGAAGAAGGGGAGCCAGCCAGGCTGGAAGCGGACAGCCTGCACCCCAACATGAGAGCAGCTGTCCCTGGCCAGCCTTTCCCTGCCCCCGTTCTTGAGGGCAGCCAGTGGTTAACGGAGCTGAACACCTTGCTATTCTGAGTGACTTCATGCACATCTTAAAGAAGCACATCCACACTGTTGGAAGAGGCCCCGGCCCCGGCTGAGGTCTCCGGCGACTGAATTCCATTCGTGACTCCTCATTCTATGTCCATGACCTTTTAACTCTTCTCTTTGCTCTTAGCCAACCCGCCCCCAACCACAACCAGGCACAGAAAATAAAATAATATATGCACAATAAAGGCTGGCAGTATGAGAAGAAAAGGCTACATTTTTTGGAAAATTTCTGGACTCATCAAATTCTGTTGAAATCTATCTAAAATGTCATCACTCCACATTCTCTCAGGGGTAATAGTCCAGAAATATGCAGAACCCAAGCTGGGTGAAGGGTGCCCCCTGTAGGTTGCTATGGGAGTTCCTGGCTGAGATTGAAATTTTCGGAATTAAGAATTAAGGTCATTTGTCCTAGCAAACCCATACCTAGTCTCACCCTGATGTTTCGCAAGACCTCTAGAGCTGCAAGCCAGATTCTAGGGTCCCCACCAGGATTCAGGAGTTAGATCCTAGCTCACCTCACGTTCCAGAACCTCCTCCTGTTCCGTGGAGCCCTGCCACAGGGTCAGTCTGGTTCCCTGATTCATAAAGGTAAATCTTACCGTGTCCGTCCCTTCTCCCCTTCCACTCCTTTCCAAGAGCTATTTCCCACAGGCTAGAAGAAGTCGGGCTCATTGCCTCATAGAAGGCACAGAAGCTGGTTGAAAAGACTTTTGCCCTGACCTAGAGAAGGGCCTAAGCTAAGGACGTAAACTCAGACAGCTTTTGCACACCAACCTCCCTGAGCTTACTCACTGGAGCCTCTGAATGCAACATTAAGGTTCCCACAGACAGAGGCTCAGCCTCTGCCAGGCACCCGGGGCCCACAGGGCCACCTCGGCAAGCCTCCTTCAGCCGGAGGGCCCTGTCCCCACTGTGGACAGGCCACAGCTGCAGCCTGGCACAGCAGACCCCACAGCTGAACTGAACCCCAAGAAACTTGAGAAAGGGTCCCTAAGAGCATGCGATCTCTACCCATCCCAAATCCAGGAGGAAACAAGGGCTGGACTTTCCCTGGAACGCTGGCACGTAAGAACGAATGAATGAAATGTTGCTGGTTACGGCACGGTGACGGGGGCTGGGAGTAGGTGACGCTTCTCCGAGGTCCAGCGAGGCAGGTCAGCGGCAAGTCCCCTCGCTGGCTGGATTGTCATGCTGCGGCCTTTCACCAGTGGCAAAACCAGGGACAGCGGCCCCCAGTATGCTGGCCAAGAACTGAAACTAAAACCCAGACAACTAAAAACTTGAAGAGCTTTCAAGTCGCCTACCGTCCCACGGTGGAAATATACTTTGATAGTTCCACGATAACTGGGCAATCTTCAAGAAGAAAAAAGAGCCCAGAGCCGAGAAGTGCGTCCCTTAGCTCAGACGTCTATGTCAGGAGCTCGTATTCATCCCCTGGGAGGGCTTTGGAGCACACCAAGGACACGAGGTCCTCCGTGAGCGGGCCCCAGAGTTGGTGAGGGAGCTTGGGTCCGACACTCCCAGTCCTGCCCCCTCCTGGGGGTCTTTTGGAACCCTTGGTTTCCCACGGCCTGAAGGCAGAAGGATGACAGATCCTGGAACAGGGCCGTGGAGCTCTGGGAGAAAGCACCGCTCCTTCCAAATGTGCTGATGTTATCGGCTGGAATGGATCAGCGGCTCAGAATTACGCAGCAGATGCCGTGCATTAAATAAGATTCAATTAAACCACATGGAATCTGAAAATGTTTATCCCCAGAGTGCAAATCCATGGCCAGGCAGCATTTTTCTCTGCCACCAGGTGGCAGATGTTCGTGGTTGGCTGCCAGGGCTGAGGAGACTGTCGCCTACTGGGGGGCAGGATTCTGGTTCAGGCTGGTGAGTCAGGCCTCCTGCCGCCTGGGTTGGGGGTCTAGAAGCTCCCTTTGCTGGGGAAGGCCCAGGGACTACTCCAGAGCTGCCCCTTCTCTCACCGGAGTGTCTCCAACAGATGCGACATTTACACTCCTTTTCCGGTTTTCCGGAGTTGACCCTCCCTCTAAGCCAGCCTTTCAGTCTCACACTTGTCCCCAAGTTCCCAGGCCCCAGGGGCAAGTACAGCCTCTTCCTCTAAAGGAGACAGAATGTCTCTCTTTAGCTTTCAGGTCACTTGCCCCAAATCTACGAGAATTTCCCAGTTGACCCTCTCCCTCCTTTATCTGTCCCTTGGCCCTCACCTGGCTGCCTGGCCTGTCTGTTCTTGGCATGAGCCTGGCCTCTCCTGGAGCCCAGAGTCAGCCTCCCTGATCCAACAGAAGCGGCTGTTAGCATCAGATAGCGTTTCCCAAAGAGTGTTCCCCAGGCCTCGTGTGTTCGGGTTGGCTTGAGAAACTTCCCCGACTGCATCTCCACCTTGGGGATACACAATGCACGTTGGGACAGTAAAGCTTCTAGCAAGTCCTGTAGAAAAGACTCCTGTTCGACCTGGCAGACCTGAATGTCCCGAGACTTCTAAGACCCTGGAAAGCCTCTCTCCACATAACGCTTGTGAACAACCCAGAAACGGCACAGGCAGACGCAGCCATCTGACACGGGCACGCGGACGGCATTGCCCCGGCCGAGCACAGAAATTTGGGCCACGGGCACACGGACTAGCTCTTCCCAGGCCCAGTCTCCCATTCGCCTTCTCTGAGCCTCCAGCCTTGTTTTCGCCCCGGGTTATTTCCTTATGTTTCAGGCCCTGACCACTAATATCAAGTATCTGGGGCTTTCTAGAAGGCCCAGAGTTCAAGCCTAAGCATGCAGGTCCAAATGAGAAGTTGAAAATTGATTTAAACAGTGCCAAACAATTGAGACACTTTAAAAATATTTGTGGGTGCAACGAATGAATGAACAATTAATTGAATGAGCAAATGAGTGAGCTAGGGCCTGGGACGTCGTTCTGTTTTACTTCCATGTGCAAGTGAAGACCATGTGTTCTTCCCTAGATCCGTGGATGGTATGTGCAAAAGACTCTCTGGCCTGAGGAAGGACTCGCTCTAGAAGTCTCGATGCGTGGACACACTGCTGTGGCATATTTTAGCAGGTGCCTTTTTCTCTCCAAAGTACTCCCTCTCTTCATGCTTTTTCATTTTCCTGTTCACGACCTGGAGAAATCCTCACCGGGACCCATGGCTGCTGAATGTGCCTTTTGCGTGTCCTAAGCACGTCTCTGGCAATAGGGAGGCTGTGCTCATAACAGTAGGGGCTGGAGTGTCCCAGGGAGCAGGTCCCAAATCCTACAAGCGGTGGCTTTCCCTTGAGGGCTGGCCATGCCCACTTTCACAGGTGAGGAAACTGAGGTCTCACCAGAGCAGCTGGATTGCCTGAGGGCGAGCCACTGGCAGAATCAGACGTAAACGTCCGGCTCCTCCGCTTGCAGAGCTAGACCTGGGTGTCAGCTTCCTAGCAGAGTTACAGGGAGGCTTTTCAACTTACTGATGCCCAGGCCTGCTCCGAGAGAGTAGTAGGGAACGGGCTCTGCCGAGTGCCCTGGCGACTTACATGGACCCACACGGGCCGTGCGGCAAAGGCGTGAGGCAAAGCTCATCCCAGCCTTGGCAGGACAGCTTGTGGTGGTCCAGAACACGAGGGGATGGGAGCCTGGGGGGCAGGGGGCTGCTATGAGGCTGTGCCACGCGCCCTGTTGTCATCATCGGCCCCTTTTGTCTTTGTGTTGTCCCCTCTGCTGTGTGACAGAGGACTCACGGAAAGATGACACCCCTGGCTTGTTCTTGTCTCTGTCTCTGTACAGATTAAGCTCTCTGACTACCAGTGGCTCTCGTATTAGGTCTTGACCTTGTCTCACGTGTGTACTCGACAAGAGCCTGACTCGATTTTAGGGCCGAAGCCCAGAATGTTTCCTTTTTTGATTGTGGTTTTTACTTTTTATTTTGAAACAATTACAGATTCTTAGAAAGGTGTGAAATAATGCAGAGGTCCTGTGTACCCTGCACCCAGATCCCCCCCGATGACAACGTGACGTGTGGCTGCAGCACTGCCGATGCTGACGTTGGTACAGCCCGCCAAACTTCGGACTTCACCAGTTGTACATGCACTTGTGCGTGCATGTGTGTAGCTCTGTGCCACTTCAGCCCGCGTGTAGATTTGTGTGACCACCACTGTGATCAAGATACAGAACTGTCCCTTGCCACAAGGCTCCTTAGCGCCACCCCTCAAAGCCTCACCCACAAACCCTATTCCTGCCCCTGGCAACCACTAATCTGTTCTCCTTCTCTATAATGTGACTATTTCAAGAATGGTATATAAGTAAAATCAGACATTCTATTGTCACCGTTGCAGACTCTCGGAGTTCAGCGTCGCCCCAACGGCTGGGGGAGGGGGAGGGGTAAGGACGGCGCAGAAGGGTAGTTAGCATCTCCCCTCGGTTCTTCCTCAAATGATGCAGTAAAGAATCGTAGGCCATTGAAACTTAATAGTTTTATTAAAAGTATATTTTAGAAAGACAGAGAATGCTCCAAGGAGGCACGTGGTCCCAGCGCTGTAACCAACAAAAAGGCCACACACACAAAAAAAGAGAGCCCAGAAGGGTAAAAAAAGTCACAGAAGTGGGAATGTCTGCCTCATATTTGGGCTGTCATGGGATGGTCCCAAAGGCATTCCTAGGTGATTGGCAAGTGAGGTCATTTTGATTGACTCCTGGCTTCTATATAACTCTAGGTACGCATGTGCATACCCAGAATTCTATTACCAATAGAGTGCTCTTTGGGCGGCCTCTAGGCTGGGCCCCTATTCCTTTGTTCCCTGTCGCTCATGTCTGACTAGCTGCCTAACACTATGACCTTTTGAGATTGGCTTTCTTTACTCAGCATAATTCCCTCAGATCCCTCTAAGTTGTGTCGTGTATTGATAATTCACTGCCTTTGTCGCCAAGGGTCTCCCGTGGTGTGGATGTACCACGTGTATTTAATCATTCACCCATGAAAGGGCATCCAATGTTTCCAGTTCAGGGCCATTACGAATAAAGCTCCTGGGAGTGTCCATTTGCAGATTTTCCTGTGAATTAAGCTTTCATTTTCCTGGGATAAGTGCCCAGGAGTGTAAGTGCTGGGTCGCGTGGTCGTTGCAAGTTCAGTTCTACGAGAAACAGCTGCCAAACAGTTTCCCAGAGTGGCCGTCTGACACTGCGTTTTACGCTCCCCTGAGTCTCCCGGGCGACTGGGGCTGAGAACTGCTGCTCTGGAAGCCAAACCGCGCTGTTCCCAGAAGCTGCGGGAACTTCGGCCGGCGGAGTCGAGGTCTTCCACTCTGGGTTTTTCAAGATGACTCCTGGGAAATCTTTCTGAATCATTCCCAAGTGGGCTGTTCCCTCCACCTTCCTAGTTATTTATCTGAGATCCTCTCAGATAAGAGCTCAAGAGGGTGCGGCCGCCCACTCTGGCACCCACACAGGTTTCAGTTCGCATAGTACACTGGCCTGCATTCGCGGGCCTGCAGTCAGGCTGAGCTTCGCGGCCAGAGGCGGCTCGCTCCCCCGCTGACTCCTGCCACCTCTCCTGGGAGCTAAGAGTTCTTCCAGAGAATGGAGCTCTCTGCGTGCAGCTGAGCCCCCAGCGCCCAGAGTCCCACCCTGAAGAACCAAAATCAAGGCAATTTCTCTCCCAAGAGGAGGGTCTTTTCTGGGCTTCCTTGGGTGTTATGGGATAAATCTTTGCCAGCCTGGGAGAGCAGACAGAAACACACCTGGAGATCACGTCCCAGCATCTTACTCTCCTCACCTCACAAACTCTCTCCACGAACCCATTCCCATGCTGTATCCATGACGACCCTTCTCGGCTCCTTCTAAAGACTCCTGGGCCCCTCTCTGCTGGCATTTGCTGCCCCACCACACTCCTGGAGCCTGGGGCTAGCCAAAGGCCAAACAAAAAAAAAAAAAAAAATGGGAAACAAAAGCAAACAAAAGAATTCCCCTGACCCCCCAATAAACACACACACACACACACACACACACACACACACACACAAAAGAGCAGGCTTGTGGGAGAGGAAGCTCCCACCAGCATCTACCCCGCGGGGGGGCCGGGGGTCCCCTCATTGTTCTCCCTCCCCAGGCCTGTGATGACAATTCCAGCCTTGGACAGGTTGCAGCCCCCCTGCCCTGCAGCCAGCAGCCCTCCTCTTTTCCCACCTTGGGCCCCCTGAGAAAGACGCCTTGAAGCAGATGTCATAGGCCCAGGAGTGGTTCCCACAGGAGGAGGAAGTAAGAACTCACAAAAGGCTGGGCTTTTCCCTGAGGAAGCAGCGGTGGCTTTTCAGTGACAGACTCCTGCAAGGATGAGGGACGGGGCAGGCCTGGACCCAGGGGACAAGGGCCAAGAGAGGAGCTGGCTCTTGGAGGAAAGAAGGGCATTGTGAGCCCTTGTTTACGGTGCTGGCGGGGGGCGGGGGGCCGTGACCTTGCTGCTTGTCAACAGGCCCACTGCTCCCCCTTTCCCCACAAACTTCACGCATTGTTGTGGAGTCGGCTCATTCATAATTTTATTTGGGGGCGGTTGTTTTTCGGCCTCCAACCCCTCCCCCAACTGGCTCACTTTCAGCATTGTCACCCGGATAAAAAGCAAGATATCCTTCCCCTTTCCGGAACCAGCTTCCTATCCTGGCCTTGCTGGCTCCCGAGTCTGTTAACCCTTAGAAGAGCAGGACTGGACCCCCTCGCCCGCACCCACAATCTGGTAGGGCAGGTGGGACTCGCATCCCACCTTCCTGCTATTTGCTGGGGACAGGAGTGCAGGGTCCCAGGAAGGCCTTGGAGAGAAGCAGTTTGGGGTCGTGGATTTAGACACTGAACTGCCTGGTTGCTGGGACGCGGGGACAAGTGATAGGGTGAGAGGCTGGAGTGTTAGGGACTGGGGCTGTCCTGGAAAAGGGGTGACATCCTGCCAGTCCCAGGAGAGCACATACATTTTCAAAAGGAACACTAGCAAGCCAGGGGGCATGTGGGAAGGGGCTGCAAGCTGATGAAAGGCCTAAAGGCCCGGAAGTAGTGTTGAAAGCAGGGCATTGCATGGATCTGGATGGTCTGCATGGAGAAGACCAGGAGGCCGTGGCGGGGGCTCCCTGGCATACGGGGCCTGTCCTGGAACAGAGGTTTCCTCCGAGCAATATAAAGGGCACAACTTGGACCAGGGCGGAAGGTGCTATAGGCCTAGTTCACATAAAGGATGCTCTTGGATGCTGGAGGTGGGATGCAGCCCTGGGAAAGTAGTGAACCCTGTCACCAGAAGCAGAGCCTGAGTGTGGGGGAGCCAGAGGATGCCCAGGTACCAATAAGACCAGATGTGCGGGGGCTGGACGCAGCAGCTCACCTTGTGACCACCTCAGGGCCATACGGAGAGCCCTGGGCAGAGGCAGGACCAGTACCCAGGACCCCGGGAGCACTGCTTTCCCCCACCGCATGTTCAAACTGAGGCCAGCTGCCCCTGCTCCGTGCGAGCCTGCAGACCAAAGACCGTCGCAGGGAGCTCGCGGTTCCTTCTGTTCTGAGATCTCGAGCTTCAAGCTCATTGACTTTACCTTCTCACTCTGCTTGCTCTTCCTTCTTGACACCCTGCACATTTTCCCCATTTCTTACCTGACTTGGTCCCCCACCTTCTCTCTTTGCATCCCTGGTTCAGTTTAGGAAATCCACAGGCTGCCTGGTGCTCCCAGCCAGCTTGCTTCCCTCTCTGGAACCATCTCCCTCCCTAGTTTTCCACCCCCGTGTCCCACGCCTCCAACGCCCCCTGTCTAACTTTTTTACAGCCCCCAAAGAACTTCCCCTGATGGCTCCTAAAGGCTCTGAGGAGTCCTGGCCTCTGCACTCTGCATCAATCACACCCTCATTTGTAATGCATCATTTGCCCGCACAGATGGATGTATCATGTCCCAGGCATTTCTGAGCAGTTTCTGGCATTTAGGGCTCTGCTCTGTAGTTAACACGAAAGTTTTTGGAAGACAAAGCCTCACTTCTGCTCAGGCATCTGGGGCTCCAAGGGATACCAGGGAGACGGTGGCTCTGCCCTCACAGAGCCCACTGGTCAATAGCATCCTCCAGGCTCCTCCCAGCAGCCCCGTTTCCTTGCGTGGTGGGCTGTGCATCCTGAGTTGTCCATGCATTGGGGGTGCATTCTGTTCGGCTGCCATAATAAATTCCCATAGGCTGGGGGGCTTCAATAATCGATATTATTTTCTCACAGTCCCGGAGGCTGGAAGTCCAAGATCAAGGTGTCAGCAGGGTTGGTTTCTTCTGAGGGCTCTCTCCTTGGCTTGTAGATGGCTGTCTTTTCCCTGTGTCTCCACGTGGTCTTCCCTCTGCATGTGTCTGTCTCCTCATCGCCTCTTCTTCTAGGGACACCAGTCAGATTGGATCAGGGCCCACCCACATGACTTCATTTTAACTTACTTACCTCTTAAAAGGCCCTGTCTCCAAATGTGGGGATTTAGGGATTCAGCATACGAATTTCAGGGAAACACAATGCAGCCCAGCCCCGGGGGCTTGGAGGTACTCTAAAATCATCTCCAGGAGCTCACTGATTCTATGTCTAGTCAAGTGGCCAAAGAAATAGAGCAATAAATAGGAAGAAAGAACAGCGGGGTCTGAAATTAAAGATGAGATGAGGGGTAACGTCTGGAGAGCCCTGGACTCTTCACTGGAGAAGCATGTCCCTCCACCTCAGCTGTCTCCTCAGTGTGTGGCCTGCCGTGTTTTGGGTGCCCTGCAGTCTGCCCATGGCCATCCGTGCATTTTTGGTTAAGGTCTCAGCGAGGCCTGGGTATAAGGGTAATGATATTTGTGACAGTGACAGAAGCGGGTTAAATGGAGGTTGGGTCCACTTTTGGAAGGTGGACAGTGCGTTGCGAAACGTGGTCTAGCTGGGGGGCAGGGAGGGACATTTAAGGATTAATGATGCCTAGAAACTCTGCTGATTCTGACCCACAGAGGCCACACAAAGAGTGGGGTAGGCAAAAGCCTTCCCAGGAATGTCAGGACTCCTGGTGGGGAATGAGGATCCACCCCCAAACACCCTCGCCCAGTGTGTACATGTGTGAATACATGCACATGCATGTTTACGCATGCATGCATGTTAACGCCTGTATGTTCGCATGTGTGCCTGTGTATCTGTGTGTTTGTGTGCATGCGTGTGCACACGCATGTTTGTGTGTGTGCACGTGCATGTTTGTGTGTGTGCATGTGTGTGTGTGTGTGTGTGTGTGTGTGCGCCCTCATGCCCTGCAAGTGGTTAAGTGTCCGGATGAAGGTAGGAAAGGACTCGGGTCCATGAGAGTGGATGGTTGCGATTCAGGTGACAGGGTTCCTTGCCAGGGAGCAGCCATAGGACATCAAGCCCCAGTGTCATCTGGGAATAGGCTGGGGCCCCCAGTTCTCTCCACAGCCCACTCCTCTTCAAAGCCTTCCTGCAAGCTCGTTGTTGGTCTGCTTGCTTTTCTCCAGGGAGCTCCTGCTTTAGAGACCATCAGGCCTTGAGAGCAGGGATGTCCTCTGCTCAGGATCAGCAAGGGATACTGAGAAACCCTTATGCACAGCACTCTACTCTGGATCTCAAAGACACACCCTGGGAGTTCTTTTGTGTGCTTCTCACAGTGACATTGAAAGCGGAGGACAAAACCATCCTCATTGTACCTCAGCTGGGAATGCTGGCCCTGGGGCTTGGCAACCAGAGGGATCAGGGCTGGGATCCTGGCTCAGCCACATAGCAGTGTGTGATTTAGGGCAAAGTTGACCTCTCCAAATCTCAATTTCCTGAGACCTAAAGTGAGGATATTAATACTTAATAGAGAAGTTTTGTGGTGGTTGATGAGATGAGAGATGTTCTCATAGTAGATGTTGGCCCTTCCTCTTCTTTTGCTGCCCTCAACGATGGCACGTGGTGAGCCTGGGGTCAGGGGGTGCAGTGCCAGGACTGAGACTCAGAAGCACATTGTCTCTACCCACCCTCTGCCTGTCACGAGAGAGCTTTCTGCTTAGTTGTCCTGCCTCAAGGCTGCCTGTTATCTGACACTTCAAAGTCTGGGACCAAGATGAAGTTGAGATGATCAGCACATTTTCTTTCCCATTTTCCACTACCAGTGGCCTCCAAACTAGCAAAATCCTAAACAGAACTAAGATGGCAGACAAAGTAACGTGGACACTTCTCAGAACCCACGTGGGCTGAGGGAACCCCTAAACTCACAGAGCTTCACCTCCCTGGGGTCTGCCAACCAGTAGTTCAGAGGCTGCGCATAGCTGGCCTCCCTCGCTTCTCCCCCGCTCTTTCCTCGTTTGTCCCCTCAGGCATTCACTCATCACTTACCGAGCCCCAAGGTAGAGAAGCGTCAAGGCCTGGCACACAGTGGAGAGCAGCCCCACACCCTCCTTGTCCTCCCAGAGTTGACTGATCAGCTCCCCTCACTCTCCCCCAGCCACAAGCAACCGAGGAAGAGAGGGAAAAGACAAAAGCAAGAAGGGCCCAGCCTCCACAAGCTGCCCTGGCCTGAGCCCGGAAGCCCCCATGTCATTCCCCCATGTCATTCCCAAAGCTCTTCTCCAATCCAGGACTCAGGATCAGAAAGCGACTGAGTCGCTTCGAGACCCGCTGCTGCCCGGGGCAGGGCCCCTTTCCCACTAGAAGGATGCGGAAGAGTTGAGCTTGTCCATGGCGTGCCCCGGGAGGCAGGTCATTGAGACTCAAAAGAGAAAGTCATGATTTTCCTCTGGCAAACCCATTTCCTATGTGTGGGATGGAGATGTGACAAAGGCTCCCTCCATGACCAAACTTCAGTCAGGTTCCTCTGAGCCTTTTCGGTGAGGCCTCATCCTGGGGCTTCTGTGTCCACCCTTTCAGAGTCCGGTTTTAGCAAGAGTCTCGCTAAGTCAGTTTAGAGAGAAGCTTCCATTCTTGGTACCTGATCACCCTCAATGTCTGACCAAATGTCTTGGTCCCCACAACCCTCCAGGTGATATCTGATCACCCTGGCCTGCCTTCAGCAAAAATCCTCTGAAGTCATTTAGCAAGAATTCCGCTACCTTGATGTGCATGTGTATGCCTATATGTTTGCATGTATGCCATCCACTGAGACCACCTGTCCTTATTGTATTCAGAGTCGAGCCCCATCTCTCGCTGGTCTGGATAGCCTTGACACCTGTCACAAAAGTCCTGAAGTCTTCCCATTTGTTTTAACAAGTGCCAGAATAATTATTCCTTTAATGGGTATCATTAAAAGTGAACAAGCAAACAAGCAAATATCTGTTCTGTTAGAGTGACTGTTGAATATGAGTTTTATGAGTTGTCTAGCTGGTCAACTTTTGGGGAACAATCTTGAGGTTTATTACCAATACACAGAGTCATGATCAGGTGGGAGATCTGAGGCTGCTGGTTTCTCTTTCAGGGAAAAAAATCTAGAGACGTGGACAGAAGTCTCAGCAGCTCCAGCCATCGACCCTGTTGCTGACCCTGAGCAAAAAGGGACCCCCACTCTGCTAGTGGCTACCAAAGCTGGACAACTATTGAGGATCTGATTTGAAAGAGGAGCCTGAGCTCATGGCCGTTGACCATGACCATGGTCCCTGAGCTCAGGGACCCAGCCATTGAACTGAGATAGTTATTTCCTTTGGCCTCTGACAGTCTCCCATCATCACGGAGTGCTGGCCAAGGGCCACTGTGGGACCTTTGACATCTGGAGATGATCAGCGATTTGGCTGAAGATGGTCTCTCTAAACAGAGACTTCTCTCCACGGGCCACATCCAAGGAGAGGATTCTACTCTTCCGTATTTGCAGCGCTTGGGAACTAAAAGAGACGCTACAGATTTGGCCCATTCCCTCACTTGAGTGTTGGAACAGAACCACTGTGTGGAATCCCTCGCCAGATGTAAACCAGTGAATACTTGGGCAAAGCCAGGATCAGAATCCAGAACCAGAACTAAGGACGGCTCCTGTCCCAGTTAGTGGGATCCCACATCATCACTACTGAGAGGACTCAGAAAGGAACTTCACAGTCATTTGTCACCTTCGCGGTTGGGAGAAAACTATCCTTTACTAAAGTTTTCTTTGTGGGAGGAGGAAAAAATAAGAACCTGCAATTCAGCAGGGAATACAATTTTAAAAATAAGCCTCCCGGTCAGTGTGTTTAATGCCCGCCCCGTGGGGATCCTTGGCCCATAACTCAGGAGCACAATGGCTTTTCTTATTATGAATGAGTGTGAAGTGCCAGCAGAGGAAATAGGAAGCCCCCAATGTAGTCTGAATGGACCTGTGAACAGGGATAATAAAAGTTGTCCTGGATTTCCGTTACCTCCAGGTGTTTCCGTGGGGACCTCTATTCATTCAGGCTTGGGGATGGCCATGGTGCCAAACCTCCCCGGCCGACCCCGGCCCCTTGCTCTACTCCCCTGACCTTGCTGTATCCACGAGTGGCCATTTGTGCTTGGAATCCTGAGACTCCATGATGGGCATGTTCTCACCCCAACTCTGTGAAGGAGAGGGCAAGAGGTAGGAGGAAGGATGGAGCCACCAGATTACAGGCCCCACCTAGTTGGATAAGAGAGGCTCATGAGAGGGAAGGTGCCCTGGAGACAGGTGGTCAAAAGCTATGGGTGACAGAGACATGGTGAGGGACTAGGGCCAGGAGACAGAAGGTCCCCAGCAGGAGAGAGGGTTGGGTTAGGAGCTGAGAACACCGTCTGTGAGGGAGGGCTGACACATCAACACAGGCGCACACCCAGAGAGCTGGAGGCAGACACCCGCTGGCCTGTCCTCTGTCTGCCATTGACCTCCTGGGACCTTGAGTGTATCAGTACCTACCAAGTTTGTCCCTTAGCTCCAGAGTTCTTGAAAAGGTTGGAACACGCTGCCTATCCAGTGCTACCTTCTGAAATCAGATTGAAGACAAGAAAGGGAAAAAGAGGTGTCTACATGGACCAAGCAGAACAGACAAGTGAAGTTGGCCTGGTGTCAGAAGGGAGACTGTAGGGGACAGAAGTTCACTGGCCCTGTCTGTGTATTGCAGTGTGACGCAGGCCACAGAACACACCTGTCTGCCTCCAGGTGAGAAACCCCACCAAAGCAGCCTCCCTGTCACCTGAAGAAGCCATCGGAATGGCAAGGCTACACTTGAACTATTTTAACCAAGCAGATTCATAGATATGCTGCCCCGTGGGGCAGGGTGCGGAGACCATCATTCTGAAATGGGAGGTGGTGGTAGATATGGAAATACATCATAAGTGACTTGGCTTTCTACACAGTCGATGGGTTACGATACACATCAGCTGGGTGGACAACAAATCTTGGAACTGTCATGGCTCTGACCCCTGCACATAGAATCAGTCACTTCTCCCCATCACAAGTAAGAAGGCCCGCCCCTTCCAGGAAGCCTGTCATGACTGCTTAACCTGGGGAGATGCTGCCCAGAATCCATGGAGAGCTGACCCCGTAGTTGCTAGCACGTATTGGTCAGGATCATTCCATTCCGGCAGCATCACTGACGGCAGACTGCAGGACCTCCAACCGGAAACCCTGAGCCCTACCTCTTCTAGCCTCTTTCAGTTCCATCCACAGGACGGGTCTGTGAGCCAAACGATAAACATGTACTAAGAACCTGCTGGGCGGAGAGCAGCCCTCTGGTTCCCATTGTTTGGAGAGTAAGTTTTGACTATGGACAGTCCAGGTGTCTGATTCATATCTTTGTTAGTCACCTAAGGCCTTTGGTAATTAGCAAGTAGAGTTATGCATCACAACATCCAAGGTAATGCAGTCTTCAGTTCCCCGAGGCAACAATGATGCTAATGAAACTGGTAATGATGATGGTGATGATACGCAGATAAACCGCCTCAGAGTGAATACAGAGCTGTATACTTTTCATAGCATATATTTCATTTTGGATCTAGTAACTACATGAAGTAAGAAAGGTGTATATTATTGCACAGGTAACAACACGGGGGCTCATAGAAGTGTGTGGGTCCTGTGAGCATCAGAGTTCTCTTACCTGGTAAGTGGCAGAGACGATCTTTTGTTTCATCTGCCAAGAAAGCCAGGTCTGCAGGGAGCTGTCTGCCATGGGGGCATCGCCCAGAAGATGCTAAGTGGGCTGAATATTATTGTCTACACTGGGGAAACCTGTTGGCTCTGAACACCCCCGGGACTGGATGACTTTGGTGTTTCTTAACAACAAATGCAGGAAGTTAAGCAGGCCCAGGGCCTGTGCCAGGCCCGGAAGCCTGGCGATGATGCCCTCCCTTCCGCAGCCTTCAGCCCATACACACGTGCCGGGTGCAGGATCGCCAGGCACAAAGCAGGTGAGGGGTGTAGCAGAAAAAAGAGCGCCAAGCCCAAGGCCAAAAATCTGTGTCGGACTGCAAGGCAGCCGCTCACGAGCTGTGTGGCCCCAGGCAAGCACCTTCCCTCTGGCCATCAGTTTTCTCAGCTGCAAAATGAAGGAGTTAAATGAGATACTCTTTGTATTGCTTCCAGTTTTATTATTGGATGATTCTACAATGGCTTCAGTGCCCTTTGGGGCCCACTTGCACCCTTTGGAAGGCCAGCCAGGGAAGGTTGCGAAGATGTCATCCCCTTACCTGGAAGAAGAAAAAACTGAGAGCAGGAAGCAGGTGCTGCTCTGAGCGGAGAGGGTCCTTCCCGCCCACGCTTGGGGGCCCTGAACTCAGTCGCCCTCCAGGCCAGGGCCCTGGAGCGAAGCAGCGGACCGAGCGGCCGCTCCCGGGGCCTCCCCACCCCCCTGCAGCCTCACTGGCCCCAGCTCTCCCTCTCACCCCACCCTTTCTCCTGCCAAACCACATCACTTGCAGTTTCGCAATTTCCACACTGAGCTCAGACCCACTTTCCAGAAAGCTCTTCAGGCACAAACCAGGACAGCCCCTCCCTCGGTCCCTCCCAAGCTCCCCTAGACCTAGACCTTACAATACTTTGGGTATGACTGTGTTGACCATGGATTGCCTTCTGTTCCTCATGCTTTTTGGATGGGGAGGATGGGAGTTGGGAAGAACTGGTGGGTTGGGGTCACCGTGAGTTCATGCAGATGTAGTTTTGCACCTGGGTTTCTGACTTGGCCTGAGGTGGCTGCCAGGGCGGTGAGGTGGCTGAACCAGCAACAGAACAACCATCCACAGGGCTGAAAATTTAGTCACAGAATCCCCATGGAAGAGGGACAAGAATATGACCACCAGCAAGACCCCTGCTTTTATGCCTCTGGGGCAAGGAGAAGTTGTAGACACACAGAAGAAACACAGGATTTGGAATTCCTGGTTGATGAGCCATCTCGTCATGAGACGCATCCTGATACTTGCTTCATTGCTCCTGGAAGCAGCGACAAGCCAGGGTCAGATGCCTTATGCTCCTGGAGACTTGCTCAGCTCTCCTGTGCCCAAAAGAGTCAAGAAGTTTGCACCAACCCTGTGGCTTAGAGTATACCACTGATGCCCTGCGTTTTAGTTAAGGGTTCACCATCTTAGTTCCTTGTTTACTTTGGAGTCCAGTTTCATAAATATTTGCCGAGGTCAGCACACATATATGGAGCACTGGGTAGATTTTATTTAGCCGGGCCCAGCTGTGCTTGGCTCACTGACCCTCCCTGAGAGTCAGCACTTCAGGGCAGAGTCTGTGCCTCTCTCATCCCGAGTGGTAGCAGGCTCAGTGCCTGTGCAGAATTGTTCCCTTTGCTGGTGCCCCTCACGTCCAGGGGGTTCCTTCTCCAGGGGGTCCTTGGCTGGTCTCACCCTGGGCCTATTTCCCTTGATAACTAAGTTCCTACTTTTCTGCAGGTCCAAGACAGAGTTGGGCCCAAGGCTCTAAGGGAGGTGCAGAGAGAAGACTTCCTTTCTCCAGGTTCTTTCTTTCCAGGACGTAGAGGCTGGAGATTGGCTACTGGGGTCTAGTCAGAGCTCTGACTTTTACATGCCAAGCCCGGGAGGACAGCGTGGTTAAAGTTCCTAGCTGAGGGGATTCCTTCTCCACCAGCCCCTCCCCTCCTGATTACTCCATATCCTGAGCACCAGGACCTGGGTCCTTGGGCTTACATGGACACCTCTCAGCCTACTGCCCCTCATGCGACCTTCTGTAGAGCTCTCTGTCCTCTTGTGAACAGACACTGTGCCCTTCCTCACCTCCTGTCTCTTTTCCTAAACTTAAACAGTGAAAACCCACTCAGCTCACACAAAGGTCACAGATACTGATGCTCATTGGGTCAATGTAGGGCTCCTGTCTGACAGGTCTCTGTGTCATCTTCCAACAGTAGAGGCAGAGTGGCCCCGTGGGAACCATTATCAGGCCTTGGCTCTCACCC
The DNA here is from genome assembly GCA_028627145.1 of Eidolon dupreanum. Taxonomy (NCBI): domain Eukaryota; kingdom Metazoa; phylum Chordata; class Mammalia; order Chiroptera; family Pteropodidae; genus Eidolon; species Eidolon dupreanum. Next base: position 20,319,387 of record CM053512.1, read on the forward strand.
AACTCTGCCACATATATCAGCCAATGACTGAAGTTCTTAGGGCCTCAACTTTGCCAATTGTAATGTAAAAATAATCATCCATATCTCGCACAGTTGTTAACAGAACTAGTGAGGAAATGCCTAATTTAAGTCTTTAAAAGCAGAATCTTCTTCTGAAAATAGATATAATATACCTAATATGTGAGGTGGAGGTGAGGATTAAATGGGGCAATGCATTTAAAATTAATAGAGCACTCCATAAGCAGTGAGGTCTCAATAAATGGCAGCTGTTGTCATAGATAAAGACAGTAAGTGGCAGCTGTTGTCATCAGTCAATACTGTGGTCTCTGTCTAGGGGCCTAGATGGCCCGATCCCCCAGTGTGGGCATGTCCCTACTCACATCCCGTGCTTCCTGCCCCTGAGCAGGTAGGAAAAGGGGACTTACAGATCTTTCGCACCTCATACTTGGTGTTGCACTAAATACTTCATCTCATGTGCTCCTCACAGGGTGGTAGGGTTTAGTAGAAAGAGCCTTGATTTTGGAGTCTGACAGGCCTGGTTTGAAATCTGTAGTTCACCACTCACTAGCTGTGTGACCTTTGGCAAGTTATTTAATCCCAGTGATCTCCCATTCCCTCACTGGTAAAACAGGGTCATATGGAAAGATTTCACGAAGGAGACATCATGTGAATTGGAGCTGGAAGGATGAGTAAGATTTGGAGAAACGGAGAGGAGGAGGGAGGGCTGCAGGGGGATGAGGGAGAGGGAGACAGGGGACAGCAGCCTGGGAGATCAGAGGGCACAGGGGAGCCAGGTCATGACTGCCAGTCAGGCGGGACACTTCTCTGTAGGCAAAAGGGGACCACGGAAGGCTTGAGGGACAAGCAGGTCACCTGCACCAAGTTTCTTGGACTGTGTTGGGAGTGACCTCATGACACTACAGGTTGTGCTATGGTTTCTGGGAAGATGGAGATCTCACCCGTAGCACTTGCAATGGGGGATCCATTCTTGGCAGAGTGACTAAGGAGCGTGGGGTTGTCTCGTGTTCATTCATGCCTCTCTACAGGTTTGTTTAGCTTGGACATGAACTTGGTTGGCTGGGAATTTTTTTCTCACTATTCCTACCATGTTGTCAATGCCAAGGAAAGCAGAGGAAGGCAGACAAAGCCCCTGCAAGGAGCGCCCCTGAGAACATGCGAAGCATATTAAGAGGAGTGAGCAAATAGAGTCTCTTTAGTCAGAGCAGAAATATATGATCTGGTCATTCTAAGATGTGGGTACCAAAGGCCAACAGGGCAGGGGAAGGCCAGATTGGCAGTCTACTGATCCAGACGGGTGGGGAGTTTCCTTGGGTCAGGACCAGGAAGGGCCTAAGACCATGGAATGGGGCCACATAGTGTGCTGGAAAGAGCACCTGGCCTAGAGTCCAACAATTCGAATGCAGCTTCTTTTCCAGCCATTGATCAGCTGTGGAATCAGGACGCTAAATGAAAAACGAAGCCTTTATGAGCTTTTACTCACCGCTCTGCATAATAACATCACCCTCTCGGGGCTGTATGAAAGCACATGAACACACCAACCAGTCTGCCGCCAGAGGCAAAGGATTTAAATACCCGATATGAACACCAGGGAAAAACACAGGCTGCACAGAAAACCGGAATCTGGGGTCTGTGATCACCAACGAGAGCAAGGAGGATGGCACAGGCGACAGGTCCAGGCCCTGCCCCAGCTGGGAGCCCCATAAGGAAAGAAAGAATAGGGTAGTGATGCCAAGCCCTGCGGCAGAAGCTACTTGCTGTCCTCCAAGTCCCAGAGCTGATTGTTGTCAACAAGAAGTCAGAGGCTGGGGTCCAACAAATAACCTGCTGGAGGGTGAGAGGAGGACAGAGGGGCTTCCTTGTCTTCTGGCCCCTTGCTCAGGCCAAATCTTCATTATTCTATGTAATGGAAAGTAGTTGATTTTTCCACAGTGGGCCGTGCCAAATTCACCTTGTTTGAGAATTGAGACAGTGTGAACCTTTATGATTAGCAGGACCACAGATTTCAGCCTGAACCCATGGCAGTTGAACAATGGTATGTAACACAAGTTCAAAGTTGCCCATTGTAATGAATTGAGGCAAACAAAGTAAACACCTGTCCTGCTGTCGGTGGACCCTGTGGATGCTTAAGTGGATTCAGGCTGGTGGATTCAGGTTTGGGAAAGTTTAGTGGACTGGGCACTAGGCTTGGAGTCGAAGGCTTGATGGAATCCTGACTCCAGAAGTCACCGGGCACGGAGATTTAGGGACACTCCTTAGCCCTGTGGTGTTCGCTTTTCTCAATAGGACAATGGGACACTGTGACCATAAGGAAGCTGTCAAGGTTGAAAGGGATGTGGACGGTAAAGTGCTACAGAAATGGGACGCTTCATGCGTCATGCGTTTTGAGGTCTAGGGCTGATTTTCTTGACCGGAAGATTCTCTTGCTCAAGGTCGTCTTCCACTGGCCCTTGGTATTTTCTCCCCTACTCTCCCTCTGGGTGCAGAACAGATGGAGCCGCCAGGAGTGAAAGGCGGTAACAGGTCACAGGCTGCTCCCAGCCCAGGCCAGGCCTTGCTCCTGGGCAAGGATTGGAGGGAACACCCAGGGAGCCGGGCTCCCCTCCTTCCTGGGCGGAGGCAGGAAACTTCAGGGGCATTGGGGGAATCCTGGACAGAGATCTCTGAACAGGGTCCTTGGCCAGGCCTTGGAAAGCCGGAGTTTTCCGTCCAGCTCCGCAATTCACATTCTGCAGCCTTGGGAGAGTCACGTCCTCCCTCAAGCCACTGTTTCTGGCCTAGAGTGACCACTAAGGTCCTTGCCAGCTCTGAAATACTAGCTCTGAGAAGCAAGTTCCAGCCCATCAAAAACTCTAAATGTTTTGCAACCCCTTTGTCTTAGTCCTCAGAATTTAATACTATAGGCAAGAAAAACTGTTGCCGATCTTCCCCTCTGTCCACTGAACAATTCCAAGAGTCCTCATCACTCCAGGCTAGGCTTCTCTGTCCTGCAGGACATTGGACTGTCCCACCCCAGCCCTGGCGGCGGCCACCCTCCATTCTCCCAAGCCTCGTCTGACCTGCTCTCTCTTCCCAAACAAAGTGAGTTAGGCACAGGAGAAGGGCATGGGGCACCCCAATGACCCTGGGTCTCCCTCCCAGGTTACATCCATGCCACAAGGAGGTCTACTCACACAATGTCTCCACTTGCAATGCACCCCAACTTTTAGTTTAACCCAAAGAAATGAGGCAAATGGTAGGCACATCCTTTCAGATAAAAGCTGGTTGGTAAGCGAAAGATTTGGGGGTCGGCAAGATCTTCCAGGGCCTCCCAGGTCAGATTGCAGGGTTGACTATCCATCCACCTAGTTAGAGGGACTGGTTCGGTCTCTGTGTTAGTGTGATGATGCCCAGGGTAGGTTAACTAGCTGGACATGCGCTGAGCAAGGGCCGATGGGAGACCAGGATCCCCTCAGTGACAGAGCGGTGTGAAGGAGTGAAGGTGAGTTTCACTGTACTTAGTCCTGAAATTGCCAAAAGGCTGAGCCCAGTACTCAGACACTTCATAAAACAAAGTCATTTCTGCTATCTCTTCTGTACGCCAAAGGCCCTGTCCTCTGTGTAGCCCTCAGAGGAAATGGAGTGGAGTGGCCTGAACACATTGTCAGGGTGGCCTTTACAGACGGGGAAACTAAGGCCCAGGTCCAAGGACTGGCTTGGATGAGCTCACCCCCATGAGTGGTGGGACCTAAGGTGTGACACCAGTCTCAGTGCTGGCAAAGACAGGGGACACCTCCCCTGATAGCGTGCCCCGGGTCTTCAGAAGATCACGCAGGGAGCCAGACACACGGCTCCAGGCGAGCTGGCTATAAATAGCACGGGGCTGGGTACCCGCACACTCCGCAGCAGGACAGGGCGGTGTGCACAAGCCCAGGGTGCAATGAATAGGGATTGTTAAGCAGGAGATGGCTTGTATTCTTCTGCATCGCTTGGGTCAGCGCCAGCCCCTTTTCTCCAAGCAATCCCATTTTGGCTATTGTGCCCATTATGGCCGATCTTTATCTTGGTTGTTTATCCAGTTGCTGTATAGATTGACTTTCTGAATGTCAGGGTTTGGCTGTTTCCATAACAGGAAGCCGCTTGCTGTCTTACTGTGTTAAGAAACTCCTGTCTACACAATAGAATCCCAACAAAACCCTAAACACTCCATTTGCTGGGGAACCTCATTGAATCCAGCTCTTATTGTTTCTTTTATAGGCTGAATCCTGTATTTACAGTCAGAGGAGTGTGTGTGTGTGTGTGTGTGTGTGTGTGTGTGTGTGTGTACACATGTGCAGGATATTAAGCCTGGCTTTTCACTTTCCAAGTTCTCCACCTGAACCTCAGCATAAATTAGGGTGCCAAGATTCCCCAGACATAGACTTAATAAAGTTGAAGGTAGGGTGGGGGGGGAGGTCAAGCAGAACCTTGTCCCTGGAGAGCTTCCTCTGGTTCTCATTGGGTTGCCTTGCATTCAGAAGGAAGTTGGCGTTTGTGTCTTTATACCAAGGCCCAAACAGTAGAACAAAATGCTCAAGTCAGCATTGAACCCAGGCGCCAAGACCCTTGTGGAGGAAACAGAAGATCAAAGGGGAGACATTCATGCCTGCTTCTGTCTGTCACTGTTATTTATTATCTTTTGAGGTAGTTCTCATGCCAGTGGACATTTTTCAAGAAGCCCTCTAGGTCCCTGGTTAACTAGCACAGACTTATTTTTATCAGGCTCTCCCCTCCCCTCCTCAGCTGCCTAGGAGTTTGGAGAAGAAACGGAGACCGATTGGAGACTCTGAGATCTCCATGGGGAGCAGCCTCCTTCACGGCAGAGACTTGGCGCATCAGAGAATCAAGTGCTTAGGGCTCAGCTGGGAGCTTCTGGAGGGCACAGGCCTCCCAGCTGGTACCTGGCAGGGTAAGCACTTGCCAACCTGGATTTTTAGGGCCATTATGAGCTTGTAGTCCTTGAGATGCAGTTGTAGGTGGAAAAACAGCCTGGATTCCTTGAGGTAGGGTATCCTGGTTCTCCTTAAATCTGATACATAAACTTCTGTTTCTGTTGAAGGCTCTTGGTGTCCAATGGCACAAACTGTCACTTCCACCTTGCTACCCTCCCCTTTGGGAGCTAGTTCCCTGTAGACAGAGCCCCCATGGGACACCTGTTGCCCTGAGAGCTGTCATGAAAGCTGCTTAGCAGTAGAGGGCGCTGTTTACCTACAATCCAAGCATGAACCTAGGACAAGAGAAAGAATTCAGATGCTCCAAGAGTGGTCATTTAACTACTTCTCATGTCTCCTCCAAAACATGTCCAAACCAGCCTGCTAGATGAGAAGGTCATAAGTTCACAAGCCCTCCTCTATCTTACTTGGGAACTCAGTCCTGTTGTAGCAGTCGTCCTTGTCAAGAAACCCTTAAACCAACCTGCACCCATTGTGTTACATTTCCTCTTGTTCTGTTCCACTGACTTTGAACCTCATGTTCATATTGCAACAGATTGAATTACTTCCCTGAGATGCCTTCCCTCTATTATTCTTGTTTACCCAGCATTCTCTGCCATGTTCACGTTCCTGGGGTGGGGCACGGAGTAGTTCTGGGACAGTACAAATTGGGCCCAATTTGAACATTGGCAGATTACATTTAACATTTCTGAGAGTTCAGGATACAGCTAGATCTTCTAAACAATAAATAGAGAGTGTTTGGTTATTTATTGGGCTTACAGGTCAGAAGTCCAGTTTTTATAAAACACATGCAAAAATGAGAATCATTATTATAGGGCTATGCTTCGGAAAATGCCCCTGATACACTGGAAACGCTGAAAATAACCAGACTTCCATAGTGTTATTTGCTAAATACTTGGCCACATTTTTGTGGGTAGTGTTAACCTTATCCGTGTTGAGGTTTCACCTTGGTCTGTATGCAGTGGAGCTTCACCATGAAGTCAGGGCCTCTCATCGCTAGCCGGAGTGCCTTAATGACGTATTCAAACAGTACGTGCTATGTGAAATTTGCAAAAGTAAGATATTTTGATGGCAAATTGGTTAAGACTGTTGTTTAAGACTTTCCCTCCACCATACTTGCCATATGTATACATACTTCAACTACTTCCGTGTAGTTAAAGATCGCTAACTGTCCTGATATAGAAATGGCTCCCAGGCAGACCCCAGGCAGACCCAGGCAGATCTCACGGCAGTCCCCCCAGCGCCCTGGGGTGAAAGTGTCAGGCTGGAAGTCGTGCCTCTGTGGAAATATGCCTTAGGGCTCCCAGCACTGGAAGCATGTACAAAGCAGAGGAGACACAGATTTGAAATATACAGGCCAGAAGCCTGTCTGAATTACTCTTCTGGTTTCATTATACTTGTGCAGTTTTTCACCTTTTAAAAATACCCCATCTGGGGAAAATGATGGAGAAAGTGAAAAGTTCAGTGGTTGCCAGAGTTAGGGGGAGGGAGGGTTGAATAGGTGGAGCACAGAGGATTTTTAGGGCAGTGAAACTACTCTATGATACTATGATGGTGGATCCATTTGTCCAAACCCGTAGAATGTATAAGACTGAGAGCAGCCCTAACGTGAACTACAGGCTTTAGGTGATAATGATGTGTCAATGTAGGTTCGTCAACTGTAACAAATGTACCACAATAGTGAGATGCTGATAATAAGGGAAGCTGTGTGTGTGTGGAGGCGGGAGGGGAGGTTGGGGTTGGGTAGGAGGTACGTGGGGAATCTCTGTACCTTCTGCTCTATTTTGCTGTGAATAAAGTCTATTAAAAAATTTATTGTGATTCATTTACTCATTCTTTCAGAGGCCTCCAAATTGTTGAGGTCCTCCCAAAAATGTATATGTAATAAATGCTCACAGTTGTATTAACTCATAAGCACATCATTTTTCCATTTAGAGTATAAATATCCCGATGGTGAAAAAGTATCTGCTATTTCTCATATTCGGTACATGAAGTAACACTATACGTGGGCTGGAGGTGCTAGCCCCCTCTCATTATACTCTGGTGTCTGGAGGCTGGTATCTGCAGGAATTGTGTCGCGGGCCTGTTGAGTAGAAGATAGACAATTGTGTCCTGAGATTTCTGGTTGCTTGAAGGTGCCTTCAGCTAAAACAGAATGGAACCACAGGAAGCATCTAATCCATGTCATAGAAGGAAACAGCAAA
>CM053512.1:20327078-20382078 GCA_028627145.1 Eidolon dupreanum
TTGATAAATGATTGCAAGGAAGGACCTGGACACACAATTGCAAGTCCTAAAGTCGTGCCTACACCCCAGCCATGAAAAAGAAAAGAAGGAGCCACTGGGGATAGAAAAAATGACCTCAAGAAAGAATGAAGCCCCTAGTACTTTCTCATTTCATCTCCTGAGCTAATACTTCAAGAGGAAGGGAGCCAGTGGAAGGTAAGCCTGTGGCCAGCAAAAGAACAGACCCCCTTGAGTCCATATGAGCAGGAGAAGGTTTGGTCAAGCTCTGCTCTTTCATAAGCACCAAATTAGACTGGCGTTCCTCCAGAGGGGGTGTGTGGCTAATGAGTCTTCGTACCCGGCATGCAACAATTACTGACACCATTACTGTCATTTCTTAACAACTGTTCACAAAGGGTATTATTTTGTTTACTCACCACAATTTGTCCATTGTCATTCCAATAATTTTGCTTAAATTTTTATTCTACAATTTTTAATTGTGCTTTTAAAATAATGTTTCTTAAATAACAAAACCTAGACTGATAGTAGGATTTTTGGTTGGATATATGGTTGGATGCATAGATTAATGATGGATGGTTATTATTAGTTTTAGTCCATTTGGCCCCTTCACTGTTGCCTAAGAGAGTCATGACTCCTGAAAGATGCAAATGTCACATGCCCGTGGTCCATTGCCTCCATAATCTCACGCCCACCATGGTCCTTAATAAAGCTTATTTTATATCCCAGAAACTTAGAGTTCAAGATCGCCTCATCTTTGTTCTCTGTGAATATCAGACTTCCCTCTCTCATACTCCAGTCAAATGTTCAACCCAGTTAAGGTTGATGGTGATGAGAAGAAAGAGGAATAAGCAAGAGAGCCCCCAAAACAAGTGGATGCCCAAGAATTAGAGCCAAAAGCAGGTTTCCTAAATTATCTAGAAAGGATATCTGCTCAGCCTTCCTGAACCACTATCCAGTGCAAATAACATTGGGGAAACTCCAAAACCAACTCACCGTTTTTCTTCCTTGACGTCTGCCCCGATAAAGTTTCAGTCTCTTTTTTTCTGGCACCTTCCACCGCCGGAGGTCTGAAGGGCTCGTGACCAGCACAAACCAGCACTGAAGGGCTTCTCAGCAGACCCTTCAGGGAGTCCACCTGAGGAAGGAGACTGTGAGGTCAGGGGGCACGCTCCGCAAGAACCCCCTTCTGCTCGGGGAGACACAGGCAGAGGAAGAACCCATTCGCTCTGGCCCTTTCCTGATATTTGTACATATCACCTCAGATTTCTGATCCAAAGGAAGGATCCCATCCGGTTGCCACAACACCTCTGTAACCAGCTGGGGACAGGACCTGTCTCGTGGTCTTCCTCTCTACCTACACCCTCCCTCCACCTGGTGTGAGGCCTGTGGTTTAAAGGTCTGGATTCCTCAGCTAGAAAAGACTTCATGAAGCCTTTGGCCTGCTTTCCAATCCACACTTGCACCCTCCAGAACAGGTATTTTTTTCAAACAACCAGAGCAGAAAGTCCTCCAGCTTCCATGTGGAGATGGGATTCGCCGTCTCACCCTTTCCCCAGACAGTGTCCTCTCTTGGGTTTGAACTGTGTTTTCACAGCATAATCTGAGCCCATCACCTCTGCTTTTGGCCCTGGTGCAGCAGACAAGGGCAGGGCACTGTTTCCTCCACAGGTAGCCAGCGCCTCCTTCCCAGGCTGTTTCAAAGGCTCTCTAAGCTCCTGCCCGGATGCTGGTGTCATTCTCTCCCCACCCGCCTCGACGTCCACCCGCAGAACAGCCTGAGCTGGGCGCTGAGCAGGCAAGGTCAGGGCTGGACTGCGTTCCAAGACGCAGAGCTTTTAGAAAATCCTCACCTGGCCTGGGGCCCTACATGTCTGAGGGTTTCCACTATTTGTGATATTACATTGTAATTAGCGGCGTGTTCTTTTTATTTTCTAAGATTAAAAGGGTATGTTTATCAACAAGAAAATGAAAGAAAGAAGAGAACGCTTGTATCTTCTCTTCCCAAATGACATTAAGATTGCTGTACAGCAGATCTTTCAACCCAGTTAATTAGGAGCTTGTTTCAAACTACTAGGTACATTTCATTTTTGGTTTATATCTCTGGTTCATTGCAAAAATGTAAAAATGACCCATGTCTATCAATTTATAGTTGCAGCCATGCTTCTAGGAAATCGGATTTTCCAAGGACGAAAGTAGAATTGAGGGCTAAATGATGCTCCTATTTTAGAAAGAGGTAGAGGTCTAGGATTCATGAAAACAAAAACAAAAACAAAATAAAAACAAACAAACAAAAAAGCACAGCAGTATCAAGAGTGTTCATCCAAATGAGGACTGCAAATTGATAATCATGACACACCCTGTACTGTGGACAATGAGGTCACTTTGTTTACAGAAATTCTAATAGCTCCGAGGTCAATCTATGTAAAAACATGCTAATTTTTTCTCCAATTAATTTATTTTGTTCCTGCTTTCTCTCCTTCACCATACCTACTAAACTGTAGCCAATCGAAGGTTGTGACTTAGTCTTATTTGCCTGTAAAATCTGTGTATAGCAACTGCACCATAATTTAGAAGCATTCTTACTTTAAGACTCTGAAATCATTAAGGCTCGCCCTATCATTTGCCAGCCACACAACTATGAGAAAGTTAATTAAACTCTGTGCCTCAATTTTTTTTTATATCTACAAATGGTATAATAATATTAACTGCCTCATGAGTTTGTGTGGTGGATGCTATGCCCTACATTAGTCAATGTCTGTGTTCACTCTTTTTCTGGAGTGCTTTCCAGTTCTGCAGAGCTTAGAAAGCTCTAAACACATTTCAGGAGGCGACAGAAGCTCAAGCTGCAATGGCTAGAAGCCGGTGCCCGAGTGCTCCTGTGTGTTGAGACGCAAATGTGGCAGTTTCCTGAGTCCAGCTTTATAAGCATGGATGCCACTACCAAGAAGTACCTGGAACTCAATAATCACAGTAGCTTCAAGCAGAGGTAGTAGCTTCCTGCAGAATGCTAAAAGCATTCCTGAAGACCCAGAGTTCATTCTTCCAAAAGCCCAAAGATTCCAAAGCCCCCTAATGCCCTGTATTAAATCACTTTCTCCTTAAGGTTCTTCAAGTATATTCTGTTTCCTGTGCTGACCTCTCACATTAATAGGTGAGACTGGATAATAGGAAGGTTGGATAAGAAAATAATGAATGTGTGTGCAGGGCACAGTGTCTGTCTGGCACTAAAAAGCTCGCTAAATGGTAGCTAAAAATATGAATAACAATTGCTTATTTGATGACTGAATGAACATATTCCCTCCACCCACCTTTAATTAGAAGCAGGGCATTCAGTGCCTCCTTTTAAGGATAATCGCCTCATTCCACTTAAACATTTTGACCTGAGGTCCAGAGAACTTTTTAAAGGAAATATCATCCCCGACAGCCTACCTTTTCCCCACTGGTCGTGTACACACGCTTCACAGGAAAGCGCAAAAGGTCGGAGGCTTTGCTGAGAAAGGCCGTCAGGCTCCTCGTGTTTCTATGACTGAGAGTCACTGTCTGCTGGGATCCAGGTTCCCCATTCTTAACCAGCGTTATCCTCCTCGGGGCTTTAGGACTCCTCCGGGAAGCGGATGTTCCTGGCGCCTCACGCTGGCCTTCCACATCCCGCGACTGCCGAGCAGAGGGGCTCCTCCGCTGTGGCGGGCCTGGCCCGCTGGACGTCTTGGGGGGTTTCTTATCAGAGCAGAGGTAGCAACCGCCATCCTCCAGCTGCTCCAGGGCACTGAGGCCATGCAAGCCCCGAGGCGTGGTGACAGAGCGCACCCCGAAGGACAGAGGCACGCGCTGTGACAGCTCGTCCATTAGCGCGCTGAAGCTCTTGAAGGTGCGCTGGTGGACAGGCAGGCGAACCCCGGCAAACTGGGGATCCCCTCGCTTAAGGAAAGTTATCTTCTTGGCTGGTGTGACCTGGGTGACAGAGGGGGTCCGGGCCACGGAAGGCAGGAGGCACTCGCGGTAGGTGGGGGGCTGGGCATCCCTCAGGGTGCTGTTCATGGCTTGGAGGCCCAGGCAGCTGAAATGGGTCAAAGGAAGAGAGTCAGAGAGCAGCTGGGTGAGTTTGCTTTTTCCTCTCTCCCCTTCATGATAGAGGTGCTTCCTGCCCACCCCAAATCTGCTCTGCTCGCTCTGCAGAGGCAGGTTAATCTCTTTTGATGGCATCGGACAGATCTGAGTTCAAATTCCACCCCCCCACCCGCCCCCCGCACTTACTCCTCGTGTGACCCAGGAAGTGAATGCGTGCTCTGTGTTTGGTGGACCCCACCTGTAAAACGCAGCCATATTCACTCTGCAGAGTGGTTATAGTGAGTAAATGAATTTACACAGGTAGAGCACCTGGCACTGAGCAAGCACCAGTACATCTTGATTCCTTTCCTTCCTCTTGCTGTTTCTCTTAACACTCTTCTACCACCTTGAACTCCTTTGAAAACCTTAGGGTTTACCTTGTAATCTGAGGAGGATGCCACCTCTTGATGCCGTGATGTGTGTTTTCTCCATCATATGATGATATTTGTATTTATATGAAAAGAATGCTCCCTCTCACTTCCCTCTGAAGTCTTTGGAAGATGTGTGGTGAACCCTCTGGGTAAGTACCTCAGCCCACTGCCGTTGACATGGTAGACTGGGGCCTCGGGCCAGCTGCAGTTGGGTCAAGGCCATTTGCCCAACTATTCATTTCTATTCTCACTGCAGGGAGCCCACTGCCTCACCCCAGGACTTTTCAGAAGCCTGCCACAGACTCTTCCTGTCCAGGTCACCTCACCATGCTCTGTTCTGTGCACCTGCCAGCCAAGTTGTTCTGAAACTGTCTTCACCCTTACATTTCCTGTGCTCCAAGCCCATCAAGTGATTCTTGTCTGCAGAAAAAGCCCAGGCCATTTACCCCACGGTCTGAGGCCTCTCCAGCTTGTTCCTGTCCGCCCGCTGAGCCTCGGCTCCTGTCCTCTACTGCAGGAATTCTCCACTCCAATCAGGCTGCTTGACTCGGAGCTTCTCCTGCCTGGAGACCCCCATCCTTCTGCAACCCGCGTTGGCTTCCCTTCTCTGTGGAGCCTTCCACAGCCCTCCAGTCTGGGGCAACCCTAATTTTCGGCATGGCTCCCCCAATATTTCTCATATCCCGGGACTGTATCCTTCTTGGCCAATTACCCCAAGGCCTGGGAGGCAGAACCTGTGCCCCCTGGGGCACCCAGCCCCATGCTTGGCACACAGCAGGGGCCCAGGAAGTCCATACTGATTAAGAAGGCCACTGTCTCACAGAGTTGCGTAATAGAGCCCAGGCCTGACACTAAGCTTGAGCATTATGGTCAGGTAAGGAGCCGTCCCTGCTTCCACGTGGTGCAGCACGCAGGTGGCCTCCCCTGCTTCAGCCATGATCCCTGCTGACGGTTCCTTCAGCGCCCGTATCTCCTTTCCTTCCTTTTGCCCTCTTTTTACGCCGTTCATCTTAGAGGAAAGGACTCTTCCCTCATTTTTAAACTCCTGCTGCACAAAAGAGGTCTGATAATCCTCTCTCATCTCTGGTCCAACTTTATAATTAGCCTCTTCAGCCTCTTCCCTCCCAACTAATCCCTTTAAGCTGCTTTTTCAGATTTCCCGCTGTAGCCCTGCAGCTGCCTGAACTGTTGCTCCCACGTACCTTCCCTGCCTTCCCGAAGGACTGGCTATTCTTCCCACTTGATTTTCGTGTTCACGTGTGACAATGAGCATTCTTCTTGGCCCTCACTGAGGGACCAGGAGGGGAAAGAATGGTCACTGTATCTTCCCCAGAATCACTGCGTCCTCTGTCATCATCGTGTCCTCCAGCATCATCATATCCCCAACGTCACTGTGTCCTCAGGTGTCACTGTGTCCCCCAATGTCATCGTGCCCTCTATATCACTATGTTCTCATAATCATCATGTCCCCCAGCATCACTATGTCCTAAAATGTCCTCCAGTGTCACTATGTCCCCAAGTGTCCCCATGTCCCATAATCATTACATCCCCAAGCATCGCCATATTCCCCAGCATAGCCACATCCCCCAGATTTACCATGTCCTCTAGTGTCACTGTGCCCTCCAGTGTCACGACGTCCCCCAGTGTCACTGTGTCTCCCAGTATCACCATGTCCCCCAGAAACCCCTCTGCCTCAAAGTGCTTCTGCTCCTTGCAGCCCATTCCTGGCCAGAGAGGGCCTCTCAGAGCCCTCCCGGACAGCAGGTCTGTAGTGTGAGGATGACCATTCAAGAGAAAGCAGGAAACTGGCCTGAGCGAAGGCGAGGACCACGCCCTGGCTCCTTGAGGACCAAGGCAAAAGCACAACATCGCAACATACACTCAAGCATCTTTTGTCATTCTTCTAGAAAACAACATCTTTCTGAACTGGAGTTCTCAATTTCTGACTGGGTTTTTGAAATTAAAAAAAAAAAAAAAAAAGGAAAATGCGACCCAAGGGATCCTAAGTACCAAAACTTAGGCTGACAGCAGCTGGGGTCCAGCACAAAGCCTTGCTCCCAACCAGAGACCAAGCACATGGCCCGAGAGAAATTGAGAGAAATTACTGACCATCCTTTCACTAAATGTACTTGCACTCATATAACTGACAAGATTCTGCATTAACTTTTAGTGGCTCGCATACATGCGTACACACATACATATGCAGGGGCACACACACGCATACACACACAGACAAGTTAGAAAAAATTTAGGGCCCAAGAGAATGAGCCAAAGGAGCCAGGGTGACTTAGACTCATGGACTATGAAAAGTGAGAACATATAAGATGACAAATATCACCCAATCCTCGCAGGAAGATGAGGCGACTGCTTGCTCTCCAGCCTCGTCAATGGAAACAAACAGGTTCAACTTCACCCTCATGGTGAGTCACTGAGAACTGTTACCGCCTCTCGCAGCCACGGGGAAGGGAGAAGCAAATCGATTTCCTTTTCCAAAGAAACTTTAATGAACTTTCACCTTCAAAACAGCCTGGCCCCATCAGGTTGTTCATTCATTCAATCACTATTTCATTCACTCGTTTGTGTACTCAGCAAAGATTCCTGAGCAGCTATTGTGTACCAGGCTCTATGCTGGGTCCCAGAAATACAAAGATGACTGAGATGCAGTACCCACCTTCAAAAACTTCATGTTCTAGTGTGACACGTAGGTGCGTTACTAAATGAAGCATAAGAAATGTTTTGAGATATAGATATAGATACAGATATATTAAACACAGGGCGTGACTGAAAACAGATAAAGAGAAATGGCAAGTCAGGGAAGACTTCCTGGAGGAGGTGATATGGAGCCTCCTGAGCAGAGACCTAAAGGACAATTTAGGGATTAACCAGAGAAGGAAGAAATTAGGACCGGCATAGCAAATAGTTATGGCCTTGGTGCCAACTCTGACAGGCCAAGATGAGTTGGAAGAATGGGAGGAAAATGTGCTCAGGTTTCCTATATGCTGTGATCAGCTAGAAATGCTGTCATAGCATCAGGACAGAGAAAGGCCATACAGGTGTCAGACATTGGCCATCCTTCTTATGTGCAGGGCATCGCTTCATGGTGGCAGGGGGATTGGGGGAGGGGGGAACATGGTGATGTGCAAAAGTGCAGTGAAGGGAGAAAGCTTGGGCATTCAGGAAGGGCCTTCAATGGATGTCATCTTGATATTTTAGAAGACCCCTCTGGCGACAGGAGGGAAGATGGCACCTGGGAGAGTGAAGAAATTTAGGGATCAGGGACTAGGTTACCGACCAATAAGCTGAAGGTGGTGGAGCTGTGGAGGAGGATGAGTTACTGTATGATTCTCAGGTTTCAGGCTCTGGGCCTGGGTGCGAGCTGGCACTCGCTACTCACCCAGCAGGAGAGCAGAGTGAGGAGCAGTTTTGGAGGCAGGGGTGAGGGAGCAGCGAGAAAGGCCGCCCTCTCTGCAGAACCAGGTGTGCTGAGTGCACACCTGGCGTGCTGATAAATGCCCCTGCAAGGATGAAACAGCACAGACGCAGTAAGATCAGCTCTGGCCTAGGTACCTCAACAACAGAACCAAAAGTCCTTCTTCACTGAAGTCTTCAAGGTTAACACCTGGCAAGCAAACTCAGGGGGTTTCTATGTTAAATTCAAGAACAGGGAAATAAAGAAGAGGAGGCAGGTAACAGAGGATGGCGAAACAGAGGGGAAATAAGGAGCAGCTGTCATTGCAAGTCAAGGTGACCAACCATCTCAATGCACCCGGGACTGCCCCAGCCTTAGCACTGAAAGGCCAAGTGTTAGAACACAACCCTCCCCGCCACCTCCTGTCTCCGGCTAATGGGGACATTGGTCGCCCTGTCCTGCTGCCTTCGCCATGGAGCCCAGCCAATTTCCTTGGATCAGGTGGCCTCTTGCTGGCATTGGCTCTACTGGTAGTGAGGCTGAGATAAACTGGCATTGCCAGGGGTTACCCCATGGAGCCAGGAAAAGGTGCCACCATGAAGGATGGGAAACCAAGTCCAGGTAACCTGGTTGAGCCCCCCAGATGCAGTAAGGCCTGAAACCAGAACCCAACTGGAAAGCTGGATTCTTCAGTTATAGGAACCAGCAATTCTTCCTTCGGTTAATAGATTTAAGTTGGGGTTTCTGTCATTTGAAACAGAAAGGGACACAGATCCACCAGGCAGCAGCACCACTGAGTATCCTGCCTTTTCCGGATCCTGAAGCTGGGGGCAGAGGGGTGTAGGGGTGCAGCTCTGAAACCCCTGCCAGGTCCTCCCGCTTTGTCCCACATAGGAGACAACTGTTTCACTCCTGCATGCCAGTGAAAGCAGGAGAGGATGAGAATATAACACAGATCCTCAGATGTGAGGCAACGATTGTTGGTCAGCTCATACACAGAGTTGTATATATTGCTTTTTCCCTCACTGCTTTCCTCCTTTCAAAAATTTGAGGTTCCTCTCCCTAAGCAAGACTGGGAGAGGACCTGATCTCTTTAACAAGACAGAGAGGAAGCCCTGAGTCCATTTGGTCCTCTTTGCCATATGATTAGAAACCCCCACTTCACCGTAGAGAAGGACATTCTTCCCCTACTGACACTCACGGGGATGAGGACAGCAAGAGAAGGCCATGAAGGAAGGGAGAACCCTGACACTCTGGGCGTAAAAAATTGTTGGGGAGGAAGGGCGTAGAGAAGGGTGCAGAGCTGTAGGGCAGCAAATTGGGTCTGGTTCCCAGCTTCCCACTCCCTACTCCCAGCTTGGGTCCCAGTGAGCACTGGTGGTGGGGGAAATCTAGGTAGGGTGAGATGCTCCCACAGCAGAGGGCTTTTGTTCGGCCAAGGCCCATGACTAAGCTTGAAGGAGAACTCCTTTTGGACTCTCCTCGCCCCACGCCCTTTTAGGACAGGGTCTCATCAAGGTATGTTGGGCAGAGCAGATTGGAGGAGCCTCTGATGTTCAACCTTCCTGAGCCACCTGGGTGCCGTGGGGTGTGGACAGGACCATGCAGGAGCTCAGGGGCTGGCCAACAGGCCGTGGTGGGTGCTCTTGGTGAGCATCAAGACCAAGGGGGAAATCACTAGCACTAAATGGGTTCCAGGAAGCCCCAGAATCCATAGCACCAACTAATCAGAGGAATTGTGGGATTAGTTTTGGGCAGCAAAGGATGGGGGAGGGGTGCCAGGGGATTTCAAGAGGAAGCAGGGCAAGAAAGCAGAGGAGGTATTCCAGCTGTGTGTGGGTGGGGGAGGGAAGCAGAGAAAAACAGATTAAGGGGCAAAAGGAGAAAAAAATAGAAGTCAAAGGAAATGCTCCAAAAGGTGACGGCCGTGGCGGAGGAATTGGTCCTGCCGGGGAGGAAATAGTTTTGTCACCAGTCCTGGAAGTGAACTAGGCCAGGGTGAGGGGCTAAAGGTGGAAACAGGCAGCAAGAGTGATGGATTCAGGAAGAGCATAAATAGGGTAAGAGATGTCTGCAGGCAGGGTGGAGGCTGGGCTTTGTGGAAGAAAAACTGCAAGTGACAAAGACACCAAAGCTAAACTTATGAGGTAGTGAGCAGGAAGAGGGTGGGGAGAGTGCTGTGGCTGAAACCTTGAAGGGCTGATTAATATTACACGTGAACAGCTGAAAGAAATGACAATGATGTGAATAGTGCACGTCCCCAGAGAAAAATGCTTACAGCACGTAGCCTCCAGAGGACACAAGAACTGCTGTCATTCACAGGTCCTTCACTGCCACATAGGTCTGCACGGGCTGTATGAGGCCTAAATCCATTTGTAACACCACCATTCAGTGACTCCAATTTGCCAAGGTGCACCATTATTTTATGAGCCAATAAGAAAGAAAGAAAAATGTGGTGATGAACTGAGACAAAGACATGCTATTAATTGCGAGATGCATCCTGATTTCAGAGATATTAAAACATGGTGTGGGGCAGGGGGACACTGTGTGTATTAAAGTCAGTGAATACAGTATGACAAGGAGCCAAGCATAGGTTGTACACATGTCCGTGATAAAGCACAGCACTTATTCAAGTTTGATTTTGATTGACTTTTGGGTGATGACAGCATCAGGGTAGGAGTGTGCTACAACCTGATAGTCATGTCATGATAATCAGATGGGTAAGTGTGTCTTGCAAGAAAAAGGAGGGGACCATGAGATTCCACTTCACACCCATTAGGATGGCTATTGTAGAAAGAAAGAAAGAAAGAAAGAAAGAAAGAAAGAAAGAAAGAAAGAAAGAAAGAAAGAAAGAAAGAGAGAGAGAGAGAGAGAATGAGAGAGAGAGAGAGAGAGAGAGAGGGAGGGAGGGAGGGAGGGAGGGAGGGAGAGAGAGAGAGAGAAAGAAAGAAAGAAAGAAAGAAAGAAAGAAAGAAAGAAAGAAAGAAAGAAAGAAAGAAAGAAAGAAAGAAAGAAAACAAGTATTGACAAGGATGTGGAGAGTTTGCTCGTGGGAATGTAACACGATACAGCTTCTGTGGAGAATAGCAAGGTGTTTCCTCAAAAAATTAGATATAGAATTACCATATGATCTAGGAATTTCACTTCTGGGTATACACTCAAAAGAATTGAAATCAGGGACTGGAACAGATATTTGTACACCCATGTTCAAAGCAGCATTATTCACAATAGCCAAAAGGTGGAAGTAACCCAAGTGTCCATCTACAATGAATGGATAAACAAAATGTGGTATGGCCATACAATGGAATATTACTCAGCCTTAGACAGGAAGGGAATTCTGACACTACGACATGGATGAACTTTAAAGACATTATGCGAAGTGAAATAAGACAGACACAAAGGGACAAATATTGTATGAATCCACATATATGAGGCACCTAAAATAGTCAAATTCATAGAGATAGAAAGTAGAATGGTGCCTGCCAGGGGTTGGGGGAGGAGAAATAAAGAGTTAGTGTTTGAATGGATATAGAGGATCCGTTTGGGAAGATAAAGAAGTTCTGATGATGAATGGTGGTGATTGTTGCGCAGCACTGTGAATGTGCTTAATGCCACTGAACTGTGCACTTAAAATGGTAAATTTTATGTCATGTATCTTTTACCACAATAAAAAAATGTAAAATAAAATAATAGAAAAATAAGAAAGGAGGGGGTGGAATGAATTGTCCTTTAAGAAAGGAGATTTGGTGGATGAAGACTTTCCAAAGCTGGGTGCTATGGTCGTGAGGGGTCCAAAAAACAGCATGCTGGCCCCACACAGCAGAACTCGCACTTCCTGGGCTCCAGGTTCTGAGTGGTGGATCCCGGAACAGAATAAACAGAGTAAGACAAAAGACAGTCTAATGAGAGTAGGACTTTTGATTCATAGACAATCTATAAAGCAATCTAGCCACAAACACTGAGGCTTACTATGTGCCGGACATTTGGTGAGACACAGAGAATGAGACTCAGCATGGTGAGATGGGCTCATGGTTCATAGAATTTATAATACAGGAAAGAAGACAGAACTTGTGTACCCGGGTCCTCATCCTTCAGCATACCAATGTCCCTGCTGCTTCTGGAGGGCCCCAGGCTTGTGAGCCTGTCTTGGTTCTGCCAGTAACTAGCTGGTGGCTATGGGCAAGCTACTTGAGTTCTCAGAGCTACTATAATTATAAAATGAAGGTGCTAAACCAAAGGGCCACCAAGGTTACATTAAGAGTTTGTAGGAAGAGATAACACGTAACAGTATTATGCATGATTACCCTTGAATCTGGAAGACCTCTTAAGAAAATATCAAATACATCAGGTTTTTTAGTTTTCCAGGTAATCCCCTCTCTTTTTAAAATCGTGGCATGAAAACCATGAACCATGCCCCACCTGGAAAAATGAGCACATTCCCATATGCACAAAATATTGCATAAAATTTCACAGGCCTCCGAAGCGCCCCCAGTGGAAGCCTCCCAGAGATCTGAGAAGCCCAGGTTAAGAAGCTTTGATCTGGGTCTGAGGATCTAAAACATGGTGACCAGAGTCAATAACACCGTATTGTGTAATAGAAATTTGATGAGAGAGTGAAACCTACATGTTCTACACAACAAAAACAAAAAAGAACCTTTGACGTAGCCCTTGGAGTTGAGGAAGCTGAGGGAAGAGAGACAACAGTGAGAAAGATCGTGGGGCGCTGGGTTGGTCAGTATCTGCTGATGTTGTAACTTAGAAGGAAGAAAAGAGATTGCGTTTGTGAATATAAACTCTCTCGTTCAATCTGTAGCTACCGGGAAAAGTTTTCCCAAAGATGGTTCCCTTTCTTTCTGGTGATAAAGGCAGGACACATCTATGACAAGTCAGGAAAGGAGACTTAGGACTAGAAGAACCCTAAGACTGACATAGGAAGTAAAATCCTTGGAAACTGTGTTTAAAAAAAAAAAACATTAGGGTATCTTCCTGCCACCACCACTCCCCTCGACCCCCACCCCCGCTCCACCTCCGCTCTGCCTCCAACACACACTTGACGATATTCTCTAGATAGCTTATCAATAGGGAAATAGGCTAATGAGATAGCCTGGATTTACAGGGCTTAAAATGCAAAGTGGAATGTGTAAGGTGGGATGTCTGAGCTCCCTGTAGGCCATAAGTGCTTCTGGCTCTGTTTCCGCTGCTGAATAAATGATGCTTGGAAGACCATGCAGTGGTAAGAATAAAGTAAGGAGTACAGTCAGCAAAGCATAAGATTATAAAGTGGGGGGCAGGAGAGGCCAAGGGCAGAAAGCTAGTGCATGAAGGGAACGTATAAACAGCCAAGGACAGTGGAAATCCAACCATTGCCATGGGCTGGGAGGAGCTGGGAGGGTCTGTGAAGTGCACAGACAGGGCACACACCCGCAGGCTGCCCAGGCCTTGAGCAGCTGAGGAAGGGACTAAAAAAGCTGCTGGCCCAACAAACATATAATTACAGGTAAAAGAGATAGAGCAAAGGCATCAAGATGAAAAAGTCAGTGGGAAGGAGTTGAGGAGATGCTGGAGAGAAGTAAGGGACTAGATTTCTTTAGAGTGACCCTAGATGGCAGAACTGGGAATGAAGAATGGCCAGAGCTTTCTTAAGACACTGAGGCTGACCTCAGCCCAACTTTTAAAACTGGAGTGACCACAAGATGATTGCCATATCAGAAATTACCTTTGGCTACAAGTAACAGAGACCCTCCTACAAAAATGACTTAAACCAGGAGGAGTTTATTTATCTCTCACATAAAAGAACTCTAGAGATAGACACTCTCCAGCTGGTACAGAAGCTCCACAATGCCATTAATGTTCCTGTCACCTTCCATATTTCTGCCCTGTTACCCTTAACTGTTGACTTCCCTCTTCATTTCCTCATAGTCACACAATGGCTGCTGTGGGCCCTGCAGTTTGACTGGGATCCATTCAGCCTGGCACTAATGATCTGAATCCTCTGTGCTCACCAAGACCACTTACCACAGCTTCATAGCCAGCCCCTGAGCTCTTGCATGGTCCTGCCTGCACACCATGGTACTCAAGTGGCTCAGGAAAGCCAAACATCAGAGCCTCCTCCAGTCAATTCTTCCAAACATACCTTGATGAAGCCCTGTCCTGAGTGGGAGTAGGGTCTGAAAGGAGGTCTCATTTAAAGCTCAATCATGGGCCTTGGCTGGACGAAAGCCCTTTGCGATTGGAGTGTCTCTCACCTCATCCAGCTGTGTCTCCCCCACCACCCGTGCTCCTTGACTACACCTCCAGCTGGGAGTGGAGAGCTGGGAATCAGAGCCCTGTCTTGCTTTCTTGCAGCTCTGTGCCCTCCTCTTTGCCACCTCTCCACATGCCAGGTAGGAGGAAGGGGGAAAAAGCAGAGGCACGTACTGAGTTAGCCCCTTAGAATGGTGACCTGACACTTTCATCTAACAACTTCTGTCCAGACCCAACTGCGGAACTTACTTGCACGGTCATCGCTATCTGCACAGGGAGCTGGAAAGAACCTGGGCAGCAGGCGGAAGGTGAGATATGGCAGTGACGACTGCTCTGGGAGAAGGTGGAGAAGGCATAGAAAGTATGAGGGCTATAAAGGACAGATTGAGAGAAAACTTCAAGATGAATTCTGCAGAACGGAGGGTTTTGCTTTTGCTTTATTCCCATACCGTCCCCCAGGAGAAGCAGTCCCCATCTACAGGGCAGCAGTGTGGGCCAGAGGAAAGACCTCCGCTACGTCAGGCAGGCAGCCGCCAGCACGGGCCTGGCCACTGCCCAGCTCTACGGCAGTGGGCAAATTGCTTTCCACCCCTGGACCTCAGTTTCCTGTCAGCAAGATGACCTCTAACTCCAAATCCAGGGATTCTAAACACAGTCCAGTTTCTAAAAAGTGGAGTCTCCTGGGCATGACAGTCTTGAGAAATACAAGGTGTGTGGAGGAGGGTGAGCCCTTGACAAATTTTTCCTTCATGCGCAATGGAGAGAAGTGAACAGAACGACAGCCCCAGAGAGAGGGGAGCAAGGCAAGGCCGGTGGCATCACAGAATAAAATTTAAAATCCTACTGGGAATGGCAAGTCGTAGATAGATGGTAGTGACATTTGAGCCAAGCCAGTGTGTCACATAAAGAGGGTCAGAAGAGTCAGGTGTTAACTCAAAATAAGATGAAAGATTAAGCATGACAACTTAGGTTGGGATCCCTGCAACAGAAAATGATACAAGTTGTTTATGACGTAAAACTGGCCAAGACGATAAGCATAAAAATTCTGTGAAAGAAAAAGTCTGAAACATCTCCAAGTGTGATGGGGGCATCCCGAGTAAAGGACCATGGAGAAAACTGCATGGAGGCCATGTCCTAAGGCATAATAATAGGCTCTTAGTTACTGGTGGGCCAATAGCTGCTATATCTAGAGGTAATCAAAAGGTAAAGCTCTATCCCCAGCCTCAGGGAGGTATAATCTAGCTGGAAGGTGGGGATCAGGGGAGACAGAATGGCTAGCAGAAGGGCTGCTTCTTGGATATGAGGTAAAATCACCTAGTATATTAGTCTGCCCAGACGGCCATAACAAATACCACAGACTGGCGGTGTCAGTAACAGGCATATTTTCTCATAGTTCTGGAGGCCAAAAGTCCAAGATCAAGATGTTGGCAGGGTGATTTTCTTTGAGGCCTCTCTCCTTGGCTTGTAGATGGCCATCTTCTCTCGGTGCCTTCACATGGTCTTCCTTGTAATGTGTCTGTGTCCTAATCTCTTCTTATCCAGACGTGGTCATATTAAGTTAGGATCCACCTTAATGAATTGCCTCATTTAAGTTAGTTACTTCTTTAAAGGTCTTACGTCCAAATACAGTCACATTCTGAGGCACTGGGACTGGAAATTAGGACTTCGGTGTATGAATATGATGGGATGAGATGGTGGACAGGGCAGGGACACAATTCAATTCATAACTCCTGGAAAGCTTTTGAAAGTATTGACACCCAGACTTTACCTTCAGAAATTCATAGTCTTTGGTTTGGCCTGAGGCCCAAATAATTTTTTAGTATTTAAAATGTTTTCAGTTTCTTTTAAAAGCTCCCCAGCTGATTCTCAGCCAGTGTTGGAAACCGCTGACCTAAAGTGATATCCAGACACAATTGGACGCCAGTTGCATGCCCATGTGATGTTAACCCATGTGATGTTAAGTCCAAGTCCAAGATAAAAGAAGTGACTGGTCATTGCAACCAGAGAATTTGATAGAGACTTCCCAGTGGGCCTTTGGGGGTTGGAAATGTGCACTGACAGAGCAGGGTGAGGCCTGCAGCAACTCTGGGAATGGAGCCTTGCTTGATGGAGTGAACATCTGACTCTCAGGAGCGAAGGCACTGCATGGTTTGGGGAAGGAGGGCTATATAAAACAGTGACCGTAGCCAGAAGCCATAGTAGACTTCTTAGCAGGGGCATGATGTCGTAAAAATGGTGATCATCAAAGATAAATCAGCAAGATGGATGGGAGGGTCTATGGAGAGTAAAACCCAGGTGGAGATATTGTCATGGCAACAATAACACCACCTCACCTCCCACACACATGAGAAAGAGCACTTCTTCAAAATACATAATGAATTTACAACCACAACTCAGCAACACTTCATGAAGCCTAAGGAATCCTTAATGAGAAATACATAAGAAATCATACAGTATGATTTACTGTATGATATACATAAGAAATCATACAGTATGTAATCTTTTATGTGGTTCAAAACAGGTATAATGAATCTATGCTGTAATAGGGGAGGACAATGGTTCTATTCATGGAGGAGGGAGGGATTCAAGATTGTGAACATGCTTGAGGATGGCTAACCTACAAAAAGAGGAGAGCCTGGGAAACCCCACTAAACAAAGGAGAAGTCTGAGGCCTGGCATAGTTCCAGGGTTTGTTTATCCCTTGGCCTCTGAGTCTTGAAAGACAGGCAAGGTTTAGTGGGCCTTCAGATTGCAAATGTCGTGTTCTCTTCCCCCAGTGCTGCTGTCTCAATCCATTGGTGAGGGCTGGTTGAAGGCAGAAGAGAAACAGTCCATCCTTGATGAAATAAAAACCAAGAATGACCTGCCCTTAAAGGTTCTGCACCACCACGGAGACGATACTGTGACGATACTGTGTCTGGATTCAAAAACAGGAAGGGGGAACCAGCACAGCACAGATTTGGACTCATTCCATAGAAGCAGAATGAATAACTCCAAACCCTGCTTTCTCTGACACTTACAGTGGCCTCTGTGAGCAAGCAGGACACTCGTTTCCTTGAGAATGTTTTTGTCATTTTGTCATCATGTTTCATATAGTAGGGGATGGTAGGGTAGGTTCGGCTGGGAAAGGAAAGGGGACAGACCTAGCCAAGGAGGACGCAGAGGGTGCAGCTGGGAGGGTCCTATCACTGTGTGTTAGTCAGAGTTGTCCAGAGAAACAAAACCAATAGGATATATATATATATATAAATAGAAAGAGATTTATTATGAGGAATTGGGTCATGTGATTATGGAGGCTGAGAAGTCCAAGGTCTGCCATTAGCAAGCTGGAGGCCCAGGAGAGCCAGGGGTGTAACTCAGTTTGAGTTCAAAGGCCTGAGAACCAGGGAAGCCAGTGCTATAAGTCCTAGCAGAGTCCGAAGGCCCAAGAGCCAGGGCCGCTGATGACCGAAGTCTCAGCTCAAACAGAGAGAATTCTCTCTTCCTTCACCTTTTTGCTCTATTCTGGCCCTCCATGGAATGGATGGTGGCCACCTGCACTGGTGAGGGCAATCTTCTATATTTACTCAGTTTATTGACTCAAATGCTAATCTCTTCCAGAAATACCCTCCCAGACACACCAGAAATAATGCATTACCATCTCTCTGGGCATCCCAGTTAAGTTTGACACATAAAATTAACCATCGCACACTGATTCTAACAAATGCCAGGAAGCAGATGGAAGCAGTTTGTTTGTGATATGTGGATGTAGAAGAGACTGCAGAGACACAGACCTGGACTCTGGAGCTTACTGGGCACAGTGGGGATAACAGTATTTACCAGGAGGTTTGAGATGATGTTACAAAGCACCTGGCACATAGTAGGACATCAATAAAGATTAGGTATTCCTTTTGATTTAGCTTATTGGTAAACAATCAGCTCTTGGCTCTCCAATTTACTGATGTATGTGGTTATCTCCACCTGAAGTTCAGGAGCCTGAGGCCATATCTCATGCTGAACTCCTACAGCACTTTATCTATTCCTCTCATTCTCACGCTGACCATGTAACTGTCATCGGTGTACACAGCTTATTTCTCCTGCTATGCAAGAGATGGTTAGGGGTGGGAACTAAGCCATTTATTTTGGGGTTCCAAGTGTATTGCACACTGCACAGCACATAGTAGGTGCTCAGGAAATGTTTGTTGAGTGCCTGAATGACTAAATGGATGAATATTCATTGGAAAGCATGGCCATATGATTCTCAATCTGAGGTTGACCTGATATAGGGTCAATGAGGTCAATGCTAGAATTTGAAAGCATTTGGGGATCCTTTGATGGTCTGACACTATTTGGAGCCAAAAATGACCTACCCTTTGAGACCACTCAGCCCATCCATCAGAGTTATTTCTACTCACTCCTGCTTAGGACAAGACTTTGGTGTATAATGAGTTTTACCCCAGCCACTGCCTTTGCTTACCTATTATGCTGGGCTGGACCCCCCAGAAGCTCAGGGCCTGGAGCCACTGAACCCCAGGAGTCATTCTGAAAGTAAGGGTCAGCATCTGATGGTACTCACCAGTGTCAGTCAGGGTCCCCATAGGAAACACAGAGTACAGCCAAAGGGTTGATTAAAGAGAGTTTAGAGAAGAAACATGGGTAGAGTGTCCAGTGTCCAACACTCTGTGTCCAGCAGGGACGATAGTGTGCCTAGGAGATAGCAATGGTGGGAATTTGCTGCTGCCCCTGTGCCTGAAGAGGTGGGGACAGGAAATAGCATTGCTAGACCAGTGGGAGCCAAAGCTACAGTGCAGCCACCCGAGGGCCTGGAGGAGTGGAATGCAGGCATTGCCAAAGCTGTGGCCTGACCAGTGATGGGGAAACGAATTCCCCAACATTTCTCACCCTCTGATCTCCGGCGGGCGCCTCCCACTGGCAAACCCAACAAGAAGCCAGAAGGCAAGGGAGCATGTGAGGCAGCCCCTAGAGGCTGAACTCCTAGGCCTAAAGACTAATAGACCTGGAAGGGCAGACAGGTATTTAACAAGCCAAATGCTTTGAATGAGATCTACTTCTAGCCAAAGGAAACCTGGCAGGCGCACCAATAACAGCACTGAAATCCTGAGTACATTTCAGCTCCATAACCACTCTCCATGATCCTATTATGTGCCAGGCACTGGGGAGGCACTGGGGAGTCATAAGCCTATCCAGAGTTGCCCACGGTCCCAGGAGAGAAGCAAAATGTCATATTTTTTATCTTTTTTGAATCTGGTGTCAACCCGGAGCACCAGGAGAGGCCCAAACCTCCAGTCTGTGACCCAAGCTACTCCCAAAAAGTTGTAAACTTCATATGAACTTCAGTAACCACCAATTCATGGGGAGGGGGTTGCTGTCACAAGGCATTTTCATATTATTGTATATAATCCCCACATAGTCCCACCAGGGATATAAGAACTAATATCTCTCTCCACCCTCCCTATGTTTTTTTCAGATGAGAAAACTGATTAATAGATGTGAGAGGAACCCAGGCTTTATGACTCAAAAACCCTACCCTCTCTCTTTGCCTATGAAGAAGGGTGACTGAGAGCCTGACCAGGCTCCCAAATTCACTCTGCTTCCCAACTGTGGGCCTGAGGTGGCCTCAGGCTCCTGAAGCAGAGCAGACAGGGCTCCAAAGGTCAAGCTGGACCACACCACAACAGTCTGAGCAGGAAGAGAGGTGATGGGGGCATGAAATTGGGTGAAGTACTCATGCTGCAGAGGGTAGAGGGGGGTAACTTTGACTCCTCTGTGATACAACCCTACTCACTCACCTCCTGCATGAACTCAACCACATGTCTACTCCTGTATTCTGTGAACAATTCAGAATGCATGATCTCCCAGGATCCAAGAAGGAGCAGCAACCACGGCCATGGGCAAGAACAGCAAGATGCTCAGCACATGGACCACCAGGACAAGATACCCCTATAGGACAACCCCACCCTCACTGGCACCTTTGAGGCTTCTACAAACACATGAACTAATCCTCTGTGATTGTGACAAGTTAAGAAAGATCAAATCCAAACAAGCAAAACAGCCAGAGTGTAGAAGGTGGATATTGGGTCTGGCGTTGCCTCAAGGGAGGAACTTGGTTTCTATGACTGTCCAGGGTCACCCCCAAAGTTACTTGCATTACTTAGGTACTGCATGCTGGAGCTAAAGGAGGCTCTGTATTTGACAGGGCTGCTGGCAGATGAGTACCAAGTCCCTGGACTCTTGCTGGATTAGGAGGCCATCCAAGGAGTTAGGACACATCTCAACAGGTCTTGTTGCCCCAGCTTTACTGGAGACCACACAGACTCACCAAGCCAAGAACTCCACCCCACCCGCAGGCAGAGCAAATCCACCTCCAGTTCTTATGGCTTTGCCACTTGGTATGAGCCCACCAACCCCAACTGGGATTCCCCCTTCTCAAGGGACACCCACAGACATGGCCTCTCCAGTCTCCTTGGGCTCTCCTCTCCAGGAACGAGGGGCCCACCGCCCTCCAGAATGCATCCACCCAGGCCTGAGTTAGTGTTGAGCTTTCTTCATCACTTTTTTTCCTGCTATGCCTGGGCAAAAGTGTAGAGAGCATTTGTGAGCTTTTTCCTCCTTTTTGCTACATTAACATGGGCCAATAATAAATTCACAAATCAATTGAACTGGGACAAGCAAAGGTTTGGGAGTTAGAAGACTAGGTCTTTATCCTAATTCTGCCTTTGAGGAAGTCATTTAGCCTCACTGGGAAAAGTGAATGAGAGGATGGAGACCCAGGTGCTTTCCAAGTGACCCTTGAGCCTCAATAGCCAAGGATTCCATTACCTCCTCCCAGAAGAGCCCCTTTTGGACCCCCAGCAACTCTCCAAGGTAACTTCCAGGCCTCTTTCAGTCTACCAGGCCTTGTTATCCAAACTCACCATTAGAGACCCAACGCCTCATGAACTTCCATGAGACCACTTCATTCCACAATTACCTACTGAGTCCTGGGCATTTATAGGAAAGGAGACTTCTCAGGACAGAGTTCTTTAGTGTTCCACTCTCTGGGAAACTATGAAGCAGAGAAGGGGAAAACTCTTTGATTTAAACAACAGTAACGGCATCTCACCTCCCCCACCCTTCTCTTCCTTCCCCTCCCTGCACAGAGCTGTCAAAGAAGCAAGTGGTGAGGGTGAGAGGGTGCTTGCAGAGATGATGAAGGAGGCTGGAGCTCTTTGTACTGTTTCTACGACTTTTCAATAGGTTCAGAACTACTTCATAATAAATATTTGTTACTTTAAAAGCGTGAATAGTGAGTGGGGAGTCAAAATCAGCTGGAGGCCAGTGGGTGGGATGCTGAGAGGCAGCATCAAGAAGAGCCCCCAGGTCAGGCCATGGCATTGACCTGTGGACAAAACCATTCCCACGAGCCAAGGCTAGACTGGAAGGTGGGGGCTGGGGCTCCTGTCCAGCTCTGCCACTAATTCCATCATTTATCCAGCAGCTCTCTGTGGATGAGCTGCCTTCTGCCGGGTGTGGTGTGGAGTGCTCTATGATGAGTTGCTTTACCTCTCCGGGCCTCAGTTTCCTCACCTTCAGAGTGAGTTACATGGACTCAGTGATGCTATGGGTCCTTCCAATGCTCACCCTTTCTGAGTCTGTAACAAAGGCTCCAGGACACCTCATGTCTGAGCATTGAAGAGGAGAGCTGAGGTCATGCAGGATAGGTTAAGGCTTCCTTTGCCCAGCATGAAGACAGCAACACAAGGCAAAGAGGAGAAGCAGCTTTGAAGTCAGCCAGGCCTCCTCAAAGCCCCAGTGCTACCCTTCGGCAGCTGTAAAGCCTTGGACTTGGACTCATGAATGACCCTATCTGAGACTAGCCTCTGCTCCTATACAAAATGGAGACATCAACACCTGCCCTGCAGGGTTGTGGTGGGGATTACCTGCGTCCTTCCTGCACGGTCAGTGCCTTCCTTCTTCCCCTTCCCCCTAGAATGGCATCTCAGGGACCCGCCAGCCCCAGGAGTCTGCTTCATAATGACCTCCTTGGATGAAAGGCGCTGGGGCAACAGGAAGGACTGTTGTTTTAACTGCTCTGTGTTTCCTCCCTTTGTCTCTGACATTATAAACAAGCCTATTCCCCAAAGCCACATCTGATAATCCAGCTGCAGGAGGTCAGTGGTCAAGCAATCAGAAATGCTCTCAGCTGGGATTAGGTAATTCAGAGCTGGGCCTGATGCCCGTAACACATCGAAACCAGCCCATCCTCGTTGTCACTGAGGTTGCCTGGGTACAGATGCCCCTTGGGAAGCTGCCAGATGCCCAGACAAGCAAGAGTGAACAGGGCAAGTGTCCACCTATCTACACAGATCCCCAAGATAGCTCAAACTCAGCCCAGCCATTGGGCCTGAGGCCACACAAAGGCCCTGTTTGGGGAAGCTCTTTGCAATATACAAAGCACTTTCATCTGCTCTCGACTGATTCCACAGCAACCTTCTAAGGGAGACTGACAGGCTGAGCATTTAGTGCACAAGACAGTGAGGCCCAGAGAAGAGAAAGAACTGCTCAGGGCCATCAGAGCAGGTAAGGAGAGCACAGAAACTTCCGGGTCAAGTTTCTGGACCCAAATTCAATGTTGAGTCTGAAGCTTCACATTCTCCAACCCACCAGGCTTGTCACAGAATTCACTGAGTGACAGGACCCTCCTACCCCAAAGTAGAGCCCACGATCTCCATCAGTATTTATTTGATACACATACACAAAAACCAAGCAAACTAGGTGATAAATTTAATGAGCACTTACTATATGTCATGTTACGTGAGGACCAGAAGACTCTTCTAGGCCTTTTTGGCATTAAATGGAGGAATAAACATGTCGATAAAAAATATAGTGGAAATAACTCCCCTTTTAGTTAGGAAACCCACTTGATACCTAGTAGATGTTCTTAGTTAATTATAATTCAGTTAAGCTTCCTGCAAGGAAAGAGTTAATGTAGCTGTTATTTGTGGGAACTTATCTCCCACATAAGCTCTTATTTCCCTAAATTGGTTGAGACAGGAGAGGGAAGAGAGGGGGGGAAAATAGGAAGAGAGAGAGGAAAAATGGATTAGTTTCAAGATCAAAAGATGCTCAGAGATCCAAAAGGAAATACAAGCTCCGGGGGTGGGGGGATTTTCAGGACTCTGTATCCTCCTGATAAGAAACTAGTTCTTGGGATGGCCCCACCCTCCTGTCTGTAGCCCCAGGGACAGAGCCCCTCTGCAGCAAGGGTGGCAACGGCACCCACTCCTGGAGATGATTTCCCGAAGGTCCAGAGCAGCACAAGGAGGTACATGTCCTAAATCCACAACATGAAAGAACAATTGGAAAATACCTGCTTTGTAATATTTTGTTAGTTTCAGGTATGGCTTATGTGTATTAAATATGTGAACACAAAAATATTGGCTAAGCTTACCTCTGCAAATTAAACACACATGCAAACACATTTCCATTTATCCACCTGGGAAGGATGAAGTAGAAACTTTCTATGGATGCTGGGGACTTAAATGGGAACTTGAATGTTTTATGTGGAAAAAAAAAATTCAAGAAAGAATTGCAATAATTCAATCCCTTGATTTTTTTCTTACAAATTCAATTAAAATGTCTACTCAATTCTTCTTTATTAATTATGATTGTATATCTGTCAATAAAATGTTTAACTCCCCAAAATTCAAAACTAATACAAAATTTTAAAACTTTCTTACTGAATTAGATAATCGATCGCATTAAAATAAGAAGTGAGAAAAACAGTGTTGGCATGGAGGTATAAATTTTGCCCAGATGTATACCCAATGTGAAATATCTTCTAGTAAAAGTATATTTGGCTTTTATCCCTGCACAAGTTGCAGAAGCATGAAAATTGGTGAACATGGCCCTGTCGCGTAGCATTTTTGAAAGTGGCAAGTGGCACTGATGACTGCTGAAGCCCTCAGTGGTCAGCAGGAAAATCTGTTCTGATAGCACTGAGTTCTCACTGTTCTAGGTGTGTATGTTTGTGCTTCAGGTACAGCTGGGCCCGGCCAGCTTGAGTCGCCCTTGTACAAGTTTGTCTTTTTTGTCTTGTGAATGCCCTTGATAATTAAAAAATAAAAATATGCGCTTCTCCAAAAAAAAAAAAAGTCTACTCAAATTGTTAACGGCTGGAATTGTTGAGATTAGAGCTGAAGACAAACAAGGGGGCTCACCAGTTAGAAGGACATAGGTAAACCCATTAGCTGCTCAACAGGTCAGCGGAGGAGTTACAGCTGGGTAGCTGGGGCCAGGCGTCCTTACCTCTGCTCTCTGATAGAACAAGCACGCATTATGTCTGCTGAGGCCCTTTGCTCACTCTCAGTTCTGGTCCTTGTAACCCCATCATCAGAATGAAAGGCAATACAGGAAAGAGAGGCAGAGAGAAAGACAGAGAGGCAGAAAGATAGGACATATGAACATTATGTAACCTAGGATTCAGGTAATGCAGTTGTGTTAACCTGTCCCACCTCCTTTCTTTTGCTTCCTGCTGATACGTTCAATTTATCTAATAAACTGTACTATTTGAGCACATTATCATGAGCCTTTCTGTTTCATGACCTCAGGGAAGCCTTGATTAAACTGTAGGCTATCAATGCATCAAGGTATCCCTATACAACAAATCCAAAAGATAAATGGCATTCAACTTGGCAAAGGCAGAATGAAAAGCATTTCAGGTAGAAGAAATGAGCAAAGGCCCTGTGACCTTTTTTCTCTTTTTAGGGAATGGTGTTGGCAGAATGTTGCATGGGATATATTTATTACAGGGTGCTGAATGATCAGGTTTTTGTTTGTTTGTTTGTTTGTTTGTTTGTTTTAAATTTGACTTGTGTTTCTACTTTATTCTAGTTAAAAACAAAATAAAAAATAAAGCTAAGTTGTAATAACACCAGTAATAGGAAGGAAAGTATGGAAACTGAAAGATTTTAGAGTGAGGTTGACAGGAGCCTTAGACTGGTCCAGGAAGTAAAGCTGCATGATCCAAATGCTTAACTCTGTCTCTTTCATCTCTGACAGTGAGGCCTTGTGTATCTCATATGGTTGGAGAATGAGCCATTTTACAGAAGTCAACTTTCCAGATAACAAAAATTTCATTTCATAAAATGCCAAAATTTTTCTAGGCTATAAATCATTCTAAAAATTTTTTTTGAAGAATTTGTAAGTAAGAAAGAGATTATATTAGCCTACAAAATAAAATACAACATTTTTTTTATACAGTCTGAAACAGATTCAATGCCATGGCTTACCAAATCCTGTGTCATATTCCTCTTCTTTAGTATATGACCACACTTTCTGTCCCCAGCAGTTAGGTGGGCCACGTGACCAGCTCTTGCCAGTGAAATGTGAACAGACATGACACATGTCATTACTATGCTGAGGCACTGAATTTAGAGGCCTCAAGTTGGGATAGCAGAGCCAATAAAAGCAGCTTGGCTCCCTGAGTCACCATTTATAGCATGATAGCCCCAGAGGGTTGCCTGAATTGACTATGATGCTGCATAAATAAAAAACAAACTTTTATTGGACCAAGTCACTGAGATTTGTCACTGCAGCATAACCTAGCCTATCCACACTAATATGTATTATAAACATAAGAATGACAAAAATAAAAATACACCTTTTTTTAAATGCACAGAGAATACATTCCAAAGTGTTTATAATTCTGTTTTTAGATGATGGTACCTACAGGTAAATTTTTTAAAACTTTTTTGGTATATTTCAATATTCTATAATATAATATATTAAATGGAAAAATAGTTTATTTTAAAAGCCCCAAAAGTTATTATTGGAGGCATAGACACATAAATGAATGGAACAAGATAAAAAAGTCAAAAATAGACGCACAGAAATATGTTCAACTGATTTTTGACAAAGATACAAATTGAGAAAGGACAGCTTTCTCAACAAATGGTGCTAGAGCAATTGGATATCCATAGTTAAGAAAATTAACTTCAATCTCAACTTCATATTTTATTTAAAAAATTAACTCAAAGTTAAACATAGACTTACATGTAAAATATGAAACAATAAAACTTTTAGAAAAAAAAAAAAACAGAAGAAAATCAATAGGATCTAGGCTAGATGAAAGTTCTTAGACTCAAACACATCATCCAGAAAAAGAAAAACTAATTAAATTGAACCTTATCAAAATCTAAACTTTTGTTCTGCAAAGTACCCTGTTAAAAGGATAAAAGGACAAGCTACAAAGTGGGAGAAAAAAATTACAAACCACATTTCTAGCAAAGAATTGGTATCTAGAATATATATGGTACCTAGAATACATAAAATCTCAAGACACAACAAGGAGCAAAGAATCCATTTAGAAAATGGGCAAAAGACATGAGCAGACACTTCACCAAAGAGGAGATATGGATGGCAAATAAACATGTGAAAAGATGTTCAACATCGTTAGCCTTTGAGAAATGCAAATTAAAATTACAATAAGATATCTTTACCTACCTGTCAGAATGATTAAAATAAAAAATCAAATGCTGGTGAGGATGAGGAGAAGCTGGGTCTGTCACACGTTGCTGGTGAGAATGTGAAATTGTATGGCCACTTTGGAAAGCACTTAGGAGTTTTCTTAGAAAACTAAACATATAGCTGCCATACAACACAGCAATTGCTCTCTTGGACATTTATCCCAAAGAAATGAAAACTTAGATTCACACAAAAACCTTTACCCAAGTTTATTCATAATAGTGAAAGACTGGAAACAACCCAGATGTCCTTCATTGACTGGACACTCAAACAAACTGTGGTATATCCATAAAATAGAATATTACTCAGCAATAAAAAGGAACAAACTACTCATGCACACAACAAATCATGATACAAAATGTTGCATACTCTATGATTTCATTCATATAACATTCTTGAAATGAAAAAATTATGGAAATGAAGAACAGATGAATGGTTATCGAGGTTAAGGAAGAACGTGGACATGACTATAAAAGGGCATGAGGGATCTTCACGATGGTAGAAATGTTCTGTATTTTGATTGTATCAATGTCAATATCTTGGTTGTGGTGTACTTTAGTTTTATGAGATGTTATGATAGGGGGAAATTGGTAAAGAGTACAAGAGATCTCTCTGATATTTCTTCAATTTGCATATAAATCTACAGTTTTTTTTTAAGAAGTCTAAAAAAAAGTCCCAAGAGTGACAGAGACAAAAATTATTACTATGTGTGGTAGTCCCTATTAATAGCCATTGTCTCTTTTTCCTCTTACTCACAGAAATCCTATATATTAGGGGTTTCCAGTTAATAAAATTACATTTCCCAAATTCCGTTTCAGATGGGGACGACCAATGAGCTTTAAGCAGAAGTCATTTTGAGGAGCTTCTTGGAAACCTCTTTCAAAGTTGCTAACACCCTTTTCTCCTTGCTCTTTTCTCCTTCCAGATGCCTGGAATATGTACACAATGGCCAGGGCTACCTATACCATTTTGCCACCAAGGTGGAATTTAACACTAAGAATGAAGGTGAGAAGGAGCTTAGATGCCAGTGTTCATGGAGACAGTATCCTAGCCCTGGACTGCCTCTGAGTTTCTCATGTAAGCCACCAAAATGTCATTTTCCATTACCTGTAGTCAAACCTCATCCTAATCGGTGTACCGTATTATTACCACGTTTCATCTTTCCCTGCCCCACCGCCCCGCTCCATGCAGAGGAAAGGTGATTTGTTGGCCTGGGGCTTGGTTGTGCTTAAGGGCGGATGAGTAAGTCTGCAGAATGGAAAGAGCAGACAAGACCTGAATTTATTCATGTTAGAAAGCTTTAGAGAAACCTAAGAAGAACAAAATTAATTGGGAAGTTGGAAGTGAGGGAAAAGAGGAGAGAATAATGAACAATATTTGGGGACAACCCAGAGAGAACAAATTTTTTAGAAGCTTCTAGGAAAATGTGAGGATAAAAGATTGATGAAGATTTTTTGGCTGTTTTGCTTTGCAATTACTCCCTTGGGTGATTTTTTAAAGGAAGTTTTTAGTAAAGATTTGGTTTCTAGAAAATTCTATTTAAAATATCAGCATGGTGTTTCTTTGATGCTGACAGCACATTGAGACATGCCCTTGGGTCATTCAAGAATTGTCTAGGTGCCCAGGTCTCCTGAGCTCAATGCTCAAATAACTTAAATGAAAGCTAAGAAGAAAGCAGGGTGCTTTTAGGAGGTACAAGCAGGAGAATATCCCTCTAGCAAAACTATGATCAACTTTTAAAAACTACAAAAAATAGTTTTTAAGAAGGAAGCCAGGGAGTTTCTTTTTTAATGCGGAGCTTCAACCAAAGCACGAGGAAGCTGAGAGTCACACAGGCGCAGTTAAATTTTATGTTTTTTCTCCCTACTTACTAGTTATGTAATTTGGGTAAATTAACTAATACCTGAAGCCTAAGTTTGCTCATCTGAAAAAGAAAATAAAAACTATCCCAAGTTTTACCCAAGAGCAAGTATGTAGAATTGCCTGCCACACAGGAGGCGCTCATGTTAGTTCTTTCCCTTCTGATGACTCTTAATCTGACTTCTTGCATAGGACAGCCAGTCTGCTGGGAGCTCACTGAAAGACTTGGCGATTAGTGATGAGAGACACATTTTCAGCTTCTCAGAAAGGAGGGGAAAGCATTATATTAAGGTCCTGGAAAAAACACCACAACACTGTCTTCCCGTCTTTTTTTCCAGGTGACAGGGAGTCTGGAGAAAGCTGGAATGTGGTCTTTCCTGCCTGGGAGAGGAAAGCCAGTCAGTCCCTGCACCAGGAAAGAGAAGATCCTGGTTCAGCCAACAACGTAATGTGGGCGCTGGAAAAACACTCCTTCCTCGCCTGGGGGCTTGTCAGCTACCTCTCACCTGAGCAGGTGGTGGTGTGGCAAAGCATCCAATTCCAGAAACATGTTGATAGACCCATGGAAATTCAGAAAACAGAAGCAACTAGAATGTTACAAGGAACTGATTTACAAGAGCAAAGCAGTAAAACTGGGTATAGTCTGCGTCATTCTGGCAAACGTGCTAGGGGTGGGCGGAGGGAGACTAGGTGGTGGTGGTCAGGGGGGGTAACAGAACCTTCCAGCAACTGTCAACAAGAAGGCCTGTTGCCAGGAACTGATTTGGGGTGTGGAGAGGCCCTATCGGGTGCTGAGAGCATGCAGCCCGACTCTACCCTCTGGGAAAGCTTGTGGTGGCTCCCTGGCCCTCTTTTCCAAAAGGTTCCAGGCTCCATCCAAGGACTAGGCAACTGGCATCGCAGGGAGTGCTCAGGTGCCAGGTGACCTGGATGCTATCTCACTGGTGCAGTGATGACTCAGGAACTTCACACCCCATCTCTGGACTTGTGATTTCTTCTTCAAAAACTGAAGAGGCCAGACAAGGTGACCCCTGAAGAGCCTGCTCATCTTGAAAGTCTGTGATTCTGCAGGACACTAACAACTCTTCCGAACTGCAGTTCCCAGAGTAGGGCAGCCCACAGCACTCCCTTCCAAACCTGCCTCACTCCTCCCCTTTGAAGGTTCATACAAGGCCACACGGGTCTGATTCACCCCTGTTCTCAACCAAATGGAGAACTATGAGGTTACGACATCCGTGAACAGAGATGCAGAAGAAGCCCTTGCCCTCAATAGCTTTTAGCTGGTCCATTCACCTCTCTGGGCCTCAGCCTTTTCATCCTTTTTCATCGATGAAATAAAAACAAAATCCCTGCCTACTTCACAGGCTTGCCCTGGGGGTGGCAGGAAGCCAGTGACTCTGGGAGCTCTGTTGATGCTACAGCTCAACAGAGCTGTAAGTCTCAAATCTGGCTGCATCTTAGATCCCACCCAGAGCCCGCTCAGGGATCCCTACTGAATCAGCACTGTTCTATCGCTCCCCGTAGGATTCTAACGTGTAGCCAGGGATGATAACTACCTCTCTCCAACTCTGCATAAAGACAGAGGCTGCTATTGCCACTAAAGACGAAAAATTCAGTTGCACAATCATTTAGTTTATACAAACAAACAACCAGTTTGATCAACTTTTGTACTAGTGAGAATGAGAAAATAAACAAATAGAAAAGAATGAAATGTTAAATTCATTTTTGTAAAGATCTCCTCCAAACCAGTTGTCCCCAAACATCTGTCTTTAACACCAAATATATGCAAATCATCAGAGATTTTGTTTAAAATCACAGATCTTCCAAACACCATAGAACTGAATGCAAATTTTCGTGGGGCAGGAAGGCGGGTGGGTAAAAGCTAGGGCTCCACGTGATTGTGATTCTGACATGTGTCCAGGTTGGAGAATCACTGCTAATGCATTCTGGGAAGGGCACATCCTGCCAGGAAAGAAAGCCCCAGGAAAAGAAGTGGGTGTGTGACCTTGAGCCTATGTTTCTGCTTACTGGGCCTCCATTTTCCCAACTGTGAAATGGGGCACCAGTAAATGATGGGCTCTGGTGATGCTCAGAGACACACTTTACAGGCTGTTTCACATCCTGCAAGGGCGTGCAGCCCCCGTGCCACAACCAGGCCAGGTGGAGGACACGTTTGTTCATTGGCCACCAGTGAACTCAGATTCCACACTGTGGATGCCAAAGGCATTTATTGACATTGTCTTTCTCCTCCCTCTTACTTGCCTTTTGTCTCTCAAAAAGCCTTGATTTCTTCAACACCCCGCAGGCCGCCCTGCCCCATCTTCATGCCCTCACTTGGCAGACACAGATTGAGCCCAGGCTCTGCGCTAAGAACACGACAGAGGTCACTCCTTCACCTTGGAGCTTAGAGTCTAGTCTGGGAGGTGGGCGAAGACTCATGCTGTGTCGGGAAAAGCAGAAAATTCCATGGGAGTAGCACCATGGGCATGAGACCCTGCGATACTATTGAGAGAGCCAACGGTGATGAGGATCTCAGAATGTCAGCATCTATGTGTGGGTTGCTTACCCTGCTAGCTGATCCCCACGTACCTCTGCAGGATTCACTGTCATCATCTCCATTTTGTAGTAGAGAAAATGGGGCGGCGGGGGGGGGGAGTGGAGATTTAAATTATCCATAGGCAGGCAGCAGCCGAGAGTGAAGGTGGGGTTCTAACCCAGAAGCGTGAAAACCAGTGCTGGTTTCTGAAAGGCTAGGGGTCTGATGTGCTCTATTAAGACCTTGTCTTCCATTTCTGAGCCATTGAAGGAATTTGCATACCTTACCAGGGAGGATGGACCAGAGAAGATGTGATGCAGGCCCTAGAACCTTCCAGGAAATTCCAGGTCTCCAGTGTATAGTCAAGAAGGAAGGGAAAGATATGCGCTCAGGATGAGACCTATCCCCTTATCCTTCTGGACTTCTCATCCTCTAGGAAGGTGTGTAGATAGATGGGGGAGGACCAGAGCAGCCCATCTAATGTCCAGGGCCCAAAACAGTTTCTGTTGCCCACTCCTAAGGGTAGCAGACATGGACAGAGGCCCAGAC
The DNA here is from genome assembly GCA_028627145.1 of Eidolon dupreanum. Lineage (NCBI taxonomy): Eukaryota > Metazoa > Chordata > Mammalia > Chiroptera > Pteropodidae > Eidolon > Eidolon dupreanum. The sequence continues at coordinate 20,358,658 of CM053512.1, forward strand.
TCAGAAAGGAAGGTTGGAGCTCAGAACTAGCTCAGCTACCACAATCTATGTGGCCAGGCAAGTGACTTAACTTCTCAGTGTCTTATATACAAAACAAAAAGATGCTGGTTTCCTCAGAGAGGACTATGAAGATTATAGTAAAGATTAAAGGATGGGTGTTGAAGGCCTGTCATGTATCTGTGCTCTAAGGCGCTTTACATCCATTTTTCTCAAATGACAGCCCTCAGCTGTCAGCCCCCTTAAGGATTCTTTCAGCAGAAGAAAACCTTGCCCAAGGCCATAGCCTTGCAAGGCAGCACACATCCAATGACAGATCCAGGCCTGGCTATAACAGCCTGGTCACCTCGCCCCATATTGGGACTGTAGTAAATAGCCGTCTTGCCTTCAGAACTCCCTGTAAAATTGGCTGAGTTTCCACTGAGACTGCATGGTGGCCTGGCTTCTCCTTCTGCTGGCGCTGCTTCTTTCTCTTCCTTCCACAGGGATTGGGTCCAAGGGCACTCCCTAATAAACCTTGGCACCCTAACCTTTTTCTCAGAGTCTGCTTTCTGGGGAACCCAATCCGTAACAACTGAGAGTATGTTTTTGTTGCTGCTGCTACTTTTTTTTTATTGCAACAAAATGCACATAACATAAAATTTACTACCTTAACCATTTTTAAGTGTACAGTTCAGTGGCATTAAGTATATTCATACTGTTGTGCAACCATCACCACCATCCCTAGAACTCTTTATCTTGCAAAACTGAAACTCTGTCTCAATTAAACACTAACTCCCATTCCCCTTCCTCCAAGTCCCTGGCAACCACCATTCTACTTTCTGCTTCTGCGAAGGCAGCTACTCTAGTAATCTAATATAAGTGGAATTGTATATTGTTTGTCCTTTTGTGACTGGCTTATATCACTTAGCATAACGTCCTCAAGGCTCATCCATGTTGTAGCATGTGTCAGAATTTCCTTGTGTGTGTGTGTGTGAGTGTGTGTGTGTATACCATTTTTGTTTATCCATCTATTCATCAATGGACACTTGAGCCGCTTCTACCTTTTGGCTATTGGGAATAATGCTGCTATGAACATGAGTGTACAGATATCTGTTCGAGATCCTGCTTTCAATTGTCTTCGGAATATACCCAGAAGAGGACTTGCTGGATCATATGGTAATCCTATGTTTGATTTTTGAGGAATCGCCATACTATCTTCTATAGCAGCTGCACCATTTTATATTTCCACCAACAGTATACAACGGTTCTAATTTCTCCACATTTTCACCAACTCTTGTTCTTTACTTTTCTATTTTGTACTTTTTTTTTTTTTTTGATAGTAGCCAACATAATAGTTACCATTGTTTTTCAGCTAGGTTGCCAGGCCCCTCCTAGAGGTGCTGTGTGTTTTAAGCGCTCCAGGCAAGTTTAACACATTACCAGTTTGAGAGCCGCAGCTCTGAAATCCTGTAGTCACAGCATTCCTCTGCTGCAGGGAACTGATTCGTATTTCCAAGCTTTTAAAACAAACGTCACAAGGAATGGTGGGGCAGCCCTGGGATTCTGACGTCCAAAGCCCAGGGCTCTTTGTCTCTTTTGAAGTGGCTTCCACGACGTTGCCAGGAAAACAGCCGCTTTTTAACCAGAAGAGCAATAAGGTCCCTTTGGCTTTGCCATTCTGTGACTTGAACTGGGTAAGAGACTTGGCCAGGAACTCGGTTAGAGAAATCACTGTTGCTGAGCAGGGGCGGACAGTGCACACACAGGGGAACTGGGCAAGATCTTTTATCTTCTCCGTGTTTATCCTCCTCGATCCCGCCCATACCTCCCCTAGTGATACCCCTAGGGTCTCAACCTCGCAGCTTTAACACTATATGTAATAGAAGCTAGGAGAGGGCTTCAGGGCCAAAGACATTCACACTGAGGGCAGGAGGGGTCAGAGCAGTGAGGCTGCCGCCATCCCCTCCCCTCCCCACCTGCTGCCTTTCAGAGCTGTGTGGCCGTCCCTGAGCCCAACAGCCTGCGCCTTACAATAAAAATCGGGTGAAGGTCTTCCCTTCCTGTCCCTTAGAAAACCCCTGGATCCGCCACACTAATGGATTCACAAAGCTCTTACAGAGGAGGAAGAATGAGATTGGAACAATTTACAGATGCAGCTTTTTAAGAATGCCAGCGAAACCTGTTCCACCACAAAAGTCTTCACTCTCCCCATCTGCACTTGCTGACCAAACTACTTCGATTACTGCAGTTAGAGCTTCTTTCATAAGAAAGAAATACATAGGTATTTGTCAGGCATCTGCTATGTTACTGGCATCATGCTAGATTCAGGAGGAAACACCACACACAAGAGCAACACTGTGACATCGATTTTTGCATCCTCAGCGTCAAGCACTTTGCCTGGAAAAAACCCTGTGGCCTCTGAGGCTGCTAGGCTGTGGTCTTGCCCTGACCTTCTAGGCCTGGCCCTCCAGGGCAGGGGGATGGATTGTTTTGCTTGGCTCCCAGAGAGCTCAGTTTCTCTTGGGAAGGTTCACAAACACCGATTTAAACAGCCTTTTATGGTTCTGCTGGGTGCTTTCTAGCTGTGCTCTCAGCTACGGAAAGATCTCACAATGTCAGGTGGTAGATGTGTAAGTAAAGCCCTTATGGACATGATTCTTACGGGAAAGAGGCCCTGGAGTGCAACAGACACTGCTGGTTGCCCAACCTCCACTCACCCCCCAACCTGCACCCCCCGCCCCAGCCACACTTGCATCACTTTCTTCCTTATCCACAGAGCCCGATTGGGTAACCATGTGTTTCTTGGGCCTCTTCCCAGCCACGGAGGTCGAATATTGACTAGTCTAAGCCAATCGTGTAATTCCATTTTCTTTGTCATAGGGCATGTGGTACAACACTATACAATAAGTGACTTCTAAGAAGGTGTTTTTATCCATGAAAAGAAACACAATTTAGGGATTCAGCTCTTCCTGCTTTTGATTGTTGTTATATGTGGATGCGATGCTTGGCACTACTGCAGCCACTATGTAACCATGAGGAGAAAGACAAGAGAATTGCAGTCTTAACTTGGTCAAGCCATTGAATTAATCAGCCCTGAGACCACCCTGCCACTGGACTTATTAGACGAAACAACAAACCCCATATTTTATAGCTACTTTTAGCTGGGAATTCTGTTTCTTGAAGCCAGAAGCAATCTAACAGAATAGTGGACCAACATGTAGCTTTGACCAAAAAGGTCAACAGGACATAGGGCAGCATCAGCAGGGCATTTAATACAAACTTGCACTATCCACATTTAGAATAATGAACTGCCACACAAGCAAGTTTGGCATGCAGGACGAAGCCATTGGCCATCCTGTCATACTATGAATGAGGAAATTGAGGCTCAGGGAAGTTATAAGAAGACTCTAAAGTTCTTTATATTTCACAAATTATTTTTATATAGATATTTTCACTTAATATTTTTAAAAATTACTATTATTATCCTCATTTTATAGGTGAATAAGCTAAAACTGATGGGGAATACTAAGCTATTAATAGCTATATTATGTTTTATAGTCTACAAAGTCTCTTTTGCATCATAATTTATCTAATTATTACCTGTAAATCTAATCTGTAAGGTAGAAGTTTATGAATGAAAAAGTAGGCTCAGGAGGGTCAACTCACTTGGCCAAGCTCCACTAAGCTCCAGGGCTGTTCTTCCTACACCAGTGGTTCCCACAGCCTCAGCATCACCAGGGAGCTTCTTAGAAATGCAAATTATCCTGCTCCACCCAGACTCACTGAATCAGAAACTCCAGGGTGGATCCCAATAGTCTTCTCCTTTTACTAAGACTTCCGGGTGATCCTGATGCACTCTTACATTTGAGAAGCATTTGCTTTGCACCACAGCTAGCCCTTCAGTAACTTGTCCAAAGTTATCCTGCCAGGTCAGCCAGAAGCCTTAATCAAAGGTCACGCACTCTTTCTAATACAGAAAACTGAGATTAAACTAAAATATATATATTTATATATATATATATATATATATACCTTCTCCACCATGAAGATAAAAGCCAAGATCACAGCTATTGATCTAAGACTATAAAATCATGACATATACTCCATACTATAAATAAAAAATTATCCTTTGACCTTGAAGAAAATTATTTTAGGATTAATAAGCAGGGACGATACTATTGTACACATCACATAATCGCCTAATAGAACTTAGAACCCCAACTAGTGGGATGGACAACACTATATATCCATCCTGAAGAGTCGAAGACTCTTCTGAAACTAATCCACAATCTGCTGTTGAGAGGAGATTATAGATATGGATTTCCTACTATGCATCAAACACTTTACAAACGTGATGTCATCGAAGCTCAAACAACTCTTCCAGGTAGTTGTAATCTTGCCATGTTATCCTTAAAGAATCTGGGCTCAGAAAGTTTAAATAACTCGCCCAAAGTTTACCCAGCTAAGGAGTGCTGAAACCACTATTCAGATAAAGGAATAGTTTTCTCCAAAGTCTTAATTCTTTTGGCAACTTCATTTTATTATTGATCATGCTGTCCCTGGAAGAAACACTTTCAAAGCAGCCCACATCTAACTCCAATGACCCCTCTATAGCCTAGCTCTCCACTTAGGACTCTTTTTGCTCCTGTACCCCCACTTTCCACCTCATGCCCCTGCCTCTCATCCTGGGGGTCAGGGCTTGTATCACACTCATTTTTGTAGCTCTCAAAGAGCCTAGCACAAGGCTCCGAACAAAGCAAATGTTTACTTCATGTTTCCTTAAAACATTTTTGGACACTGATATTGGGGGAAGGCCTTGATCTTTGGAGGATGATGGCATCAAAAAGAACAATGTCCTCCCAGCATGACCCCAGTGCCTCAGGCCACTGCTGGACAAATGCTCGCTTGGTCTGAGCCAGAGCGAAAACTCTTTTTGTTTCTGGGTGGTTGGATTGTATCAGCCCAGCACCTCCTGCAAGCTACAGGGTGGTTGCTCAAGAGATATTGTTGACAGATTGATTTACTGACTAATTTATATGACATACTTATCCAATGACATAGGTGCCTTGGAGAGAGTTCAGAGGAAAATAACCAAGATTATTAAAGGATTGGTAAATGTGCTTTACAGGGAAAGGTTATAGGGACTGGAGTTATTTAACTTGGAGCTGAGAAAGCTGCCAAATGCTGCGTGTATAGGCTATAGCCATGAAAGAAGCGATGGCTCATTTAGTCCAACCCACTCACGGCCCACCTGGGAAACCAAGGCCCAGAGAGCAGAGGTACCACACGGCCAGCCAGAGGGGGCTGCACTTCATGACTCCTGGTCCAGTGGTCTCTGCACAACACCAGGTCTCCCCAACCAGCATGTGCACACACACACACACACACACACACACACACACCTGCAGGCATGTACACGCACACGCGCATACATGGGAACCAGCTCTTCTCTCTCCCCCAAGACTGGATGAAGAGAGCAGGCCCATGTGAGGTCATCACAACTAATAAGAGGATTTCTGGATGATGCTCATATATCTAAGAGGGTAAATAGAGAACAATGTGGGTTATATTCCTCTGGAGGTTGCCCCAAGCAGGTGACGTTCTCACTGTCCGAGGTGCATTGTGCTGTGGCAGGGAGCTAGAGGCCCTCCCAGAGCTGCCTTCCAATTCCACTGCTGGGAGGCCGTGGCTTCTGCCCCTTCTCTGACACTATGGGGTGGATTTCCTGCTCCATGAAGGGAGCCCTCTGTGCAGGAAGAGTCAGCAGTGGGGTACAGAAGGTACAGAGCCAAGGCAGAGGGACAGTTAGCAGCAAGCATGCCAGACTTGGCCGAGGGCCTGCCCTCCCTGGCTACAGGCCTTCTGCGAGTCACCCACGCCCAAGCCTCAGCGTCTTCGCCAGTCAACCCAGGAGAGGAGGATGGCACTTTCCTCAAGGTTGACCATAAAAAGGGCAGCGAGGAGAACGTAGGGTCAAGGCAGACCTGAGTCAGACTTTGTGGACCTTGCATAACTTAATCTCTGGGCGCCTCACTCTCTTCTTTTGTAGAAATAGGCCTAGTTTTGTTAACCTTGAAGCTGGTCGAAAAAATTCAATGAGGTCAGTCCTAGGGAAGCTTAAACCCATTCCACGCTCTATTTGTCCTGGCTTTTGATAACTTTCTCTTGAAGTCTAGATCCTCCGAGAAGCAAACGAGTGCCCCTGCCACTCCAAGGACCAGCGGAGGATCCTCAGAAGGCATTGCTCCTTCTCTGGCTCCAGTGACTGCATTGTTCACCCTCCAGGCCCAGGTGGGAGAACCAGACAGGCTGTTAACATCCCATAAATCAACGAGCAGGAGCCTGAATCTCAGCTGCACCTTGTTGAAACATGACCTAACACCAAACAGCCCGGCAGGCTGAGGGAAGAGCCCCAAGTTTGCATCACTGTAAGCATCCTGCTCAAGACGTCCCTCCCCAGAGTCTCAGGCTAAAGCACCTCCCCATTAGCTGCGACTTCCCAGTGCCAAGACACGCTGCCCTCGGGTAGGTGACCTGAGGGACACAGACTCACCGTCCTCTGGAGAGCGCAAGAGCATGGCCAGCTCCCTGAGCCCCTTGGGCCTCAGGGGAACGTGCAGAAGAAGAAAGCCCGGCCACTCCGGAGGCCGGTCCGACTTCCAGGGGCCGCAGGGCTGACAGCCCTCCTCTGGACGGTCCTCACACCCGCTCTCCTGGACTCAAGAGCCCAGAGACCCAGCCCCACAGAGCAGGCACCCGTCCTTTTCTGCACAACCAGACGGCCCATTTGCACTAAGGCCAGCCACCCAGCAGCTCTCCCAGAACAAGGCTGGATTATGACAAACCCAAGAGGATTAGTGGGGGACACCATCTGCAGCGAGAGTAATTAGCTTAGTGGGTTACACAGATTGTTCCTGGCCCTCTGCCCAAGGGTACACGCTTCAAGACTGTTAAATACAGTCCCATGGGCTTGCAAGGAGCCCTCCCAGCCCCAGGGGCTCCCACCCTATTCCTGCCACCTAGGTGGACCACACACAGTCTGTGCTGGCAGGGGTGCCCAGTCCACAGAGGGTTGCCCACAGAAACACAACTCCTGAGTTGGGGACAGCAGGGAAAAAGGTGGCTGGCTGGTTGCCATCTCTCTGAATAAAGCATGAGACTGGAATTAAGTATATGGAGTCCTGAAAGAACTCGCTGATAAGGAAACCTACCCATCCATCAGCTGTTTTCTCTGCTGATACTGAATAACCCCTTTCCTCCTCAGAGGCCCATCTTTCCTGATGTTAGACAAAATTGATCGTTTGAACTGTATGTTGGTGACATTTGGGGGGAACTATTGAAGCCTGGAATGATCAAAACCACTCTCTCTGAGGGCAGAAAACTATTCTTCCTTAGAATATTTGTGTTTAGATACAGGGTCTCCTGGAGGAATGAACTAGGATGTGACCTGAAGCTGGCAGTTTCCTCCCTGGGAGTTAATTAAGTTCAAGAACCACCTGTGGAAACAACAGGGCCTGAGACTGCATCATCAACAAGAGGCAAAACCTGAGCCAATGTATGTTCAAAATCAATACATCTGATCAATTCTGCCAACAAAATCACTCAAGGCTTGCAGAAGGGAGATCACTCTGTAAGTGAGGGCTGGGTGTGTAAGGATTCTCCATATGGAACCATTAGGATATAAACAGCTATATAGAGAGAAATTTATTATGCAGGATTGGTTTATGCAGTGATGGAGTTTGAGAAGTCTCACAATCTGTAATCTGCAAGCTTAAGAGACTGAAGAGAACCTGGGATGTAGTTCAAGTCCCAGCCGTAAGGCCTGAGAACCAGGGAACTGCAAGTCCTAGTCTGAGTCTGAAGACCCAAGAACCAGAAGCACGGATGTCCAATGGCAGGTGATGGTGGAGATCTCTGAGCTCAGAGAGCAAATTCTCCGTTCCTCCACCTTTTTGTTCTACTGTAGCCCTCAACAGTTTGCATGATGCTTACTCATATTGGAGAGGGATCGGTCTACCAATGTGAATACTAATCTCTTCCGGAAATACCTTCACAGACACACTCAGAAATAATGTTTTACCAGCTATCTGAGTATCCCTTAGCCCAGTCAAAATGACACATAAAAATTAACCATCACTCTGGGCTTGCCCAAGTGATTTTAATAAGTTAGAACAAACATTGCGAAACACAATAGTCATGGGCTGAAATCAAGATTCTTCATGCAAAGGGCAGAATATGGGCAGCACAAAGAAATTTCAGGTGGCATGTGTTGGTTCATATTTATTGTGCACGTGCAAGGTGTACAACATTCATCGGTATCCAATAAACGCCACTTCATCTGAACATATGAATAAGCACACAAGGACAACCAAACCTCTCACTAGCTTTTTAATTTTCCAGAAGTGTGTGAGAATCACTGCAAGTAAAGGGAAAATAAATCTTTTCCATGTCCACATTTTTGAAAAGAAGGGTGTGAACCAGTGACCTCTAAGTGGAGTGACCATATATTTTATCAGCCAAACCAAGACACTTTAGTGAGTGAATCAGGATCCTGTTAATTACTTTGGGACATCAGAAGTAAACCAGGACTTCCTCAGGCAATTCAGACCCGGGACTACCCTACCTCTAAAAAAGGACCATGTGTAAATATCCATGATTCCATGAGTTGCATGATCAAATAGAATCTGTCCTGCAGAGAACCTATTTAAATTATGCAAAGCTCTAAAAAGGTAACTAGAATTTTTGTACCTGACCCTCAGAGGCTTTTATCTCAATTAAGAGGAGATTCACGACTCAGCGTTTCTAATATACCTACCATATTCCAGAGCCTCCTTAATCACTATTGACAATGAAAAGAAATCTCAGATAAGCTAACATCAGCTCTGCGTGGCACCCAGCCCACAACCTGGCCTCAAACTCTCTTGACGCAACACCTATGTCTGCACCTCACACATTCACTCCCCTGCTTGTTCCCCAGACCTCACCACCCAGATGTGCTCAGCTCCAGGAACCTCAACTCTGCGACATCATTCTCAGGCCATGGCCTTCTGTGTTCGGCTTCTCTTCTGCTCTTCCTCCCACTGCACATGTTTTCACCCTGAGCAGACTTTTACCCTCCTCAGATCCCTGTATCCTGTCCTAGCTCTGTCCCCAGCCTTGAGTCTATGGGACACGTCTTCAACCACTCTCTTGCTCATCAATCCAGCCACTTCCTCCTTTCCACCTCCAGGGTTTGGAAGCTTCTGAAGGAACTCACTCATTCCTGTGGCTTGACGTTCCTTCAAATTCATGCTCTCGACATGATCCGAGCCTCCTCTGCTACTCCTCAACACTTCCACCATTCCCCGGTCAGGCCCAGTCCTCACCGTAGCTATTCCAAACCGTCACCAATTTCCCCAAGTCACTGTCTCAACAGACCTCTTGATCAGGATAATAGGAGCTGGGCTTTTTGTCCATGTTAAGACTATTTCTACTTGCAGAGGAATAGAAAAGCAAATTTTCGAAAGAATTTGCTTAGTGTCCCGTCGTAGCATCATCTCCATGATCGCCTCACCCATATGCTGCAGGAAGCTGCATTCTGCAGTCCTGTGGCATCCAGATCGGCTTCGACAGGAAACCCGCCTCGGATGCTGCTCTCAGACCCAAGATGGCTACTGTGGTGGGACAGGAATTTTGTCTTCTTGTCATCATCTGGATGCTCCTCTTCCCTCCCACTCTTCACTGCATGACTCTTGGAAGGGACAGAGACCCACTTCCCTTCTCCTTGCTTCAGAGAAGGGCTTCCCAGCTGCTGGCAGCCAGGCCACCCACTGGCCACCTCTGCAGGGCCCCATCGCTGAAAAGGCAGCTTGCAGGGCCCCTCCAGAGCTCTCAGCTGGACACGGTTAGCCACGAGCCTGACCTCTAAAGCCAGACTTCAAGAATGAGGGGGGTCGCCTTAGACCGGTGCTACTAATGGTGAGTGCCGCTAGAAGCAAGGTCATGACCTGCTCATTACCTGCACAAAATGAGGCAAGGACAAATACTGAGAGTAAGCATTTAGAAACTTTTGTAACCATTTGACCTGTGGTGATGATATCCAGGTGTGAAAACAGTTGACCTGTGTTTTGTATGTCTAATAGGTTTTCTAATAATTCATTTTATTGTGTTCTTTTACATGTTGACCTGCAACAAATTGGAAATTTAAACAACAAACAGGTTCTTCCCCCAAGGATTGTTTGTTTGTTTGTTTGTTTGAGAAGCACTTCCCTGCCCTAGAAGTCACAGCAGCCTTCCCCTTTCTTTGAAGGGAGGAAACCTACTTGAAATTGTGCATTTCTCATCCCATCTCACCCATAAAGGGCTGGTATCCACATTGTACCAGTTTGCTCAGGCTGCCATAAAAAAAATACCACAGACTGGGAGCTTAAACAATAGAAATTTATTCTTTCACAGTTCCAGAGGCTAGAAGTCCAAGCCCGAGGTGTCGGCAGAGTTGCTTTCTACTGATGGCCTTGGTTTGTAGATGGCCTCCTTCTCCCTGCGTCTCCACACGGTCTTCCTTCCGTGTGTGTCCTCCTCTCCTTTTTTTATAAGAACACCAGTCGTATTGGATTAGATCCCATCATGTGACTTTATTTTACCTCTTTAATGGACCACTATTTCTCCAAATGCAGTCACGTTGTGAGGTCCTGGGGGTAAGGACTTCAACATAGGAATTTGGGGAGAACACAATTCAGCTCATAATACCAATAAGGCCACACACATAGGACCCAGTCCTTCCAACTTTTGTATCTTCTCCATCCTACTCCTAACACTCGCCAACACCTTAGCTCTCCAATCATAACAGAACAGCAGATATGGCAGGATTTTGAGGACCTTGACTCAGTTTTGAAGTGTCTGACCAGTTTTAAACAAGAAACCAATAGGGCCACTAGCACCAAAATCACGATCATCCAGGGACCTTCTTTTTTTCACTAATTCAACAAATATTGATCTGGTCCTCATTATGTGTCTGATACTGTTCTAGACAGTGGAGATGCCGAACAAACAAAAAGTGCTCTCATAAGCTGATGTTCTGGGTCTCCAATCTCTTCTTTCATCTCTTGGGCTCCCAAGCTCTCTGCTTGGCAGATTCTGGTTCCCGGTGCCTTCCTCTGCCCGCCCTGCCACACCCCTCTCTCCAAGAGAGGCCCTCAGGGAAACTGTAGACCCTGACCACACGCATCCACCCAGTGTGATAAAGACTCTGATTGAATTTAGTTTTACATAGTTTGGGTTTAGGGGATATCCAAGGCTATCCTCATATGCCTCGCCATCTTACTCCCTACAGCTGCTCTTCCAAACCTCTGCTTATCCTGCTGGCCCAAAACGCATCCCTACCCCGTCCTCCTCAGCAAGAGCATTCTCTGTGCCCTGCTATTGCAGAGTGAAAATCAGACTGGGGTCACTCTCGTCTGAAGGAAGCAGTTTCCCACATGGATGGGAACTCAGCACCCCTCCCCACCTCTCCGAAGGAATTTGGGGGGCTGAAACTTCATCTCATTGCACCCGAGTCTCATTCACTGCTGCCGAGTTCCAAATCCCTCACAGAGTGGATTGTCAGTTGCTACCTTTATGCCCCACGTGGATGATGATTTCTCTATAACCAGATGAGTGTACATAATCGACATCTATGACTTTCAGGAAAAGGAAGGGCAGTCAAGGTTACCTCACAGTCCACTGAGGAAGGACATTTTCAAGTGACTCCAACACACCCCTGTATGACCAGGCGTCCCCCCCACTGTGGACTTTTCTTGGTGGCCTCCCATCTAGGACCCCAGTTTCCCCCATTGTGTTCCTCCTTCCCTGGAACCTCAGATCTCTCACCTCTTCTATCTCCAAGGTCCTGCTACTTCTCCCCTCACCCCCTCACCTCACCCCCAGCCAATAATTTATTATCACAAGGCATAAAGGTTTTGTTTCTGGCAGGTGGGTTTGATTGCCTACCCAACTGCCACGTCTACTTTCTTCATTGTCAATTGAACCCCACTTTTTGGAGTTGAATATTGAAAGTCCAGCCCACTTTTTATGCAGAGCCATTTAGGAATCTTTTAGCCTTCAGTGTTCCCCAGGGCCATGTTTCCACAACCAAAGGGATCCATTAAGCTATTTAAAAAAATCTCTCCCCAGGCCGAATGTTACCCCTGGCCCTAAAGCTGATTTCACATCTCTCTTCCCCACATTGAAATTAGAACCATGTTGTGCGGTGGCCCATCTCAGCCCTCTATCATGACCCCACACTCCCATCTGCCATTCTTTTGTCTTATCTTCCATCCTTTTCCCTTGACTTAAGGGACAAAAGGGTCCCCAACCTGCCCTGCATGGCTAACCTACCAGGCCCCATCCTCTTTCTCCGCACCAACGCTCAGTTCCCACTGTCTCTGGCAGAGTCATTTTCCCCAGGAAGCTGTCCCTGTCTGGACTGGGCACCCCTCCTCTCCTCACTCGCACCCCCTGATATGCTGTCATTACACTTAGACAGCATGTTTGTGACTTGGTCTGCTCCTCCCCTGGACTGGGCATACCTCGAGGGCCAGGTCCACGTTCATTTATTTAACAAATATACGTGGAGCATCTGCCCCATGCCAGACACGGGGTCTCCACGACGAGCAAAGCAAAGACCCTGCCCTCATGGATATTATGTGCTAGCGGGGGACGACAAACACATAGTAAATAAATACATGTCAGGTGGTAATAAGTGTTATGAAGGAAAATAAAGCAGGGCGAGGGGACAGAGCGGAGGAGGAGGGGGTTGCTGTTGTAGCGATGTGGTCTGGGGATGTGTCTCTGAGGATGTGACATGGAGTCGAGGCCCGAGGAAGCTGGCCAAGCAAGTACCTGGGAGAAGAGCATTCCAGACAGAGGCAGGAAAAGGTACGAAAGCTCCAAGGAGGCATGTGCCCAAGGCATAAAGTCCAGCAGTGCAGATAAAGCAGAGGAGGAGGAGGAAGGGGCACTGCTAGGAAACAGAGTGGAAGAGGAATCCAGGGGCCACGTCATAGAAGGCATTACAGGTCATCTCTGCATCTCATGCTTTTAGTAGAACGGCTACTCTTCCATGCACAGTAAACGTTTTTTGAGTGAATGAGTGAGTGATCACTTAGAAACATGTCGAGATTTACAGTGTCCTAAAAACGATCTTTCTTGACTGTATCTCCCCACCACCTCCTCCAGGGGTTCTTCCCCAGGGAAATGAAAGGTTCCCACCTTTCTAAAGGCAGACAGAGCACAAAGCCACAATCAGGTAGACTCCTGATTCGTCCTGACGGCTTGTCCTTGGTGGGGCTCCTTTCGTGTTAATGAGCAGAATTCCCACCCTCCCCCAGCCCCGGAAAAGTCTCCTAAGATGACTTACTGACTGTCCCTTTCTCAGGACTCTGACAGGAAGTCGGACGTGCAGCTCACATTGGTGACCAGAAGAGATATCCTGCAACCTAATCGCCCCCACTTCCTGTTTCTGGCAAATCACTTTACTTCTGTGAACAAGAACCCCTCGTTGCCTGGTCCACCTCATGACCTGATTTAACCCAACTGATCCTCAGAAATCAGTCTCTTCAGCACTGAGAGATTGAGCGTAGCTACATGTAACACTAAACCCAAGTAACAGTAGCTTAAACAAGATGTGGATGTTTTTTTCTTTCAAATCACAAAAAAATGCAAAGGTCAGTAGCCAGTGACTGGTGCAACAGACCTTGGCTATTGTCAGGGACCCCAGGATGAGATTCTTATTCACATGCTTGCAGTATGACTACTGGTGCTCCAGCAATCACCTTTGCATTCCCAAGCAGAAGGAAGAAAGAAACAACTATCAAATGAGTTTTCCAAAGCCTGGAAAACCTATCCAGGAGCTATGTCACATGACCATTTCAATCTACAAGGGAGGCAGAGAAATGTTGATTTTTAGCTGTGCACATTGCTGCCCCTGGGAAAACTGGAGTTCTATTGATAAGACTAGAGGAGAATAAATACTGGACAGGCTATAAACAGTAGCTGGCAGAATCCACCCTCTTGAACTACCCATCATTCACAAATACACTTCTTCACATTCATATTCACATGCACCTCACATTTCCACTAAGGGACACAAAGGATCTCTGGATAATGCTCTCCTCTCTGTCATGTCCTTGTGGTCCAAAGCACTAAATGTCAGAGTCTACCCAGCATGCCCCATATACAATGGCAGAAAAAGGAGCTAACTGTCATAAAAACACTCATCAAGTAAAGAAGCCAGCCATGAAAGGGCAAATACTGTATGATTCCACTTGCATGAGATACCTAGTGTAGTCGGAATCCTAGAGACAGGAAGTAGAATGGTGGTTGAGAGGAGTAGGGAGGGAGAAGGGTGGAATAGGGAGTGTTTAATGGAGACAGTTTCAGTTTGGGAAGTTAGGAAAGTTCTGGAGATAGATGTTGGTGATGGTTGTACAACTACGTGAATGTACTTAGTGCTATTGATTGACCTATACATTTAAAATGGTTTTAAAAAGTAAATCTTATTTATATTTTACCCCAATAGAAAAAATAAAATTTTAAAGTGAAAAAAAAAAAAAAGAGTAGATGGGATGAGTGTTGGAGACATGCTAAGCAAAATGAGCCAGTTGTGGAAGAGCAAGTCCTGCATGATCGTACTTATGTGATAACTAGAATAGTCAAACTCATAGAATCAGGTGGTTGTCAGAATCTGGAGGAAGAGGAGGAGGGAGAAATGCTCATCAAGAAGCATTAAGTTTCAATTATGCAATTTGTATACATTCTAGAGATCTGCTGCACAATATTATGCTTGTCCTTAAAGGTACTATATTGGGCCCTTAAAATGTATTAAGGGTATAGATCTCATGTTGTGTTCTTACTGTAACAGAATTTAAAAAGGAATATGTGACCTAGAGAGAAAAGACGGCACAGATAGAACCCCGGAGCGTACCTACTTGTAAGGGACAAACAGAGGAGAGATGGGTGGAGAGACAGATCATCCGGGATAGAGCAGCTTATGAGAAACCAAGAAGCAAATACATGCTCGACAGAAGCAAACGCCAAGGATGACAAGGGAGAAAAGAGATCCACGGCATGGCAACTCCGTGTTGCAACGGGTTGCACTTTGTATGTTCATTCCTATTTCTCACAACTCTAAACCCAAATGGCAGTATGAGATAAGCAAGAGTGTGAAAGTTGCTGAAGAAAGAATGGATACGTTTGCATGAGGACCCGGGCCTCCTAGGAAGGAAGGGACACCCTTCTTCAACCTCTCATCCCTTGTAATCTGTAGGGGGTGGAGAAGTGGCCCCAACCAAAGTCTTTCTCATGGTGGGAAGAGCAGTGAGGGCATTGAAGTAATATGACCGTGAAGACAAGAAAGGCGGGCCATGGAACAAGCCTTGCTGGAGTCATGTGGCCCACGGGGACGATGGCTCTGAGCAGTTGAGGCGGCAGATGCTGTCAACTTGGGAGTTCGTACTCCCTCCCCGTCGGGGGAAGAGCTCTACCCAGGGAATTCTCACTTCTGGCCAGGAACCCCCTGGCCAGGTGGAAACCCGAAGAGCTGAGGAGGCCTGGCCGGGTACCTCCGGAGGCAGATTCAGGGCCAGGAAGCTCAGCGGCCACCCCAGCCAACATCCTTGTGTTCCCACTGAGGATCCTGGGCACAGAGTCGGGGCTTACAGTCAGGGAGGCAGGGCAGAGCAGGACTTGCCTCTCTGGTGACCAGAGGGTGCCAGGGTTTGCAGGACAGAGAAGGACAAAATGAGCCAGGAGTGAGGAACTGGAGCCCTACGAATCTCAGCACTTGAGCACCACACTTGGGGACCCCTCCCATGGAGATATTTCTTGCACCCCAAAGCAAAGTCAGGATACTAGAAACAGAGTCATCGATGGCACTGGCCAGTAAAGAAGTGGGGTGGAAGCCAGATCCTAGTGGGACATGGAGTTGGTGAGGATGTGAAGAGCAAGTGGAGGCCCATCGTTTCATGGAGACAAATCCTTGACTATGGAAAGAATGAGAGAAATGGGGCTTGGGTGAAAAGATACGTACAATGCGGGGATGTGTGTGTTTGCCAGAAAGCCTGAACAGACTCACTTTCTAAAGGCCAGCAGTCTGTAAAGGAGAGGCTGGAGGCTAGAAAAGAGTTGGAGCCCCAGACAGGTGGAGGTGGAGGGGACCCAGAGCTCAGCTGGAGAGGAGGGGCCGGGAGGAAAGGAGGCTGGAAAAAGCCATCTCGAATCAGGTCTTCATGACCTCACAAAGCCACACCCTCACGCCCAGGTTCTGGGAACTCTGAGTCAGTCCGCTGAGTCTCCTAGCAACTGGATGCAGTGGCCATGGCCCTCTTAACACCCCAGGGAGTGAAAAAAGTCTTCCAATTTCAGGTGAAGAGAAAATGTGGCTTTTAAAAGGAAGCGTGCTCAGATTGGTCTAACAGTGTGAGGTGTGTGTGCGAGAAGTAGCCCCTCGACGGTGCCTCTTCAGCAGACACCTTGGACAGCACCCCTTTCCCAGCACACCCACTCTGAGGGGTCTCACACCAAAGTGCGCTCAGGTCAGCTTCTGACCCGTAGCTACGAGCTGTTGGGCAAGCAACAGGTGAAGGCTGCCCCTGGTGGGGTCTCTGTCCCCATCTTCAGACGGGGCTTTTACCACCTTGTCTACACCTTCCAATAAGCTGTTCCATCAGGCACCAACCGGGGGACCTGTGAGGGCTGCAGGGAAAGACTGCCTGGGGGCTGCGGACAAGGCTGTGGGTCTCCTCCTGGCACCAAGTCAGCTACCAGGTCCCACCCCCATGCTCGGTCACCCCAGCCAGAGCACTCCCTTACCCGGGGGAGCAGCACTCCTGTGCTCATGGTCTCTACTCCATGCCCGTTTTTTCTTACCCCCTCCTCTAAAGGCGCTTGCTTCTCCTATGTCTATTGACCATATATGAGAGCTTTTCTGAAAGGGCCAGGAGAACTCTCAAGTGAAATAAGTTCTTACCTGCATATAGGAAGAAAATGTTACCCTAATTACCCCCTTACCTGCCAGAGTGCCTGAATTTTCACCAAGCAAGATACAGTCCTCCTTGCCTTATGGTGCCTCTTTACAGTCATTTACACCTCAGCATGAATTTCATTATCAGATCAATAGCTCTGGGGCAGCTAGTTGAGAGTGGGCTCTGAGAGAAGTCAAATTTTGTTTTAGCAAAGAGGAAAGAAGGACCATAATTCAGGACTTCAGGCCCCCTGATGGTTTACAGACTCAGGGCTGCTGTGGCTAGTGTGAGAACTCTCAGAGGACCGAGCAGCACTACAAAAAAGGGTACATTTCCCAAAATGGGGAGGAAAACCGTCCAGAGTTGAAAGTTCTGGCCAGGTGTAGCCACCTGCCCGGCCACTCTTCAGGATGGTGGGGAGCTGTGTGGGACCCCCTGAAGTGTTCTGCCCACAGAGGATGGCAACCTGATTCCTCAGTTTCACCCTCCACCCCTCATTCATGCCCTGCAGAAAACAGAAGGTCGGGAGCACCTACGGAGACTGCTGAACTGGGAAGAGTTTGATGAACTGAGAGACTCCCGCAGAAGCATCCTCCTGGACACCCTCTATGAAAGCATCATCTTTGCCGTGGGCAAAGGCTTCCCATGGGTGGAGGTGGCCAAGGTGGTCAAGTTCACAGAAGAGCTGATCAAGGAAACCAAAGGTATGGGGCATCCAGGGCAGGAGTCAGGGGTCTTGCAGGGAGACGGGGATACAGAGGACCCCTCTGCAGTCCACAGCCCCTTTGAAGAGGCGGGAGCACCTTCTTTTTTTTGTTTTCTGACATTTAGTATCCTTGCATGCTCATCAACAGTGTTCGCCTCCAGGCTTTCTGTAAAGTGGAGCAAACAGAATGTTCTTGCTGAATGTTTTCCACTGGTCTCCTTGGCTAAAAACCTTGCACCACTCCTAGCTGTTCATACAGCAGCCAGTCAGATATATTTACACTTTAGTATGAGTTTCATCATCAGATCAATACCTCTGGGGTAGCTAGTTGAGAGTAGGCACAGAAGGAATTCAAATTTCCTTAAGAAAGAGAGAGGGGAGGGATCATAATTCAGAATTTTTGTTTTGTTTAGTTTTGTTTTTGCTTAACATAACTTGAATGTGTCACTCCTCTGCTTAAAACCCTTCATTGACTTACCATGGCACTCTTGAAAGAATGCAAATTTTTCCCAGTATCAGGTTTTGCTATGCTGAATATTTTGGGAGAATCCTTTACAGCAGCAGTCCCCAATCTTTTTGGTACCAGGGACTGGTGGTCCTATGAGAATCTAATGCCTGATGATCTGAGGTGGAGCTGAGGTGGTGATGTTAGCGCTGGGGATTGGCTACAAATACAGATGAAGCTTCACTCACTCGCCCTCACCTCCTGCTGTGTGGCCCAGTTCCTAACAGGTCAGAGACTAGTACTGGTCCACAGACCAGGGGTTGGAGACCCCTGCTTTACAGGTTGCAGGTGGGGATGGGCGAACAGCAATCAGGTGAGTCTGCAGAGGAAGCACCTATAGGTAGATTATAGAGGGAACCTCTGCCAGTGTTGGGCTTCATGACGAGAGGATGAGAATCTCTCTCTCTGATGAGCAGGCAGAAAGAGAGAGGGAAGAAGAATATTAGCCCCAAGCAGGTGGGAACTCGGGCTCTTTCAAGTTTCCATCAGAGCCTTCCACAGGCCAAACCCTTGAAAAGCAGAGGCTAATGATGCAAACTCAGCTTCAGACTGCAGAGATCAGACCGCACTGGAGCTATCGGCATCTCCAGTTATGGCACACCCTGCCCACACAACACATCTGTGTCTCAGAGACATCTAAAACCTTAGAGGCAGAAGGAGACTTGGTGATCAGAAAACTTAATTCCCTCTCTGCAGAGAGCCCCTCAACCAGCCAGCAAGTTTCTTCCCGCCTGCGTGGCACAACCTAAGCGATAGGGAACTTCTTCCTTCTGAGGCAATGCCTTCCTTTTTACACCACCCTTGTTGTTAGGAAGTTCTGTTTTTATCTAGGTACATCTGCCTTTTATACCTTTTACTCTCAAGCTCAATGTCTGTCTTCTAGAAGCAGAGTCCAGGCCCTAGAGATATTTAATGAGCTTTATGTAATGTGACTATCATGTCTTCACATTCAGACATACCCGCCATGCCTTTAATCATTCTTAATACGGTTATCATTTCCATAGTCCCTTCCACCCCACCTCCCCAGGACTGCCCCCTTTCTTGCTGCCCTTCTCTAGGCATACAGTGTTTATCAATATCATTCTTAAAATATGGCATCCAGATCCAAACACAATACAACCTGTGATTTGATCAGTGAAGTAATCAGGGATTTTATCACCTCCCCTATTCTGGTGATGATGCTCCTGTTAATAGAGCCTAGAATTGCATTTATTTTATCGGCATCAAGTCACATTAATTCATGTTGGTCAGGAAGTCCATTATGAAAACCATTTTTCCCATCCTGCCCCTGTGCAATGACGATTTTGGGTTACACATGGAACTTTACAATCATCCTCATTGATTCCATCTTGTCAATGTTGGCCGATCTGCCCTTCCTCCTGACCTTTTCAGCTCTTAATCCTGGGCCATCTAGCTTACAAATTCTTCCTCTTACCTTTAAATAAATCATCTCAAAATTTGTGAAGCATGGTTGGTACAAACATGGAGTAGGAACAAGCTCTCAGGTGGGCTCCCCTTGCTGGAATTCAACTCACTGAAAATAGAATCTATCGGGAGGCCCAGCACTCAAAGGGAAGATTCAAATCCTAGTTTAGTTCCTTACTAGATGTGTGGTCCTGGGCAAGTCACATCACCTCTGAGCCTCTGACCCGGATTTCTGCGGTGCATCCTCCCTGGCCACCTGCATGCATGCTCACCATCCTCCCGCCTGCAGTAGCTGCCTCGTTCATCCTTCTCAAACTCTGTTTCCGTCAGGCCAGCCTCCCTCCTTTTGATATCTAAACTCCTCCCCCAAAGAGCTACAATGGTACAGCAAGAGAGGCCAAAGTGGGTGGCTTGAACCTCTGGAGACAGTGTCTTGTCTATGCCTTCAGTTTTGTCTCCCATATCCGTCCCCTCAGTGCCAAACAATGCACATGGCACACAGTGGATGTTGCATGAAGAAATGAACATGTGAATGAATGAGTGGATTCTTTATGCTCATGGAGATGACATGTTCTGTATGCGGAGTGGAGGTTAGGGTGCTCGACTCGTCCCAAGCTTACTCCACTGAGGCCAGTGTGTCTAGGTGATGTCAGAGGCAGTACAGCAGTGTGATTAAGCCCCAAACTCTGTAGTCAGAAGACCCGAGTTTAAATCCCACCTCCATCACTTATTACTGTGTCATCTTGAAAATGTTACTTTACCTCTCTCTGTGCCTTCATTTCCTTGTCTTTAAAATGAGGGCAGTAATAATCCCAACTCATAAGAAAGTTGGCAGGATTAAATGAGACAGACACGCAAAATGTATTGCAGAATGACAAGCACATAGTAAGTGCTCAGCAAATGTTAGCTCCCATGTGCCCATCACACATGGAGGTGAGGCGGGATGAACAGCAGATGCTGGTGGTCCAGGACTAGAAGTTGCTACATTCTGCCCCTCAGAGGGATTGCTCTTGGTACCACTTCTTGTATCCTCCCCCCATCCTGCAGGCAGGCTAACGATGGGTTTAAATCACAGGCCAACAGAATGGAGGTTCAGACTCCTATCTGGCCCTTAATGCCCCACATGTGTAACCCACCCTCGAGCATCTGTTCACTGCCCTTGTTAGGGATCCAGATGACAAGGGGCAGGCAGGGTTGGCAAACAGCAGGTCAGGTCCTTCCCATCTCACATCCTTCCCTGCCCCTCTTTCTGGGCACATGTCCCACCTATTGCAGGTCATGGTGTGCGGGATACAGACAGCCAAGGTTAAAGTCCACACTGGGCTGTTAATCTTCTTAGAAAGTAGCTTCTCCAGGGATTTTTTTTTTTCTTTTTTTGGTAAATCTGGGGCTGAGGATGGTTGAGCTCTAGATAACAAAGCTGGCAGACAGCATTTTAGGATAGTCATGTTTGCACAACGATGACTCAGAGCTCTGCCAGGACAGTCTGACAGCTCAGCTTATCTCCCCATCCAATCAGGCCTCAGGACCTGGAGGGAAAGCATGGCCCTTTATATTCAAAAGTGTAAGCTGATTCCATGTCCTGGCAAATAGCTCACCAAGACATTCTGGCCCCAGCCTCATACCAGAAGAGTTCTTTCATTGCACCTCCTCTGCTAGCCTCTGGGAAGCCCCGGGCAGATCCCGTCCTGTCTCCTTCGGGTCAAGGGTGAAGTCACCAGTCACAGCACAGAGGGCCAGAGGCTGCTAGCTCTGACCTGCTGGGAAGAAATTGCAGGAAGTGAGCAGATTTTTTATACCCTGCAGAGGCTAAGAGAAGAGAGGAAAGTGATGTTGGAACAAAAGGGACCCTGAGGTCTCCTCCTCTGCCTGAGGGAGCTACAGAGATGCAGGGCACCCAGGAGGCCCTGCACTTTCTATCTGTGACTGGCACATTGCATCAGGAGAGCTTCCTCTGCCCCAGACTTCACTCAGCAGGGAGCTGAGGGCTGGAGGTGGTGCAGCCAGTGCAGATGTTTGCCCAGGACCCACCACCAGAGCCTTCTGCACCAGCCTTCACCTCAGCCACTTTGCAGCTCTGCCCCTTGCTGTCATGTCTGGCAAGCACTGGCCTCTCTCTGATGCTCCACTGGGATAAAAAGAACCCCTTTCCTGCTGACCTGGTCCCCAGATCCGGGGGGAAGAGGAAGTGGGCCTTGATGACCTGTCAGTGGAGGCACGAGGTAGCCAGGCAAGTGTGAAGTGTGTCACAGCACTGGTATCTGCAGTTCCACCCATGGCCACTCCTGATTCTCCAGGAAATGTCACTCAGGCAGATGTAGGATGGAAGACAGCCACCCCGCCCCAAAAGCTCGAAGCTGGCAGGAGGCACTTACTTCCCCCAAGCTCTATGTGTGAGCACTTCCTCTGGGCACACTCATGGCCATGCCCCCACCTGCCAGCCCCCAGACACCCACCCCACACAGAGCATCCTCCAGTGATTCAGGACTAGCCTGAGCAGAGAGCAGGCACATGTTTCCAGCAGGAACCCAATGCCCCTCAGACTAAATTCCGAGGAGGGGCCTTTGAAGGCAACTTCTTTGCTGATGGAGAGAGGAAGTTTCCAAAGAAGCCATTGACTGAGATCTTGGGAGAATATTTCTTGGAGCAAATGGACAGTTATAATTTCAGAGGTACTTCCCTGAGCGTATTAGGCTGCTCAGGCTGCCATAACAAAGTGCCACAAACTGGACAATTTCAACAACAAAAATTTATTTTCTCGTTGTTCTGGAGGCTGGAAGTCCAAGATCAAGGTGTCAGTAGGGTTGGTTTCTTCTGAGGCCGGCCTCCTTGGTGTGCCGATGGCTGTCATTTCACTATGCACCTCATATGGCCTTTCCTCTGTGTGTATCTGTGTCCTAATCTCCTTATAAGGACACCAGTCACACTGTATTAGGGCCCTGCCAATGACCTCATTTAACCTTAATTACTCCTTTAAAGATCTTATCTCCAAGTGCAGTGACATTCTGAGGTCCTGGGGGTTAGGACTTCAACAAATGAATTGAGTGCGGGGGCGGGGGGATGGCGTGGTGGCTGGAGGGAGACACTGTGTTAATACAGTCTGTAACACTGAGTGAGGCCATGGCTTACCAGGAAAGACTGTGCCTTAAAACTTTCTCTGGCCTTCCCAAGAGGCCGTGCAGCCTGCAGAGGGAGAACAGCACGGGCTTGCTTGGGCCTGGAATTTTCACATGGAGCATCTGTAACCTGTACTACAACCTTAGCATTATTTTAGCAATCATACCTTTATTTCAAAGATGAGGGAACTGAAGCCCAGAGAGTTTAAGCAACCTGCACCAGGTCACACCTTGAGCAAGTGAAGTCAGAATTTGAACTCAGAGTCTGACAGCAGAGCACAAGCTTCACCATGTGATCTTCCCTCTTGACCAGTGGGATCTGTACACTGGGCACATGAGAGCCAGAGAAGCATGTGGCCCAGGAGAGCACACTGCAGTGAGTAGAATGAGGCTGCTAGCATGCCGGAACTGCTGAGAGCCTAGAAGAACCAGGTGGAACACCTGGGCGCTGGGTTCCTAACTGGGTCACCTGAAGTTACTCACAGCATGAACCTGGGATCCTGGCCCCCAGTAGAATGGCTCCAATGTGGTGGGCGGTGCAGGGCCAGCTGAAGCAGCAAGCTATGCCTGTTGACTAACGTGTCCTAGCCTGGAGTTTCTACCTGTGTGTGGGCAGAAGGTACCGGTGCCCTTGAGACCAGACCTCTGGCCCTTTGGATGACCCTATGCCCTACCTCTAACCTCACATGTCCTTCCTCAGTCAAATGGACA
>CM053512.1:20384578-20392449 GCA_028627145.1 Eidolon dupreanum
ACGCTCTCATCTAACTCTATGAGATCATCAGTTTCACCACCTCCATTTTATGCATAAGAACACTGGTGCCCAGAGAAGCAAATAACCTGTGCAAGTGATTAAGAAGCAGAAGCAAGATACGGGCCCACATCTGTCTGAATTCTCAGTCTGTGCTCTTACCCAGCAACCCACACCAAGATCTGAAAAATGGTTCCCAGTGTCAATTCAGTGGAGGGGCCGCCCCTGGCTCACCGGTGGCCTCTGCCTGTGAACAGTGGCTGAGAACAGAGCATGTGGCTGGTCACGGGTCAGCAGAAGTTCCACCTCCAGCTAGTTCAGACCTCTTCTGGCCAAGCCCAGGCAGTGCTGATGAGGTCAGCATAGATGTTGCTGGCCCTCCTCCCCAGATGTCACACCAAACCAGCCCACCCGCTCTCCTCTCTCTGCAGCTCACCACGGAGCTCTGCCAGTGGACACCTCTTTCAAAAAGAGGTGTTTCCAAAGAAACAGCTTATCTTGAAGCAGAAAGTGGGGAGACCAGCAACCTAGACCCTTCTGGAATGGCAGCAGGAGCCACAAGAGGGGGTCCCAAGCAGAGGGAGAGCTCCGAGGCTCCAACCCCATATTTCTGCCCATCACTGTGGCCAGTGATCAGCAGGGCAGCCACAGAGCAAACTTCCCAGAACAGAACCTGACCCATGTCTTCTGACCTACCTCTTCCATCCTCTGACCTACCAAGAAGCCCCAAGGCCATGGTGCAGTGATGAAAAACAGAACCAGTCCCTTCCCCACACTGCAAGTGGTAAAATGTCCTGAACCACTGAGCCCCTGGCGGGAGCTCAGATCCTGACTCTGTCATGGTGAACCTTAGGCCAGTCCATTCCTTTCCCTGGGCTTCAGTTTCCCATCCAAAGAATGAAGACACTAGACCAGTTCAGTGGTTACCAAAATATACTCCAGCCCAAGAAACTATTTGCTTCTAATAAATTTGAAAAACATTGCATATACTCAACCCTTCTGGGCCATTGGCTGAGCCTAGGAGTGTATTTCGCTGAGCTCATTAGCATATTAAGGGCTCTGTTTCGTTTCTCTTGATCCAACATATTTTCACAGTCTCTGGCTACAGAGCATTCACTTCTGTGTAATCCTCACCTATGGAAGAACATCCTTTGGAAAACTGACTGCGAGGGTTGGAGGCCCCTTCCAGTGTCACCTTCAAGAGTCTACAAAGAGAGACCCACGCCACTTGGAGTCAGATGGCCGAAAGGGGCCTCGCGGGTCAGGCCAGGGTTTGAATTTCGGCTCTACCGCTAACCAGCCGTGTGCCCTTGAGCAAATCCTCTGACCTCGTTGAACCTCGGTTTCTCTCTTGGGTAAAATCAGGGTGGCGCCTACACCTGCCTCACAGAAGGGGTTGGGTGGAGTCCAAGGTGACCCAGGGTGTGCTGGGCACAGCGAGAGCTCCCTAAATGAGGGTCCTTCGACCTGTCACTGCCATTGGCATCTCGGGGTGAATGAGTTTGGCAGAGCCCTCTCAAGATTAGAAGGTTGGCGGGGGGCAGCATTCAGGATGCAAGATGGAGTGGAAATGTGGGCCTGGTGCTTTCATCTGCTCTGCACCTCCCCAGGCCAGCCCCAGTAGGTGCTCTGGTATTCGGGTAGGTAAAGAGGGCCAGATGGCAGCCTGACTTGGTTCTTCCCCTGGGAGCCAAAGCAGGGGCCACCAAACTGGTTTGTCGGGGACACCAGTGGCACCTGGATCCTCCCCCTCATACCCACCCAGAAGGAGCAGGCCCTCTTCACCATTCCTAAGACTCCCCACCCGCCTAGACTCGGTGCTCCCCCTTGCTCTCACCCAGCCCCAGGCCCACAGGTAAGGGCCAGTGGGAGGGCGCCCAGCGCGCCCGGTCCAAACCCAGTGCCTTCTGGCCCTGATTCGGGAGCGTCCGGTGTTGTCATCCCACCCCCGCTCCTCCCTGCTCGTTGCTCTCCTCCTCCACTGCCGAGTCCCGAGTCCTCGTGCAGGTGCTGGCCTCCAGGGGCTTGGGGACCATCTTCAGGAAGTTCTCAGCAGCCAATGCAAATGAAGGGCACTCCCTGTGATTGAAGAGCCACGTGCAAGTACAGATCTGTCCATCCTGGCAGCAAGAGGCTTCTTCCTGAGACTTAACCCTCGGCTTTCTGAGTCATCAGAACTTCTGAACCTGTGGCAAATGGAGAGTGGTCTGGGGGCGAGGAAAGTATGTCTCGTGAACCAGCTGGCAACGAGCTCTGCTGAAAACCAGACTTTGTCAAGTTCTTGGGGTGAAAGTTAGAATTCAGCCCAGGAGCTCCTTCCCTGTTGACGGGGGACAAAGTCCACACTTGTGTTTCATGACCTCTAGGCTGAGGCCATAGCTCATGGCCATAGTAGGGCCTCCACCAGGATGACGGGCAGCTGGAGCCACGCACACACACTGCCTGAGGGCACTCAGCACAGCTGGGCCTGCGGATTCTTGGTTCGCACCTGGGCTGTGTACACGAATGCCAGGTGGATGGAGAAGACGGGAGGCTGGCCTGGGCAACGAGGCGGTCGTGGCCCCCACATGTGGAGGATGCCAGTGACCCAGCCCCATGCATTGCCAGGCCAGGCTGAGGGAGCAGCCGGGAAACTTCCAGCAGTTCAACTCCGAGTTGCCCAGAGAAGATGTGATGATTCACCTCGTGAAGTTCACACGCTGTCACCTCCACACAAGCCTGGAGTCCAGCTTTGATTATCAGGAACCGATGACCTCACCCCGTTCCCCCACCCTCTGGGATTCCTTTACTGGTCGGCCCAGCCATCCCCACACGCCACCACCATCCCTCTAAAATACCCGGCAGGCCTCTCACTTCTCATCTTAATGCCTGAGAGACTCCGCAGCTGTGGTTCTTAACCTTCCTTTCAGAAATCTGATGATTCTCTCTGTGCACACTCTCCCCAGAAACATATGTGGATATAAAATTCTGGATGCAATTCCAGGGGGTCCCGGGGTCCTGAAGTCTATCCTCAGATGTCTTCGGGTTCCCTGAATTCCAGCTTCCAGGATGAAGTCCAGCTTCCAGGTAGCTTATGTGCACTTGCCCTTTGCAAACAGAGGCCCTCGAGTCCTGTCTCCCAGATACCAGCTTTGCCTCCCAGAAGCTGTGTGCCATGTCGGTTCTTGCACTCATCCACACTGCGCTCCACTTGCTTCTAGGGTTTACTCCTTCTGTCCCTCCACTGGAAATACCATTTCTGCCAAATGCATCCTCTTTCTAGGCTCCAGTGTCCTCTCTGCAGGAAACCCTCCCTGGCTCACAGCTCCCCGCCCTCCCAGGTCAGGGCACCTTCCCCCCACACCCCCCTGCCCTGCCCTCAAGCACCTGCTCAGTCTTGTTGCACTTCCCCTTCCTCCTCGCTGCACTTGGGTGTCAGGTTTCACTCTGTGCCTGGGTTCTCACTTGCATGTTGCCTTTAGAAAAGTTCTCAACTATTGTTCTGTAATTATGTAATGTATGTGTCGAGCACCGTTGAAAAAAAGAGAGACTGTATACTGTGTCATTTTTAACCGCCTCTTTCCAAAAGCAAAATGGAATAGAACAAAATGCCCATCATGGGCAGCACGAAGTGCACACACGTTCAGGGAGAGACTGAAGAGTCATGTCACAGGTGAGGGGACCGGGATTCTGAGGGCGGCTGCCACGTGTCAAGGTCACTCGGCAGAACAGGGCGTTTGGAACCTTTGGCACCATCCTTCTGCAGTTGGTCATATGGTGACTCAATGGCCCCTGTGTGTCAACGTCTGAGTTCTTTTGGCTCAATCTGGCTCATAACTCTGATCAAAGTGAGGAGGCAGCAACTCCCAAGCCATCCCCACCCTGGAAACCCTGGGTGGAATCAGCACTTCCTTTTTTGAGATGTGTGTGTGTGTGTGTGTGTGTGTGTGCGTGCGTGCGTGTGCGTGTGTGTGTGTAGGGAGGCTCTGGAATTTTAGAAAGCTCTGCGTGATTCTAGAACATAAGGTTCCTGCTGGCTCTGGGCCCCATCGCCAGCCTGGGACACAGGTTCAAGGGTGAAGAGGTCCCTGGGATCAGTGACCATGTCAAGGAACGCAGAGGCCACTGTCTCAGGGCGCACTGGGTCTCTGTGACACAGGCGAGAAGCCGTGAGGATTAAATGAGAAAGTGAGGAGGGAAGTGCGCTGCACGGCGCAGCGAGCTAAAGCGGCCTCTCGACCTTTCGTCATCATCGTCGTCATCATCGTTGTTGTTGTAGTTTCTCTTAGGAGCCATTGTTTAAAAATATGTTTTGAGTATGTTTCTCCTCCCAGCTTTACTGAGGTATCGTTGACAAATAATTTGTCAATAATTCACAAATCAATATTTAAGGTATATAATGTAGCATTTTAATACATACTATATACACTGTAAAATGATTACTGCCATCAGGCTAATTAACGTATCCATCATCTCACATAGTTACCACTTCTATTTGTTTAAAATTAATTTCTTAAAAATTATTTTCAATAAACAGCTTTGAACTTTTGCTTGATATGGCAAAAGAACTAGTTTATAAGGAACGTGGCGTGGGGTGGTCTAGGAGGCCTCTGGGAGCGGGCGGCTCTCCTGGGGATAAGGAGCGAGCCCTGTGTAAGGAAGTGAGAACATTTAAGATCTATCTTAGCAAATTTCAAGTAGTCAAAACAGTACTATTAACCATAGGCACTGTCCTACACAGCTGATCTCCAGAACTTGCTCATCCGGCATAACTGGAACTCTGTACCCTTGACCGACATCTCCCCAATTCCCCCTCCTCCCAGCCCTCAGCAACCATCATTCCGCTCTCTCCTTGTGTGAGTTCCACTTTCTGAGATTCCACACATAAGTGAGATCATGTAGTATTTGTCATTCTGTGTCTTGCTTATTTCAGTTAGCATAATGTCCTCCAGTTCATCCATGTTGTCCCAAATGACAAGTTTTCCTACTTCTTTGTCTGAATAACACTCTGTTCTCTCTCTGTCTGTCTCTCTGTCTCTCTCTCTGTCTCTTCATATATATAATCTCACAAATTCTTTGTCCGTTCATCTGCTGACAGACACTTAGGGTGTTTCCACGTCTTGGCTAGTGTGAATAATGCTGCAGTGAATACAGAGTACAGCTACCTCTTCAAGATCCTGACTTCATTTCCTCTAGATGTGTACACTCAGAAGTAGGTTTGCTGAATCATATTGAGGAGCCGTTTTAGACACTTTTCCCTAATTGTCCACCTCTATCAAATTGTAGTGCCATAGTCTACATATCTGATTACATACTGTATGCATACAGTAACTGCTTTATACACATATAAGTTTACTCCTTATATTTGATTCAGAACTAAAGATGATTAAATAGAAATTTTAAGGTAATTTTAAAAGATTATAAATATCTAATTTAACATTATAACTACTTTCTGAGTAAATTTTAATGTAATTCATTTGCTTACCTAAATCATAATTGTCAAATTACATATGCAAAGAAGCAGTTTGTGTAAATACAGAATGATAATAGCGATATAATAAAATCTTCTATCATTCAAACCTGTCACTTTTGAAAGCAAAATAATTGACAAAATTAATTCCTTAAAAATTATTTTCAGTAAACTTTAGGGTATCCCAGGCCGAGGCCAGTGTGCCAGGAGCCAGGGGCCGGGGTGGGGAGCAACCAAATCTAAAAGAAAGAATGAAGGAGCCGCCGTACCACTCGGCTTTTGCAGCGTGAGGATGCCCGTGGCACTGGCCTCAGAGTCCTTTCCATGGTACAAACGGTATTTGCCTAACTCTTGTGACACAAACCTCTGGTGCAACAGTTGCCCGGGCATCTCTGTATCTCCAGTCATCTTGTGTTCCATTCTTATCAGAGTCCCTTCTTCACACCTTCACCACCTTCCCAAAGGGTTTGAAATGGAAACAATATAAAGCACAGCTGAAATAAGGCTCTAAAACAAGAGTTGAAAGGCAAAATATAGGTAAGGAGTTGGGATCATCATATTTTTTAAAAATGGGGTAAATGTAAGATACTACACAAAAATGGCTTTGAGCTTTCAAGAAACCAAGGTAATAGGGGAAATGTGATACATTCCAGAGCTTTCAAAGGCTAATAAATGACAATACAGAATAGTTGGTGGGACGTGGGCTCTGGGGTCAGAGTGCCTAGGTTCGGAGCCTATATCAGTCAGCTATCAACGTAGCTTTGCCTCAGTTCACACCTGGTGCCTGGCCTCTTTGTGCCCACAGGCTGCTCTGTCACTGAGGCTGTGACAATCCTAGGGAACAAGCTCAGAGATTACCAGGGGCAGTTCAACACCACCCACCTGCTGGCCCTCTGTGACTACTTCCACAACACCTTCATCCGCCACTACAAACTCTACCAGTATGTCCTGGGCCAGGACCAGGAAGTCAACCTGACTGTCATCCACCTGGAGGTGTGTGTGCCACCCCAGCCCCTCCCGCTCGCTGAGGGCATGGACAGGGAGCTGTGGAAGCACGAGCAGCAGGTGGCCGAGCTCAGCATGGCTGAGGTGCAGAAGCGCACCAACGTGCTGCTCCTGAAGGAGACGCTGCGCCTGGAGCAGGAGCACATGCTGCAGAAGAAGTTCTCGGAGGTGCTCGCACAGCAGACCCAGGTTCTGAAGAGAGAGGTGAGGCTGTGCCCTCAAGGTGGGAGGCTGCTCACCTGCCTGTGCAAACGCCCACGTCTACCAGGAGAACGTTCAGGCTGGAGTCAGACACACAGACAAGACCAGCTTGTCTGTCACATGGGAGGGGGCAGAAAGGAACAGAGAGTCATTGAGTATCTCCCACAGGTCTTCCATGCACATTTCACCAACCATCCCTGTAAGGTATAGTTCATGTCCCCATTTTAATGATGAGACAACCAAGGCTTCAGAGAATTTAATCAGTTTACCAAAGGTCACCAAGCCAGCACGTAGTAGAGTTTGGATTTAGACTGAGGCCTGGCTGACCCCAAATCCAAGTTCTTTCCACTGTAGCATCGATCGGTGACAGATTCTACCAAAAAAAAGACCCCAGACTCTGAACCAACACAAATTCTTTGGGTGCCCTTTGCCTGCCTGCAGAGCCATGTCCATCAAGGCCTGGGGGACATGATGAAGGATGAGCCGGGGGCACAGCTCAGAGTAGGTGATGTGATGAGGTGGGCAAAAGGGTGGAGCGAGTGATCCTAGAAGAGTCTGGCGTGTGGATCTAAGAAACGGGGCTGCCCTCCTGGCGGGTCTTATGGACATCTGGGGCTCTAGGAGCCAGAGTCTCCAGTGATGAGGTCTTCAGTAAATGTCAACTAGCTTGGCCCCAGGGCAGCCAATCTCTTGAGGGCCTGACAAAGTTTAAACTTGTTTTTTAGCTGTACATAGGCACCAATATCATCATTGTTACATCGTCTTTGAACACAGAGACATGTGCATGTGTATGTACATGTATGCATGTGTTGAGTGTTGGGAGACACGGGGTCTGTGTGTTCCAAAAGGGTTTTGGTTTTTGAATTGTCAGCCAAAGAGTAAATGGCCCTGGAAAAGTATTCCTTCAAATATATATAAAACGTTGGGAAAATCTCTAAATAACAATTAATACAACAGAATGAACAATACTCTTATAAAGGTAAATCTCCCAGATAAATAGCACATTAGACTGCCACATAATCTTAGTGCATTAAGATGTCCAACGAGGACCCAGCAGAACCCAAGCAACAGCCTGTCTTCACTCCCTTCCAGGGACCTTGCTCTAGAATATGTGGGCAAGGTCACAGGTAGAAGGCACTACCTCCCATCCAGCTCCTGCCTCCCCCCGCCCCCCACCCCAACACACACACACACACACACACACACACACACACACACA
>CM053512.1:20392549-20451183 GCA_028627145.1 Eidolon dupreanum
CATCCTCTTGGAAGACCATCCTCCCCAAAGATTTAGGGGAAAAACATTCTGGGGCAAATGTAAGATTTTGCAAGAGATTCTAAGTTAAAATATGAGATCTCAAAGAAATGTCTTCTGGATAAGTGGATACTCCAAGTATGTCCCCAATATTCCCCAGGAAAAGTCCGACCTCCCTTCTGCTATTTGGCTGCTCAAGGAGAGAAATTGGAGAAACACAATTACACACTGTTCATGTCTCCGGGATTCCACAATGCCGTGCCCCTGATTGAGATGACAGAGAAGGTCTCCCGTTTAACATGGCAGATAGCAGCTGGCTGGTTGAGGGTCACACTCACACCCTGAGCTAGTCCCCATCCCCTCCAAAGAAGCTACTAGAACTTTGAGATGTGAGGATGAGATGAAAGCGGGAAAGGAAGGAAAGATAATGATATTCAAATAGAGATTGCACTGACCAAAATACGGGGATAAGGGACTGGCCTCTGGGCCCCGAACAATGTTAGTAATAAATGAGACACTTAAACAGGGTGATTGCCACAGTAGGCATGAAGGAAGAAAGAAAGAAGCAATTACCGGAATCCCAAAAGACAGATGTAAGAGAGGCCACAGGACTGGAGGTGTGGCTGTAGGTACAGGCTCATAGCAATGACCAACCCAGGGCTGGTCAGGAGGAAGGTGAGGGATCTCATTCCCCTCTCATGTTCAGATCTCCTGTCAGGACCTCCCATTGAAAGAACTCAACCAGAGGCCAGAGGTCAAGGTGGCCAGTCAATGCTGCCCTTATAAGTCAGAAACGCAGGGCACAGAGTTGGGCAGAGAAGGGTGGAGAGGAGATCTGGAGGGGGAAATGGAAGTTCCTGGCACAGGAGCTAGCCACTTGAGAACTGGATCCTGTTGATCTGTAGGTGGCTTTAACCTTCTCCTGAGCCCTGTTTTACCAGCCATGTTTTGTTTCTTCTAGGAATTAGAAAACCTTGTCAACGAGGCCATTCAAATCCAGATTGAATGTCTAAAAAAGCTGCTACAGTATGAGATACAGATAACTTTTGATATTTTGGACCTGAAACTTCAGAAAAAGGCTTTAAATCTCAATGCTCCGGTTCCTTTCCCACTCTCAGTCACTGGCCAGCCAGGCCAAGATGAATCTCTTAAGTTGAACAAAGCAAACAAAGGAAAGAAAGCAAAAGTCAAGAACTAGAAGGCCCCTGGTGCCTGTTGTCTAAAAACTCTGCTTGAGAAAGAACCATTGACAATTATGAAAGTTTTATGGGATGTGCTCAGCACCCAATAGATCAGAGATTTCTAGTGATTAAAAGAAACAACACTCATCATTTTACCTCTATCTTTTTTTCTGGAAACTGTCTTCTACCACCCGAAAATCTAACCCAAATGGATTTTTCCTGCGCGGTGGCAAAAGGCTGTCCTCTGCGAAGTGCCGAGCTTTGTGTCCGGCAGGCAGGCAAACGTCGCTTGTTGACTAAGCCTGAACTTAGACGCTGAAGACAGAACTACCGACTGTGGGTTGAAGCAAGTAAGCGTGAGGGTGGCACCAGACGCCAGGAAGGACTTCCAGCTGACACAGTGGATCCGTAGCTGGCGTGGGGCGAACAGGTCGTGGGATTCTGTCGCCGTTCTGAGATCTGTGCAACAGCAGCTGCTCTGCACGTACTGGTTTCCCTGCTGGAGGACCTAGAGCCACGTGCCTCCAGGAAACTCTTCCTCCTGGGAGAATCTACACTGTTTAGACTGAAGCGGGGGAGCGAGTGCTGTCTTAGAGGTCAGAGACCTGGCTTCTCACCCGGCTCTGCCACCGGTCTGCTGCGTGACCTTGCGTGTGTCCCTTTCGTCTCTGGGCTCCAGCTCTCTCTTCTGTCAAGTGAGGAAGTCGCTGGCTGGCGTCTAAAGTCCTCCTCCCACTCTTATATCCTAGGAAAGAGACAGGGCAGGTTTCACTATTCCTATTCATCAAGGGGTTCGAGGTTCAAGGCGGTGTGGAGTATTTACTCAGAGTCACTTAGTGAGGCAGTGAAAGAATCAGGACTAGGACTCAAGTCTCTGGACTCTTCCTTTCAGCTCTTTCACCTGCAGCGTTGTACTTTGAGCAAACAGCCATGTGAATCCTATAGTTATTGGCTTATTGTAGCCATAGAATTGACTGAGATCAGGGCAGAAAGGACATTACCATTCGCTGCTTCTTCCTAGGCTGTGACCTGCTCTGTTACCTCTGTCAGCTGCTCCATGCCACTTGCTGTTGATGGCACAGGCCACAGTGCAGCTCTCCTTGTCATTACTGTGCCCATCTTTCCATGGACACGTCTGCTCTCTAGGCCTTGTCACCTAAGCTGTGCCTGGGTATGCTTCTGAAGGCCAGGCTGGACTTAGGTAGAGAGAGGGAGCCCCAGAGAGGGCACGTCACCAGTCCTGGAGCCCTCTGAGAGAAGTCCAGGGAATGCGAGACCTCTGATTGGGAAGAGGGCCTCACCGGGATCACTACTCCAGACTCTCTCCCCGTCTTACCTTGATGCCATAGTGAAGGTGATTCCTACCTGAGATGTTTGATAAGCTTCTCAATACCTCGCTGAACAAAGGAAGGAGGTTCCTGTGTTTCCTTAAAATTTTCATCCTTCGTTCATCTACCTATGTATTCATCCTTCATTCCACAAACATTTTTTATCATCCAAATCTGTGCAAGTGAAACTGCTGTGTCCCAGAAGGAAGTGTGAAAGGTGTCATCCCGTCCTGTCCAGGCCTGATCCCAAAACTCTCCTGCAACCTGTGTGTGTCCATGCACATGCAAGCATGTATGTGTGTGTGTGTGTGTGTGTGTGTGTGTGTGTGTGTGTGTGTGTGTGTTTGGGGAGGTGAAAGGGGCAAGTGGATATTGCTACAGCCTGGGTCATATACTGGGGACCCCCCATGCTGGAGCAGGAGAGAGTCAGGATCCCTGGCCAGCCTGGGAGCAAACTGGGCTGAAAGCACTGGTAAGGTGTCCGGAAGGCATTGGAAATATCGGTTGACACTGGGCTGGGTCAATTCAGTACAAAGGAATTAATAGCTCCCTCTTCCCTTTCCTTTCTCCCAAGTCGAAGAAAGTTCAACTACCCTATCCACATCTACACCCACACGCAGCATCCCAGCCTTCCCTCCTGGAGCCCAGAGAGACCTTCAGGACCACCACGGCTTTGAACCCTTTCAGACTCAAGCCATCCAGACCCTGAGTGTGGGTAACAGACTATACTGTTGCTGTCCTCCTCTCTAGACTTGGGCCTCCCCCAGGAGGACTCCTACTGTGAAAGTCCCAGTCACCACTCCAAAGGCTAGACCCCCAGCCTGGCCAGGGTCATCATCCTAGCACCAGCCAAGCAGCCAGCGAGGGGCTGGGTGCTGCAGAGGCTGTGAGATGGAGAAGGTGGTCCCTGCAGCCTTGTGGGGTCAGCCTGCAGGACCCCCTTTTGCTCTCAGGGGTGGCTCATTCTCTGACCCAGAAAGGTTGGGGTTGAAGCTACAGTTTCAGCCACACAGTAGGTACAGATGTTAAATAATGTTTGGAAACTGAAGGAAGAATGAATGAATGAATGAATGAATGAATGAAAAATTTAAGAAAGTCCTGGAACCTCGTTCCTCTGTCCACAGAAGCTCATAAGACTACACAGCATCAGACCTGCCAAGGGCAAAAGTGGAGTTAGTAGAAGTAGGAGCCCGTCCTGCCCTGCCCTGTGGAAACCTCCACAGAATTAAGTTTCTGCCTTATGGAAGATCTCCTCATCTAGCGAGGGAGACAAACACCCCCATACCCAGATAACTTCCAGAGTCATTTGGTGTCATCTGCTCAAAGATAAGCAGAGGGGGCCTGGGGGATTGGTGTCTGAGGATGAAGGAACCCCAAGGCCAGCTCGACCCAAGAAAAACCAGGTGGACTTTGGAAATGTTGAATTACAAACAGGGCCTTGAGTAGGCTTGAGAAATCACCCTCCTCCTTCAGCTCCTACCCAAATGTGTACATGTCCTGGGTACAGTACTTGTGAAATGTCTATTTCATGTATAGCCGAGTTGCACTTATGAAAGAGGTGGGGACAGGGAAGTCACAAGGGACCAGAAATGAAAAGGGAAGCCACAGCGATGAGTGGATTCAAGGCCTCCTCGGGACAGGAGTGGAGGCCTCAAGCTCCATACACCATGGGAACTAAAACTGGGCTTTCAAGGTGAGAACAAAGAATGGGTGGTCCCAATGGGAAAGCCACTCTCTCTCCCCCACCTGAAGAAGTGGCACCAGGCAGCCTTGTGCAGCAACTCATGGAGGACCCCATGTCTGCTGTGGGAGGGCAGAGTTCCCACCATGCTCCCACACTCAGGCAAGGCCTGGATGCTGACACAACCTTGGTGTGGAAACCCCCAAAATGGGAGAATGCCCTAAAACTGGGCTAAGATTGGAGTGTCCTTTAAAACCCAAGGATAAAATACCCCATAGGTGAGGTAACCATATGTCCTGATTGACTCCTAGTGTCCTGGTGTCCTGCCTGGTTTGTCATTGTTTGGTGGAGTCCTATTAAGAATTACTTTGAAAGAATTCAGAATGGGATTGGGACCCCTCCACCTGCACTTCCAGCTTCTGCCAAGACTGTATATCATGGTGTGTGAGTTACATGTGTAGTGACTTTTCACCTCAAATGGAGACTAAATTTGGAAAGCAATGAGGGCTGGCCGGACTCTCCTTCCCACGTTCTCTTGACTCAGTGTAACCTTCTCAGAGGCAGCTCATGTGGCTCCCCAAGACAGTGAAATGTACGCAGATACTAGCAAATAATGAGAGCTGATCTCCCCTCTGGGGCGGTGCTTAAGAGATGGACTCAGTGTTGCTGCTCCTGCCAGTTGTGTCACAGCTGGCAAGATGCATGAAGCCACTAGGTTCTGGAGTCAGCAGGGAAAGTGGGAGTGACAGGTGAGAGGTACATGCATGATGTGCAGGAGCTAGAAGGCAGGGGACAGAGAGCCAGCGGGAGCAGCCTTGCTGCAGACACTTTGCCATTTACTATCTGGAGTGAATCTATGACTGTTTATCTTGGTGTTTGCTATGGCATTTTCATTTTTCAGTAACTCTTAGTAGCAATGAGTTTGATAAAAAAGGAAAGTGCACGAGCAATAAAAATGTAAATTATCTTGACTTTCTCTTTTTAAAGAAAATTAATGATGAAACTGTAACATGTGCAAAATGGTTATCTGTGTTAACCATCCCCCTGAGAATCACAGTGATGTCAATTACTTAAAAAAAAAAAAAAACCAAGACACAAATCTGCTCAAGAAGCATCAACGCTTAACCAAAAAGTCATCAGTAACTTTAAGAAGACTATCTAAAATCCTGGCCAAACATTATTCTGGGTGTGTTTGTGATAAATTCTGGCCAAATATTATTCTAGGTGTTTCTGTGAGGGTGTTTTTGGATGAGATTAATATTTGAATGGGTAGACTAAGTAAAGCAGAATGCCCTCCCCAATGTGGGTGGGTCTCATTCAATCAGTTGAAGGCCTGATTAAACAAAACACTGACTTTCCTTGAATAAGAGAGAATCCCTCCTTCCTGATGGCCTTTGAAATGGGACATCAGCTCTTCCTGTTTCTATAGCCACCTGCCTGCCTTTGGACTTGAACTGAAATATCAGCTCTAAAGATTTTGAACTTGCCAGCCTCCATACTCATGTGAGCTAACTCCTTATAATAAGTTTCTCTCTATATACATATAGATAGATAGAGATGATAGAGATAGAGAGAGAGATAGAGATAGAGATAGAGATAGAGATAGAGATAGAGATAGAGATAGAGATAGAGATAGAGATAGCAATGGAGATAGAAATAGATAGACATAGATATAAAGATATAAATATAGACATATTAGATACTAGAATTTTCAATGATAGGTAAGAAATCAAGTCTGCATTCTTCTCAGCCAGAGTACTCAGAATGGAGCAGGGTCCTAGGCTCTGGTCATCCTCACAGAATTCAGGTACAGGGATAACAACAAAAATATTGATGGTACCTGGCACCTATAGCCCTATAAAATAACCCTACACTTCAGTGGGCATTTATAGTTTGACTGCCCAGATCAACAACTCTGAAGATCTGTTCTGCACCTCTTGCCCCAATCAGGTGGTTCTGATGAAGACCCCCAGCTACAGTGCCTCCCTCCCTGGCCAAAGGATGAGCACATTCCCCAAGTGTGCTCATAGTACTCCATTGCTTTTGGCCACAGCGATTGGGCCAGGCATAGGCACATGATCCATGCTAGACCAATCAAAATACTCTATCCCCACCCCACCCACCACACCACCAGCCATGGTGATTGATTCAGGAATTTTTCTACCTACATCTGGCAAGTTTCTCTCTCTCTCTCTTGGTTGTGAGGCTGTAGGGATTCTAGTAGGTTAGAACAGCTGGTCACTCTGATTCCAGCCTGAGAGAAGGAAGACAGCATGTAAAAGGAAGCAGAAGAGAAAAAGGAGAGATTGACTGAGAGGTTACTCCTTAATCCAATCACCCTGGAGGCAGTCTCCACCCTGGTAGTGGTTTGAGCCAGCATGCACACACCCATTATCTGACTGAGGTCAGTGAGACAGGCAGGGCAGGGAATGCTTCCTCCATGACAGATGAGGAAACTGAGGCTAAGACAGGTAAAATGATTGCTCAAAGTCACTTGACTAATAGGGAGTGAAGCCATGACTGAAGCAACCAGAATGTCTACCCTCCTTTTGACTGAGAGTTCATATCTCATCCACTGCCTCAAAAGGCACAGTCCCTGTAGCCGAGACCACCGCCCTGCCCACATGCGTACTGGCTCCCGGGTATAAGCCACCCTTTTTGTTCTGGACTCTGAGTGAGACCACAGCATCTACTCTTAGGTGGAAAACTACTCAGGGCCCAGGAAACAGAACTTCTCCTCTGGCAACTTGCACACACAAAGTCAAATGGAGGATTTGAGCAACGCTGATCAGAATTTACCAATCATCATTGTTCTCTCTTCAGAAAACGTTTACCCCAACAGCAGCGTCATCATATTTTACTCATTCCATAGCATTTCTACCATAAAATGCATTAAGTCTAAAATTCTGTCAACCATCAACGTTTTATTATTATAGCTCACAGTGGAACTTGTAAAATGTCCTTTAAAGAACCCAAAGGGCTTTCTGACATTTTCTGTAAAGTTCTTTCATACCTACTCCAAAAGTTGAGAAAACAGAGAATGTCCTCAGTGTCCACGTTTTTAAAATGAAGAGCAAAGTAAAACTTGTATCCTTCCTGAGGCCTCTTCCTGCTCCAACATTCTAAGAACGTGGCAGTGTGGCTCCCGGCCAAGTGTGCAAGGCACCTGGGTTAGAGTGAGAACAGGGACAGTTTTCTGAACCTGGTACAATATGTTATCAGGCCCCATTACCCTAGAAGAGTTTCTCAGGAGACTTTCCTTCACGGTACAGCTGAGGAAACTGAGTCTCAGGGAAAGGAAAGGAATCGCCCACGGTTGCTGTCATGGTGACGGGCGGGGCAGACACCACCCCGTGCTCCGATTCTCAGTGTGGACCTTCCCACCGCGCCCGCCGTGATGCGGGAGGAACGCAGGAAGGGCTGCCTTCCCCATACGGAACTCCTGTCTTCAGTGTCCCTTTCAAGTCTTTATCCCCCGGAAATGCCACACTCCAACCTGATGTAAGCAGCTATTGAAATCCCTTCAAACACCGAGCACAGGAGGGAGCCCGTGAAAGGACTGAGGGTGTCAACGTGGGGGAGGAGCTCCAACGGGACCCAACCAGGTCTGGTGCGCAGCTTTGCCTGTTTCCTGTTTATGCCCTGTGTGGCCACATGGCCCAGCCCAGCACTCCCACGACTGTCTCATCAATAGTGTGTTGCTTCCCCATTTTGGGAGCGATGGTGAAACCCCTGGAATATGCGTGGCATATAGGAGAATGCAAAAATAACAATAAAATAACATCTCTGACTTAATACTCGGTACCTACCTAGTGCCAGGTACTTTATTTCATTATGCTCATTGTACAGATGAGGAAATTGGAGGAGTTTGGGACTTACCTATTGTTCCCAAGCTCTTGAGTAACCTGCTGGGATTCAAACCCAGGCCCATCTCACCGAATCCTCACCATCCACTGTTTTCCCTAAACTGGTAGTCACACTGATGTGATCCCTTCCCTCTAGGAGGTTCGATCTAAACAAGAGGCTGAAACATCACACACTTGGTCTAGAGAGTGGTATGTGACCCAAGGCTACAGGCCCACAGGCATGGGGTGGGCCAGTCACAGAAGAGCAGGACTCAGGCCTAGGAGGGACCTCAGGACCCCAGCAGGGCACAGGAAGGTAGGCCTCGGGAATAGGAGGCTTCAGAGAGAGAGAAGGCAGGTCCGGGCACCGAAGCAGGCAGAGTGCCCACCTGAGCAAAGGCTGTGCTGGGAAGAAGGGCGGATGGTTAGAGTTGGTGGCAGTGTCAGGGCCTTGAAATGTCTGTGTAGGAGAGCTGGGGGGTCTCCTGTACTCCAGGTTCATAAAAGGAAGCTAGGGAGCCTGTCTTGAAGCCACATTTGCACAGCAAGCCCTGTTGTTTTTCAAACTGCCTGTTCAGGGAGGTGCTGTGCTCCCTTCATGAACCCCGCCTTGCTGCAGACAAAGGTTGGGAGACGAATATGGGAAAGGGCCTAAATCTGAGCGGTGTTTCCAGGGTTGGGAGCCCAGATGGTCAGGGACAGGATGAAGCAAAAGGAAAAGTGCTCGTTTATTAAGCGTCTGCTCTGAGTCACTCGATGACAGCAGGGAAGTTCAATCCGCCCATCTACCCTCTGAGGGGGTCTCAGTGTCCCCATTCTTCCAGCTGAGCAAACTGAGGCTCAAGGAAACTAAGAACCTCACGCTGGGGCTCACAGCCAGCAACCAGAGGGCTGAGAGCCAGGCCCAAGCCTCTGCCCTCCGGTGAGCACTTTCTCCCCCCGCAGCAATGAGCTGGAAGGGTTCAACCTGGAAAGGTGCAGGAGACAGGAAGGCCACGTCCTGCACAGTCACAGTCTGGCTGGAGAGAGGAGACGCACACAGGAAAATACCATCCAAAAGCCCCCTGTGAATTTTCTAGCAGAGGGAGCCATCTCCAGGCCCAGGGACACCCCAGGGCCTTTGCCCCTCCTTCCAGGAAGAGAAGTTTCCGCCCTGAGCAAGACAGCACACGTCAGAGGCTGAGACCTGGCAGCCCTCAGCCCGGGGCCGATTCCCAGCACTCTCAGGGCAGCTGGGCCAAACTGCTGACTCACGGAGCAGCCCTCAGACAAGTCACTTCCCTCCCAGGCACCCGTGGCATTGAAAGTGGGCATCCTGGTGCTCCTCGCTGCCCACAACCTGTGCCAGAGGGCCCTTCTCGCCAGAGCCACTGGCGGCTGGTTGAGTGCAGAGGGAAGTCAGGTGATACCGAAGGGCTGGAAACACTCGTCTGAAAACTGATATTCAACAGAAAATATAACCTACATTTAGAAAGTGAAAACAATGCCTACCTATTTTCATAACACACACCGCATACTTCTTGGGTGGTGGGGACATGCCCTGGAGAGAGACCTGGGGGTGGCTGTACTCCTGGGAAAAGGCTGAGAAACCCCAGAGCTTGGGATTGTATACTTTGCTCATCAGACCAGCAGGTGGACTGCTCTGTGGCAAAAGAGGAAGGTCCTCATTGGGGACAACTCAGGCTTCTTCAGCAAACTGCAGGACGTTCGTGGGGTCCAGTAACATGGGGAACAGAAAAGCAACTCCTGGAAAAGCCCACCACAGAACGTTCGTCACCCATCAAGAGGCACGCATGGACGCAGAAAGAGGTTCAGGCTACATTTTTACTTTTTTAGAAAGCAAGTTTATGGAACAATATAATCCCAATATTCTAAAATAAAGTTCAAAAATATTTGTGTAAGCATAAACATACATATGTAAAGAAGCCTAGAAGGAACACGACAAGATGTTAACAAAAGATCTTGCACTGTGAAGTTACGGGGTACTTCTCGCCCCATCTCTCTCTCTCTCATTGTGTCTCTGTATTTCCAAGTTTTCTGTATGTACCTACATAACACATTTAATAAAGGAAACAATTAACAATTTTTAAATTAGGCCTGGAAAAGGGAAATTGCCAAAGGGCTAAATTACTTCCAAAGAGAACTTAGAATTTTTATTACTATAGAATTAGCAGCCAGCTCCTCATTGTAATAAACCCCAACACTAATCATTATTAGTGACAGCCCCTGTATCTGTCTCATTGGGGTCAGCCAGAAAGCAAGATATCCTAGTGTCTTTTATATCAGGCCTCGGAAAGTCATGACGTACGTGTGTGTGTGTGTGTGTGTGTGTGTGCGCGCGCGCGCGCGTGTGTGTGTGTTTCACCTCTACATGCAGCACAAATTTTCTTCCTAATCTGCTCTTGTGGGGACAACATTCCAAGTAGTTTTCATTCCTGACTGATGGCTAAGGGTGGGGTATGGACACAGGCTAGGAAGTGGCAGAGAGTCAGCGTAGAATTAAATTTTTCCAAGGATCTTCAAAAGGTAATTGTGTTGCAAATTTATACCTCACCGTTGATCATCTCCTGAGCTATTCCTATTGCCTCTATTTATTACCATAATCTAAAACTCTTGACATAAACCAGTACCAATGTACAGAGAGAAAAACAGTCAGAGAAATGAAGCAACAGGTTTAAGCTCGAACACTGAGCAGAGGACGGACCAGTACGTGTTAGAGCTGAGCAGCTGTTTCATCATCCGACGAATATTGATTGGACACCTACTATGTGTCTGGCACAAAGTAGGCCACATGGAATCAAAGATAAATGAGATGCCTTTCCTAGATAAATGCGTTCCCAGACTAGTGGGAGGATAGAGGCTTAAAAACAGAGAGATTGCATCAGCACCCATAGGGTGCTGTGTGAGAGGGTTGTGGAAATATGCAGAAAATGGGGCCGCAAACTCATTTGGAATGGGGGTTGGGGGAGGATAGTTTGGATGGGTGGACAGAATGTGGAAAAGGCTTTCTGAGAGGGGAAATATTTGAGCTGAGTCCTGAGACATGAGTAGGAATCCACAGAGTAAAGCCGTGGGGAAGGGTATTCTAGCCTGAGGAAACAGCCTATGCAAAGAAACTGGATATGAGGAAACAATTATTTGGAAATTTGCTATGCCCAGAACACAATGTGTGCTGTGGGGAGCAAGTCAGGGGAGGAGAGGCTGGCTGGTTATTTGGGACTTGAATAACCCTCTGAAAAGTTTGAGCTTCGCCTCGTTGGCAGTACCTGATAGGGGAAGCTTAAGCAAAAGGGTGACAGAACTTATGGCCCCTCCAGCTGGATTGGAGGGGGAGAGGCTCAGAGTGGTAGGCATCATGAGGGCCTGAAGTGGATAGTTAATCCTGGGGTTGAGGACGGCATTCGGGAGTCTCCATGGACCCCCTCAGGAGACCAGAGGCGACCTTTGCACCCTGTCCTGCCTGGCAGGGAGGGTACTCTTTGATATCAAGTTTACACGAGGACCTGCCAGGCTGGGCCCAGACGACAGAAGCCACTTGCCCCATCCTGTCCAACTCAACACCCTCTGTGGAGAGCTGGAGAGATTAGGCGATGTGGGCAAGATGAGGCAGAGTTCCAAGGAGGTGGGGCCGGGGCCTGGGTGCTGCATGGGAATGGGGCCAGGCCAGGTGTCTGGGGGCCTCATGCTGTGGCCTGGTGACAGAGGCTAGGCGGCAGCCCAGGGCAGCCGAGGCAGGAGTGGGCGATGCTCTGGGAGGTGTTCAGGGCCTGGGTGCGGGAGCCGCAGCCCCAGCTGTGCTCAAGGGCTCACTACGTCACTGCCAAAGGACACCTCACCACTGCCACCTCCCTAGAGACCACTCCCTTGCCAAGACCAGGAGCAGAGAGAAGGGGACTCTCCTCTTTTCCTCACTTCACAGACTCGGAGAACCCAGGTATTCTAGCTCCTGGAAACTATCAAGTCTAGTCTCTTAATTTACAGAGACCCAGAGAGGAAAAGTGATTTGCCCAAGGTCACACAGTGGCAAGTGGCCGGGCCAGCCCTGCAGAGTATAAAATGTAGAGGCCTAGGCCCCGATCTTTCTTTCTTCCCCATCACTCCCAAAACCAGGTCTCCCATGACCAGGAGACCCCAGATCACGGAGGGCTGTGCAGCCGAGGCAGCGTGGTGGCCTCGAGCCGTCAGCTGGGCTGCAGGCTGTCTTGCTGCCCAGGGAATTCCCCACCTTCCCCTCAGCCACCGCCAGCTGCTCAGGCTCAGCTGGGTTGCGTGGTTGCTCCCCCCAGGGTCAGGCTAGCAGATAGCCCCTCCTCCTGGGTAGGAACTGGGGAGGGCAAGTTTGTGCCCCATCTCTGCTTGCCAGCAACACGCCCCGCCTGAGCATCAACCTCCCCACCTGTGAACGGGCATTATCTTACTTATGTCAGGATTGCTGTGATGATCACATGGAGTACTCAGTGTGATGGCACTTGGTAAACGGCAGTGCATCCCACCTGTGAAAGGCAGAGGTGCCGCCTGCTCGTCTGCGTGAGTGCGCATGCTCAGGTGTTTGTCGACACCCATGCGAATGCTTTCTCCTGGGCAAGCACATGTTCCTCTAGGCTGGGCGTTAAATACTCCCTTTGTGCACTTTTATTACCAAGAGCTGGCTCTCCAGGGAGGGTAGAGGGGGTGCCTTTACCAGCGGGTTGGGTAGCAGATCCAGGGTGTGGAGAAGGTGCGGGCACCCATGTTCAGAGGTGGAATGCCCCGGGGCGATGGGCCTGGCGGGAGCCGTGCTGTTGTGGCAGGAGGTTCGCCTGGGCGTTGGTGGCCCACAGTCCTGGTGAGGCTCGTGTCTGTGAATGTGTCTCTGAGCACCCCCCTCCCCCCGGGCCTTTGTCCTCATTTCAGGGATGGCCACTGTCCCTGGTGCTCCTAGAAATGGTCTAGTTCAGCACCCTAGTCCTCAGTCTTGAATGCTGGGAGGGAAGGAGGCCCTTGCTCACACACTCTCACCCCAGTTACAGGCGAGGAGTGAAGCTAAGAGGATGGGGGTCTCACCCTGGCCACACAGCCCGTCAGGGCAGAGCAGGGCAGGAGCCGGGTCCTGGGGGCCAGCCCCTGCCCTTCCCTCAGTGC
This sequence comes from Eidolon dupreanum, assembly GCA_028627145.1. NCBI lineage: Eukaryota > Metazoa > Chordata > Mammalia > Chiroptera > Pteropodidae > Eidolon > Eidolon dupreanum. Next base: position 20,405,703 of record CM053512.1, read on the forward strand.
TAGCCCGGCATCTTGCCTTCCCAGCCCACCACCCTCTTTACTCAGTGCCCAGGGACAAGTGGCTGACTGGGAGGGGGCTGGTATTTGCACTGACTGTAAATGAAGTGACCAGTTTTCTAGGCCCAAACTCCAAGGTGAGATCTGACAGGTATGTGAGAAGGTTCGCAGTCACTGCCCTCCTGGAAGTGGTTGACTTTGGAGCCAGAAGGCTTCCATGCGCAGGCGGCTGGGCAGTGGGGTCCCAGACAAACAGGAGTCCCCAGCCTGGAGCCTGAGTGCCCTGAGGTGGGGACTTCTGGGCGTGCTGGGCCCCAGCCCCATTTCCTGTGGCTGGTTCGGACCGGGTGGGGGAGGAAGGCTCGGCTTGGGCCAGCTAATCTGGAGAAGTGATTTTCCTTCTTAGCCAGCCCCTCCCTGGGCAGGGCTTTGGGCTGGAGGGTAGGCCGGCCAGGGCTCCTGGGGAGGGGCCGGCTTATCAGACAGGAAACACTGGGCTCTGGCCACATCCTCCTCCTCCTGGTCACAGCAGCTCCCAGGGGCAGGAAACCACTCAGCAGCCTGGCTGCTCCTCCGCCCTCTCCAGCCCCTCCTGTGTGCCTTCACCCTCCTCCTTGTCTTCCAAAGGACTGCGGAGGCAGAGTGCCCGGTGTTTGGGTCTGCCGCCATCGGAGCTCTGCCCAGGCGCCTGGCCTTCCAGCCCTCCGACGCCCTGCGTTGCCTGATGACTTTTTTTTTTTTTTTTTTTTTGCAGCATGTTCACAGGGTGGGGCAGGCAGGGATGATAGAAGCATGACAAAGGGCCACTATCTCCCAGTGATGTCCAGGTGGGCTCCTCATGACCCTGGTCTTCAGAAGCCACCACTTGTTCCCTGAAGTGCCTGGGAAGTCGAGGGCACATGCCTGCCTCAGGGAGGCCCATTCCCGGCCTCACTCTCCTGGGCCAAAACCCACAGAAATCATCTTGGCTTCAAGGAAGATGAGAAGAAGCATCTTTGTGAGAAGTCTCCTGAAGGCATGCTAACACACAGGGCTCCTGCCTCCCCACCATCTACATTCCCACGGCCCCTCTCCCTGTCACCCCCCATTCCTGTATCTGTGCCACTAGCCCCTGCCCACTGCTAAGAACTCTCACTCAGCAGAGAGAGCGATGGGGTGCCCTCTCCCTCATCCCCATCTGGCTACTTGGCTAGCGCTGCTAAGAAGCACTGACCGCCCGACCCTAAGGGGTCTCGCCTGGCCCCTCACCCTCCTCCCACCCCAGAACCCTCCACCAGCTTCTGAGCTCAGTTGCTGGCTCTCAGGCGAATCCCTTGACCTCTCTGGGCCTCCATTTCCTTTTTCATCAAATCTGGGGCTTGACAGAATGATAACAATTTTTTCCAGCTCTGACCGCCAGTGATTTTTTTCAAGGTCACAGAAGTGGGATGAGACTATCCTAATTCTAAGGCCCGTGTGCTCTCCAATAAAAATGGGACTGCTCTGTTTACCTTAGGGTACCTCCGTCAGTTGATGATCTTCATCTGAACACACTACTTTCTCTTATTATGTTCCCTCTTGCAGGGTTTAATGTTACAGACTTTCCTTGACCTTCACAGCCTCTACATGTGGGAGCTGGTGCTTCTATTTGTCAGGGAAGGGAATAAAGAAAAGGAAAGTTATGGACTTGTGGGGATTGGAACAGAGGAGCTAGAAGATCTCTCTTGGATTCTCTGGCATGACAAGGACAAACCAGGGTGAAGAGACATAGGTGGGAGCAAGCACATAGCTTTGGCCACCTGCCCTCTGCGAATAACCTCTCATCTCCCCTCACCTCTCAGGTTTCATCATGAGACACAGTAGCCAGCTCCCTGAGGCCCCTGCAGGCTGCAAAGGCCTTTCATTCATCATAACCCAGAGATTTTTCCAGAATCCAGTGGAATCTTTTTCTTGTTTTAAGGTCCCCCCTGATCGTTCCAGACTTGTGCCACACCACAGTCCCTTGGATAGATAGAAGATGAGTGACTATTTGACCCACTGATGCAAACCTCTGAGAAATGACCACACCCTACGCCTACATGCAGAACATTCCGAAAGTGCCCACAGCGTCCACCCTCCCACTCACTGGTGAAATCCCCCACCTTCCCCTCTCCCGGTGTGGATAGGGAGACTTCCTTCCTCCTCCCTCTCCCATGTCCATACAACATTCAGCCTCTGATTAAGGGGAGTGCAGACTCGAGAGAGGGTCTGGAGGGAACCACAGCCCGTGCTGTGCCTCAAACATGGTCCCGTAACCAAAAGGAAAAGAGCCGAGCACCAGCCTTCGAGGACGAGGACTACCGGGGCAAGATGGGGATGAAGAGAGGACATTGAGTGGACATGGACTTGGACTGAAGCAGGAGGGAATTAGGAACAGCAGAAGAAATAACTTTTGATGATAGAACTTGTTAGAATAGCCTCCAGAGGAAAAAAATTCCTTTTTTTAGAGGACTCTCAAATCAAACAGAGATTCATCTGACAAGAATGGTTAAGAGGCAGTAGGAGAATGGACTAAATGACCCAAATGGTCTCTGTCAATTCCGGCTCATTGCCCAGAGAAGGAAACTGACAAGTTCCTCTATAATCCGTTAGCCGTATTGTCGGGGTCCTGTTCTCTCATTTATCCCACACAATTCCAGGATGACAATCACTGAACACATGGCTCCAGGTTTTTCAGACTAGTACCTGCCTCCAAGCCTAAAAGAAATATAAATTGTCTAAAGAAGTTAAAATAGACAATAGCTATCCTGTACACACATATTAAGCTTTACAATTTTTTCAAGTGCCCACACATTCCTTAAGTGAAAGAACAGGTCCAGGATTTATCGAAATCCCAGTCAAAATCCAGTGATGGGGTAAGGTCAGACTCCCACTCCAGCTCTTTCCAGACACCCTCCCGCTATGTCTAGAGCTCAGAGGCCCGTTGATGCAGCTGACAGCTCAGATGGTTGTGCTCCAGGGACTCTGGGAGACCAATCCAGTTGACTGGCTAACTGACGGAACAATTCTTTCCCCAATATACCCGGTGGACACTCAGGCAAGGACATGCCATCCACGTGGTGTTTAGGGAAAGGAACACTCTCAAATTGCCAATAGAAGCTAGCAGCAAGCACACAATAGGTCCTCAGGAAGACAAAGCTACTGGACAAGGGAAGCCACCTGAGCCTGGTTAGATGTAAGTCAGTTATAAATCATCTTCAGGGGTTTTAATTCTTCCTGTTAAGAGTCGATTCATTCTGCGAATTAAATAGAGTCATTTTGTGCCTAAACTATTAGACTCTTTGGGAAAGATAAGAATCACACAGTTTGAAGCAAAACTTGTAAACTTGTTCACACACTTAGACCCAGTGATACCCTGCTGGGATCTAGCCAAGGACATAAACAAGTAAATGTTCCCTGCAGTGTTACTTATAACGGCAAAAAAATTAAAATGGAATAATTCGGTTATCTAATAGCAAGGAGGTGATCAAGTAAATTAATCTATGTTAATGCACTGAAGTATAGTGCTCTCATCAAAAATGACAAATATGAGGACAAATATCAATGTGGCAAACCTTCTACAACAGGATGTTGAAAGGATAAAGCCAAATATCAATAGATCTACGTTTGTGAGCACACCAGATACAATTCTGAACGCATGAGCACAGGTCTAGGGAGTTCAGCATACAAAAATAAATATGTTAAAAATGGTTTTGTCAAGGTCATAGTGGGTAATTTTTCTTTTTTCCAAAAATGTTTACATTGATTTTTCAACTGGAAAGAAGATATTTTTTGGAGAACTATAAAGTTTAATGACATAGAAAAATGTTTACTTAATATTAATGAACAAAATGTCTGTTCTAAAAGACATATGTGTATGTAGAGCTAGACCAAAAAAAAAAAAAAAAAAAGACTGGATGAATATATGCAAAAAAATTTTCAGTAAGTCTCCAAGTTGTAGACAATAGATGAATTGTTTTTTCTCTATGATGTTGTTTTTTTCTAAACTTTCTACAAAGACTGTCTCTTTTGAGAATTAAAACACCAATAGATGATTGATAGATCGATAGATAGATGGGTGGGTGGGTGGGCTGATGGAGAGAAGGATGATAGACACGAGAGCGGGTGAGGTAGATAAATGAATAATAGATGGGTAGATGATAGACAGATGATGATAGAGTGATAGATCAATGATAGATAGGTAGGTAGGTAGGTAGGTAGGTAGGTAGGTAGATAGATAGATAGATAGATGATAGAGATACCTCTTTTCCTTCCTTCCTTCCATTCTGCCTTCCTTCCTTCTCACCTTCCATCTGTCCAAATTCCTTTCACTGGGGTGAAGTCAAGAGCACATCTTCTCAAAAGAAAAAGTAGGCAGTTATAAACGTTACAGATCATCTGTCCTCAGCTCTGTTCTACTGCTCTAAGATAGAATGAAAGAGAAGCTTCTCCCCCAGTGCCCCGAGGCCATCTCTTGACCTGTGTGCTCCAGGCTACATTCCAGCAGGTCAGGGCGAATAGCCATGGCTGCCTCACTTCCAGCCTCAGAGCCTGGGAACTACACACTCAAAGGCTCCGGGGTCTTGGTTTCCAGAGAGATGGGCCAGAAAATTAGGAACCCAGATGTTTTAGGCCTTTCTCACCAAGATTAACCAGAATAACCTACAGGACATTGCAGGTGTTTGTTTATTTGTTCATTGTTTTCTTGAACAGCTACTATGTGCTATGGGTAGATGATTGCGAAGCTAGGTGTTGAGCGCCGTAAGACATCTGCTCAAGCTGTGCAGGAGCTCAGGGAGGAGTGACTAGCCCCTCTCCTGGGAAGGTCAGGGATGGCTGAGCTGGACTTGGACAGTGAGTGGGATGTCCTCAGACAGCTGATGGAAATCCCTGGTCAGGGAAAAGCATGGGAAAAACACAGAAGTATGGTGGGGGGGAAGCTCTTTCAAAGAACAATAGACGTTCTGTACAGTAGATACACCATGGGGAGGGAGAGGGGGACTGTGAGAGGCTTCTGGAAAGGAAAGGATCTGCCACAGGGGTACTCACACGTGACCAACACACGTGTTAGGGGTCCTGATGTTTGCACAATTGGGGGAGGAGACTCTTAAAGGAAAGGACACCAAAAATCTTCCTTTCTGCAAATTTACAAGAACAAATGGCCATGTGACTACATCCTCCTCCCAGGACCTTGCAGAAGGGACCCAGAGGCATGAACCTTGTTGGCCTCATGTGAACCCACCTCTGCACTCACTCCGTGTGCAGTGGGGACGAGCAGGAGCTGAAGGATCTTAGGGAAAAAACTGAAATGGTAACATCTACATTTTAGAAAAAAAAACTAATAACCATTCTTACCCATAAATTCTCATCAGCCAAAGCAAAAAAGGCCCTTGTCACTGGGGGCTGGTGGATGCCCAGCTAAAACTCTAAAATACCTCTGCTTTCTGGACACAACTGTTTCACTCACAGGTGAGCAAAAGCGAAAGAGCAGCCGAGTCTCTGCCTGTTTCCTGCCCTCCCAGAGGCAGGGACAACGCCCCTGTCCCCACAGTATGTCCTAGAATGAATATGCCCCTTTGGCAGTGTTGATGGCCAAGGTCTCGGGCAGCCACAGCCGGATGAGTCCTCCAGCCAACTCACGACCCTGCGACCGTCTCTGTCAACCAGGCTCCGTGATGGGCCTGGGCAGCAGTGAATTCAGGTCTCATCTGTCTCTGGCCCTGTAATTTCCTCTTTGTTTGTTCTTTCTTTCCCTGGGCTGTGGTAGGTATGCATTGGACCGCATGTACAGTAATTCCATGTCATGGTAAAAAGCACTAAAAAATGCACAAAGCCTCTAGCTGTGAGTCTGGTAAGCCGTCGCTGCCAATGAGTATACGTGACAAGGGCCGAAACCTCAGCCTCCACCAGCCAGGTGGGATAAATTACACTGTACCACCTCCTACCCTGGACCTCAGTGTCCCTGGCTGCTCAATGAGGTAGATAGACGACAGGGTCCCACCCGGGGCTGTGGATGAGAAATAGCCCATAAAACTTGCTGTAAAACTCCCTACACCTATAAAGTGCTATTAAAGTAATGACTATAGATTATGATCAAAATTGAAGGAGGGATGTATGCCCAGTTGGGTCGTTCCAAGACCCACTCCTTGGCCCAGAGGGCTTGAGAGAACACAAGACTACCCTTGATTCAAACAAGTTACAACTGCTTCACCACAGAAGAAAGCCAGACATGGGTGACCTGCATGGGGACTGAGTAATCATCAGTTTTTTTCCAGGCACTTTTTGGCTGGCATTTCAATCCTAAACCTCACAAGATGTTACATCCTTTAATTGCTGATCCGTGTGCTCCTCTGCCTTCTCCACAACATTCCATCAAATTTTGAGATCACGCATGTCTTGTTATTACTACGTTCATAAATATATAGTAAAGAAGGTAATCCAGGTATTTTTCAAGACTATTTCAAAAAGAAGGAAAAATATATAATAGCCTTAAGTTAGCAACTAAATGGGCAGAACTTCCTATCTTGAATTAATACCCGATTCTAGTTTATAAGTGTGAAGTCATGCTGGGGAGGAAATTTTTCTGCAGGTAGGCTAGGAATTGATCTTTTCTTTCAATATGAATAATAACAATACTTTATCTCTTTACCATGACTCATAAAACAAGCCACGCCTACAAGATAACAACTTTTTAAAGTAAAAAAAAAAAGTTGATATAGAAAACTTTTTGACCAAGACTATAAGTAGCACTGGGTATAATATCTATGCCTCATTTGGCAACATTTTCTTTTTGCAAAACTAGATTTCAAATGATAGAATGGTCACGGTACAAAAAAAATTTATTTAAATTAAATATTTTAGACAAAATAATATCCACAACTGTTCCAAAGCGTATGTAGTTCTTAGCAAAAAACAAAAACAAAACAAAAAAATGGAACAGTTTAGCTTAATGTCTGTGATCATGTTTTACAAGATTATTAATACATATTCTGAACTGCACCAGTCAATCATATTGTCAACGATTTACTATTTATTACCAAACATCACATACAGTAATAGTGTAAAGATTAATCATATCTTATAAGTGATTTTACAATAGGACTCCTTGGAAGAAAAAAAAAAGATCTTTCAACAATACAAAATATAAGGTGAAAATAGTAGAAGAATATATAAAACACTTACATATTTCATACGGGCAATAATATGCTGACATCAAAAGACAAACTACTGTCTTTTCACTCACTGTTAGGTATGTTCCTTCAAAGGAGGTCTGAGAGAAGGATGGAAATGTTTTAGGGGTGGGGTCAAGGCTCAGAAACATTTTTCGAATCACAGTGCATTTCTGTTCTTTGGGAATTAAGTACTATGAAAGTGCAGTGAGGAAGTTGTTTTGAAGTGTTGGCTGAAGATGTTACCTGAAGAACCAGCTGGCTGGTGAGGAGGACGAATTCTCATCCCAGTCATGGGGATCAGGCTTGAAATTTTGAAGTCAGGGAATCTTTGAATTAGTGGTCAATTCAGGGGTGGAGAAAGAGCTAAGAATGGGGATGAGGGGTGGGATGTGGAATCCCAGGAAGGAGGGAGGGAGATAGAGAGAGCCAGAAGAAAGCTCCTTTTGCATCTACAGAGGAGAGGGTATGCTGAAACTTTGCTCAAGAAATTGACACATTCAGATTGGAGGAAATTCTTTTTTAGGTCACCTGCTCTTTGGGTCATTATGAACAGGGAGTGGACAAGCTGCCAATATCAACAACAGTATCTGATTTAGGCTGCACATACATGAAAGTAAGGGTTGCGTGAAGGTGTGTGTGTGTCACACACTGTATGTATTAAGTTGTGTATAGTCTCTTGAAATGTGTCATAAAAAAAAAACTTTACTTAAAAAATATACTTTTAGAAAAACAGCTTGGGTTCAATTTCATTTTCAGTGACACAGTCAACTCTAGTGGTAAATTTCCCAAATCAAGATGACTGGTTTTTCTCAAATTGGAAGAGTCCTTTTGGAAGACTAGGATCATTTTGGAAGGCAGCTCAGGTGCAGGAAGCCTGTGTCCTTAGCCGCCCACGCGGAATTATCACGGGTTACACCTTAATGAGCGTACTGAGTCAAACTTCGTTTTCCTTTTAGTTAGCCTTGAGAGAATCCTAAATTAGAAAACCCTAGAGAAGAATGGAGCTTAGGTGTTATCTGTCCCCCACTTCATATATAGAAGGACAGGCTGGAAGGGGAAGAGAAGCCCGTCAAGGTGTCTGTCACCAGCCCTTCCAGGATCCTGGCTCTCTGAATCCCAGCCCAGGGCTCTCCCCACCTGGAAGATCCAAAGATCAGGCAGGCTGTACCCCTAAGACTGTGTCAGGAGCCAGAGGTGAGAACACCGCTGGGCTTTTCACACATTTGTTTCTGTGATAGGGACAGGGAGGAAAAAGGTCGTTGAAAATTGTACCTGAGACCAGGACCTTTCAGCAACTACCTTGCCTTATTCCCAGGTGTAGCCAGTGAAAATTCGTTTGAAGGAATATACTCAAAATGCAGGTTGCAGGGAGTGGGGCGGGCTGGGAAGGGGACCGGAGGGAGCAGTCGCATGAGCAGAACCCGGTTCGCTGGGGCGGGCCGTGCACACCTGCCCACCGGCGGCAGCGCGGCGCAGTCGGCCTCTGCTCAGTGCGCAGAAAGGAGAGTGGCAGCTGCGAGGCAGGGTTGGGCGGGCAGCCTTGGCATCTATGACACGCTGTAGCTGTTGTAGTATGTGGCAGTGGCATCAGCCAGCACGGAGATGAGGCTGGTCTCTGTGGGGCCCGTCGTTGTCACCTGAGAGCCTGGGGCATGCCCACTCAGTGCCACGGCCCCGGCGGCAGAGTCTGGGTGGCCAGGAGTGTTCAAATACTGGTCGAACTCATTGCGATCCATGTCCCCCAGGAGTTCCACCTGACTCAGTTGATCCAGGGCATCAAAGCCAGGGTGTTCAGGAGGCGGGGAGAGCTGGCCCAGGTGGGCATGGAGGTTGGAGTGAAGAGGGTGGTAGGTGGCAGGGGTGTAATAGGCAGGAGACGGGGGACAGCCGGGTACAGTGGACATCATAGAGACTCCCTGGGACTGGCCGAGGGCCAGGGAGCCCAGGGGGTGGCCGCAGTGAAGGGGGCTGGGGGTGTACTCGGGAGAGTAAGGGGGCCGGGGCAGGTGGGGGATGCGGCGGGAGTGCGCATGCTCCTCCTGGCAAGCGGAGGAGAAGAAGGTTTGCTCCGGCTCCAACACGTCCAGGGGCGACATTTCCGGAGGCGTGGGCAGCCCGTAAGGGTAAGTGTCCGAGCTGCCTGGGGTGCCACCGCCGCCCGCTGGCCCCTCGTGGTAGCAGCCCCGCAGGCTGGGCAGGGCGGCACCCGGGGAGTACTCACCCCTGTCCTCCTTGTCCCCCAGTGTCCCCCGGCCGCCGCCCCGCTTCTCAGGCAAGGCGTTCTGGTCCCGGGAGAGGGAGCTCAGGAGGAAGCCGGGGTCCACGCGCTTGCAGAGGCGCTTGGCCTGCTTCTTCCTGCGCGGACGGTACTTGTAGTTGGGGTAGTCCTGCATGTGCTGCAGGCGCAGCCGCTCTGCCTCGTCCACATAGGGCCTCTTCTGCGACAGCGTCAGCGCTTTCCACGACTTTCCTGCTCACACAAGTCAGAGAAGGCCACTTTCAGTATCCGCGCGGCTTAAGGCTGTGGCTGTGCCTGTCTCAGACTCATGCCTCCACGCATCACACATGCACGCGCTCTCCCCCATCCCATCCGTGGTTCCCCCTCTCCACCGAGGGCGGGGAAGACACCTCGCTCCTGGAACCCTCTGCCCAGCCCAGATCCTGCACGTGCAGCGAGGCCAAAGCAACCTCTCCGGCCTGCATCCTGCAAAACCACCACAAGCCAACTACACACAGCCACATCACCTCTCATACAAAAGCCACCAGATAAACCGAGCATGTAAACAATGCAGGACTCACAGGGAAAGGCCCACCTGACCCAGCCTTAGCCACAGGACAAAAATATGTGACGGCTACAACACTGATTTGGGCTCCTTTTACCCTTGGACAGGCAATTCTAATTATGTGTGCATTTTAATGAAAACTTTCTGTCTTCGCTGGTTATCACTGTTTCTCAGAAAATGATACTATGATATTATTTATGCCATAAACTTCACAGGCCTTCTCGTGAGGGAACTCAGGCAGAGTCAGACGTTTCACAGAGGTAAGTATATTATAGGATCACACTTAGTAGGTAACAGATGATTATCCCTTACATCTGAAGGTCAAGTAGATCCCAGCTGTTTGAAGAACCCTGACCATGGCCAGAATACTAGCATCTGCCTGCACCATGTACGTTATGCATGCATGCGCATGCGCGTGCGCGCACACACACACACACACACACACACACACACACACACACGCATGTTACAGCTTCCAGCCATCTACTTAGGACCCTTTGACCATGGCAGGGACACCTGCTTGACCATTGTTTCCATACAGAAGCAAAACTCTTAACTTCCTATGGTCACTATTTTCCTCACTAGAAAATATATAGTGATGCAACCCAACTCAAAACTCTCTCTTTAAAAAGCATTGCACACATGTATCCCACTTGTGCTAAAATGCTGGTTTCACTTGTATTTCCTTTTCCTCCTTACTTGCTTGTGTGTTGTTTATAAGTTGCTTTAGTGTCTCCTTTTCATCTCTCAAAGTGCACTGTACATCCCTCTAGCTGCAGCGACCTTTTCTGAAGGTCACTTCTGGATCCCTTAGATCGTTACCCCCTAGAGTGGACTCGAATTCTAAAACTTTGACAAGTTCCCCTGTGACTCTAATGTTGCCTGAAGTTTGAGAGCCACTAACCTAGAGGGTAGGCTCCAGGGAACACATCTCCCACTGAGAGCCCTCTGCACGGGGCCAAGTACAGAGATGTGTGTATGGCCACCCTCCCCCAGTGCCTGCGTTGGCTTGCTCTGCACGCTAGGCCCTCAAAGTGAGCTGGAGGAGGGCGATTATTGATGGCGTTCTGCCTCCTGGGATGAAAGTCTATATAACTATTCTGACAGTCAACAATTAATATAATAAGCTGTCACTTAAAAGGGCAACTTGAAAAATGTTAGGAACTCCAGATTTGGGGGTAGTCCTCCGTTCCTAGCCTGGGGTTGAAGCCACAAAGTTGTTACAGGAGGCCCAAGATCCAGACACTCCACACCCTGTCTGTGGACTGACTATAAAATGTGACTCTAGTTTCTAAGTGTATCTGGATGTTGCAGTATTAATAAAATATAGGTTCATTTTAAATGCCACTAAATGTGTAACTGTCTTTATGTGCTTTCTCATTCAAAATGTGTAAAAAAAAAAAAAAAAACCCAAAAACAAAACAAACTAGTGCTACTGGGTGAACTTTTTAATGTTAAAGATTAGAAAACTTATAGTCAAAAAAATCGGGACTCTCACGTCCAGTCCTTTCTTTGTCTGGGTCAGAAAGGAAAGGGCTGGGCGAGATCATGGGGGTGCAACTAGGTCATCCTGCTGCTCCCCTATGAATAGATTAGAAAGTTCATATTTTAAAAAAGCAACACCAGGTTGGTTTCCCTCACCCAGTGCCAAGGGCTGTGTGGTTAAGCAGGAAGGAATCAGTGTCTTTCCTGCAAAATGAACTGTAACCTCGGAAAGCCTAAGTGCAAATAGACAGCAGGGATCAGCTTACAGGAGGCATTTGTCACCCAAGTCCCTTTGCCTACCCTTTCCCTGGAAGCAGGCAGGCTCACCCCTACAAGGCTCTGCAACCTGAGTTCTCCTGGGCCTGCAACAGACACCCAACTCTATCCTGGTCACAAGAGCTCTGTTTGAGTAATAGGCACAGCATCTAGGGCTCACCAAAAAAAAACTTTTAGGGTCCACCAAAAAATATATATATATAGTGTTTCATTTCTTTAGCAATGAGAAAAATATGAACATTCAGGTGTCAAGGAATATGTTTTATTGTATATATTAACAATTTTGCCTTTTTACCAACACAGTGTAAAACACAATTTTAAATATTTTTTAGGGAGGAAGATCCCCCCTGAAGTGTCCCGGGCAGAGTGAGCCAGGAGGCTGTGCTGTGGGTAGGAGGCGCTTTGAAACCAGCACTCCAGCAACTGCTTTGAAAAGGTGTCCAGACTGCAGGAGTGACCCTCTCTGCGGGCCTGTGGCTTTAGCCAGCAGAAGCCAGGGCCTCGCTCCATGGTTCCCACCCGGAAGGAGCCCAGAGCTCCAACGGAAAAGTAAAACAAAAAGGAAAACGGCTCCAATCGTTCTGGGCCTGGAATGGTTGGGGAGGGCAGGGACAGCCTCGGGTGACCACACACTGTCCCTCCTCACAGGGCTTGGCATCCGCTGTACACACAAAGTACTTTGAAAGGTTTCCACCCATTAAAACGAATAAAGACCACGACGAAGGGGCTAAAGAAGTTAGGAATAGGGAGGAGTTGAAAGTGCTCAGCTCCAGACAGGAGAGAGACAAGAAACCCCAACGAGAAATCCAGCTTTTTCGACGTGCCCTAATATCCTCTCTCTGGGTGCCCCTGTCCCCAGTCTAGCCACCCCTTCTGGGAGGGCACTGCATCACTTGGGGAGCAACCCCTCCCGAGGTCCAGGACGGACCCTCACTGGCCCCTAAACATCAGGAACAAAGGATCTAAAATTTGCGATTGAGAGAGAAGGTCTGGAATGAAGTTTATTTGTGCAGACTTTTATTATTATTATTATTATTATTATTATTATTATTATTATTACTGCTTTTGTTTTAATAAACGGGGATGAGTTCCCTCAAGGTCTTGCTTCACAATATTCGTTAATAAGTAAGTTACAATTTCCCTCCGTGCTGGTGCCAGTGGTAACGCTCGGGGAATGATGGGTTTCCCACTCCGGTATTACTAGCAAACGCCAGCCAGGCGTTCCACTTCGTTGGCGTTTCCGTCTCAGCCTATCTGAGCGCGCGGGTCCACCTCGGCGGGCGACCCGGGCCCTGAATGCTGTCAGGTCTTGTCTGTACCCTGGGGCCCCCAATTCCGCTCCTGTCCTCGAGAGTGGACCTGCCGGGCCACCCCCAGCGGGCCGCGCGGTTTCACTTTGGGTCTTGCCAAGGTGTCCCTGCTCTGAATCCTGGCCACCGCGAGCCACCCACGCGTGCACAGATGCCAGCCTCGCGGGCACAGGGGCGCTCGCATTTCCCGCGCGTCCCCACACGCCAGGTCCTGTTACGCTCTGCGCGCGTTCCCCAGGCGGCTTCTGCCCGCGCCCCCCGCCCGCCCGCTACTCACCCAGCATCTTGCTGAGCTCGGCGTTGTGCAGGTCCGGGTTCTGCACCGCCAGACGTTTCCTCTCGTCCTTGGCCCACACCATGAAGGCGTTCATGGGCCGCCGGATACGGCTCTCCGAGCCCTTGTCCCCCGGCGGGCGAGTGGAGGACGGCGGCGACAGCCCATCCGACAGTTCGGTTTCCAGTGCCGGGCACTCGAGTCCCTCGGGCCACGGGTAAGTTCCCAGCAGCGAGGCCATGGCCGCACGGGGGTCGCCTCGCTTCGCCTCGCGGGGCCGGTGCTGACCTGGCCCTCGCACGGGTCGGGGCGTCCAACTTGGCCCGCAGCCGCGGCCCGGCCCCTTATTTATCAGCTTCGGGCGGTCGCGTCTTCCAATGACACTCGAAGGCGGCGCAGCCCCTCCCTCTGTCTCCGCGCGGCCCCCTCCCTGCGCCCAACCTGCAGGGAGGAGGAGAGGGTAGGAGGGCCGCTTCCCCGCGCCCGCCCCCGGCCCGCCCCTCCGCCTCCCGGTTCCCGGTTCCCGGTTCGCTCCCGGGGATCCGCGCCCCGCCGCCCCGGGGCCGCCTGCCGTTCCGCCCGCTCCGGGCGCAGGTGCCGCAGAGCCAGGAGACGGGCGCCGGCCGCAGTCACTTCGCCCGGTAGCGCGAGCCGGACTCCAGCCCCCTGGCCGACACCTCCCGCGGCCAGACTCCACCAACGCCTCCCGCGCGTGGAATCCTACGGAGAACCGAAGCCAAACAGGTTTCGCTGGGAATGGCCGGGCGCGAGAGACATTGCCCATGAATCCCCCCAGAGTAGCATGTGAACCGTTCTTAAGAGAACACACCTAGTGGTTTTCTAAAATGACTCGGGTCCCCAGCCAACTTTGGTGGCCGCCAGAGTCTGGCAAGGCTGGGGTCGGATCCCGCATCGGGTTCTACTCAGTGCCCAGCTCAGGGCCCCCCTCGACGCCCAGGCTATCGGGAAGCACGGCTGCGTTCTCAGTTATTCACTCGGCCATCTCATTTCTCTCTTCTTACACGCCTTTGCCGCATCCCACCCTAGTCTCCCCGCGTCTGGGTCTCCAGCCCCTTCCCTCTCCAGCTCTCCTCTCAAGGAATTCCCTTCTTGTATTTTCTTTTTTCCCCTCCCACCAGCTCCCACCGAGCGAGTGGAGTCGCTCCTGCTCTCCCCCACCGCTTCCCCTCCGGCTTTGGCACGACTTGGGAGCTCTCGAGTTCTCCTCATCCTGACACCCCAAGGTGGACCGGGCTGCAGTTTCTGGGCCTGCACTTAACTTGGGCCGGGAGCTTACTGCTGTCCTTTGAGGACCCGAACCCCCTGCCACGGACGGCAGATACCGCGTCGCCCTGTTTTGTGTAAGTAGGACACATCTGTGGATCTTCAGCGCCGGCACACAGTAGGCGCTCAGGAACTGCAAAACGAGTGAATGAATAAATGAGTGAGTAAATATGGCTTAGACACACCCTACTGTATAAAACACAGCAATCATAAGGCCTAATTAACTAGATCCCTGAATTCAACCCACGAATATTTACTGAGCGCAGCAACCCCCGTGCAGTGCTCCGCAGAAGCGACCCTGAAAGGAAGTAGCATTGTCATGGGAGGACTGTGGGGTCTGGAGTCGGGAACTGTCTTCAGTGTTCGAGTTACTTAATGAGTGACTCTGAGAAAGTCGGGTGTATCTATAGGCCTCCTTTGCAAATCCTAAAAGAAGGATGGTGATGAAGACTGATCTCATGGGGCTGTTGTGAAGATTTGGTATATAATATATGCGAAGCTCAAACTCCGTACCTGGTGGCAGATATTAATATAACTCTAGACATAGAGCCCATAAGTTCTAAGTCCGGATTTTAATGTCCCAACGCGCAGTGACTGAGTTCACGGGTGCCTTGGGTGCAATATGCACTCCAGGGCGGGCCCCATGGCTAAAACATAGCAAGAGGATGGAGAAATACAATTTCTTCGTTTTTAACCTAATTTTAATCTGTAAAGCCCGGATAATTTTCATCTGAGACGAGGTTTTTCGCATAAAGTAGATTGCTTAGTTTTCCTCTACCTTCCAGCCAGGATCCAGCAGCAGCACCCTAGGCCCATTGGCTCCACCCGCTGCTCTCGCGGTCCAGGGCTGACCAGCAAAGGGCGCGGCGCGCGGCGTAGCGCGGCGCGGCGCTGGCTGGAATGTGGGTTTCCCGTAGCTGGAGAGCATCTTGGAACCCAGGGCGGAGCGGCGGGGCTAGCTGGCGCCGGGGACTGAGCTGGGAGTGGGAGAGGTTTGCGGAGAGAATGCGTCCACGGTCTAGGCGGACTTCCCTACCCCGGGAAGCCTAGGCCATTTCCCGTGTTGGACCCCTTTGCCAGAAATTCCTTTAGAAAAATCCCTGACTAGAATGCTCTGGGAACCGCGGGGAGCTGGGGCCACGCCTGGCCCAAGAAGGGCAGCTCGTTGATGGGAGGAGGTGGGGGTTGGAGAAGGAATCCTTGCAGAGGGACTTGCGCAGCAGCCGGAAAACGCTGGGAGAACTTGACTCCTACTCTTTCTAACCCACTGCTGCTCCAGGGTGATGACAGTGCCCCTCAGGGTCAGAGACCTCTAGTGGACAGGGTATTTTTGCCGGCCGCTGATGTCCCCACTCTGGTCCCAGCCTCCGGCGTCTTCGCTGCGCGGTTCCTGAGCAGAGCGCGCGCGCAGTGGGGCCGCGCCCAGGCACCAGGTTAGGAAGCTGCGCCGACCCCTGGGAGCGCAGAGCGGTCAAGTTGGATTCTACAGACCCAAGGGAAAAATGTAGAAAACAGCGGGGGCAGGCGCAGAGAGGATATGTGTTGTGGTTGTTGATTCCAATCGGTTAATTTCTTGCATTTCGTCCGGAAAGAGCACTAGGGCCTGGGTTGTCCACGACCCGGACGTTAACTGCCACATTGCTGGCACGGACGCGCTCCCGAGCGTGTGAGCTGTCTGCATGCGGGAACCTGGGCTCTTTCACTCGTTCCATTCCTTCATTTCTTCATTAATTTCCCCCCATGCATTGATTCACTTGGTCGGCTTTATGCGAGAGTGCACTGGTGCGGGCTGTGCTAAAGTGTGAGGGGTCAATGTGACCCCTCCACCTCTCTGGTCATTACGACTTTCAGTCCTTCTGGGCTCCGCGTAGACCCCAAGTATCCCTAAAGCCCAGGTTTCGGAGCGCTGAGCGATACGGCCAGGGCTGGCGCCCTCCGAGGCATCCCCAACACCTGCTCTGACCAGCGCTGGAACCACTTGTTGGAGGCTCATGGGTCGAGGCTCGGCGCAGTGAATCCGTAAGCAAATGAAACAAGAAGGGTAGAGACGTAAGGGCTGCGGGTCCTGCGGGTGCTTGAACCCGCAAGGGGTGAGGTAGGGGTTCCCGCAGGTACGAGAGAACAGAGTGGGAGAGGCGGGTCTGCGTGTGACGACTCGGGGGGCACAGTGGACACCGCGCTGCACCACGCAGTGGACCTGTCCGCACACGCACGTGAGCTTACTTTTCTGGTATGTATTGCGTAAAATGCGCTCTCTGGTCCTCTTTTAAGTGATTTTTTTTTATTTCCTTCTTTTCCTTTCTTTTTCTTTTTCCTTTTATCCTTTCTTGCTTCCCTACTTTTGTTCCTCCCTCCCCTCCGCTCTCCTCCTCGCTCTCTTCTCTCTTTCTCCTCTCTTTCCCTCTCTTTCCCCTCCCTCCCATCTCTTTCTTTATCTCTCTGTCGTTCGCTGAACATTGGTTCCAGGAACACAGGGCTCAAAGTGAGAAACCTGGAGTGCAAGTTGGGACAACTTACTAGCAGTATGATGATCGTTCATTTACCTGATCTTAGCCTGTTTCTTCACGGGTAAAATGGAGATAATACAGGATTACTAATGGTGTTTGTGAAAGCACTATATTTTAAAGAAATGTGAAGTTATAAAATAATGAATGGATGAAAAATTAAGTAAAATTAGTAGGGTTGGGTCTCCATAACTTCCTTCTCGAGGAGCTTTCCTTGTTCTATTTCCTTACTCTATTACAAACTGAAGAATATCAGTGACTCTAACGAAGGCTCTGGGCCAGAACCGGTTCAGTGCTGTTACAGTGGGCCAGCAGAGCCACAGCTCGTGGCCCTAGTCTTTGCAATAGTTTTGTGCGTGTGTTTTGCTGGATCTTTTTGTCCCTCACAGCAGGCTGGAGGTGGAAATCATCATCACTACCATTGTCTTTACTCACACTGACTTATCCATACTTAATTGACAGTTTTTGCAAAGGTCATTCTCTGGCTCATCCGTGCCTCTACACAGCCCTCTGCAAAGTAGGCAGCCCAAGTTTGAGTATTAAGCTGTTTTTCAGATGAGGCAGGTAAGGGTGCAGCCTGGAAGTGGTAGATCAAAGACCTCAACACACTTCTCTAGCACTCACGCCTTTGCTCCCTGGTTCCAGGGCTGCTCCTGGCTCAGCTCCCAGCTTCCCACCCTCACCAGAGTCCCAGACCAGACAGAGAAGGGCTTCTCACTAGCTGCTGGGTCTCCCCCTGACCTTGCGCCCTCTCCTGTCCCAAGTTCTGTGGAGACCTTTCCTTATCCAAAGGGCACTTAAATAAGTTCAAGGTAATGTGAAAAGCAAATGGGCAAACTGTGTTGACTACGGGCGAGGTGTATGCTGGAGAGCCAGGAAACTGGACCCAAGCCGGCCAGCTGCCCTCTCTCCCACCCCTCACAGCTAGTCCAGCAGCTAGTAGCCCTGCCTTCCCTCCAAGAAGCTGTGCTCAGCGTGTCACTGTTCTAACCCACAGAAATCTCTTCATAGTCGTTTAGGAGAAATTCATCAAGGTCTCTTAGAGTAATTTGGAGGAATTCATCTACACAACATGGATTTAAGAAGTACCTTTAGGCTTACTGGTAGTTTGACATCCATCCATTAAACCAACCTTATAAGCTAAACAAATAAATATCCTCAACTTCTCACACCAGAATTGTTGGCTCATGGCAGAGTTCTTTGTGACGAGAACTATCAGCACTGCCTCAGCATCAGTCATTAGAGTGAACTGGGAGCAGACAGGACAGAAGGACACCTGGACAGTTTTACAGCATCTTGGATTTAATGATTTTTCTACTGGGAACTAGGGGAAAAAGAATAGGGTTTCCAGATGACATTGCTTCTGCATGTCATCCCTGACAACACCCAAACCTGGTTATAAGAGGGACTTAATAGTAATCAGACACTGGGTTACAGAGACCCAGATTTTCCTGGGGTCCCCAAGATCAGACATCCTGGTTACGGCAGAATCCCCACTCTGCACATGCATGTTCGTCTCTTATTAATCATGTCTCCCAATGAATGCTGGGAATAACCCAGACTTGGAGCCAGATGACGTCAGTCCAGTCCCAACTGCCACTCCTGGCTGTGCACATTTGAGCATGGCACTTACCCAGGGCAGAGGGTGAAGAGCCTCATGGGCACAGGGATATGAAGGCTCGTCTGTGTGTGTACATTCTCACAGCAGCACTGAGATATGCCATCGCTCACTCTGGGGTTCCTGTGTGCTTCTCCCTAGCACTGAGGTCCGGGGAATTCCATCAAGAACAAGCCTTTTCTATGTTAATTTTCTCACACTTCACTCTGAACAATGATCAGTTTTCTTTCTGTAAGGAGGAAGGATTATAGCACTGAAATGAGCTTCATTTTGTTGGTCAGAAGCTAAACTTGCAGACAAATTTAAATGGGAAAGCCAACAAATTACAAGAAAAACTAACAGTTGGTTCAAGGTGGGGTGTGTTTGTATCTCTTTATCCTATTGTCTCTTTCCACATGCCTAAGAGGAAGAAGGGAAGCTGACTAGAAAATGCCTATAGATAATACAAAATGAAAAATAAGTCTTTTTTTAGGCTATCTATACACACGTCTGATTTCCAGGTAAATAGCGTCAGACTAATGACTGACACTGAGGCATTACTGATAGAGATCTCATCACAGAGAATTCTATCATCAGCCAACAATTCTGATGTGAGAAGCCAAGGATACTTATTCATTTAGGTATGAAGTTGCTTTAATGGATGGACTTCAAACTACCATTATCTTTTTTAAAATAAAATGTCCATCAAAATACAGTGTGCCTACAGAGAAGTGCAGAGATGGTGCACGCTGGCTGAGATGTCATAGCGTGAACACACCTGTGTAAATAGTGCTCACGTCCTGAAACAGAATGTCACCAGTCCCACTAATTTAAGGTCCCTTCACCCACCACCAAAAACAATTGTAAGTTTCCTTAGGGTAGGGACTGAGTATCATTCTGTTTTAAAATATAGTACATTAATAGAAAATTTGAAGTTTAGTAAGGCCAACACCTTTGCCATTAGAAAGCTAGTTATTCACAGTTCCCAAGAGGGGAACATCACACCATGGAGGCCATATGGGGAAACACTGGGAGAGGGGAAACTGTGGGCAAGAGCCCTTATTGTGGTTTCCTTGGGAAGAAACCGGTGAGGGAGGGGAAGCAGACTTAGAATCAGCTAGTCTGAATAGTTTCAGTGGGCACTGGGATGTAAGCACATCCCTAGTTGTCAGGTACCTGGCCTTGGGGTAATTAGGGCCCAGAGTGCTTGCGGGTTTGTATGAAAAGTGCACTAGCAGGCGAGTTGTTTATTTTCAGTAGAAATTGGCTAGCCCTGGGAGGGACAGTCCCTCAGTCAGTGAGGCCCCAGATGTCAAAGCATCAGCATACAGACAATAAATGACATGGTTAACACGTACTCATTTTCGACACTCCAGAACCTAAAATGTGTTACACGTAACGGTCACTCAGTGAAAGGGGAAAGAAAGAAGGGGGGACTACAGAAGGAACAGTGTACAGTTGGGCGACAAGAGCGGCTGCCTTTAATAACCTCACTTGCACCAAGCACTGAAGTTGAGTTGCCCACAGCAACTCTGGGAAGAGACTTCATTCAACAGCTCCTGGATTTATATTCAGAAAGTCGGGATGTCTTTGCAGTCTTAGATGTCCCTTTACGAAGACTTCACTGGGAAACGTGCCCCTCATTCAACATATCCCCTTAGACTAGCTATCTAAATTGGTCCTTGAACCATTCATCCTGTATTTCTGCTAGTATGTGACAATGATCCAAGAAGGGATGTGCTTGTTATCTATTGCTATGTGATAAACTACCCCGAACTTAAGTAGTACTATCTACAACTATCATGTGCCTCAGTGCCTCTAGGGTCAAGAATCTGGATAGTGTACAGTGAGGATGTCTGCTTCATGATGTCAGATGAGGTCTCAGCTAAAAAGACACGAATGACTGGAAGTAACTTGAATGGTTAGGAGCTGTAACCATCTGGAAGCTTCTTCATCTGACACCAGGGCTAGGATGACTCAAAGGCTGGGCTAAGCTGGGACCGTTAACCAGTGTATATCAATGGCTTTTCCATATTGTTTTCCACCACCGTTTGTTGAAAAGACTGTCCTTTCCCCATGGGCTTGGTACCCTTATCAAAAATCATTTGTGTGTGTGTGTGTGTGTGTGTGTGTGTGTGTGTGTGTGTGTGTGTGTAAATAGCATTCCAGGAATAAATCCCACTTAGTTATAATACTTTCATTGTGCTGTTGAATTCAGTTTTCTAGTATTTTGTGAAGGATATCTTTGCGTCTATATTCACAAGGGCTATTAGTCTGCAGTTTTCCTTGGCTTTGGTATCAGGGTAACAGTGATTTCACAGAATAAGTTAGAAAGTGTTACCTCCCTCTTTAATATTTAGAATTTGAGAAAGATTGCAGTTAATCTTCTTTAAATGTTTGATAGAATTCATCTGTGAAGCCATCTGGTCCTGGGCTTTCCTTTGTTGGGAGAGTTTTGGTTACTGATTCAATCTCCTTACTAGTTATAGCTCTATTCATGTTTTTTATTTCTTCATGATTTAGTTTTAGTAAGTGGTGTGTTTCTAGGAATTTGTTCATTTCATCTAGCTTATCCAATTTGTTGGCATGCAATTGTTCATAGTACTTGTAAGAGAGTACTTATATAAAATACTTTTTATTTGTGTAGAATTTGTAGTAGCGTCCCGTCTTTCATTTCTGATTTTAGTTATTTGAATCTTCTCTTTTTTATTAGTCAGTCTAGTTAAAGTTTTGTCAACTTGGAACTTTAATAAGAACTAACTCTTGGTTTTGTTGACGTTCTACTGTTTTTCTATTCTTTATTAGTTTATCTCTTCTTCAGTCTTACTGTTTCCTTCTGCCAGCTTTGGGTTTATTCCTTTTTTTAAGGTATAGACTTAGATTGTTGATTTGAGACCTTTTTCTTTTTAGTGTAAGCATTTGCAGCTGTAGTTTTCCCTCTTAGCACTGCTTTCTTTCACTGCATCTGATAAGTTTTGGTAAATTGTGCTATAGTTTTTGTTTGCCTCAATATTTCCCAATCCCTCTTGTGATTTTTCTTTGACCCACTGATTGTTCGAGAATGTGTTGTTTAATTTCCATATATTTGTGAATTTTCCAATTTTCCTTCTGTTGATTTCTAGTTTCATTCCATTGTGATTGGAAAAGATACTTTGTATGATTTCAGTTTTTAAAAACTGATTAAGACTTGTATTGTGGCCTAACAGATGGTCTTTCCCAGAGAATGTTCCATGTGCACTAGAAAAAAATGTGTGTTCTGTTCTTGGGTAGAGTGACCTGCATATGTCTGTTAGATCAATTGGTCTGTAGTTTTATTCAGGTCCTCATTTTCTTTATTGGTCTTCTGTCTGACTGTTCTATCCATTATTGACATTAGGGTATTGAAGTCTCCTACTATTGTATTGTAGAGCTGTCTATTTCTCTCTTCAATTCTGTTTGTTTCATATATTTTGGAGCTCTGATATTTGATATATATGTGTTTATAATTGTTGTCTTCTTAGTGCATTGACCCTTTATTATTACATAGTGTCCTTGTCTCTTTTAACAGTTTTTGACTTAAAATCCATTTTTGTCTGTTATTGGCATAGCACCCCGATCTCTTTTGGTTACTATTTACATGGAAAATCCTTTCACTTTCAACCTATAATCTTTAGATCTAAAGTGTGTCTCTTATAGACTGCATAAAGTTGGATCCTGATTCTGCCACTGTATGTCTTTTGATTGATTAGTTTAATCCACTTACATTTAAAGTAATTACTGATATGGAAGAACTTACTTTTGCCATTTTACTTGTTTTGTGTGCTTATAGCTTTTTTTTTCATCTCTCATTTCCACCATTACTGCTTTCCCTTGTGTTCAGTTGACTTTGTTTAGTGACATACTGTGATTCTTTTCTCATTTCCCTTTTGTATATTCTACACATTTGTTCTTTGTGAGTATCATGGTGATTAGATATACCATCCCAATGTCATAATACTCTACCTTAAATTGACATCAACTTCATTTCACTCACATACAAAAACTACTCCTTTATAGCTCTGCTCCCCCCATTCAGTGTTAAAGATGTCACAATTTACATCCTTATACATTGTATGTCCATTAACATAGATGCATATTTTTATTGTCTTTTAAATATTGCAGAAAATAAAAGTTACAAACCAAAAGTACAATAATTCTTTTTTTTTATTAGTCTATGTATTTACCTTTACAAAGAACTGTACATTTTCATATGGCTTCAAGTTCTCTCTATTATTCTTACATTTCAACTTTAAAGACTCTCTTTAGAATTTCTTGTAGGACGGGTCCATTGGGAATGAACTCCCTCAGGTTTCTTTGTCTGGGAATATCTTAATTTCTCCCTCATTTTTGAATAACAGTTTTGCCAGGTATAGAATTCTTGGTTGACAGTTTTTAAATTTCACAATTTAAAATATATCATCCCCTTGCCTTCTGGCATGCAAGGTTTATATTGAGAAATCTACTGATGGTCTTATTGGAGATCTTGTATGTGATGAGTCACTTTTCTCTTGCTGCTTTCAAAATTCTTTTAAAAAATATTTTAACAGTTTGATTATAATGTGTCTTAGTATGAGTTTCTTTGGGGTTATCCTACTTCAAGTTTAAGTTTCTTGGATTGATATCCATATATTTATTTCTTCAAATTTTATGTTTTTAGTCATTAGTTCTTCAAATATTCTCTCTACTCCTTTCTCTCTTCTCCTTCCGGCACTCCCAGAATTCTTATATTGGTCTGCTTGTTTATGTGTCATGAGTCTCTTCATTTTTCTTCATTCTTTTTGCTCCTCAGACCCTATCATTTCAAATGTCTGGTCTTCAAGTTCACTGATTCTTTCTTCTGCCTATCTGAGTCTGCTGTTGAACCTTCCCAGTGAAAATTTAGTTATTTTATTTTTCAGCCCAGAATTTTCTGTTTGGTTCATATGGTTCAAAATTTCCTAATTTTCTATGTGTTCTCCTTTAGCTCTTTAAGCATATATAGGACAGTTGTTTTAAAGTATTTGTCTAGTGAGTCCACTCTGTTTCTTCAGAAACTGTTTCTGGTGATTTATTTTGTTCCTTTGAATGGGGTATGTTTCCATGTTTCATTGCATGCCTTGTGATCTTTTGTTGAAAACTAGATATTTGGAAAAAAACGGCTGCCCTACCAGTCTTTGCAGATTGGCATGGGAGAGCTTTACTAATTAGCAAGTCTCTGATCCTGGATATCAGCACAGGGCTGAAGCTTAAAAACTTCTCAGGCCTTTGCTGGGTGTGTGTTCTGTCTGGGCCTGTTTGCATGTGCTCTCTCTCTCCCTGTCATTTTCCCTGGCTGCTTCTAAATGTCTTAATTTCCCAAAGTGTCTCATTCCAGTTTCTTCTCAGGGCCAACCCTAGTCTTATCCTAGTTTTTTTTTCTTTTTTTCTTTTTTTTTTTTCCCCTCAGGGTCTCAGCTTGTTCTGTTGTATTCCTCTGCCCACAATCTATTGCACCAGGCACCTGCAGATCTATAGTTCCTCTGCAATTTCACATCCCATGGTACCTACCACTTCCTTCTATGGCTTCTAAGATCCAAATTTTGCCATTATTCCCTGTCTGAGCTCTATGTCAGGCAAGACAAGTACTAGTTCCTTGGGCAGCCCTTAGATAGGCTAGAATGTTACAATTTCTACTTTATTCTTTCTGGCCCAAAGGACAGAGCTGGGGATTGGGCTACTTCTCTGCTTCACTGTGGGGCTGTGGTGAGGGCAAGTAAAAACATCACAAAATTTCCTACCATTTTGAGTTTAGCTTTTTCTTGATTGGGTGTTCACTTTGTTTCTGTAGATCACTGGCTGGTTTCCAGAGCTCCCAGAGTTATTACAGTTAGCCTATAGCTGTTAATTTGATGTTTTTGTGGGAGAACAAGGGTCTGGAGCTTCTTAGTCTGCCATCTTGCTGATGTTCTCAGTATTAATTTTTCTGAGTGATTGTATATGGTATTGTATTTTAACTTCTATTTCCAATAGTTCATTAAAGTATAAAAAATATAATTCTGTGTTGCCCTTGTATCCTATGAACTTTTTAAATTTGTCATTTCAAGGACTCCTGGGGGTGGATTCCTAGGGATTTTCTATGTAGGCAGTCATCTTGCAGCTCAATATTAAGAGGAAAATGCAATAAAAGCATGGGCAAAATATTTGGACACTTTACAAAAGCTATAAAAATGGCCAATAAGCATATGAAAAGATACTCAACATTATTAGTTACCAGAGGAAAATGCAAATTAAAGCCATAATGAGATACTATTTACATCTATTAGAATGGCTAAAATTTAAAAAATTGAGAGTACCAAGTGTTGGTGAGGATATTGAGCACAGAGAATGCTCATAAAACTGCTTGTGAGAATGTAAAGTGGTAGCCTTTGGAAAACTGTTTGGCAGTACCTAAGTTAAACGAATATTTATCAAATGGACTGGCCATTCTACTCCTAGGTATTTCTCCATGAGAAATGAGAGTGTGTGTTCAAATAAGGTCTTTGTATTTGAATGCTCATTTGAATGTTCCTGTATTTGAAAGTTGAAGCTTTATGTACAAGGGTATCCAACAGCAAAAATCCCCCAAATGTTCATGTGATAAATGGATAAACTGTGGTTATCCATATAATTTCATGTAATAAAAATGAACAAACTATTGACAAATAACATTGTTGAATCTCAAAAGCATTATTCTAAGTTGAAATGATTTTATTTATATGAAATTCTAGAAACAATAAAGCTACAGTGACAGAAAGCAGATTAGTGGTTGCCACGGGGCCAGTGGTAGAGGAAAGAGACTGATAATGAGGAAGGAAACTTATTGGCTGATAAAAATGTTCTGTATCACAATAGTTGTGATTACACAACTGTATCCACTTCTCAAAACTCACCAAATTTCACACATAAAATTGGTGAATTACACTTTCATCAGTCTAACTTAAAGAAATACAAGACTGAGTGGTATGCACAGATTTCTTTGGGCTACAGGGGAAAGATACAGAGACATATGAGAATAAGAGGAAATCATTTCATTTACTCATTCCACTATTTATTTACTCAAAAATGGTTTTTAAACATGTTTTAGAAGATAGGTATAGTATTAAGTGTTGGGGATACAGTGCAAAAAAGCTTCTCCAGTGATAAGTTTGGAAAAAAGCATGCACTCAGCTCTAAAGGAAAAAAGGACAGGGACGTGTAATCCATACCAAGAGTGGTCAGGGAAGCAGGTGGCTGCTGAGATAAACCTTGGATCATGAATATATTGTGTTTCTTCCCAAACATGTTCACTTGATGGTCCTCAGAGTAGCTAAGAGGCTCCATAGCATAGAGGAAACGGCGGAGGCTTTGGAGTCAGGCAGATGTGGGCTTTATTACTGGTCTGGTTACTTACTAGATGTGTGATCTTGAGAGAATGTCAATCAAACAGAATCTCACTTTTGACACCCCAAATTAGGGTTATCATAATTACGTATAGGTTAATTTAAAATAAATGAGAAAATAATGACAAAGCATCTAGATTAATAAATGATGCCATTAACAACACGATGAGATACACCTATCAGCCATCCTTACTGGTTACCGTAAGCCTTTTTAAATTTAATAAATTTGATGTGTAACATTATGTAAGTTTAAGGTGTACAATGTGTTACTCTGATATATTTCTATACTGTAATATGATTGCTGGTATAGATATATTTGTCACAATACATTTAATTATAGTAAAATATTATTACCTAT
The DNA here is from genome assembly GCA_028627145.1 of Eidolon dupreanum. NCBI lineage: Eukaryota > Metazoa > Chordata > Mammalia > Chiroptera > Pteropodidae > Eidolon > Eidolon dupreanum. The sequence goes on from CM053512.1 coordinate 20,432,134, forward strand.
AGGAATTATACTGTGCCTTGGATCTCTATGGCATAAGCCTCTTTCTACCATCCTGGCCAAACACTAGGACTGAGAAAACAAGTGTGAGTCTTGAATTCATGGGGCCCCTAAAACTCAAGACTCACATAATGTCACAACTAATGGACTTGGAGTGGTTTTTGTAGCCTGAGTAACTCTTAGGAGCCAGCCAGGAGAAGACTCCTAGCCTAGGGACTGGGAGAGGACATAGGAAGTTGTCTTATCCCTTTCTTCTGTCCAGGATAGTTCTGCACTAAATTGTTCTGATTTGTAATTTTCTGGTAAAATTTCTAAGATTCCTTCTAGTTCTAAAATTCCAAGATCCATAAAGCAAAACTCAAAACATTACAGTCTAGCTCCAGTAAAGAGATTTCAAGGTCATCGCTCCTGAATGCCTTCTGAAGAGCATAAAGTACCCTCCTTCTAACTCTGAATTGTCACACTCTTGCCTCCACATACAGGGGTCTTGCTGCCCATGGACACCAAATGAGCATTCCTTGGCTTATAAAATTTTAAGTAGACAACTTCCTTCTGAATTTGGATACATAAAAATTTGAATATCCAAAGGAAGCATATGGCTTTAGTTCTTTCAATTTTTATGACACAGTTCACCAAATGGTGAGCTTTTTGAGGGTTGGGACTATGTCTTCGTCATATCTGTATTCCTAGCCCTAGCACACAGCCTTAGCTACTTAAGGTTTGTGGAATGACTAAATGAGCACATCTGATGGTCTTCTCCCACATCATTTTGTATACCCCTCCTCTTACATGTGAATTACACTGTAGTTGCTATGTAAGGTACCTTACATCCCAAAACGGACTAAATCAACACATTGAGCAGAATAAATCCAATTGTTAAAAACAAAAATCAAACACAGTATCCATAACCTTTCCGAGAGCTTAAGGAGACAGCCATTCCATCTGCCATGTTATGAACTGGTGACCTTGGTCAAGGCACTTAGCAACTCTGAGCCTATTTCTTCCTGTATAAAAAGAGGAATGTAACAATACAGCTCTCACAGGGATGAGGTAAGCAGGACCACTTGTCTCAGGAACATTTGAAAGGCTCTTCTGATTTGGAAGACCTTCTGGCTTATGTGGCCAGAGTATACTTGTTTTCTCTCTTCTAGCACAGTTAACGTCATTTGTTCATCACAGACTGGCAGTGCCTTGCTCCATCACAGCAAGATTTTGTAATCTCTCCAGGCTAATTTGCAACAACTTGCTGGACTAGGGCTGCCTAGGAGTCCCAGGCAAGGGCAGGATCCTGAAGCCTGTCACTTGAGAAGACTGAGTCAATGTGACCACACCCCTGCCCTGCCCCAGGCTCTGCTCACAGGTCACCTCCTTCAGCCGGGGCTCTAAGCCCTCCTGGGACTGATGTCTTCAGGATGACCTCACTGCACCTTCTGGTGTATCTTCCTGGAGCTTGTCAGTCAAAAGAAGAGTGGCCGCAGCACAGCACAGCGGTCCAGGGGCCCTGGTGACGGCTCCGTGCAGCACTGGCTGCTGCCGGAACCTCCTCTCGGGCAAGGACGCCGCTGCCGCCCTGACTGGCGTCCCTGACTTTTCGTAGGGAGGTTACTTTTCATTTCCTTGTGCTTGGAGGAAGAGAAGAAGATGTACTAAAGGTCTTCTGTCAGGTGTTTTGCTAGGTCCTCTTTTTCATTTAATACTATAGCTACCACTTGAGGGAGACTTAAAAATAGGGCCCTCGGAGGAGGTCACTTGAGATCCCAGTGACAAGGTGACAGTAGTCACAGGGGAGGCCTAGGGGAGAAGTAGGGAGGAATGCATAATTAAGTCTTCAAGTCAGGTGGCAAGGTCTCACATTTACCGGTTAGTGTTGAGAATTTGAAGGAACCCCAAGTGGGGGTTGTGGTCACAGCGGTGCACTCAACTAGACAGCTTCACCTTGAGATATGCTTCAGAGGATTTAACAGCCCTTCCCTAGCGGCTATGTGCAAGGCATTGTCCTGGGTGCTGTATAAATACAAAGATTAACTTCACCTTCAGGGCCCCGAGACGTGAATGGGGAAAACAAGATATCTAAAGGCTCTAACACAGGGTAGATTGTGATGAGTCAAAAAGAACCGTGAAAACTCAGGGAAGGGAGAGAGTGTTTCTGGGGGCTGGATGAGGAAAGGCTGGAGAAATTGTTAATGACATCAGAGGCAGGCCTTTGAGTAAGTGGAGAAAAGGCCAGCAGGAGGGAGTGGCGACACAGAAGGCCACAGTTATAGACTAGAGCGAGAGAGACTGCAGGTGGAGGGGATCCTCAAGGCAGTGGGTGCAGTGGTCCCCGAAGAATTATTATAAAGTGAACTGAATGAACAAAAAGGAGGGCTAGATCTATGAACTGTAGGGGCAGGACTGACCAGGCAGAGGGGTCGAAGGGTGGGGCGCTAAATTGTGAGCTCCTAGGGGCAAGAACCTAACCTAGGACACTGATGGCAGTCACTTATTTAGGCTGATCTGTTGTAAATGGCCTTAATGTTAAAGACAGAGATTGAGAGCATGGGGTACTCATAGCAATAGAAGGGTACAAAAGGTGGCCTGAGGAGGATGAACAAAAGTTCCTTTTAGACTCTTTGAATCTGAGGGGCCCTCAGGATGCTTGGCTGGAAATGTGGGATAAAAGCTTGAGAATGACTAGTGGGGGACACAGATACAGACCTGAGAATTGTTCAGAAAGCAGAAACATTGGCCACTAGTATGTGTACACACACACACACACACACACACACACACACACACACACACACACAGAATGTAGAGAGAGAACAAAGAGAGTAAGGTCAGAACCTCTGACGAAAACGTTCAAGAACTTCCTGTCTCCTCAGAGAACACTTGGTTGACGGCAGGAGGGAGAACCCAGGAGAATTCAGGAACAGACACTCAGGAAAGGAGTTTTAGGGAGCCCAGGGTCTTTGGAGGAAGGAGACTAAAACAGTCTGGAATGAAGCCACTCACCTGGGGGAAGCCACATAACTTGTGAGGATGAGGGAGAAGATGAGGACGCTTCCATCAGGCATGGCGTTATGGACTCACCCTTGGATTTCTCAAACTTCATCTTCCCAAGTTTTGAAGGCTGGAGTTGGGGTTTGCCTCCAGCAGTTTTCCATTTCTTTGACAGATGGTTGTTAGTATCTGTTTTTGTTCCATCCAGGTTCAAAGGATGTCTCTAGCTGAACCCTCTCTGGGCTCCCTCAGCAGATGTGCTAGTGATGGGAGGGACTGGGGCAGTGGTAGGTTTAGATAGAGAAGTTGGGGTCCATCTTTCTTACACTCCCCACTTAGGCAAAACACAGTTCTAATTCACTCTGTGTGGAGGAAGGTACACATAATTTTGCTTATTTATCACAGTTAGAAATGTTAATGATTTAGTAGAAAGTCACTCCTCAGGTTCCAGTCACATAGAGTCAGCAAAGAATCCCTAAGGGCTCACTGCCCAACTTGATTAACATGCGCATGACTGCCAAAAGTGAGAACCACCACCTAGACACTGCAGAGTCCTGGGTGCAGCCCACTGACAGTGCTCCAGGCCACGGTGGCCCATTCCGTATGATACGTATGATACGAGCTGGTAGATCTTGAATGAGGATAGACCCTGCAATGGATTAGTTACTTAGTCCTGATCTAGCCTGGGTTTAGTCCAAAGTTGGGCTCAGCAAATGTTTTTAAAATAATGGCTTCTCAGCAACCACTTACCTTTCTCAAAGGAAGCCCGATATAGGAAATACAAACAGAAAATTGAAGATGTAACAAATTATAAAGTTCTTCTTTTGGTTAATAACTCACTGCAGTTCTTCTTAAAAGTTCATTACTAATGCTTCTACAAAAATTCAGCTCAGGTGGGAGGCAAGCTCGGTGAGTGTCTGCGTTAGCCCACACACTGCAATCATACACATTTTGGCAGCCCAAATGCAACCCTGTTCCCACCTACTTTTTTTACTTGCTGCATCTCTCTGCTTCCTCCTCCCACCCCTTACTGGTCCCATAAAGGCTTTGTGCATGCCATTTTAATTTATTCACTATTTCCTAACTAGATAATATACCTTTATGCAAGAAGACTAGTCATCCTTTTTATTAGGACATGATACTAATTTGCTCTCCATAATAACAGAGCACTATAAAATCGCACATCAGAACACCAGTCTGACCTCCCTAGCCCCACACGCCAGAACAACAGGCTCCAAACTGCAGTGGCTGCAGAACCCTCGAGATAAACAGGGTGATGGTGGGGAAGTTCTTACTCAAATCTAAGTGCAGCTGCTGCTTGCTGGTCCAGGCTGAGATCACTTCGGTAGATTGTGCCGAAACATTTCTCTGATGCTGTTTCTAAAACAAACAACCAAAAAAGACAGGTTCCAGCTTGTCCCTGTCGGAGTCAGCCAACAGGTGAGGGAGGAGAGCAGAGACAGGCACTGGGGTTTAAAACCAATGCTCATTTTGGTTTTGTCTTTCCAAAGCATCAGTATTTTCTGCAAATTAGAAGAAATTCTTTTTTTTCCCCATAGACTGGAAAACGGATTGTAAGAAGTTCAGTTACTTATCCAATTTCCCATCAACCTCTTGACCAAGTTGGAAGGGAAAATCCATTGAGGATTTCTAAGGCACAGGGTATCCAAAAGTTTTCTACAGCTCATATAATTAATATTAACTCCAGTTCATTGTAAAACTCTTTACAGCTTGCCAGCTGCTTTCAAATATATTCTCATTTAAAAGTTAACAATGACATGTGAAGTAAGATAATCAGTAATAGAAAATTTTGCTAAAGACAGGTGAAACTGGATGTGGTAAGGGTGAGGAGACGAGAAAAGGAGCCCGGGTTTGTGACTGTGGTAAGAGGGACTGAAGCATCACTGGTTCTCTGGGAGCAGCAGAAATCTAGTTATAAAAAACAGCAAGAGGCCCTTTTATAAAAGAGTTTATCTGCAAAAGGAGATAACTAACGATAATGGTTATATTCTGGATTGAGGACTACATGGGCTGATTTATTTAAAGTGCTTGGAACAGGGCCAGGCACGTATGACCTCATGCAGTAACAGCTATTACCTATTAAAATTAACAGTAAACAGTAAAGAAGGGTGCTATTTAAAGGTAATAGTTAAGAACCTCTTCATTGGACAAAATCTTTTCCTGGGAACCTACTTTCCCTCTTAAAATTGAAGGATGCCAAGGAAAGCACTGAAGAAAACAAATACATTTTTGTCGAGTAATTTAATGTCTGTCTGTGTGTGTGTGTGTGTCTATAAAAAAATAGGGTTCACATGTTAACAATTTAAGAAATTTCACACTTATGAAATGCAATTCTCAAGTATATTTTATTGTTCTCACTTCCACTTAGATCCAGAAAACTAAGTAGCTTAAAAAAGAGACACCTGGGAAAAATGAAAGCTGCAGATGTCTAGAAAGTTAACATTCTGTGTCCTTCAAAGCAAATGGTCACACTGTCTGCTCCCTGCTGAGCATTCTTTCTCAGCCTATTAAAATAATAAATAATCAGAGTCTACAGGTTCTAAGAAAGTGGCATCTAACAATCTTGTGGTGTTCCAATCTTGCCGTGGAGTTCCCAGCTCTAAGAACTTCCCTTCAGCACCTCCTCCTGGTCTTTCTAGCTGACTCCTTCATTCCATCTGACCTAGGTGCATCTCACCGACTTCCTAAACACCCACTAGCTTCCTCCTCCAGCACACGATTCAGTATATTCTCCTGGCTCTCATTTTTATTGGTAAAGAAAGTTAAGGTCAATTAAAAAAGACAAAAAATCAGTCTCTCTCTCTCTAAATATATATATATATATAGATCGATCTATCTATCTATCTATCTATCTATCTATCTATCTATCTATCTATCTATCTCCCAGTCTATACATCCATCCATCCATCTATCTATCTATCTATCTATCTATCTATCTATCTATCTATCTATCTATCTATCTATCTGTCATCTATCTATCTAAAGATAATTCCCTTTAGGTTTCATATATTCCCTTTCTTTCGGGAATTCATTTCGTATACAAGATAGGACAGGCAGAGATAAATTGGGTATGTGCCCTCTGTGAAGAAAAGTGACTTTAAAAATCATTGGTGCTTTATTAGACTGGATCATAGCCTGGGATTCTAAACTCTGGAAGCCATAATAAAACTAAGAAACTAGACCTCAGACTCTGAATTTATAAGAATTTTCTCTGTGGGCTGTGTGTGTGTGTGTGTGTGTGTGTGTGTGTGTGTGTGTGTGATTTTTTAAAAACCATTAACACTGTTCAAAATTCTTAAGAGACTAAAGCCAAACATTCTTCATATATTTTCTCAATTTTAAGAATCTCAAGCCATGGTTCATATCTAATGTTATGAACCTGAGAGTTAAAATCAAGGGCAAAAAGTCATCATCATTTCGTATATGCTATCCAGTAGCAAGCTGTAAGTTAAGTGGAAAGCAGCACAGAGTCTGCACCACCCTGCCATATCCCCACAGCTACTCTGACAGGCCTGTCAGAAGCAGGCCAACTGTCAAGACTGCAAGAGCAGGATGGGTAACAGGCAACTAGAAAGAGGTTAGAGGAAAACTAGAACTGAAAATAAGGAGGGAGCAAGGATGAGGGAATTAACAGTAAACAGATGAAGAAGAAAAGAAGGAAGAGATAGAGAACAAAGAAAGGAAGAGAGGAGAAACAGGCAGAGAAAACAATAGGGCTAGACCTCTAAGTTGTTAAGTTTACATTTTCTTTTTCATTCTGTGTTCCAAAGAGGGTGTGAAGGTACCTGAAGATATCTGGGTAATGAGCTCAGACGCCAGGGTGTGGAAGGCAGTATAAACACAGTGAGATGACACCATTCGGTTTGAGCAGGATGGAAAAGTATTTTTTACATTTATTTATGTACTATTGATACTTTTAAGAACTTTCATAAGGCAGTCCCACCCCAGACAATGACTGATTTCCAGAAAAATTAATTTCCTGACCTTAGACTCCCAGTTTTTCTAACTTGCCACGACCTCCTGGTTGTTATAAATAAGGTGGAGCCCACTGCAGGGGATGCGTCCTCAAGCCCCACCAATGGAAATACACCAGACTGCCTGCTCTCTCTGAGGACCTGTAAGGCCTGCTGAGAGCTGGAAGCTAAAATGTCCCCAGAGTCAGTTCACCTCTTAAACTTCATAGTGTTGTGGAGAAGACCTCAGAACACATGGCTGCCACCGCTTAGTGGAAGAGAGGGCATTAAAACAATTTCCCCATCGAAACCAACCAAACCAAAACAACTCTGACTTGGGAACGTAATCATATAATACCTACTTGGCAAAAATGTATGGCTGGCTATAGAACAAAAAGAACTATCTGAATCCAAATTATTGACTCTTAATCCTTTAATTAGACTAAATCCCCCAGAAGGAAGCGCAATTCATTGTTACTGAAGGAAATCAAGAGCAAATATAGACTGCGATATATCTACACACATGTGCACATACATAACTTGATGTAGTCACACATGTGAATGAACACTCAGGGTAAAGGGCTCAGAGTCTAAAAAGAAATTTATTTGTTTATGAGAGCCATGATTTGGAACAGCAAAAAGTTCTTCTGGGAATAGGATTTGGGAAAAATGTGGTGATAGGGCGAGACTCAGCAATCCATGGGCATGTCAAAAGATGTGCCCAAACTCTCTTGGGTGAACTCTCCTCTGACTTCAGGCCAAAGGTGTTTGCCTGGCAGCGCCCCGACATCTGAGTGGCTGCAAGGCCCTGGCTCGAGAGAATTTACTTGGAATCTTTCCTCTTTTTCTTCTTCTTTTTCACTGGTGTTTCATCTAGAGTAGCATCTACTGCTGCCTCGACTTGCTTTTGTAGCTTTTTCTTTTCTCTCTTTTTTTTGGGCTTTTGTGGTAAGTCCCGGTCATCAAGTGGCCACACACAATGCTCTCCATCCTCAGCAGAAGCATCGGAATGCTCACCCCAGCGAGGGTCTCCGAGCAGCTGCTCAACTTGGCCTCTCTTCTTCTTGGTCTTGGGTTGGGTGTAATTCTCCACATTACTATCTTTTGCAGCTTTCTTTCTTTTCTTTCCTCTTTTCCTTTCCATTTGTGTCTCAGGCCCTATAGCTGTGACCTGTGGTTTGTTCTTTAGCTCTGCCATCCTCTTGGCAAAGTACTCCTGGATGGTGAAGGCACTGGTCGTCGTAGTAGAGGCCTCTTCCCCGTCCAGAGTGGCGGGGCTGGAATCATCCTAAGGTGTGGGAAAAGAATTAAAACCAGTTAAGCATCAGCATCCTCACAGCATCCAGGACTCTGGCTGGAGTCACTCATAATCCGCAGTTAGAGACCAGGCTGAGTACCCAGCTCCCCCTTCGTTGATTTATTCCCATCAGGTAGAGCTGAACTACAAGGCAGAGAACAAGGTGGCCAGACACATTGGTTGAATACGATATGGGGAGGTAGGTTGAATAGACTGAAGCCAACTTCAGAAGTTAGCTGGCAAGTCACCTAATACAATTTTGAGTAATTGGCACCTTAACAATAATGTTAAAAATGGTGATTTATAAGTTCCCAGTCTCCCATGCAAAATAGGGATACTGAAGTTCTTGAGTTTTGTAATTTTGTTAGACACCCATTTCAGCTCCATTATGGATTATACAAGTATTTTTACATTGACCTAAAGCTTAGATGTCATATGTATATGTTAACCCTTTCTATAACAGGAGCCAAATGCCAACCTGGAACCTGGCATGTCAGGAACACTTTCTCCTCCAATAATTACCTGGCTTCTTCCTTCATATTCACTTATTCACATAGGGAGAGATTAGAGGGTTGTTTGACCCTCTTGTGTGGGAAGATGGGAAAACAGTTTTCTGAATAAGCCAGTTTCCAATTCAGGATTCTACAAATTATTCTGAACTTGGTGGGAAAAGCTCAACTTCATTGGAAACCAATGCATATAAATGGACCATGCATTTTCTTGATACAGAAGCACTCAAAAACCAACTCAGTGAAATCAAAGTAGTATCACATTTGAAATTCTGGCCCAGGAAGTTCTCACCACAGAGTACCTTACCAAGAACACTGTAACTCATCCAATCCACACAAACCTTATTTTACTTAGGCCTAAAAAAACCCACAAAATTATGTAGTTAAATTTTAAAGTTTCAAAATGTAAAATGCAGAACATGTGGAATAAACCAACTGAGCTTTGGAAAGAAGTTTAAATGGTATCTCTCAGCATTCAATTTTGGCTGGAGTCTCATCAGGTAATTTTGAGAAAAATTTTTAAAAATAGCGATCCAAAAATAAGGTCGCTTTGTCTTTTTGTTCCTCAAATGTTGAAAAAGAGCTGAAATTTTGCATAGCAGATTGGAAAATCTTCTCAAGGCTCTCTTGGTGCGAGCCAATCCCAGACTGATGGACAAGAAAGGTCTTGCCTTCTAAGGGCACACAGCCACAGTCTCTGTGAGGTGGCCTGTTTATGTAAAATAGGTCTCATTTAGTTTTACGGCATCAAAAGGAGTTTGTCTTACATGAGTCAACTCATCTGGAGTGTATCTGTGTCTTAGGAACTCAAAATCAAGTTATATATTATGGCTCCTTTCCTTGCTCAACTCTTATTGCCTTCTGAATTCCTGCTTTTCACAGTTAAGTCACAGGAACTAATTGCTGATATTAATCACACTTTTAATTATTAGGAAATATAAGTCCGTTTTTTGAGTCACTTGTTTAATTCAGAGGGCTTTTTCTAATTCCAGAAAATAACTATGCTCATAACCAACTCCTCCAGTGATAAGGATTTTAATAACCATGGGCCACTGCACACTGAGCTTAGCAGGGCATGGAGACAAGCAAGAGAGGTGCCAGCACCCGAATCCTATTTATCCCAAGGAAAGTGTAGGCAGAACAATGACTTGCTGGGGAGAGCGCTTCACTGCCAGGGGCAGCCACCCTCCCATACTCCAGCGATGTATGTTTTAAAAACCATGGAAACAAAGGTGAAATAGGTTGCGAATCTGATTCCAGTAGGAGCAATGCCCAGGACTCATATTTTATAAGCTCATAATTTATGATTTTATAAATCATAAATCCAGTTTTACTACAGCAATTATAACCTGTTTTTATATTCTTGGCAATGAATATGAAAAAATGTACACCTTTTCAAGAAAACTAATACTTTTCATATCTGGTCTCAACTTCAAAGAGAATGAGCACTGAGAAAAGCACCAGTTACTTTTAGTATTTTGAAAGAGAGACAACTTGCATCTTCCCACATCTCTATTCAACTCATAATATCTCAAAAAAATCCATAATACCAAATTTGACTATTATTACTTTGTAAACTTTGCGAATGTTCCAATTTGCTAACAGTGTTCTAAATACTAGTAAAATAAATTTATATGTAACTTGAAAACTTCCAGTTCCATGTAAAATACTACCAGGGGAGGTGTGGTGAATGAATCATCTTACCAACATTTGATTTAAGCGTAGGGATTCAAGAAACTTCTTTTTAAAAAAATTCCAGTCCCTGCTGTTAACTAAAGGAGGTGCTCAGGTAAATCCCACAGCCTCTCTGGTGTCTCAGTTATCTAATCGAATCAGATCAGTAGGTCTAAAATTTACTGTTCCCTGAAAAGACATTTGGGCTGGCTACTCCTCTGTGATACAGGAGAGCAGAGAAGAGATAGTGAGGCAGTATCAGCAGGCAGCAGAGATAAGCTTGGTTCATAGAAAACTATTACCGCAACTGTCAAGATGCAGAAGTGATACCAATGCACCTATAATCTACTTACATGAAAAAATATTTTTACACCACCTGTAAGAAAGCACACAGTCAAAGAGCACATCCAGTAATACCACTGAGCTAAAAGAGCCAAATACTAGTTTGTGTTGAATCATTTTTTTAGGACTTTGTTTAAAAAAAAAAAAAATCAACAATATATAGAAGCTAAAATTGATAAAAACAAAAACTGGAATGACTATTAACTGGAATATGAATTTATTTCAAACTTAAGTCCTGGAAATCACCCCAATACTTCTAAGAAAGGTGGTAAGAAGCTGGAATTTTAAAAAATGGTAATTCCCATCTTGTAGTTATGGTTTTGAAGGTAGGTTCTCTTTTTATATACCTTGGCTTGAACATCTCCACTGATCCTTTGCATCCTCTAAATTTGTGTCCTCACCAGGCAGAGCATGGGGAAAATGCTCAAGATGCTCTCCGGCTGGAACTGAAAATGTGGTAGGCTTCTGGAATGAATCACCTGGTGACCTCTCCCTCGGACTAAGATTCTCTAAGTCCCGCTCAAACACGGAGCATTTTAATAGCTGTCTAGTAATGGCAGATGCAAGGAGAGACATAGGCTTTTACTTGGGTACAGTGGGGATGAAGGAGCAGAGTCTGTATGAGTGGGAGCGAGTGCTCTGCCTGTGGGACCTCCAGCCTTTCTGCTGACCACAGTGTCCTGTCAGTTCGCAGGTCTATCACTCAGCTGGGGCAGGGACCTGTTGCATGTAACTGTGCATGTCCAGGGCCAAAGAGTATGCCTAAGATGAAGAAGCTTTTCATAGAGTTCAGTGGAGAAGAAGGGGAAATGGCAAGGGAATTAACAAAATCTTGCCCTAGATTTGTAATATGTCCACTGTTCTACCTCCCCTTCCATAAATTAATAAGAAAGACCCAAAGGCACAGTTAAACTCCTGAAATATTTTCCATGTATTATAGAAGCTACTCTTTTTAAAATACAAAATAAAAGTTTATTGTGTTGTTCTTAAAAATGGTTTTACAGGTTGATCTTGTCTGTTCTCAGAACACCTCTGTCTTCTCATTTCTTTCAGAGCCGATGAGTGTACAGTATGTGTTAAAAAACATCTGACGACTGCTTTTCCCAGACGATAGCTAGGGCTTTAATATTCTGTGGGTTAGAACTCAAAAGGACCTATTCCTCACTTCACAGAACCTCAGTGGTTTAAAGCCAGAAAAGCCCTTCGAGACTGCTCCCCTCGACCACATATGGAAACTACCCAAAGAGACCATACCTGGGTGTCCAGAAAAAAAGCAGCTGTCCTTTTCAGATGCATTCAATGTGCCAGTCACTTATTATCATTGTCATCTCACGTGATTCTCACAGCAACCTGAGAAGAGGCATTCTCTCCACTTTATAGAGGTAGGAACTGAGACTCACAGCACCTCATGTGCAGGAGGACTCAGGGCAGAACTGGCAGTAGCAGGATGTGGCTCCAAGGCCACCAGGCACAAAGCCCTGGCTCCCTCCACTACAGCGTCCTAACTTCTGGCCTGCATCACATAGATTGACTTGTCCTGCTTCTCTCTTTAGAAATCATCCTAACACTGAACTATATATAATTTGGTCATGTAATGCAAGGCCTCAGGTCCATGTTCAATTTTATGAGGGCAGAAGTTCACTGATGCAAAAGCTTCAAGCACAAAAAGATGTCATCAGAAAGATACTACTTTCTAAACAGAAAAAAAACTCTTCTATTATCTAGTTTGTAATTTAAATTTTAAAAAGCCTAATGCCAGGCTTAAGTATTCATAATTTGTCAGATTAACATGTAAATTCACTTGGCAAAGTGGGAGGTTTTTAAAGCAGGAAGTAAGTCCCAAGTCCAACCTTCTACCTGAGGCAAGACTCTCTCCTGGGCACTTCTAATAAAGACCGTGATTACTTGGTGTGGCAGGCAGTCCATTTCACCGTGAACTTGCTTTGTCTCAGTTTTTTCCTCAGCGATAGGCAGATTCAAGTGGTTCACGTGTGCCATGATTAGAGTTGCAGAATCTTAAAGCCTAAACCTATTTCTGGCAACTCTGAATTACCACTGGGATTGGGGGTGGGATGGTGGTTGGGAAGCGTGGATGCAAAGGAAACAAGACCTTGCAGACAGAAATCCTTAAAATATCAATTATAATATACCATAATCATCTGAGGTACCTGCAAGATGCCCCAAACTATGCAAGACAACTTTTCTCAAATGTCTACATGTATTCTCTCTAGAGGCTTTGCAGCTCAAGCTCTTCTGGGTTCCTATGTGTCATTCAAATAAATGTACTGAGATGAATTAACAGTAAAATACCCAAATAAAGAGGATTCTCTTTATTATTCTCATTAGAATGTTAGTATTTTTTGGATTGAAAAATTTACTGAGGTGTTTTGGGGCAGATGCACCATAAATATAAAATCCTACTATTTATAATTAGCTTACCAATCCAGGAACAGGGTTTCAAAGGTAAAATCTTTTGGCTCACAACCTTTGTCATACATACATCACTGCTGATCTTAAGTGACAAGACTGAAGCCTTTAGATTTCTATGTTAGAACACAGGGCTCATGTTGCAACAGTAATCCTTCAATGAACTTTTGTCATTGAAACAAAAAGTAGACACCCAGAGCTCAAGGGTAATGGATTTGGCAATTGGGGTTATTAGCTCTGATAGCTATTTCTTGTGATGAATAAATGCACACTTCCACCCCAGCCTGTCTGTTGTCAGCTTGTGTTGGATTAGTCTGCGAAAAGTTAAGAAAGCTTGGCAAGTGAGTAGTTTGAAAGAACGTTTTATAACTTTTCTAAACTTTTCAGCAGGACAGTTCTGACAAACACAAATTGTGCCTTGATGTACTCCTGGGAGGTAGAAATTACACCCATCCACTGTGGACAGGGGAAGTTCAGGTACAAAGTGATTTAATGACTCATGAAGATGAAGGGAGTGCTGGAATGTGTGTGCACTAAACTCTTTGCCAATAGAGGGAGCAGAATGGGCTGATGCAGTCACTCACTAAGCTGGACTATGATGCTCTTCCAGATCCTTCATGTTGCCATGTGCATCACTTCCTTAAAGATCAAGTACAAAACTGCCTCCCTGAAAAAGCCTGATCCCTGGGTAACTTCCTATGAGTAGCAATTAGTTACTTCTCTTTTCTGGTTTTATATAATTTGCTTTATAATTATCTTCCCAAGAAAATTTTAAGTTTCTTGAAGACAGAGACCATTCCTATTTCATTTTTATTGAGCACATCCTCTCTAATGAGAAACGAATGTATGGTGAGCGCTCATGGAGAGTGCAAAAGACACCAAGCCTAAGCAGATCAAGGCCGGGAGGTGCTTCCACTGAACCGAAGCCTTGTATTTGTTGGCACAGATTTGTCTACAAGCCAGGCAGGGCTAATGACTAGAAGGGCTTGGAAGGGTAGGAGGGAAAGAGAGAGTCAGCATTTTACAGTGTCTATTCTCTCCATCCGGATAAAATCATTCCCTTCTAATCAGATGCCACTTTGCCTCATGGTGCAAACTGCTTCTCTAACAACTGCAAGGTACATTTGAGTGCCTTTAAGTGTGACTGCCAGTTACTCCCTGTGGCCTTAGCGAAGTAGAGGAACTCAGTCAAACAACCCATACATTTCTCCTCTGGCCTGTTACTACCACAGTCACCTTTCGGGAGATAAGTAAATTGGAACTGCCATATTCATTTTGTGGGATTGGCTGAACATAGCAATAAAATAGCCTGCATGGGTTGGACTGTTTTGCCATCAAAAGAATAGATTAGAGAACAAGAGAGTTCTAGGGCACATCAGAGACAAAAGGTGGGAGCTCATTCTGGGAAGGCAAAGAGTTGGATTAAAGTTCCACCAGAAGCCCCCGGTAGCAAGTTGTTATGCTTCAGTGTACGCTGTATCTTGAGCTGAAAACACTGCCTGGGAAAGGTTCTGATTCCAGGGAGTCATCGGACGGTTTGTTTCCAAAGGTTAAGCTAAGCAGTGATCAACACCGTTAGTTAGAACAAGAATTGTGCCACGACATCGGCATTTCTTCCCTTGCTTTGTATAGTACCTTTTTGGTTTCCATATAATTTAAAACATTCCATGTTTTACTGACAAAGAGCTATTTTTACACTCACAAAGTTTATTCAAGTGTGAAATCTTGTGTTTTTTTCAAGATATCTATCACTCTCATCTGGAGTTTGGTTAAGGACACAGTCTCAGTAATAACCAGCCTTATGGAATCTGCCGTGAAACACAATCCCTGTTAGTGCTAGCAAGCATCATAAGAGTTAAGAACAAATATAAAACTCCACTGATTGAAGGGAAGTTTTGATTTGAAGTGGGGTTAAAAATCAAAAATAAAATAACAGACTAGAATTATGTAGCAACGCAACTGGAAAACACATGTAGAAGTTACGTGTGTGTACGTGTGTGTTGCGTGTATGCATGCGCAAACAGGCTCCAAGAACCCATGGCATGTATCAGAAGCCCACTCTGTAGGACAGGGTTCTCTCTAGAACATGGTTGGCAAACTATGGCCTGCAGGCCACATCTGGCCTGTCACCGATCTCTGTACCCCTCACAAGCTAAGAATGGTTTTTAAATGGTTGGGGGAGAAAATTATGTGAAAATTATATACATTTCAAATATCAGTGTTAATAAAATTTTGAATTTCATCAGTAAAAAATTTGTGGAAATTTGTTTTCTCTCTACTACATAAACATAAAAGGTGTTTAGTAGATATTTGCTAAATAAATACATGAGTACATAAATTTATTGTGAAATATGATCTGCTTTTCAGAAATGAGAGATGCTTTTGAAGTACACACACACACAGACACAGATTCGGAAGGCTTTGGGTTTTGATGAAGTTCTCCATCTCAGTTTCTCTACCTTAATGAGTGATGCTAGTGAATAATAGACTGCTAACTGCTGATTTCAAGCAGCAAAGGACAGTAGACATGGACGATGTTTGGTGATGAAGAGGTCAGGCATCAAAGAGAACTCTCTATATCCTACAAGCAAACAGAGATACCTTTCTAACATTAGGCATTAGAACTTCACCTGGAATTTAAAAACTCAGACAAATGCACTGGACATCTCAGAGATGATAATGGGGAACTGGAAGGGACAGGATATCTAGCTTTTCACTGCACACTAGAAGAGAAATACAAATAATGCCAAATTCTTCATGTGAAGGCCAATGCTAACAAAACTGCTCATCTTTTTCCACTTGCCTAGTCAGCTGCTCAAATTACCACTCATTAAGTAAAGCCAACATAAACATGTTTTAAGAGGATGGCTCTCTATGGCAACAACTTCTCAAGTAACTGACATCAGAACTACTGACAAGACTCATAGAGCCTCTGGGGAAAAAGAGGGGAAAGAAAAAAGGAGCAGGTTTCCTGCCTCCCCGAAAGGTCCTAGGGCTTGGAAAGTTGCAGTGACTCATGTGACATTTCACAACACACTGGCCATTATAAGATAAACGAGGCTCCTCCAAACTAGAAATGATCAATGTGACATAGGCACCAATTTCTTTGAATGAAGTCTAAAAATAATCCAAATTGACGATATTTTATAATTCTAGGTCAACTGGTTCTCTTCCTTGCTCTCTGGAGGCAGGACAAATAGCTTTTTATAAGTAGTTGAAGGCTCGTACCCGAAACTCAAAAAAACAGAAGCAGAGGCTAACAGAGAATTTGTCTCTTCCATCTTTACCCCACAGGAAGATTTGAAAATTGCTTAAGAATCATGAAACTCAAATTTAGGCTCATTATTTTAGAAAGCATAGCACTGGAATAAGGTTTTAGAGGACCTTCTGCTTTGAAACTAGGAATTGAGTATTAATAGTTATCTGGACCAGTCAGAATTATTTTTAAGAGAAAAGTATATTAATTTAGGCAAATAAAGTTATAAACAAAAAATTCTTCTTCATTAGTTCTCGTATACTATATAAGGTTAATCTCTACATGCTCCTTTTAATTGACTAGAAACAAAGTAGCAAATAAAAGTGTTTCAAAAATATTTTAGGAGTAAATTTGGTAAGGCAAAATAAATAAAATTCTGAACTCACTGAGTTATGTAATAAAAGTAAATTACACAACAATAAGATCTTGAGATGGCTGAGTTCCAAAAAGATTTGGCCATCTAGTCCCTCATAAACATCCACGAAGCAAAAGCTACTGTTTACCTGACTGGGGCTGGGGCCAGATAGCTCCTGTCCTGAGGGAGACGGACTATTAAAAAAATAATAATAAGACATAAGATCTAGGTATATCTTATGTGTTTTTACCAGAACAGAAAAAAAAAAATAACACATCGGGAGAATTTATATTTTGAATACACAGAAACTAAAGAAAACCAACTACAAAACAACCCTACTCAACAAAACCCCTAATCAATTAAATTGAGATTACAATTCCAAAGAGCTCATAAAAAATAAACATTATTGCTATTAAACATACAATCATTCTCTTGTTATTATGACATATATTAAATATATAATTGCTTCTCTTTTACACAAGCTATAATAATTTTTTTTGATTTTATAAACAAGCAAGATATTAAAAGTTTAAGTGAAAATGAATAAGTCACAATGCTTCCTACTACTTGCTCAGAATCTAACAACATTCCATAAGGCAAGACCTGTCTGGTGTTTGTAGTCCCTAACTGGCTGATTCTCTGTGGAAATTGAATGCTTTGTATGATAGTGCTTCTCAAATTATCAGGGGTAAAAGGTCAATGTTTTTCTTTTTGAAGTTTATAATCCATTGTAGGCCAAGATCTTTGTAAAATGCACCCCCCCCCAATATTTTTTTTTAAAATAAAAAATTTAAAAGATATAAAATGGAAATTCCAATTTATAAAAATTAACATCAAATGACTATAAAAGTTTCTAAATGCTTACAATCAGTTTCTGTCCTTGTCATAGGCTGGTGTGTGTGGACCATAACTTCAATGGTGCTGGTATAAAATATTAGCTACCAAAGGAAAGAAAGAAAGGTACTGAATTCAGTGTAGTAGAGGTGGCAATGATCTAGGTGTCCAAAAATCCAATTCACAACCGATAGAACGTGAGATCTTGGACAAGTCACTGGACTGTCTGGGCCTCAAAGTAAATGATTTACAAAACAAGGAAGTAAGGCTATTCAATGACTTGTTTTCAAATATAGTTTTAGCACTACAGTTTTAGCGCTACACACCTTTTTCCAAATGAAATCTTAAACAGAAAGCCAATATGTAACACACATCAGGGGAACTGTGGTCAAGGTGAGGCTGGGGGAACCCAAAGCTCATGTCTAAACCCTCCTCTCCCTTATTAAGACCCCTGAGACATCTCTGAGGATCGCCTAGGGCTCTGTGGAATAGAGTTTGAAAACAACAGTGATGTTTTAAAGATCCACTGCAATTCTAACATTTCATTGTAGCCCAGATAATTTCACAGGACTCAACAATAGGAGACTAGAAGCTGGCAAGAATAAAACTGGACTTTTACTATTATATAATATACAAATTCCTAAAGTTGTCATTAACTTTTGGAATTCCAACAATTGGCTGTCAGAACTATCCAGTGATCAATTTCTTCTTAAAATGGTAGCAAAGTATCAAACCTGGTCTCCTCAATACTATAAAATCTTAAGTTGCAAACTCTGAAGGTCCCAATTGCTTAAGATTAACGTTATCAAGGTTGGCTGACTCTTCCAGCTTTACTTGGTGGGGTTCCAAAGAGAATTCAGAGGGGGAGATGGTAACGCCCAAACCTGAGTCACTAGTGTCTCCACCACAGTCCCTTGAGACTGCAGCATGAGGAACAAAGTGTTGCCTTCTTACCAGCCACTTGCTAGGCTCTAACCCAAAGGAAGGTTTCTCTTCATCCTATTTTCATTACATCATAGGATAAAAATCTGGGAGAGAATGTTATTTTTGCTTTCCTGATAGGACAGAGGGTTAGAAGGAAAAATGAGCCAATATTTCACTCTTCTCCACCAACGCTGGGCCATCTGTGTATCAATTTCTTATTATCACAGAAGCTGTTAAAACCATTTGCTTAGTCTGTCAACAAACAAAAAGCCAAATCTAATCCTTTCAGGCCAAACCTATGTCCTGGCAAAAGTCTACCTAAACAGAACAGCCCAGTGACTTAGAACTCTTGGGTGTTTTGGTAGTCCTTCCCCTCCCCCGCCTTCTTTTCTTTTTTAATGAGTGTCTTACTATGAAGGTTATGTTTGTTGATCCAGAAGACAACAAATTTTTACTAGTACTAAAACAACTTTCAAAAA
>CM053512.1:20451683-20514665 GCA_028627145.1 Eidolon dupreanum
GAGAGAGAGAGAGAGAGAGTGAGCGAGAGCGAGCGCGCCCGAGCGTGAGCGCAAGTGCGATAGAGAAAGAGAAACTACAAGCTTAAGGTAGGGCACTCTGCCTCCAGGATAACCAGATTCAGGCCAGTTGGCTCTTGTGCCCAAGGGGCAAGTGCTGGCCTTTGTTGCTGAACTAATCACAGGGGGTGGCATTTTCTCTCTACTCACTCCACATTCTTTCCCTCTTTTTTCACTTCAGATGGTCCCAATGTCTCTGTCAAAGTCCTTCCCCCATTAAACCCCATCAGCTTGTGTCTATAGGGATTCTAATGAGGCAGAGTAAAAAAGCCTTCTAACACACTGAATGACAGGAGAAAGTGGCCAAATGAGAATAAAAGAGGCTTATCAGGAAGACATGCCTCAAGGGGAAGAAAGTTAAGTGAGGAACCTCAGAGCATCAGGCGTAATGTGAAAAACATACTTAATAGTAATGACAATCAAGTGACAGGCAAGTGAATGTACAGTGAGTGGGAAGGAAGTAAAGGTGCAATTGCATGGAAGGCCCAGGATGACACTCACTTCTTGTGAGCTAATGTTTCATTACTGAACTGATCAGTATCCACAGATTTGCTCCTCCCTTGGCATTCCTCATCCCAGTCGCCCACACCATCATCGAGTCATGTGGCTGCCGAAGCCAAGTCAGAACCTCAGTTCTTCCAGGTTCAGCTGGACCCCAAGTCCTGGGGAATCTACAACACCACTCAAATCTGTTCCTTTCTCCTCAGATCTCTGCCAACCTAGGCTCAAGCTTTCCATGACTCCCTAGAATAACAGCCTCTTAACTGGATTGCCTAGTTAGTCCTGTCCCCTCCCACTGTCATTCTTATTTTCTTATCTCCTGCAGGCAAATGGATCTTTCTAAATTAGAAAAACAATCACGGCCCCTCCTAGACTTCAGATCCCTCAGTTGCTCCCAAAAGCATGCAGAGGCTACAGTCAAAACTAATTTGGAACAAGCCTTTTCTTTTCTTTTGACACCAAACTACCCTGAAAGTATATGAAGCCTATAGTGGTTTCCAATCCTTTTCAGCGGAGCACACCCAGCAAATAATACATATGTGGCATCCAGGGGTAAACCTATGTGGCTGCTTATTGGTGGCAGCTGCTGGTGACTAGCCCAGGGATGTCAGCTGCCCCAGGAGGCCCCACTGCAACGCTGAGGGAATCAGCATCTCAACAGACCTGCAATCCATATATGGCACACTGGCTGCTATACTCAGCCTTAGAAATAAAGTTGGCTGGTCAAACTTGTCAAAACTACCATTTAAATTTAGGCCCCAGTACGAGGTAGAAACATAATATATTCTCTTAAAGGAACTGGTAAGGTATTTTTGTTTGGGGAGACCCAGCCTCTCCCTGCCTTTGTGGCTGCCCCTGCTGCACTTCGGGAATCTGCTGGCTGCATATGATTTTCCAGTAAGAGTTTGACTTCATAGCTAGAAAAAAGGCAAGTGTGGTAATGGTCTCTGTCCAGTCCTGTCCAAGGCAAAAAGGGTGGCACTGGCCTGTGGTGCTGCTGTCGTACTTGCTGGGGAACCTGGTGGAAGTCCTCTTCTAGCCTGACTAGAAAGAAGCTAGCTTTTGGAGGGCCTGTGGTTGTTCTTAGAACAGCCTCCTCCAATCTCAATCTCTCCACAGAGATGCTTTTTTACACCATGCCTGGGGCGGTGAGACTCTCTTAACCCCCTTGTTCTGGCCAGCCTTCCCCCTTCTTCCCTTCTAGCACTCAGGACGAACAAGAGGTAGCACTGAAGCCTGTTTATATTTGTATCATATTCTGGTTCTGAGTCTCTGAATAAAGGTCCAGTTATTTAAAGACCCAGACAATCCGTCTGTAATCAGACTAGTGCAAGCCCTGAACAACATGGCTCAGAACTCATCTCTTAACGCCCTCTCCCGGAACTCTGTACCTCTCTGTGCTCTTTCAGCTTCATGTTTGCATATGATGCTACTTCACCTTGAAAAGCCTTCCCTGCCTCTTCTCTTACTAACCCATTTGTCCTTTATGGAAGGACACCTTCTCCAGGAAGGCAGGAGCCAATGCGAGGGGAAGGTGTCCTATCAGGGTTCCCACGGGGCCAAGTGCACACCTCTAGCACAACAGTTACCAAACTGCATTGAAATGATGGACAGTTTCTGTCTTCCATGGCTGCGAGCTCCCTGGTGGGGTGGACCATGCCTTGTTTTCACCGCCCACTGTTTTGAAGAGTGCCCGCCCGGCACACACAAAACAGATATTCCAGAACTGTTCATGGGATTAATGAATGAAGTAAAGCAGATTTACAATATAAAGAAATAATCTTAATGATTGAATTGATAAGGGATTTGCAAATGACATGCCATATGCAGATCACAGGGACTCATGTAAGGTTTAATGATATTTTTAGGATCTTCAGATTTATGGCTGTATTGATAGGTGAATATAATAGAAAAAAAAAGTTAAAGGACAGGAGTGCTTTAATGTGACATATGGACCATAGTGTACACGACTGTGAATTAGTAACAAATGGCATTCTATGCCATGTGTGTGCATACACACATATATACATGATATAGCTACAACATGTGTTAATTACTTAAATTATGAGGTGTATTATACAGTTATACGATATGTGTGATTAAACAAAATAAACCATTTTATTACTTGATACTCCCATCTTACAGCCTACTCTAGGTTACTGCTCAACTTTTTCCCCACCTTAGGCATCTCTCATTTCCATGTGGAAGCTGACTCTCTATGCTACACTCCTAGCTAGCCCTGTTCCACACAGACTTCTTCCCACTTCCATGTATTTCCCAAATCATGCTCCCCTGGATGTGTTTCTCAGTGCACTATGCCAAGTCTTGTCAACATCTGGTGAGGGCCTACTATGTGCCAGCACTTTGCTAGGGATGGAGATCCTGACCTTGATGAGCTTCTACAAGCATAAGCTTGAATAGTTCCTGCCTTCAAATCTGTATCTCTAGCGTTTGCATTAGTGAACTATTTTAATGAGCATATTATCTACATAATCCTCTATTAGTGGGTCTACAAAAATACCTCAAACCAAATTATTATTTATGGCGCAAGAGTTCTCTTAGCAAAGAGTTGTGTTCCTGAGCTCAATCTGTTCAAATGTTCTGACCTAAACAATTATTTTCTCACCAAAAAGCTTAAACTGGGCTAACACTAAAGGAAGAACACACATGTCCAGTCAAATGCAGGCACTTGTTTTAATTTTTACTATGAAAGGATATTATTTTCAATAACCAAACAAAAAGGACTCTATTTCTAAAAATAAAAAGTAGAGTGAGTTTATAAGTCATTTAGCCTCAGGGATCTCTGTCAAAGTAGCAACACAAATACGGTTAATGAATGTTGTAACAAATCATGATAACGTGAGTCACTTATGAGCATTTTAATGTATTCCCTATTACCTATACAGATTAACTTAAGATAAACTTAAAACAAATATCATTGCAATGAGTATCTATTAACAGATTCAACCAGAGGCAAAATAAGTCAACTGGGGTATATGAAAGCAATGCTACCCAGTATAGCTTTTATGAAAGAGGAAAGGTACATTCAAAGATTTAGAAATCGTTTTAAAACTGTTAAAAAATGGACTTGCTAATTGTTTGCTGTTGTTTGTCATTAACATAATAACACTCTTCACTGATTTTTCTCTTCAAAGATGAGAATGTTATAGAAAGGCAATGAAGGGGTATTTCTAGGAATGAGCTCCTAAGAACTGAAGTATTGATGTTAACTCATTGGTAATTTATCACCAATTAAAATTTATCATTACAAATATATCTTAAAATATACAGATTCTATAAACTTTCACACAAACACCTCCTTTAACCTACAAAGAAAAGCAACTTTTGTTTTCTCACAAAAAGCAGCTTAATATCATATACGGCCACTGTTTCAGGCTGAAAAAATATTACAAAGTAAAAAGGATCAAACCTTTTGCCTACTATTGAGTGGGAAGAAAATCCATGCCACCAAATTAGACTTTTAGGACTGGAAACTAAAATTTGAGTGCATAAATATTTTTAAGATGGCATTTTGTTTTTCGTGATTTCATATACAAAAAGTGCTCTGAATTCTTCCCAGGAATGGAAAGACCATTTATCTATTGTATTTATTCAGGGCAAGCTTCCTTGTCCAAGTCAGATTGGGACATTTAACATTACTGAAGAGAAACAGCAGTAAAGGAGGTGGAAGTTAGAACTGAACACATCACACATTTACAAATATTTAAAGAGGGTAAATGTTATGCCCATCTAGAAAGTGGGTAGCCATTTAGAGGATCAGAAAAATAAAATTCAAAAGCTTCTTGACTTTATAAGTACAAAACTCTAAATTAATTTACTCAACAACAAAAATCACTTGGGCTGGGTAAAAATGATAATATCAAAGTAAGAAAATTCACCAAACCTACATGGTTAAGGGTTATCAAACTTCCACCCTACCAAGTAAGTTCATAGAGTTTCTCTGACCTGGCTACCGACCAAGGACCTGGCTCGCTCCCAGGCTGTCTCTCTTAGCTGCTATAATCAATGAAGCAGAAAGGGTCCTTTCTAAAGGTGCCAACAAAAATTTTCAACAACCAATGTCACCTTAAATTTAGAAGTTTTCACCTTGTTAACTTTATGACTTACTTTGTAGTCACTGCTTATAATAAAAAACTCAAGACTTTCAAAGCCTACTATATTACCTAAATAGGTTAAAGTGATTTCGCATTTTTAAAATTAAAATCTACTTTATGGTTGATAATCCTAAATATTATGATAGTCATCAAAAAATAACTAAAGGCCCTTATCACAAACATCATTTGAATCTTTTTCATGCTGCCTAAGTGTCCTTCGCTTTCAATTGAACATAAAATTTGTATGGGTAAATATAATGAAGTGACTGCTTTAAGTACCTAAGATGGTTTTAAAAAACTATTATCCTCACAGAAGAAAAGTAAGGTATTTCACAAAGAGAACTGGCTGATGACTTTGGATGCCAAGTGGTGAAAGACTTAAAGGTTTTGAGAACTAGTGGGCTCAAATGAGACATGATTTCTCGAACTGCAGATAATGATGAGGAGAAAGCACATCCAATAACTGCTGCATGCATGGAAGTAGCTTGCTTGCTCAGACAAAAAAGGCTTCTAAAGAACTGTGGGCAAAAACTAGGTGACAGGGTAGCCTGGGGAGGAGCACTACCATTTGAAGTCAAAGATGCCAGGCAGGTGGAAGGTACAGGTGTCCCGTGGGCCAAATGGAGCTTAAAGGAATTTTGATTTGGTTAATTTCACCAGAGTGAAGAAAATCTGTAAGAATCTGCTGGAGTTATGTCTTTTTTACTTTGTATTCCAGCCTCCATCATAATATTTACTTGGTCATGAGATTGTGTTCCAGAGAGGCAAATGGGAAATGAAATGACAGTAATTCTCTATTATACTGATGACCCAGATAGCTAGGTTCGCCTTCCACACTGCTGTTCTACTTGTTTAGTTTTATTCTGGTAATACATTTTCCTTAAAATATTAAATGTTTAAGACATAGAAAGTCCTAGAAAACTACTTGTTGACTTCAGATAGGTTATAAAAATCCTTTACTCTGCTTATACTTTTGCATAGGTAATTTCTTCTCTTAGTGACCTAGAGCATCTTTCCCCAACTCATTATTCTAAGAGATGTAAATAGGTGGTTTTTCAAAAAGAGGGGTCCACAGTCAAGTAAGCAACAGAAGCTTCGGAGATATACCATGTTCATTACTACATAAAAGGCTCTAAGAAGGATGTGGTAAATCCCCCCCCCCCCGCCAAAAAAAAACCCACTTGTTATATAATTACATGTTTGATCTGGTATTTCCCAAATGTATTTGAACATGAGCATGTGACATAACAACCAACAGCCTCCTCCCCTCCTTCTTCCCTCAACACCTATTAACACCATTTATCGTTCCAGGAAACACCTTTGGAAAACCCTGACCAATGCTGACAGTAAGAACGAACCAGAAGAAACAGTGCCACAGCTTGAACTGAAGGCGACCCAGTCAGTCCCTGTCCCCCCTGACCCCAGCACAGGTTCCCTACATTCATCTGCAGCATAACAAAGCCGAATGACAGCAAGGACGCTGCTCAGTTGAAGTCAACAGACCTGGGTATCGAGCACAGGTCATGATGCTTATTAGTTTGAATCTTCAACCAAGTTACTTTAATCATTCTGAAATCTTCCTCTTTTAATACCTGCCTTGCCTGCCTCTCAGGGTTGGAGTATCTAATAATCTAGAATGAAACAATGACTGTATTCTCTAGAAGATCCATAAAAAACAAGGCGTTATTATTGTTGAACCACTCCCTGTCTAATAAAAAGGCTCCAGTTTAACAGTAGAGGCCTTCTGCATTTAGCTCAAACCTGCCAGGTAGACAGACCTCTTGGATCAGTGGTGCTCTACTAATCTCAGTTAGAGTTCTGAACACAATATAGTTGTTACAAAAAAGACAAAAACAAAACAAAACTTTCTAAAGGCAAATGGGGTCTAAAGCATGTCTATTATGACAGTTTAGGGAGAATTAGTAAACCATTATTTTATTCAAAATAAAAAAAGAACCTCTGAATCTGAGACTTAGGAAAAAAAATCTAAGCATAGACACCTGGAACCAGGGACATCTCAAACTCACTTTTATTTCTAGTGCTTCATTATCATGACAAAAGCTCCTAAGCCATCTTTTGGTGTGTTCTAATAATCTGAGGTGAAAAACAACAACAAGACCAAAAAACCTGACGGCATACTTTTAGTTACAGAAAAAAATTTATAATAATTTCCTTAAACATTTGGTAATTAGGAAATGGTACGACAGCAGTGAATGTCCTTTCAGTCTCTGATGCTGAGAAGAAATCTGCATTAATATATCAACGTCAGAAAAATCTCTGTCATCCTACTAATGCATTAAAGTATAAAAGTTCTAAATGATAAACTAAGTCAAAACAATTACTGCTACTTTATCAGAAATAAAAGCAAGTATTTTTAAGTAAGGAAAAGGTATTTACATTGATTTTTCAGGAGTTAGAGCATCACTAGAAATAAAGAATAGAAAGTGAGACAGAGTCGATTCTGGATTTGTCCTATCAACAGATGTGGCTCTGAGATGACCGTAAAACTCAGGTGGGCTTTCTTTGCATAAACCGGTCAGCCAAACTTTTGGAAAACTTAACTGAACTTCTAGAATACATCTGACCTGGGTAAAGCTTGGCACACTAACGTGTGTGCATGCACGTGTTGTTGACTTACTGAGCGAAGCAAATCCTCAACCTCAAGGAGTTATTTAAAGCTGCCTTCCATACCCTCCCAAATCTACCTGCCTTAAGCATAACTGGAAACAACTCAGAATAAAGTACTGTGGCTAACTATTACTTAACCAGTTTTTAACTAGCACATGGTTAAAAAAGAAAGTCAATATAAAGGGATATGTACATTTGAAATATATAAAACACAAAGTGGAAATTATTAAAGAAGAGAAAAAAATAATTTCTTGTTATCAGTCAAGCTTGTAGCTAGGACTCTTGATTAATAAAAGTCAACCAGGCAGTTCAAAAGCTATACTGTTGGGTATTTAAACAAAGTCCTTTGGCAGGAAGCTGGTTAAACCAAAACCCTTCTACATCCTCATCAACTGCTTTTGCAACTCTCAAAAGGGGACAGACGCCCTTTCTAACTCCAGAAGGGGCGAAGTCTTTCAAGCCTAATGGCCTACTCAGTGTTTCAGAAACTGCACATCACAGTTTACCTGGGGGTTTGTTAAGAATGTCTATAGAGTCCAGCTAAAGCCTACAATATGCGTTTTTAACAAGCTCACCAGGTGACTCTTCTGCTGCTAAGAACTGAGGTTGGGAACTGGAGGCAGTGAATAAATTCCTGCTCAGTAGCTCCTCTTAGTGTCAGATTTTTAGAAAATACTGTTTTCCTAAATTGGGCACAAGAAGCAGTTATTTGCTATCGGAACAGCAGTCATTTAGAGAAAGGTCTTTTTTTTCAAATTTCATTGCATTTGGAATCTATTCTGCTATATTTGAACAGAAGAAAAAATTACAGAAAATGGTGAACTCAGTTAAATGTATGATAAACCTACACTTAGTTTTATACTATTAACTATATTTGGATACTATTTCAATGTAAGATAGTCTTAGTAAAACTGACAAGACTCTAACGGGTGTGTTTCAGTGTGGTTGCTTTTACAACACAAGATGAACAGTGCCCTTCAGGGCCCAGAGGCCTGACAGATGACAAACAGACGAGTCTGCTCCTGTTTCACTTTGTCTGGCCTGGCTCTCTATTCACCTTACTCTACCTTCTGTGGCTGCCATAAAAACAGTCTAGTTCATTATTCATCACACCTGCCTGGCTTATGAAAGTACATCTTTGATAGGGTGTGAAATGATAGGTGAATGGCCTGACATGGTGAAAGCAGGCCGAGAATAGCATAGCTACTCAGTCCAAAGCCCAGTGGGCAGCAGGAGCACAGCTGTCTAAGACAACCCTCCTCCCCACTCTCAGCTGGGGTGCAATGGAGAAAACATGGCATCTGCATGCGTCTGAGTGAAGGGGCATGGCACGTGAGCAAGCGGCCCCGGGCTGGGAGATAAGAGGAGTCAGTTGTCAGGGGATCAGAGGACAGTGTTTAAGGACCATGGATTTGAACACAGATCTTAGGAATTCTATTGGGAAAGCAGTTTTTTCCCCCCAAGTTAGAGTGACTTCCAATAAAGGTTAGTCCTTGCTGAGTTATTTGTCACTAGCTAACTCCTGAGGCTCAGAAAGGTTAAATTTCTGCCTAAGGTCATATGACTAATAAGGGCCAAGTAAAGACTGAGACTCAGGTCTGCACAGTGCCTATACTCTTTCCCACGATCCTACACTGTTTTTGCATTTGTTACTTCTATTCTTTAAGGATTTTGCCTTCTTAGTTCTGGTTTAAATTTCATTTTTCTATCTACATTGTCACTTTCACAAAGTGAGATCCTGGATGCAGGGACATTACCTATTAAGAGTCTGTTATACAGAATTTGGTACAAATCTTAGGGTTTAGTGAATGCTTCAACACTGCATATGTATAAACACAACAAATGTTAGCGGAGGGTTATATAATGTCAGTGATAATTATTTTTGGTTCTTTTACTGCAAGTGCTATTATGACTAAATTGGGTTTCTCTTGGTCATGGTTAACTAAAACCACAGAATGAAGTTTATCACATGATCTGCTTGAGAATAAAGTACAAATTATTAATGTACACTAGCCTCAAAAAGTATATATATATCACTCTCTTCTCTGCTTTCCCACAGCCTCCAACCAACTTGACCAACGCACTTACTTAGGAGGACCCAGGTAACTAAGCATGTGGATGACAAGTCTGGCCTCACTCTCTTTCCTGCATGACCACACCCTAAGTTCATATAAGACAGTTGCCACACTGCTGGATCCTTGGTATAGGTCTCTTCAGGGCTACATTTTATTATCACAAGTGCAGCAAGACAGAGACAAATAATTTTATATTCATCCTGCTACTAAAAAATGGAATTCTAAGAACATATAAAAACTTAAGTGAATTCTTTGTAGTATGACAGATTAATCATGCCTCATCCTGCAGAGAAGTAAGGTGGGAATAAATAAAGGAATTGGATGAATTTCCATTGATGGCTTACAAAATTGTACCACAAACTCTATTTCTCATAAATTAAAATAGAAGAAAATGAATATGTTTGGGTATTTGCTTATACTGACTTCTTATCACTTCAAAGATAATGACACTCTTTACATTTACCTTATGCCTTAATGAGTCTCAAAGTGCTTTCACACACATTATTTCATCCATATTTTCCAGATGAGGAAGCAGAAGCACAGAGCAGGTTTGTGGCCAGATAAGTAGCGTGGTGCCCTCATCTAGAAGTTAACAGCTTGAATTCTGTCCGCCCGCCCTTGTGATGGTCCAGATCAACCTCTATGGACTTGTTTCCTTTTCTGGAGGGAAAGCCTAGAGAAGAACTAGATGGTCTCTTTTAGCTCTAAGATTCCACAGCTTGCCCAAAGTCACACTGAGGGTTAAGTGACAGAACTAAGACTCACACCGAAGTTTTCTGCCTTCGAAAATATTTAATACTCACTTAACTGTGCCAAACCAGTACTAATGAAATTGGACCTCTGTTATCATTCCAGCCTGCCTCCTGAATGCTTTGAGCTTGTGATCAGTAAGAATCCTAACTATTAGATGAACAGGTTTGCCTAAAAGATACAGGTACTTCTGTGATTGACCTTGGATACCACCAGAGGCCTCTGCAAGACTTTGCTGGTAACAGACTGGAAGTGGTGAAGACAACATCACGTCATGCGCTGAAATATGGCCTACTTATCATACCATTCCTCCGATGTAAAAGAGAAGTAAAAGATATACTATATGACTTACAAGTCATGATCGTGTCCTATTGATAAACTAAAATACATACAATGATGATAAAGAAAAGAACCCAAAGACTTGAAAGAAATGAACAAATAAAAAGACAGCTTGGGGAATAGAGGGGCTGAAGAACAAGACTTAGAGTAACTGAGACTCTTCTTGAACCAAGCCATAAATCTCATAACACACATCTCTGAGGAACCCCTTCCTCCGGATCCAGAGTAACTTCAGGAAGAATCTCATGGAGTTGACAACACCTGGGTCACCTCGGCTGGTGAGACAAGCCTCTGTGGCTTACACACATGGACTTACTTATACTAAAGACAATTCCCTCAGAACTTCTCAGTCCTCACACAGAGTTAATTTCATTCCATGGAAACACCTTTCACTCCTGGGACACCGATCAAACATGGACATTTCAGACCTGAAATCGCTTTGCATTCCATTCCCTCTGCCCATGATAAAACAACCACTTTGTGACCTTGCTCCCATTCTCTTTGACAGAACCCAAATGATGACAAAAACCTATTAGTTACCCTATATTCCTAAATTTTCCTTTCTACTTGCTACTCTCAGATCTAGATTTCCCAAGGAGTCAAGAGCAGACATATGGTAGTGGGCCGAGGAGGAATCAAACACTTCATTGTTTCTACACCTTATCTCTGTCCCATGCGACCAGGATGATGAACCATAAGTAAAAAAGGTAGACACCCTAGCTATAGGGGAATGAGATGCTCAAAGAACAGGGTAATTATATTCTGTGAAAGATCAAAATAGCTATTCTCTTGTGGCAATCTTCTTTTGTTCACCTTTATTCTCTCTCTTTGCTGGCTTCCATCTCTGATATCTATGAATACTAATAAGGATAACGAGAAGACTTATTAAAATGATTTAAGGAAGGAGTAAACTAGGACATATTAGGACAAAAATCTACTGGGCACTAACAACCTTTTGTAATTGAAAGATGACGATGACATTTTAAACCTACTTGCCCTGATCTCTGTTCCAAATGCTGATGCCTGCTAATGCATAACACAAATCTCTACCAGTACCCGCTCAGCCACCTCCAGACAGCCTTTGTCCTCTCACATCTTTGCTGCCCCACACCTCTGCCTCCACTTTTCACTGCCCTTGGCCTGTCCACTCTGCCTGTCTGAATCCTTCCAGTGCAGCTCAAGTTCTGCTTCCAGCCACTGAGGAAGGAAGAGAGGGTATGGGAATAATTACATGGATACACCTTTTGTTCCCCACCAGAAACAAACCCAAACTTGTAAAGAGAAACATAATTACAGTACTTGGCTTAACAGAGAACAGCATTTACAAAGTCATAAAAATATAAACACCAAATAACAAATTAATAATTACAATACATCAGTATTTTGAGTAGTGAAAGGCTTAAATCCTAACCCACCCAAACACAAATCCAGATAATGTTAAAAATTAATACATCGAGAAAGTCGATGTAAGATATTATTTTAAAATATAAAGATAATTATTATTTTAAAAAATAAAGATAAATATCATATTATTTAATAAGAACTAAAGAAGCTGTAGAGAGCAGATTTGGGAGGTGAAGAAGTGAGAGATATGACTGAAGAATGCCATTCTTTGTGCTGTGTAGTGAAGCTCAAGTTTTTAAATCTATAACTATATATTATTTTGCTTAAAAAATTACATTGAATATTTTTAAAGTAATCACTGTCTGTCAGGCACTGTTCCAAATGCTTTATAAATGATATTTAATTTTTACAACCATCTTCATAGGTGACACTATTCTTATCCCCATTTTAAGGGTGAGGAAATTAAAGCACAGAGAGGTTAAGTAATTTGCCCAGTATCTTACTACTAGCAATGGATGGGGCCAGGATTCAAACTCTGGCAGCATGGACCAGAATATGGACGACTTAACTTTGAAAGAAGCCAGGAAAATTTAATTTCATAAGTTATTTTGAAAAAAAAGAGCTATCTGAATTCAACTATTGATAAATCTAGACAGTCAAAACCAATCAAACTAAGAGATGTGAATAAGTAGAAAGCATTTATTTTCTCATATCTAAAATCCTATATTTTTCCATCAACAACAACAAAAAACACAGCCTAAATGGCAAGAACAGCAGAAAAGAAAAAGTTAGAAAAAAACTGCAGTCACACAAACTATAGTTAAAAAATGACTAAGTTTCCTTGATATATGTATTTGTTGGAAAACCATTTATCAACAGCCTGTTTCTCTCTAGCAGAGTCCCTCAAGCCAAGAGCCATGTCATTCCCCTTTGACTGATTAATTAGCCAATCAGGGGACATTTTTCATTGTGAGGCATGATGGTTTATTCCAGCTAATGTTTGGTCTCTAATGGCAACATATTAAAGCCAACTCGGCTATTTTAGCCCTGTGGAGTGACCAAAAGGAAAGGATAGAAGATAAATCAAAAGAGCTCCCTTCAGTTTCCCTTCAGTCCTTAACAAAACCCCCAAGGAGCAAATGGCTGGAGGAAAGATCCTCTACCAATAAAGAGAAAAAACAAAGAAAAGAAAGGTGGAAATGTCTTCAAGCCAAGGAGGATCCTTTCGTGTCTCTGAAGAGCAATAATTTATCCTCTGTTGATTAACAGACCACTGATAGAACAGGCACCAAAAAGTCAATATCCAGCTCTTCTTCCTTTTATCAAAAGCTGTGCTCAATAGAAAATCTAGCTCTGTAATGCTTCTTACTCACTTGGAATGATTTCACCTACACTCTCAATTCGAAGAGGCAGCGAGTAACCTGATCTTAGACAATATTTACACACCGATCTCGCTTCAGTAAGGAGCTGCCAACTGTGGAACCAGCTCTCTAAGCTTCTTATCAATCCCTGTGCCTTTGACAGTCCACAAAGCACAAAGAAGTAGAAGTTCAAATCTCAGAGGAATACAGTTCCTATAGAGAACAGATATGCATATTCACATATCTGGAAGAGAAAAAATTCATCTTAAACATGTTTAGTATGCTGCCTAGCATACTTAATGAGATGGTCTAAGCAGCTAGTTTTTGCTATGAAATTCCACACCTAGGCACATAAAACTACTCAGTTTTTTCACCTGCAAATAAACCAGACATCACAAACTAGCAGTCTGTGTCAGATGAGATCACAAACATATTTCACTTGTCTTGACGAGAATTTACCACCACCATCATCATCCTTATTTATGAATTTTGGATATTTTCAGACAGCATATCAGTTTGCTGATTCCCTGTTATCTTAAAGTCAGACTTACTTACACATTTACAGTCATATACCTGGACCTCACTGGCATTTGAATTTGAGGCCTGGGATAAGCTGTCGTTCATGTTACATCTTCTTTTCTGACTGGTCCACCCAGAGACTTGTACTCTTTGGGCCTTTATCAATTATCAATTCCTCTTTGCAGCTTTTTCTGACATTCCCAGTAAGAATTAATGGCTCCCTAGTCTGTATTCTCAGTACATTTCCAGCATATTTTGACAACTGAATTCAATTCAGCAAAACTTCATGGAGCACCTATTTGATGCCAGGCATGGTTCTAAATGCTAGAGAGTACAAAACTTCCTGCTGTGTGGGGATTCCATTCTGACGAAGACGGTAAACAAGTAAACTAGTACATCCGATGGTGGTAACTGCTATGGAGAAAAATGAAGGAGAGGATACAAGAGTGTCAGGGCTTTCTGTTGTTATTGTTAGCATTTTTGTCTATAAATAGGGTAATCGAGGAAGACCGACTGAGAAACTCGCAACGTGAAGTCCTGGAGGAGAGCAAGGGAGCCAGTGTGATGGGCAGAGTGGGCGAGGGTGAAGCAGCGAAGAAGCGGGGCAGTAACGGTGAGTGTGTGTGTGTGTGTGTGTGTGTGTGTGTGTGTGTGTGTGGTGTGATGGGGAGGCAGGAGAGGATGGTGCAGGGCCTCAGGCTATTATAAGAATCTGCCTTTTACTGAGTGTGACAGAGAAACTTGGGAAGGCTTTGAACAAAGTACTGAAAATGATCTCAGTTATATTTTCAAAGGATCATTCAAGATGCTGTGGGAAAATATACTATAGAAAAGATTCTATTAGACTCTTGTAGAAAATTTATTCATTATGTTCAATATGTTTATATGTCTATCTTCTCTAGCAGAGGACCGTGAAGTCCATGAAGCGGGCCAAGTTCTTTGTAGTTTCAGCAATCAGAGTAATGCCTGGGACACTTGGGGTACGCAGTAAATAATTGTAAAAGGTTAAATTTTTATATCTTTTGAAGTTTTTCCGCTTTTCCATCATTAAATAAATACCAACAAACTATATTTGCTGTGGAAGAGAATAAAACAGAGCCGTACCTATAACTTTTACCTGTAAGAGAATATTTTTTGTGTCTGGCTTTAAGGGTATTAATAGAAGTGAACATATTATGAAGCACAAAGACTCATCTTGGCTGAAACTTAATATCTTTGGTAAACCATTTACTATTTTATCTTAGTTTTCATATCTCCAAGGATGTTATGTTGTCCAGATGGATTTCAGTGACAGGAAAGGGTATGATAAATGGTGTACCAGTGCCTCCTAAATGCACTGTCCCTCAATTCCCTCAGATGGCATTTGATTCCACATGTCCTCAAAAGTTAAATTTTTTATGACTTCTCCAGATAACCTGTACTGCCCTCCCCCTCTTTAAATGGGAACATTCTTTGTATCTAACTTCATCTCTGAAACTCACATTAAAAGTCTGTTTCCCTTACTATTATTATTTGAATCAGACTAATTTCCAGAATGATGACAGAAATAGTCCTACTAGATACAGGGGCATAAACTAGGGGCATGATCCCAAGGGTCTTCCTGTGCCTGGGATCCTATTATCTTCACATAAACAGACTCCAACGGTACTAAAACAATGCATATCTTTAAAGAATAAGGATAGCACTGAATTCTTTAAAATTTTTTTTTATTAAATTCAGTACCATCATTTCCATGAATACTCAGTAACTGTTGATGAGAAAGAGCTTCTCAGTTTTCTTTCATTTTTTTTAAAGTAATGAGTTTTTTACACTCTAAACAAATGCCTATACCTCTACCCAAAATTGTCAAAGATATCATATTAGAAGAACTACTGCCTTAGCCATTACTGATCTTAAATATTAATGAAAACAAAATCGATATGCCAAGAAGTCCTCTATAATTGCTGTAATGGGAATATGACAATGAAAAGCCTCCTTGCTAGAGGATTTTGAGAAGACTCATTGGCAATGAGTGAGTTTGGTCACTACATTTATATTACATATTGTTCGGTATGTGACTATGCACGCATCGACTGAAATTGTCTCATTTTGAAATCATTTCAGTGGAAGTTATTACTCACCTTAAATTTGAGTGTGCTAACAATTACAATGATTATAGTAATCTTAGCAGCAACTAAGATGCACTGGGCACCTACTATATGCTAGAGACTTTGCCAAGAGGTTTACATGGCTTATTCCTTAATCTGTGCTAGATAACTTATCATCCGCACTGGATAAAGTTACGCAGACGCCCCAAGACTACCTGAAGGCTCGGAAGAAGAAGCTAAGGCTCAGAGAGGTTAAATAACTTGCCTCAAATCACACAGTCTTCAAACTACTCAAAGGCTCAAATGCAGGCTTATCAAACTAAAGGGCCTATTTTCGGTACCATATCCCACTGAATGAGCCTCCCTGTAGAGGAACCAGAGAAATGGAACATTTCCTTGGATGACATCTTTCCTTATTCTATTGGTTAAGAAGGTTCTACCATGTTCACCATCAATGTACAGTCAGAGAACCACAGAAGGATGAATCCTAGAAAGACATTTCAGTTATTTAGGTATGTAAACCCACCCCAAACTTAGCGGCTTAAAACATTAACAATCATTTCATTATCACTCACTATTTCCATGAGTCAGCAATTCAAGGAAGAGCTTGCTGGGCTGTTCTGCCTCAAGGTCTCTCCAGCGAGGCTGTGGTCAAAAGTGGTTAGAGCTGGCCTGGCAGCAGGCCACCCCGGCACCCCTCTCCCTTCAGGTAGTCTTGGGGCACCTGCATAACTCTCTGCATCCTGCTCTCTCCATGTGGGCTATTTTGGGCTTTCTTACAGGTTGGGGGTTCAGGGTAGCTGCACTGCTTACATCAAGGCTGAAGGCTGTAAGAGCACGTAGTTTAGCTAACAAGGCCCCAGAAATCACACAGCATCCCCACCACTTGATTCTATCAGCCGCAAGCAAGTTATAAGCCTCCCCAGATGTAAGTGGGGCGGGGGGGCAGGCGGGGATGGGTCAACCTAGAAGAGTAAGTGAAAAGGAAGACATCACTGAGGCCATCTTTGAAAAATAGAATCTACTAC
This sequence comes from Eidolon dupreanum, assembly GCA_028627145.1. Taxonomy (NCBI): domain Eukaryota; kingdom Metazoa; phylum Chordata; class Mammalia; order Chiroptera; family Pteropodidae; genus Eidolon; species Eidolon dupreanum. Next base: position 20,468,488 of record CM053512.1, read on the forward strand.
AAGAACACATAATTCAACGCTCTCATTTTATGGATAAGAAAATCAAGTTAAAATAGATAAAATAAGATAAAAACAGATAAAATAAGAACATCCAAGACAGCTAATTTCATCTTGACACTCAAAATTTCTAATAACTCTTTTAAGTCTTGAATCGCTAAGACAAGCTGCTATTTTCCCTCAAGATTATTTAATTTCTTGTTTGAACGCATCAAAGGATTTTTATATTCATCTCCTGAATAAAGAACATAAGTAGGTAATGCAAAACTTCAAGTACCATTTCAAATGTGAGTATTTCACGTGTTCTCTTTACTTCAGAAGCAGGGAACCTTAGACCTGAAAGGATTCACGCATTTAGTTCTGACTCATAACTACAACTCATACCTATTACAGGAAACTAACCACGAGGTACGTCGATAACCGGCCCACTTTCCCAGCCCATGCTGCTTCCTTTCTCTGAGTAGAAATCTTTCTATGAATTTCATCAACTAGTACTAGTTCTTTTCTATGAAGCATACCAAACAAATCCATTCCTTTTCTAGAAGACCACTGAAAACATCCAACATTCAAAGTCAGGATCTCTCTGTAGTCAAGGCAGAATCTCCTAATTGCTTGTCTGCTCGCTCATTCCTGTGCATAACATGCTTTCCAGATACCCATGTCCCTAACACCATTCTCTGAGTGCACTCTTTTAAAGCACAGCAGCTGGTCCTAACAGAACAGTTCAAATACAGTCACCAGTGCAGAAAACGAGCAAAGATTGTTACTTTCAGCATATGGGAATAATCCTTCTGATGCAGCCCAAGCCTGCAGTCAAGATAGTGGGCATACTTTGTGTTTTGGCTTAAGTTAAACTTGTGGTTAGGTTACATGCCCTAGCCTCCAATTTAATTCTCATCTAGATCTACCAAATTAGACATTTCCAGGATTAAATGAGACTTTATATATCTTTATAAAATTTCATCTCTTTAGTTTTGGCCAAATGTCCTAGCTTAGAGAGATTATTTTAAATCTTAATTCTGTTATCATTGGTCAAAATAATGACGAAAATTACTGACATCATCATTGCTCGTAAAAATAAACTTTAGACATTAAATGTATTATTTGGCTTGTTGTGGGCTTAGTTCGAATCTATCTCTAACTGAAAGGTTTTTCATTAGAAGATCACTTTACAAACACTAGAGAGGGAAAGCTGTCCAACTTTTGAATGCTGATGCCCAGATCTGGGGTGGGGAGGGGAAGGTAGAGAGATAGAGGTTGGAGGAACAGGGGAGATTCAACCTTAAGAGTCCACACCCTGTAAATCATTTCCAAAACTCAACCCAATTCACAAATATAGGTTATTAACATGAAAATTCAGAAGGAGAAACAGCCTTCAATTCAAAGACACTTCAAGTAAAAAAAAAATTTTTTTTTTTAAAAAGGTCTCTTCTTTCCCCAATGATCTTCTCTGAGCCAATTAGGGCAGTTTATAGAACTAGAAGAAAGAATGGTCTAAAATTCCCATGAATTCAACCAACCAAAAAAGAAAGGTTTGCTTTAGTTTTCAGATTTAACAATCTGAAAGAAATTAGAAAGAAAGAGGATTCATGATAATTGATGCGAATGGGACACAAATCACAAAGAAGTCATGCTATGGTTCAAAAAGTAAAAGGCATCAGAAAAATTCAAGGAAAGTGATTTTTTTTTTTTATCAAGGAAGATTTTAATTGCTTCAAACAGAGAGAAAGGAAGATCTAACACAAGGCCCAATGAACGTGGAGCTGAATGAAACCAAACCCTTCCTTCGTTTAAACAGGTTATCCTTTTTTGTGTGTGTTTTGAAGGCGGTTGCAGTTTTGTTTCATTTTGCTTTAAAGAGATGAGTCTTGAAGGCAAAGTTGCAATGCCTTCCATTCCCTAATTAGGGTGGCTTACAGAAAGCCACCCTGACTACACAGCCAGGGACTGAGATTTAATAGGGAAAGAAAGACTCACAGGTTTCTAATCAGGTTATAGAGGCGAAGTAAATGACAATTATTTTGCGAAGAGTCTATGCCAGAAACATGTTGTTTGCAGAAATGAAGTAGGAATGCTGGTAACACATTCTAAATCCTTGATACAGTTTAGGAGTATTTTCTCTAGTGATAAGGCTGAATCAGGAAACAAGTTGGATAGAGGAAGGAAATTGGGAAGGTGGGGGAGGGAAAAAATGAGAGGAAAAAAACTCCGGAATATCAGGAAGTTCAACCAGATAGGAACTAATGGAATTTGTTTTTCAGTGTCTCCAACTCCAACTTGCAAACCAAGTGAGAAAAGACACACACAGACACACACACTTGTATCTACAACTCCTGGCAGGCACTGGCCAGCACAAGTACTAGCTGTAGGTCTCAAGGGGCCCTAGTAATTTCAATTCAATATATTCGATCATTTCTTTGTCTCCGTAGAAAGTGCATACATTTCCAATTTAGGTGCACTCTAATTCAGAGTTATTGTCTTCCAAATAATATAGTATTAAGATGGTGGGGGAAAGAAGGACTTGAAAATTAGAAATGTACAGAAATGTACAACGAGCCATTCCCACACAGAAGAGTTTATTAAAAGTTTTCTGTATAATTGGTAGTTTGTGATCTTTCACTGTTTAAGCAAGGAGTACTGAATAGCCAGATCTGGCTAAAGAAACAGTGCCTCTGGATAGGCTCTGTGGCTTGAGGGGACACTAAATATCAGAAAGTCGAGTATAGTCCCTGAAGAAGTAGGAAGTCTTTCATTTCTGTAGGAGTGGAAAATGGTCAGGACTATGAAAAACTATTCCAGAGTGAAATGCAATGTCTGAAAGCTAATTTATGGCAAATAGGATTAATTTTGAAAATCATAAAATGTCAGAGCAAATATTTACTCAATAATCCTTTCTCAAAAAACTACCATGTACACCAGTGGATTATGCTTGGCATGAGACTGGAAATTAACTGATGAATGTTTCCTACTCTCAGAGAAGAGATAGTTATTTATTGATCAAAATATTTCAAAAGGAAAAAATATTTCAAATATCAACTTTGAAGCTATACAAACCACAAATAACCATTATGATGTCCATTTTTTTAAAAAAGAGAAGAACAATCAAATTTCAATTTACTGAATCCATGTACCAAGCACTAATTTCATCACATGTTAGGGATCTGGAAATGAGTACAACACAAGTCCTCTCTCTTTATGTAGTCCACTGTCCAGTATTTGTGACAGATGAAAAAGTCCACATGTAAAAATACAGTGGATCTATTTCTTCATTAGACGCATGAAGGTTAGCAAGAGGATAGAAGGTTTAATTTATATTTTATAAATGTGCCCTAGCCATCTTAGGTTTAGCTTGGATTGTTTTGTTTTGATGTTACTTCCTTTTTATTTCCATATATTATATGGAAAATAATTAAGAAATAAGATTCTTGGTTTGGCACAGTTTGTGCTACTACATAATACAAGGCTCATTCCTACTACCCTCACAAAGAAAATTTTCATTTTAAGTGATTTTCTTTTTTGACTAGGAAGAGATTTTTTATGCAGTCCAGATTTTAAAGCTTTTCTGATTAAGGACTCCTTCGAAAATCTGTTAAAAGCACTGAACTTTATATACTCATACACACATGCACACATACACACATGCCCACAAACAAATTTTGTATGCAATTTAAAGGAATTTACCAACTTCACTATAATGAGTGTACCACAAGATACTTTCCAAGGAGCTCTCCTATACTGATGTGTTACAGATGACAAACCTGTCACATAATAACATCACTTTGCATTTATGTATCACTTTACAGTTTGATATACTTGTGAAATTACTAAAGTAAATGACTTAATAGGCTTGTACTTTAAAGACATCAAATGATCTGATTTCTACGAGTTTTCCTCTAAAGACCTGTAAGACAGAAGACAAAAAATCTCGCATGGATAAGCGCAGGAGGTAGGTCATGGAGACTACAATGAGACCTGAAAGCCTGGGTATTCATCGTTACTGATATGAGCAGACTCAGTATCAAACCGAGAGATCAGATGGTTCACAAATATTTTATTTCAAATTAGACTACTCTGTTGGCAGCAGTGGTTGCTGGGGTTGGAAATGGTGGTGGAGGGGATGTGACTATAACGAAAGTGACAAGATGGAGACCTCTGTGGCGGGGAACAGTTCTGCTTCTTAATTGAGACAGTGGTTACACAATCCACGAGTGTGAGAAAGTGGCACAGAACTAGGCACAAAGACTGTACCAATGTGGATTTCCTGGTTTCCATCTGTACTGGTTTTATAATATGCACCGCTGGGATAACTAAGTGAAGGGCAAATGGAATCCATCTTGACTATCTTTGCAGCTTTCTGTGCACTTATAATTATTTCAAAACAAAAAAGTTTTTTTAAAAAATAAAAAGCAAAAAGATCTCAGGATTGTTATTAATTAAAGGATACTGATTTTTTTGAATATATATTCAGATGATTCAATTCATTTGAGAGACCAGAAAATGTACAAATAACACAGCATCTATGCTCCAAGACCTCAAGCTAGCTCTTTCTTAAATCAGCCTACAGTTCCAATGACATAGTAAAATCACTCCCAAAGCTAGCCAAGGCATTTATAATATGCTTCTGACCCATAAACAGTTCAACTTTGACTGAAGGCAAGGCAGAGAAGTTTTAAAAGTCAAACCATTATTTTCAGGAAAATGAGAATAAAAGCCAATCATTTTCCTAAATATTATGATAAAATATTAACTACCTACGTCTTTGACAAAAAATCTCAAAGAAAACTTCTAAAGCATAACTAAAATCATTTAAATGTAGATTTTCTTAAAATGCAAGAAAGTTTATTGACATTGGCAGTATTGTGATAGAGGGGGAAAAACAGTGACTTTGTAATCAGGGAGACCTGGATTTAAATTACATTTGTATCATTTTGGAGCTTTGTAACAACCTTGCTGAGTCTCAGTTTCCTCATTGCTGAAAGAATGCTAATAATGCAACTTCACAGTATTGTTGTGAGGATTCAGTGAGATACCATTGTAAGTGTGTGTCTGGCACATGCACGTGCTTAACCAGGTTGTAATTACTATTACTGTACCAGTAAGGGGTTGTAGAAATTAGTAAGCTTGGGCTAATGGGAGAGATGTGATGTTGCCCCAACCCAGAGGTGGTCAATGCCCAAGGTTCTTTACATCTAGCTGCAAAGTCAGGATCACTATCAGCACCTCATGCAGAGCACCTGGCAAGGACTTACTGCTTTAACACTAGATACTGCCCTGCTTTCTGAGGTTCTTCAGGTATTTGACCTCCAGCAGCACCTTTGCTCTGGCAATGCCAAATATAAATTCAGGCCAATGTTGCTATGGGGGTCAAGGGAGTGAAAACAAAGCAATATTCTTTCCAACTGTGAACCGGAGCCAAAAGAGATTGTATTTGCCAACAAATCTGATCAAAGACCTCTTGCTCTTGGCTATACGGGCTGTTGTAACTAACATGGTAAGGTTTCTTAGCAACAGGGTATTTGGGGAAGGTACAGGTGTGCCTCAATAAAAGCAAACTCTATAAATGAAAATCCACATATATGTAAAATTTAAATTTAAAGGTGACACTGCTTTGCAGAAAGACTTCTTATTTGGTGTCTGAAAGTGTGATTAGATTTAAATACATTCTATCTTATATATACACGCAGGTAGGTGTATGTCAAATGTAAAATACTGCAGAGGTCCTACTTACTCAGCATGGACTACGTAGCATGGCACAACCAGCATCGTATCACCACCTGGGAACTCCCAGAAGTGCAGAATCTTGGGCTCCACCCCACCCTGCCGAACCCAAATCTGCAGTTTAACAAAATTCCCAGATGTGTGTACATACTAAGATGTGAGAAGCCCGGTCCTGGGAGATTTTCGTGACCCTAAGTCCAGAAGCTCTACCAATACAGTTACAAATCAGGGCTTCTACTAGACGGTCTCAATTCTTATTCCTTGTTAGACATCAGTAATCACCTGAATCATCTGGGCAGGCTTTTTTTTTAGATTAACAATATTTCTTCTTTTTTGAATGCCTAAGCCTGGACTCTCACCGAAGATTTGAATTTGATAGGTCTGGGGTAGGACCCTAGCATTAACGTTTGTTTAAAAGCTCCTTAGGTGACTGGAGTCAAAAGGTTGTTGAGAACCACCGCTAAAGATCGAGAGCTGCACAACGATAGAAAACTGTCTCTGCCAAACAATTAGAATTTTAAATCCATCATCAGAAGAAAATATTAAACTAGAATAAGAGGTTGAGATGTACCCAGATATAAATCTTGCACAAAACAGAGTACTATATCAAATCTGGTCTTCTCTATACTAAGTGCACCAAAATAAACTTTCCCTGGGCTAGTAGTGTGCAATTATTTCTGAAGCTCAAATACTGACTCACTTTAACATGATCACAAATGATTATACCACCAAAAAGTCAAGTAACACCAAACAGTGTTGAAAACCTCATGACACCTGACACCTAACACCAGTAAGTCCTCGAGCATATAGATGTCTGCCAGAGGATTAGAAACCTCTGATCTCCTCTCCTATAATGAAAAACTTTCCTGTGCTTACCACATAAATTCCTTTAAAGTTCTACCAAAAGCCCATAAATAATATTTCCTTCCCTGATCTGTTCAACTGTAAAATTTCAAAGAGAGTGTTGGAGAAGACGACGGTTGGGGGCAGTAGGGTTGGCAGCAGGGAGAAAAGGGAGGATCAAGGAATCCAAGAATATGAGGACTGGTAAAAGCCAGTGTAGCCGGAATGCAAGCCTGAGAGCTGGAACAGGAGGGTTAGCATCAGGGCTCCATGGTGGGATGTGCGGCTAAAGCGAAGGTTCAGTGTGGCCGCGGGAGGGGGCTGTTAGGGCAGAACAGAGGTGACAGAGTCTCCAAGAGGATCCTGAATTTTTTTGGTCAAAGAGAGGTGTTCAAGAGGAAGACAGATAAGCCAGATGCAAAGTCCTTTGCGAACAAGGCAGAGGGCCTAACCCAGGTGATACAGTAACCACTGAGGGGTAGAGATGCAACCAGAAGCAGGGCTGTCTGATGACCCCTGCTCTTTCCAACAGCCTCTGGTAAATAAAGCATCCAGTGCGGCCCAGTATCAGAGGCCACCTGCCTATGACACGACTCAGCACAGATCCACAGGCATCACCCCTCGGCAAGCCCTGGGCCCGGGTTTCCCTTTTGGCTGGGGCCTGATTCCTTGGTTCTCAGGGCTAAAGGTATAGGGGCAGAAGAGTGCTGAAGTACTAAAAATTTGGTTCTAACCTACCAAGGAAATCGCCAAACAAAATTTCTAACAACTGGTAATTCCAGAATCTTTGAAAATAGTATTAAGTAATATATAGCTACCAACCTAGAAAAATGTGTCAGGAGAAATAGCAGAAATAAATGAAATGAATCTTTTTTGTTCTATAGTCATCAAGGGCCTTGACTGGGAACCAATACAGGAACATAAATATGACATACCAGATTAGCTAAGTAATAGCTGGAGCAACCATATATTCCAGACTTGCATAGACGACATTAATTTTAAATATTTTTATCCCACTAGATCTAAAAATCCACATTTAAAAAATTCTAATATCAGTATATGAACTACAGCCTGGGCTGTCTCTTATAATTGAAAATAGTACAACATTTTTTGTTCTATATTACACAGCCAAATTTAATAATTATGATTATAAATTAAAAATTCATCCCATTTAGGGTACAGTTTGGTCACCATATCCTTATCTTTTAGTTCTGAAATAAATAGCATTATACAATAGAAGAAATATTACATCTAAATCCCTTCCAGACTCTCAATGCTGATCCAACACCGTTTCAAAATGTTTTTAAAATGGAATAGACCAGAGCTGGAGTACGCATAAGATATTCTTCCTCCCTAAGTCATATTCCAAATAGAGTGATGCAGTCTGAGCAAAGCAAACAAAATCGATGTAGCCTCTGCCTCTCCTGGAGATGGGAGAGAGATCTTCCCCTCTGAATAGATCAGCAACAGGACTCATCCATAAGGCTATAGTCTAGATCTCATAGGACAATAACAACAAACCCAGTTAATACATATCCTTTTTCAGAATCCCTATAAAACATATTATCTATGAATTATTATTATTAAGAAGATCACATTTAGCCTTTGTAAGAAGTCTCTAAAAGCCTCTAAAAGTTCTTTTTTAGTAGCTTCGTCTGAAAACTACTATTTGTAATAAACAGTTCTATACACAGTTGAACATCAGTGTGGAAACAGAAAATAACAGCTGTATGTGCCTTAATACCTTAGGAGTCTTCTTACTCTGTCTTTTCCCAAAAATGCAGTCAAGATCTGTTTTGCTCCGAGATGACAGATCCTTCCCTAGAAAAACAACACAATACCTTTTAGTAAGACCATTCTTTCAAAAATATGGAGCGCACATATAAACTATGAAACTTCTGGAAGTAAAATGAGTTTTGGAAAAGAATTTTGTAAACTATTGACTATCCCTCCTTCACAGATTACAACTACTTAATAAAATTAACTAAATTTTAAAATCACTTAAAAATCAAATGGTGTTTGAGAACCAGAATCTATGACATTCTCTTAATGGCAGAAACAACCAAGAACATGTAGACTGAAAGGAAAAGTAAATTCTAAAGCTACCTCTACTACTGGTATGCCTTTGAGGTATAATTTCTGGATCTCTGGGCTTCCTATTTATAAAATAAATCTTATTTACTTTAAGGAGACACGAGCTACTTACTTAGGATTATGAAATGCAGAATATAAAGCCTCAAGACCCCACATACACACATGAATGAGAACATACTGTATTTGACACACAGGAGCTCAATAATTAATAAAATGAATGAAAATTTAAAAAGAATAAATGCAAATAAAAATTATTGTATTAGGGTGAAAGAGTTTTAGGTTTTTCTTTTGAAATGTTTTTTGTTATGGCTATATCAACTTTAAATAATAGGATACATGGTAAGAGCAGGAAATTAAATGGTTTCTGGCAAAAGCAGTGGCAAAATGACCCATGATTCTTATTAAAAACACTGAACTTTTTTACTTAATTTCAAACCCATAAACCAACTAATTTAAAATGCACTTCTTTGGAATTTCCACTTCTACCAAAAATACTCTATGAGCAATCAACCAAATCTATTCCCATTTGTCAACTTCATGGTAAATGCCTTTTAAAATGTAACTACTACATGTAAAGTTTTGAGGCTCTGGGGGAGTGTGGCTCTGGGTTAGACATAGGAATTTTTGTTTTGAGTTGGAAGCCTGAGTTCCACTGTCATTGACTCACTTGTCTTCTTGGTTTCCTGTAGCAAACTGACTTGGCAAAGTAACGTCATGACCCAGAAGGTTCTAGTTCACTGACTATCAGCGGGGCATTCAATATGATATTGCCCAGTGACTCCATGAAATTAAAAAACAAAGCACCCTTCAATTTAATGCAAAGCCAGGTGCCAAACAAGTTTCAGAGGCAACAGCACCAAATTCAATGGTCCAGTCAGTACGACCTGTTCTCATCAGGAAGGATATGCTCCTTTGTGGCTCTACGCTGTTCTCCCCTTTCGTCCCAAGCTAGAAATGAAGGCTTCCTGGTTCTAGTGGATTATTAAGTAGAGCCCAGACAAAAGACCAGAAAGGAAACTTAAGACTTAAGAACAAAATGAAGCATGTCCCAGATAGGAACTCAGAAAATAAACCAGAAAAGTGGGGAATAAAATTGGTCATTGTGGGGAGAAGTGGACAAACCCTCAGAAGGTCTGGAGACCTATTCTTAGCTTTGTCATCAGCATAACCCATTTTGCACTGCAGAGCACATTCAGGGTTGCCGTTTCTATTTCAGAAAAAGGAGTTGTACTTAGTTCAAAATATGTATTGGCCATCTATCCTAAACTATCTTCTGAAATGGAACAGAAAGCCTAAAAGAAATGCAAATTCAGACCTCTTTTATGGCAATTCAACTAAAAGGAATGCTGGGGGGATTAAGGAAGGGAGGGTACATGAAAGATTACAATTTTAAAACAGGACGTCAAAATATGAACATGCAGAGATCAAAAATAATGTAAACATCAAAAGGAAAACTGCCAAGCTAGTAGAGATAGTAAGCTATACCAATGAAGGTGCAAGTATTTCTAAAGTTTTGGTGATGGGTTCTTGTTTCAGAAATTTTTATCCTTTAGCAAAGTTCACTTAAGTAAATGTAGAAACCAGGATTGTTACAGGCCTTGCTCTGGATTTGATCTGGAAAACAAAACACAGAGAAGAATAAAGAGTCAGAGACCAATGGAAAGGAACTCTAAGGCAGGTAAAAATGGAAGGTGGAAGCAATATTGAAATAGTTATTTGTTAATGGTCCTGGTTGAATAGTTTACAAATGTCATGAAATTATGGCCACTTTTAAATACAATATATATATTATAAATGAGTTTAAAAGCTGATTGGTCTCAGTTCTGAATTATAGTCAAATCACAGAAAATACTGTTGATAGATCTTAGAGAAAATGACAATCAAAAAATTGAACAAACTAAGAAATGTGTTATCTGTCTGGTTTTGGATCTTGTATCTATTAGTCTTCAACTGGCCATAACATTTTGAGAACCAGGAAAAAAGGCTTCCAAGTTGATGTAACAAAGATCCATGAAAGGATGAGCAGATAGAAGAGCACTTTGTTTATGATCATTTCAGCTGCTTTTCTAATAATCACGAGTATCAGGTTTTCTGGTCTATCAGAATAGCAAATTGCAAGGGGGGAATGTTACTGTTGCAGCCAGACACACATACAACACCAAGAAGTCCACATGGGAAGCAAATGAAACTATGAAAAATAAACATAAGAAGTTAAGAATCACAGAGATTTGGAGCCTTTTAGTTTAAGGCAAAAGTCATATATAGAACCCAACAAGATCTAAGGGGAAAACTATAAAATACTATATTAGAACTGAAACTCAAAAACTCCAGAGTTTTTTACTCAGAGTAAAGAGGCAAGGGCAAAGAAATGCAGGTTTGAGAAATATATTTATTAAAATGTTAAGGCTTATGTAGGTAGTTTCACTTGCTTGGAATATTTATTTGCATTCCCCTATCAAGGACAAAACAAATATTTTTATACATATATATATATATGTGTATATATGTGTGTGTGTGTGTGTGTGTGTGTGTGTGTGTGTGTATATTTTTTTTTTTTTTTTTTTTTTACATGAAAACACATGGGGCCAATAATAAGCCTGGGACAGAAGATTATGACAACTTTACTGCAAAGATAATGTCAGAAAACCAGAAAAGAATCAGAAAGAATCAGAGAAAGGGGAGAAATAATAATAAGACAAATTGTTTTTTTAGCCTGCAATGGTGCTACTTTATATTTAAATGTCAAAAGACTCAGAAGAGGAACTTCATTGCTCATCACTAGGCACAGCGTGGGGAGGAGTTAACCACATCAGGAATACTACAGTCTGTTCCCAGACTAGCAAGCCAACTACCAGGACATGTGTTGTCCACGTAGTTTCCTTGTTTAAGAAACAAAATACTACAAATTGTCACAAGGATAAAAAGTCTGAGCAAATTACCATGATAAAACTGCACAAGTACAGTTTCTGCAACTTTTCATCTACCCATTGCACAGCCTGGGGGGAAAAGCAATGAATGATCTCTTGACATCTGCTCACTGTACATAGAAAAACTTGAGTGGTTTGGTAGAAATTGATATTTTCCCTATTGTTTCCTCTCTGTAGATATAGCATTGCCAAACATTTTTTCGAATTAAAATAAACTATTTGAAGTTTGGCTTTTAAACAAATATGAATGAAATTAACTTTTAAAAGTATATAATAAATTATTTCAAATATAAAGTTATAAATTTAGGACTAGAGAAAAATAATTATGTGTCAGAACTAAAATGATACAGCCAATACTTAGGCAGTCGCAAATTTTACAATGCCATTGCTACTATAAACTCATTGAAGCAAAGTTTTTACCTTCACTCTTCACATCAAGCTATATAAAATGACATCTTCTCAGTTACTAGTTTTCTGGACCATAGATGGAGTTACAATATGAATCATTCTCATTCAATAAGCAAATTACTTACTTCCATTTCGAGCACACCCACGGGCTAAAATCCTTATTATCTATAATGCTGAACAATCAAAAGTTCCATATAATGGAGCCATTTCTGGTAAGTCATAAAATAGAACCTATTTTAGAACTCAATAATGACTTTAAAATCTTTCCTCATCTTACAAAAGAGGAAACTGAGTCTGAAAGAAGGGAAGTGGTTAAGTGATTTGTCTGGGAGTGATGGCCAGTACCCAGGTTTCCTGTGACCTAAGAGTCTACCTTAGAGGAAACTTAAGAGTTTATCATTCATATCCAGTGACAATAGCTGTGCTACACAAAAATTTTCTTTTAGTAAATTAAAGACTTTAAAATAAACTTTCTCTGTGGACTGTTACGAGAGGTGGTAAATAATGACTTTCTTCACTACCTGGATTTTTGTCTCCTTCTCTCATTTTTTCAACTTATTTCCAATCTGCATTTCCTCTGTTTTCTCAGTTTCCTCTGCTACCTAACTCTCTTCCTATCATACCAGTGCCCCACTTCTCCCCAAGAAAAGCTAATAAATAAGCACGCCTCATTTTAAAAGAGAGAAAATGAAGGCACAGCACACCAGGCAGGTTGACAGGGTCAACGGGCAAGGGAGTAGCTTAACTAGAAATAGAAAGCAGACTCCCAGCACCCATTAGATTAACGTAGACTAAAGAGGTTTATCCCGGCTTCAGCAAATGCTTCAGATGAACTCATGCATGTAGTCAGGTACTAAAAGAAAATCAGAAGATTTTATTTGCAAAAGTGAAAGCATAAAAGACTGCCATACCACTCAAGAATTACAGCCACTTTTAATTGCATTAATTTGTTCAACACCCTTCTGCTCTATCTCTACTTCTTTCTATATGGTCTAATTCAAAACAAAGGAGGAATATATAAGGGATTGCGTATAAAGTGACCAGTTAGCCTCTCCTCAAAAGGACTGAGGGGCCAACAAGGACTGTCTTCTGTTCTGCAGCAGGCAAGGGGTGGACAGAAACCCAAACTGGAAGCCATATAGAAAAGCAACGAAGAAGGTTCTAGCCTGAGAGAAAAATAAGGACCACACGAGAGCCATGCAACCACATCTACTGGGAGAGCTAAGTGGGAAGCCCCAGTCTCTCCCTGCACACATGCCGAAAGCCATTCGGCTCCCAAACACTATTCAGCTCTGCCACAGGCTCTCATTTAAACCAAACCCATTCCTACCTTTTGGGGTCCTGGATTCAAATGGGAATGACCATTAATGGCTTAAAGTAGTGGGAATTCCAGCTGCCAGAGCTATTCAGGCAGGTTCTAGGAGTTAGGGAATTCCCAAGCATGCCAACAAGACTAAAGCAAAGAGACGTGCTTTTCTTGCCATTTCGAGGTAGAAACGTACATCTAATCTCCTACAGATGAATCATCCAGTGGTGACTAAATATCACAACATAAATTACCATATTTATACCTAAGTATATTATGTAATAAGTAGGTTTTTGTGCCTGGAAAGTGCACACAATGCGGAACACAGGAAAACATTTGGGGAGTTGAGTGCATGTTAAACTGTTTCTTAGCAATACAAGACTGCCACTTAGTGGTTAAAAAGGACAACTGCACTCACAATTGACCATAAGTATTGGGAAGGGAGTAAGAAAAGTAGGATTTACCACTCAGTTCTCATGTTTTCTAACACTGTCTTCGCATTGACCATGGATTGCCAAGTCAGCACTCCACGAAATGAAGAAATGGTATGGAATAATTTAAGAGTCAACTCTGGAGTGAGATTTCGCAAACTAGAGTTCTCAATAAAAAGCATAATTCTCTAAATGGACAAGTTTTCAGAGCTATTTAACACCAACATTAAGCTCTGAAAAACAAGAAAATGTTACAAAAATGTTGAGCAATAAATTAAATTTGCTTTCTGACCTAGCCATATAAAGTTCCTTTTCTCCTCTAAATCAAGTTGACTTCTGCTTTCAGCTTCACCAAAGGACTTTGTACATAGTCTAAAGCCAAATCCAGGGCCCTACCTCAGGGCTATGAATCTGAATCTGCTCCTTAACAAGATTCCCCAATAAATGCTGAAAGTTAAGCACTGCTTTAGATCAATCCAGGCAGACCATCCATGAGTTTCCATTTTGTATGTAAAACAAGAAATGATGCTGAAGAGCTAAGAATGCTTTAAGAAACCCAGTGTGAACACAGGAGTTTTCATCAACAAAGAAAAGCTTAATTTTACCTTTTGTGAATTTCATATAATGAACACGGTTTTTGGAGATTTTGGACTTTTCTTCAAGGCTGAAAGATTTCTTTTCTTTGCTGTCTGAGGAGTCTTAAAAAAATGAAAAATATTATATTAAACTCTGTAATCCATTCTTATTTATTCTTACAATAACATGGTCTTATTTAAATAAAATATTTAGGAGTCCTATTATTTATTACTGAACTCTAATAAAATGATTAGAAATACTTTTAAACTGTGTGGTACAAATCAGACATAGTTATTCTTCAGAAGTTTATAAAATCTTTGAGGAAGGGAAATGAAAACTTGTATTCACACAAAAATCTACATACAAATGTTCATAATAGCCTTATTTTTAATAGTAAAATACTGGAAATAGCCCAAATTTTGCAATGGGTGAATGGATGAGCAAATTCTGGTATCTTTATTTTGGAACACTACTCCGCAATATAGAGCAATGAGTTATCGATACATGCCACATCCTGGATGGATCTCAAGGGCATTCTGCTTGGGGAAAAGGTCAATCTACATACTATGGGATTCCACTTACATAACATTCTTGAAATAACAAAACTATAGAGATGGAGAACTAATAAATGGTTTCCAGGTGACAGAGATGAAAGTGGGGTGTTGGAGATTAGAGGGAGGGAAGGTAGATATGAATACAAAGAGGCAGCATGAGGCAGCTCCTTTGTGGTGATGAAAAAATCCTGCATCTTGATTATGGCAGTGGCTGTAGGAATCTAAACATGTGATAAAAGTGTGTAGAGATACACAAACAAATGAATGAATGAGACTAAAAAAATGGTGAAAACCGAATACAGTCTGTTGGCCTAATTAACAGTCAACACCAGTGTCAATTTACTGGTTTCGATAGTATGCTACAGCTAGCTATATTAGATGCCACCATTGGGGGCAAACTGGGTGAATGGTACTCAGAGCTCTTTGTAGTACTGTTTTTGCAACTTCTTATAAGTCTGTAATTATTTCAAAATAAAAAGTTATTTTAAAAAAGCTTTCAGACAATTCTTTGCATGAATTAATTGTATCAACTTAAACTCTCTTCTGCAGTCACTTCCCAAGAATAGCTTGGTTTTTTTTTTTTTCAGACTTCCCACCACTAAATTTTTCTCCTCCTTTTGTGGCCAAACACTTCATATGGCACATAATGTTCTCAATCTGATGTCTCAAAGACAAATCACCTAGCAACTTACCAGCTTAAAGAATCTATTATTAATTGAAGATGTATTCAGTACTTGGCACTGAACTAAGCTTTCTATGCATTTTTGTATTTCTTTTTACAACCACCCTATCAGGTAGGTGCTATGCTTATTAAAATTACTTCACAGGACACTGAAGCACAGAGGGGTTAAATAAGGCATTTCCAGGAGGTGGCTGTGATGGGGCTCAAACCCAGGTGGGTCTGAGTGAGAGTGCATATTCTTAACCACTGCGTCCCTGACAGAACTGTCCTCCTACTTCAGAAGACGTTAAGAATCTCCTTGGGAGCTTCTCCATCTTCCGAGCGTACAGAGTTCTCAAAATCCCGAGCGAGAGCAGACCTTAAGGGAATCAGTTTCCACCTGCTTGTCCATATACATTCTTCCCTAAAACTGCTCTGATTCTGAGGGGATGCATCAATCTGATTCTCCTTCTTCACTTCTCCCATGTGTCTTCCTCCCGCTTTACAGAAGAAAGGTACAATTCTTCTCTTACCAGAGATAAATACAGACAAGCCTAAGTACTAATGTCAGGGAAGTGTCCTTTAATCAAACAGCAAAAGCAGCCCCATCTCCCACACCAATCTAACTCATCAAGAGATGCACTTCCAAAAAGAGTTTACTCTTCTAATAATTATCAAAATGTATGTTTCTTGGTACTATTAATTGTAACCTACTAATTATAATGTCAACCTAATCAAAAAGAAAAATATTTACACGTAAAGCCTTGAGGTTACTAGAAATAAACCAAATATTTATACGTATTTGTTTTGTGGCAGAAAAATATGATAGAGTGATAAAGTTTAAAAAGTTTAAGCAAACAAATATATTAACATAAAATACTACAGGGTATACGCAATGGAAAGGAACTATAAAATATAACATTTCTGACTATTAAGGAAGGACTTCTCTATTTCTAAATAGATAACAATGGGTATCAACTGCTCTGGTATTTATCATCCATTGGCTACATTTGATTTTATTTTAAAATGCCAGTATTTCCCAATAAGCCAGAAATTACAGTACTTTGCAACTGTTTAAAGCTATGATTAAAAATACTATAGATGTCAATATAAAAATGTGAGCAGTTGTCAAAAATTCCCCTAGAGGATATGTGAGCAAAAAAATTGAAGATCCCTGTCCCAAACCACACCTTTGTGGATGACAGGTTATCACCATCCCAGTTTATTTCCCAAAATACTGAAAGTGACAAGGAACAAAATATCTAATGGAAGTTAATAAACATTTCCTAAAACCAGAAGATAAGTCCACCAAAAAGCTAAGTTGAGTCTGGCACAAAGTAACTAAGTGAGACAGGACAATTTTTTAAAATGAAATTTTAAAGAATATATTGATTTTTGTATCCCATAAGGAGATAAGGTTTATTTCTAGAATCTTTTAAGATTCTAGGAGAAAGCAGTATGGAATCTCTGCTAAATTAAAAGGCAAACTGTGTAAATTTGATAAGTAATCTTAAGGAAGTAAAAATATTATTATAGCAAAAAAAATGTCACCGGGTTATTATGTCGTTTGCTTGTCAGCTTTAATATGACCAAAAATTCACCTGGATGAAGTGAATTTTTACTAAAGATCACATGGCAGAAAAGTAATCTATTAGCTTTCCAGGTCCATTTCTTGGACAGGTTTTCCCTTAAAGAAATATTCTAAAGGCTTTTCAGTACTGAGACTGGTAATTAGCAAGGCCCGGTTGGGACGTACTAAGCTAGACAGGAAGCAGGGCGCCAAATGCACCACCCCCACCACAGGGCTATGGGCACCCTCTAGTGGTCTTGAGGTGGAACTTAATCTACAGATTAGTAACTTCTGCTGTCCATGATCTAAGGTAATTTTATGTCTTTTGCAGAAAAGAATCAACCTGCACAGATGAACCTGTGGACAGGGCTGTGCAAGGACAAGGTACCGCTGCTGGAATCTGTCATGCACTTATTACCTTCCTGACAAATAATACAAGAGTCCCCTGGGTCACTTTAAACATTTTACTGACTGCATTTCGATAATACTTCAGGAAGGCCCAACTACAACAAAAACTGGAAAAACCCAAATGTCCATGACCAGGTGAATGGATAAACAAACTGTGCCATACTCATACAATGGAATATTACTCAGGAATGAAATGAACTACTGATAAATGTAACAACATGGATAGACCTCAGAAGCATGCTGAGAAAAGCAGCCAGATGGAATAGACAATACAAATCTAATCTACAGGGACAGATCAGTGGTTGTCTGGCACCAGAAAACATGATGGGTGGGGGGAGAGGGGAAAGGAGCTGACAGGGAGGTGACTCAAGAATATTCCTTGGAGTGATGAAAATTTCTTTATCATGGTTATTATGGTTACAAAGGTATATATACATTTGTCCAAACTCATGAAACTGTACCCTCAAAAATGGGTACATTGTGTTGTATATAAATTATACCTCAATAAAGTTTACTTTTAAAAAAGATTACAGGCAGAGTTCTGCTTTCAGTAATGGTGGACTGGCTAATTTCAACCATCTCTTTTGCTAAGAAAACCAGAACAAAATATTGGGGGTGGGAGTGGGGAGTTATTGCTCAAAGATGTTACTGTGTAGCTAACAAAACAGCAAAGAACTACAGAGTCACAGGGATAAGGAAATCCAGGGAGATGAGTCTGACATTCGGGGCTTTTTTCCCCCATTGACTGTCAACTCTAGAAAAGACGCTGAGACGTTGAGAAACTAAGCAGGACATTCAAGGAATGTTAAAAGTTTTTAAAAAGAGAGAGCAGGAGAACTAAAATTAGTTTGTATAGAAATTTTGAGTTTTGTAGCAAAGGAGAGCAGAAGTAACAGTAAATGAAGTAAATGGAGTCAAGAAAAAGATTTAAAATTCATTTTTAAACAATTTTTTTTGAATAGGACATAATGCACATGGCACAAAATTTTAAAGGTACAAAGAGACTACAGTGAAAGTTAAGTTTTCTTCTGATCTTGTTCCCCAGTCACTTAACTCCTCTTCCTAGATGCAATCTCTGTTTGATCAGTTTCTTAAGTATTTTTCTGGAGATATTTTACGTATATAACATATATTCAGAATAGATACTCTAGAGATATTCTATGTAAATCAACTTCAGCACCACTGATATTTTGGGCCAGATAATTCAGTCGCCAGGGTTGTCCTGTGCACCACAGGATATTAAGCAGCATCCCTGGTCTCTAGCCTCCAGATGCCAGAAGCACCCCCATGCCCAGCTGTGACAACCAAAACTGTGTCCAGACATCGCCAAAATCACCCCTAGATGAGAACCACTGGTGTATACCCAAGCACAAACACACACGCCCTCACTATTTTTTTCCTACAAATGTATGCCATTCACACTTTTTTCATCTTCATTTTTTTACTTTATATTAGAGATCATCCATCAGTAGTATAGAGATTTCAAATTTTATATCTTGCTGTCATTAGTATAGTATTTATAATGTTCATTATCTTAAGAACATTTTATTTTTTTATTTGGAGATTTAATTAATGACACCTAGGTATCAAGCCAAAATTCATCCACCTAAAGGCATTGCTCTTACTTGGTTGCAGTACATCCGAATCGCAAAAACTGATCAGGGGAAATACTCTATTTTGGAGTTCTATCTCTGCAACTAATAACAATAATGATAAACATTATAGCAGTTAATAGCTATTAAGCACTTACTATGCTAAGCAGTGTTCAAAGTACTTTAGCTGTATACTTTAGCTGTATATTTAATTCTCACAACAACCTTCTCAGGATGATATTACTATCTCTATTTCACTAAAGAGGAAACCAAGGTACAGAGACATTCAGTAATGTATTCAAGGTCACACAAGTACAAGTGTCAGAATCAGGATCCAAATCCAGGCAGTCTGGCACTGGTGTTCATCTCTAAACCACTACACTCTATTACTCTTCAGTCAAAACACACAAGTCTTATATAATCATGTTGACATTCATATCTATATTTCTATTGACTTCAACTGTGATCTTGAATAGAAAGATGTTTTTGTTTACTTAGTAAAAGCTAATGTCCCTGATTTTACTGCTGCATATATCTTGCATTTCCTAATACCAGTCCAGTCAGTGTTTTTACAAAACATTTTCCCTATGTTTTTCTTTGGCTAACATTTAAAGGACCATCTTTTAAAATAGGACCATACATAGAACTGCTAGGACAGTTCTAATAGTTATCCCACGGATAAAGAAAACTGTCCAAGTTAGAGATTCCAACAAGAAGTCTAATCCGTTTCAGGAAAATACAAGCAGAGCACCTTTCCCTTCACGCTTTTGGGATCACTCTCATACACAGCACCGCAACAGATCTTCCCACAGTTAGATTTGTGCTGTAATTTTGCCAATTACTAGCATACCCTGCTAGCTACCTCCCAAGCAGGGATTACATCGGCACATACTTGAGTCTAACTTCATATCCAACACATAGCTCAATAAATGTTTGCTGAACTCAAGTCTAATTTTTAATTTCATTCCACAAAGTTCTTTTTCCTTCAATTTAACAGTTTTTGACTGTTCACTACATGCCAAACACTGTGCAAAAGGACTAGAAATTCCTTATAACAATGTTTGCAGAATATAGCTCAACAACAAAAAAACATGATTCAAAAATGGGCAAAGGACTTGAAAAGACATTTCTCCAAAGAAGACATACGAATAGCTGACGAGTACATGAAAAAATGCTCAACATGATGAATCACTAAGGAAATGCAAATCTAAAGCATAATGAGTTATCACCTCACACTCGGTAGGATGGCAACTATCAAAAATACAAAACTAACAAGTGTTGGCAAGGATGTGGAGAAATTGAAACCCTTGTGCACTGTTGGTGGAAATATAAAACTGTGCAGCCACCATGGAAAACAGTATGGTAGTTTCTTGAAAATTTTAAAATTGAACTACCATACAATCCAGTAATCCTACTTCTAGGCATATACCAAAAAGAACTTGAAGAGACATTTACACACCCATGTTCATAGCATAATTCACAACAGCCAAGAGGTGCAACCCAAGTGTCCATCAATGGATGAATGGATTAAAAAAAATGTGATATATACATAAATGGGACATTTCCTTCCTTAAAAGGAAGGAAACGGTGTGACAATGGATGCTAAAATATGAATGAACAAACCTTGAAGACATTATGTTAAGTGCAATAATTCAGATACAAAAGGACAAATACTATATAATTCCACTTACAGGAGGTACCTGGAGTAGTCAAATTCATAGAGACAGAAATAGAATGGAGGCTGCCAAGGGCTGGAAGGAGGAGGAATGGGGAGTTAGTGTTTAAAGGGTATAGTTTCAGTTTTACAAAGTGAAGAGTTCTTTGGATGGATTGTGATAATGGTAGCACAACAATGTGAATGCACTCAATTTCACTGAACTGTGCACTTAGAAATGGTTAAGACAGCAAATTTTATGTGTATTTTACCACAATTAAAAAAATGATTGGGAGTAGCTCCACAGTGTAGTGGTTAGCACGTCTGCTTTACACGCAGGTCCTGTGTTCAAGCCCCAGTGGAGCCACGGCCCATACCCTGGGTGCGCCAGGCTCCGGGAGCACCACCAGCCAGGCCCCCCGGGTGCACCTCGTCCAGGGTGTGCTAGGCCCCTGGTATGTGCTGCGAGCGCATGGGAGGAGACGCCCCGTCTTCAGAGATCCAGTTCTGAAGGGGAGATGGCAACATCCGTAGGTCAGGGGTGGAAGTTGGGTGGGGGGAATTAAAGAGGCTGAAAAAATTGTTTGTAGAGGGGCTAATAGTCTAGATTTCTTCAGTGAATATCCAGCAGAATTAAATGAAGTTATGTCCTTGTCTTCCAAATAGACATATGACAAAAAACTTACTTTAAAAACCTAAAATCATACCAAAGGCCCACAAGTCTGAGTACACTATCCATGTCTTTCCCCCAACTGTACTATCTTTCTGTCAATTTACTATAGAAAGACCAATATTCAGTTGTTTCACTTCTAGTTCCTATAACTTAGAATACAATTTTTAGTACTGAGTCCCTTGCAACAAATTTACCCAAGCAATCTCAATCTCTTACATACATTAAAAGGTAAAACAAATTTTACTAGGTAGAAACACACTAAAAAGGCTTTACTATTAAGCCTTTTGCTGGCTGCTAATTTATGGTCCCACTTGACATTTCTTGTTTTGTTATTTGTAAAACATGTTCTAGTCATACTCATGGATCCCCAAAAAGATCACTTTACTAACTGAGGTTGAAAAACAAATGGATTTATCTTGCCATTCTCAAACTCATAATGGAAAAAAAGTGTTTGCTTATAACTTAAGGTTTATGAAATGAAAGCACCATTAAAATGTAAACAAATGACTATTTGTAATAGTGTCAATCAATTAATTCAGTAGTATAATGCTTATAGTAAAACGAGTTGGTAAAATATTTTAAAGATTATGTCTACTATAAATCTAATGGATAACAAAGTAATGGTTTCCCTACCTGTTTTTTCCTGCCCATGACAAGTGTTCAGTTCAGCCAGAAGATGATTAAAATCATCCTGATGAGCAATCCAGTTGTCCTGAAAATACCAAAAACCACCGATTAGAGGTAAGTCTATAGTTTAGCTACACTGGTTGAGATAAGGTATTTTGGAAACAAGGAAATCTGATTAATGTGAAATTTTAAATGTTTCATCAAAATATTTTATAAATTTGAAGAGAGAAGATATAGTATAAATTTGAAATGCAAATTATTTGCATTAGTATTAAAAGTGGGTTCCTTAGACGCTCAAGTCCTGATTTCGAATGCGGATAATTTATCAATAGTCAATTCATAGGCAAATAATCAACAGGCAACCTGCATGCTAAATATTAAAATAAAACAAAATAATTTTTTCTCACTACAGGAAAATTATGTAAGTCAAAGAAAAAAGCAGTGATGGACATGGTTCTCTTCTTTGTTCATTTGGAACTTCATATATTTTGCCCAATTCTATTTGCTGGCATCGAACCCAGTTTTACAGAGTTAACACTGAGGAAAGGAAGAGGACAGACTGCAAGTTCCCTGAATCAGTCAACACACATTTGTAAGGTACTGAGCTACCAAGTTCATTATAACAAGAGAATCTGGGTTTAAGAGAGAATGAACATCTCCAAAATAAGCGAAACCAGTGGGAAGCAAGGTATCAATGTAGGAATTTGCCTCACACACACTTTTTTAAGACTGCTTAAAGGTTAAAGCATATTTAATAGGTTTATTAGGCAATGCTTTTCCTAAAAAAGCAAGCGTATCTATACATCTATCTCTCAACAATGACCTTCAATATCAGACTTATATATACTCTTTCTTTAGTTGTTTAAAATTTTAGCTATTAGTCCAGAAAATTTTAGCTTATCTAGTCTCCTACTCAGTCAGTGCTATTGAACTAATCAAAGTACAGTTGACCTTTGAACAATACAGGTTTGGATTGTGTGGGTCCACTTACATGCTTCCCCCCACCCTTGAGAAATACCATATATATTTTTTCTCTTCCTTATGATTTTCTTAATAATATTTTCTTTTCTTTGATTTACTCTGTTATAAGAATATAGTATATACTAAATATAACATACAAAATATGTATTGATAAACTGCTTATGTTATCTGTAAGGCTTCTGGTCAACAATAGGCTATTACTAGTTAAGTTTTTGGAGAGTCAAAAGTTATACCTGGATTTTCAAATACGTGGGGGTAAGTGCCCCAATCCCCACATTATTCAAGGGTCAGCTGCAATTTAGTTGAACCTAAAGTAATCCTCCAAATTTTCTACTAGATTTTTTTAGTTGTAAAAATTTAAGAACAAAGCTTTCAGCTTAGACACTTGCTAAAGCAAATACTGAAAATGGAAAGCATGATAAGCCAGGCATTAATTTTAATTACAGTGTCATATTTTCAAAGTGTCAGTGCTCAAGAGGAAATGTGAATAAATTCAACTGTGTATGGCAATAGTCAGAAATAGAAAATGGGACAGGAAAAGAACACCACTTTCTTGCAAAAGAAAATTTTAGTTTCTTTCTAAAACTAAATGTCACCAATTTATAATAATATAAGCTAATATTAGAACACAGGTAAAGATGAAAATTCCAGTCTGTCCTGAAATGGGTATTTCTATAAAAAATACTTTTTGAAAAGTTTAACAATAAAACTAATTTGAATCTCTTAGACATAAGTAAAGAATCCCATAAGGACAATAAGGCAAGGTGAGAGCATGACACTTGATGGAGAGCCAGCTTCGTTACGGGCTCTTTACTTGACCAAAACGTGGGGGATACACATTTGAAGAGTTAAAAACTGATCAATCAATTCTATGGAATTAAAATTTATACATTTATTTAAAAAGTCAATTATCCAGGGAAAACCCCCAGCAGACACACTGTTGCTCACTTCATTACTGATTGTAGCTCCAAGTCCCAGGTGGTTATTTTTAACTCGAACTTTAATATGATCTGTGGCTCCTTGCTCTTGAGCCCCCAAACCCTGTGGAGATTAAACATAAAGAAAGTTAGCTTTTTAAAAATCAGGTATAAAGAGTGATTATCTCTATTTTTCTTCATCAACCATTCAATTAATTACTAAACATCTAGGATCAAGGCACTATCTGTGCCCTCAAAGAGGACACAGTCTAATGGATTCTTACAAAATACATCTGTAGTACCAAGGATATACTTACAATGAATACTGATTCTTCAACCTGAGACCTAATTTAAGGCCCAGGTAAACACTATGAAGAATATGCCTTTTTCTGATGTTCTACTAGAAGCCCACTGGAGGTATTATAGGTCTATGGTTCTCTCCATTAAATAATTTTATAAAACAACACTGAGAAAGGGGAGAGGAAGACTCCAAGCCCCCTGCATAAATCAATACTCATTTGTAAGGTGTCCCAGAAAGCTTAGTGTACTGGAGAACCTAAAAGGGACTCAGGGTGGCTTCAGCAGCATGAATGAAGAGGAATTAAGATGATTTAGAGGGGATACACCTCACAGGACCTTGAAAATTATGATAGAAATTTGGATCTTATTTTTTAAAACAATGAGAAACAACTGAACTTTTAAGCAAGAGAATGACATGATCTAATTTCTGGATTTTAAAAGCTCATTCTGGATGTTGTATGGCAAATAGCCCAGAAGAGGAAGAGAAGGGAGACGGGTAAACAGGAGAGGCTACTGCGGTGATTAGGGCAAGCGATGGCAGGGGTTGGACCAGCCTGGTGAGAGATGAGAGAGAAATAATGACTGGGAACGTGGGAAGGGAGAGAAATGGAGGAACCAATCAAGACTCCCAGTTTCCTGGCTTGAATAAGTAGGTAAACAGGGGATGATATGCAAATATGGGGAAAATTTGAGAAGAAAAGGATCTAAAAAATCAAGAGTTTTATAATAAAAATGATAAACTTGATATGCTTACTTAAAGTGGGAATGTTAAGCAGGCTGACCAATTTACAAATCTGGAGCTCAAAGGACAGAAATGGACCAGATACAGAAAAGTGATAGGATTAGATAATTCTCATAATTTAGATAATTCAAAGCATGGTATGGAATGAATGAGTTCATCTGAGCAGAGACAGAAAAGGGTCTGGGGCTGAACCCCAATGAGTTCCAAAGCTCAAAAGACTAGAAGAGGAAGAGCCAACATTAAATTTAGGAGTGAGAGTGAGGCAAAAGGAAGAAACAGAAGGGAGGGCAAGACAGAAGTATTTCCAGGAGGAAGCAGTCAATTATGTCCAATGCTATTAAGAGATTAAGGGAGAACAAAGAAGGGTCCATTGGATTTGGCGAAAAGATCATTAAAGATCTTGACAAGAACCATTTAAGTGTAGAGAGGTCAGCAGAAGTCCTATTTGAGTCAGGAATAAATGGAATGTAAGGAAAAGGAGAAAATGTATAATAAAGTATTACTACTCCTGACAACATAAAACTCTGATGGGTAAGTACGATTCCAAATGAAAAAAATTAAAGGGCACTGTCTATAAAAGATGCTAATCACACAGTTTAAATGATAAAAAGAATTGACATTTATGTTCCATTCTAACTTTATAATCACAAGGTCATTACAATTTACTTATTTCTCCAAATTCACTTATTTAACCAAAACATAAATGTCTACCAGCGTCCCCCCCCCCAAAAAAAAAGCATTCTTCTGATTTGTAATCTCTTCATATGACTCCAATTTCTTTTGCTTTTATGCAAAATACCTTTCCTTTGGACCACCCCATCTTCTCCAGCATCCTCTGGCCAAACTTGGAATCGTCATTACTCCATGCAGTGTTTCTTGGATCCACAGCCCACTTCTGCTTCCGCCGACCTGTAAATGATAAAGTATCTCATCAGCAACCTATTTTTCAAACCTGGAAAATACCGCACACATAAACAAATACCTAACATATACATCCTTGTATAAACTATGACATGCATGATGTCTTATTAAATACAGATATCAGATTCTGCATCAGATTGGATCATTTATCCTGGTTTCTCCAATAACTATATATTCTTAACATATAAATCGATCTTATAAGACAAAAACTAAGATATTCCCTCCAAATGTGATGAATCGAAATACACAGATATAACATCAGTTGGGCCTTCCACATTCAGCTAAAGGCAGCAACTTGTTAAAGCACCTGTAGACACAACGTCATCATTATCACCATTCACCATCAGTAGCAGCAGCAGCAGCAGTTGTTATAGTTTTTGTTGCCATATATTACGTGCCAAATGCTACCCACACATTATTAGATTCAGTTTTCAGAGTCACTCAATGAAGATATTCTTAGCTCCACTTTTCAGACGAGAAAATCTGAGGCTTAGAGACAGAAAAGTAGGTAACATCCCCAAGCAAAAATCAGAGCCTCTACACAAAGTGAGGTCCTACTGCTGTCAAAGTTGGTATTCTTAGTCCACAACATTCAACAGTCACTATGCTCCCGGGGGAAGAGTTAACTGTACTCTCCACACACATGATCTATAGATACTAATGATCCCATCCCTTCTCATTGAAACGCCCTAAAGTCACATGAGCCCTTCCATAAACTTCCAGAAAAAATTATCTGCTTCTTTTTTGGCATTTAATTAACATTCTTCTGTATTATGGCTATTTATATCCATCTCTTACATTTTCTATTAGACCATAATCTCCTTAGGGCTCATATCTGTGTCTTATTTGTTTTTTCTTATGTTTCATTGTAAGCAGTAAAAAACACTTTATTCATAGCAGGAGCTCAGTAAATATGTGAATGAATGTACAAGTGAATGAGAAATAAGGAAGGAAAGAAAAGAGACAAGGAAAGGGGAAAGGAAGAAAGAAATATAACTGAATTAAGGGACTACTTTGAATCTCTTCAAAGTATTTTTTTTAAATGCATATAAACTGAGAATCCAAATTTATCGTTGTAGTTTTAAGGAAAATTATGGCAGAGACCTCAAAAGTTCACCGAAAAAGAATATGAAACTGAAAAAGAATATGAAACTCAATAGTAAATTGTGTCCAAGTGAGAAATTTGGAGGTCAAGTGTCATTATCACTCACCTACTGAACCAATCGAAGCCTAGTATCTCACTTTCAACTGCACCCTCATGCCTTGGCGGTCTCATAAAATAATTTTTTAAAAAATAACACAACCTCCAGTCAGAGAGGCTAACTGTAACTGCATGTAAAATCAATAAAAAGACCCATAACTATACACATCCTAACAAAAATAAGTGAACCTTTTACAAACATGCAGGCAGAAAAAAAAAAGCTACTTATAAAGCAAAACAAGTTGGGCCAAAATTTATAGTGTTTTCCAGGAAAATGGCGACCCAAAAATGCTACTTGTGACTGAGTTATCACTTTAAATACTCAGCATAATGTTGCCTCCGCTGACGACCACCACCTCACAGATCAGCCTTGTTAACCAGTGTTCCCTCTGTAGGCTGCAGATGGGTGTGTGTCAGGGTTCATCTCTCTTACGGTAGTGCTTGCCAGGGCCCTCTGACTGTGGCTTGTATGAAGGAGATTGTCGGGGAATGACTGAGCCCGCCCTCTGCAATAAGAACTGCATACAGTGTGTGTCACATATGTACGTACAGCAGACTGTAATGCTTACATGAGAGATTGGGCAAGTAGCCAAGGTCACCGCCTCTTCCCCAGAAAAATAGCAGGTATCCCTCAACCAGTGAGGCAGGGCTGTGTTTCCCAAATGAGATGTTAAAGGTGAGGAGGGACTTCCCATTAAATTAAAAAAAGAGTAACACTGGGTCCAACAAAATTTAACAGTGTTCCAGACTACAAACTTTCCCAGACTTTCAATATGCAAATGCGTAGATCCTCTGAGTGGAGGACAGAGCAGCACTGCCATGTTCCCCTTATTTGACCAGAACCTTGTTTGCCTGGAACACTATCTGGCTCTCGTGTTGTAAAAGTTCTCAGGTTTGAGAAATCCTGGCAAGAAAAAGACTGTCTCTGGTTTGTTCAGATTACACCTACTTTTACATGTGCCATGTTACTCTTATTCCACCATCTATTCTGTGCTCGGATGTCAGCTTTGCTAATACCTGTGTATAGAAAAGAGCTAACACAGCAGGCCTGACTCACAGCTTCCCTTCAAAAGGCTTCCCAGCAAGGCTGGCCCTTGGTTGGGAACTTGGATTTCAGGATTCCTACTATTCTCAGAAATGTTAAGAGAGGCTCACTATGCCCAACTGTTCAAACAGTATGGTTTATGCTGAGCGTCTGCTTTCCTTCTGGGAGTCTGGGATGTTGGTACATGCAAGGCAGTGGCTGCCTATGAGACAAGCCTCCAGTGAAAATCCCTAGGCTGGAAAAAAAAATTACTGTGTGTATAGCAAGCTTCCCTGGTAGGCAGCATTTCACACGTGTTACCACAACTCATACCGGAGGGAATTAAGCATGTCACATGTGCCACTGAGAGAGGACTCTGGAAGTCTGTGCCTGGTTCCCCTGCACTTTGCCCCATGGGTCTTTTCCTTTTGCTGATTTTGCTCTGTATCCTTAGGCTGTGATAAATCTTAGCCATGATTACAACTATATGCTGAATCTTGTGTCCTGAGTCCTAGCAAATCACTGAATCTGGGGATGGTCTTGGGGACACCTGACACTATGTAAAGGACACTGGGCCTCAGGGTACAGTGCCCAGAATCTGCAGAATCACTGTCTAGAATTATGTGTTAAACCATCCTCTGGTGAGGACTCCTCCTATTTGGAGATCTAACAACTGTAAATGGTTCTGTCAGGATATTTTAGGGGTGACACCAATAAACCACCTTCATACTACAGTTACAAGGGACTTCACCTTTCAATTACTGCATGCCTAATATTACATGGCTTATGCCAGGATTCGGCTTCCTCTGAAAGGTGTGTTGAGTTACAATAGACAAGGACAGAAGTTTTGTCTTTTTTTTTCCAAAGACATTTTCAGATATTCAAGAGCATAAAATATACAATCCATGTATTCTTATTAAAAAATCATTCAAGACATTCAAAATGGAGGAAACTACAGTATATTTTAATGCAATGAGCATTAAAATCCATTAACTAGTGTTGTAATTTAATTATTATTTTAATTATAAAATGTAATGATTCCAAGTGTCAAAAATTGGTCTGAAAAAGAGTCTAAAAAAGTCATACCTTGATAATAATCTGGGTCTAAAGTTCCAAATGATATAAAGACCATTAAATGAGAGTGATTAATGAAATTCTTGTCCTACAAAGGCGGAGGTTTGTGTAAACTGGTTTTCTTGTCTGTAACATTTGATAATTAGAGAAACACAGGATAAAGAGTGCTTTTGAGAAACACAAAGAAAATTACTATAAGATTTTTAAAAATAGAATAAGTGCTTGTAGTGAAGATAAAAGAAAATATAGTCTACTTCCAGAAGTGAAAATGTTCACTACTAACATTAAGTAAAAAAAAAAAAAGTAGGATACAAAATCATACCTATAGAATGACCTCAATTTTATAAACTATCAGAGAAAATAATTGCTGGGTGGTGAAACTATGGGACTAGAACTTTTCTATGCTTCTGTATTCTCATCTCTAAAATAAGAATACCATTCCTAAATATCTAATTGTAAGGGATGCCAAAGACATTAATATAGCAAAATTTTTAACAAACCACAAAATAGTATGTAATATCATGACAAAGATTTGAAAATCTGTAATCATGGTGGATAGAGAACTGAAAATATTCCCGTGAAATCATGCAATTTGAATTACTGATATCTACAAATAGACTTTATGCCTGTATACCACTTCATACTTTGAACTATTTTCACATTCACTATCTGATTGATTTTTTTAAACCAACCTAGCAATGAAGATAATAAATGAAGTTTTTAATAGCCCCACAGAAACTGGTCACGGGAAGAGGTATAAATGAATAGCAGAGCCAGGGCCAATGTTCCCTAGTGCATGCTGAATTAAACACACATCAAAGAATATTAAGACTGGAAGAAAGCTCAGAGATCTAGGCTCTAAGGTTACCATCTAAAACGTATTCCTTTCTATGAATCCCTATTTAAAAACAGTAGAAAACTGCAGATCCTAGAAAGAACATAAAAATATAGATATAACTACATCAATTTTTTCACTTTTTGGCTCAATGATTCGGGGTGAATCCATTTTGTTTTGTGATAACATTCCTCCATCTCCTTAGATAAAAGGATGCTGACAGCATTTATTTCACAAAATCCCTGTGTAGTTGCTCTTGGTCTTGTTCAGTAAGCAGTTTCTGTTCATCGCTCACTACACTCTTTCAAAACGCTATAGGCGTCTCTTCATAACTAAAGCACGACTGCCCCCTGGTGGCAGGAAATCTTAGCTACAGCTACCATTCAGAAGTTAAACAGACGATCGGGAGAATTAATGAACTGATGGTAAATATCAAAGGCAAACTGAGGCAGGATGAGGCACTGTGGCTTACACTCGTGTCAAGAGTTCTAATTCCCACAAAGTAAAAATTGCCAAAGTCTTACTTAGAATCACTCATTAGCCCTGCACTCCCTACAAAGGAGCTAACTTCCTGTATTTGATGCTCTGAATCCCTTTGCTTTTCTTTGTCTGGATTCAATACATCTTCGAGAATGGGATTTCACTGCCTAAGGAGATTCTGCAGGCCTAACCTCATTTTAACCTAGGAGGCTGGGTGAGGCTCGGGGAAATGAAAAGGTCCGGGTTCCCACGACCGCTGTTCTGACTCATTCAAACCCACCGCGCGCGTGCTCAATACTGAACGTGACATTCGCAAAGTCTCTTTCACTAGCAGGCCAACATTCGGTGAAGGCTGGGCTGGGAAATCTCAGCAGCAGGCAGAGTGAAGTGAACCGGGCTACCCAGTGTCCCCGCCCCTAGCACCTTCCACCTCACTGCGTGTCGCCCACCCGCACGCCCTACCCCTGGGTCTGGCCAGGCGCGTCACCTGAACCTCCACCTTAGCGCCCCGGTCGGGCCTTCTCGCCCAACACTCACGCTCAGCCAGCATGGACATGTCGCAGAGCCTGTGACGCCACGGACCTCCGGACCTGAACAACTGGGGCTACTGGGCAGCCCGATCACGGGAAAGTTGGAATCAAGGGACTCGCACACCGGGTGCACAGCAGCCGCGAGGGCGCGCGCTGGTGACGTCAGTGAGGCGCGACCCGCTCCTACACTACGCGACGGTGAGTGGGCGGGGCGCGGATAGCTTGGGGGCGGGGCGATCTGAGACGAGTGCTATTGCCGCAGCGGT
The DNA here is from genome assembly GCA_028627145.1 of Eidolon dupreanum. Taxonomy (NCBI): domain Eukaryota; kingdom Metazoa; phylum Chordata; class Mammalia; order Chiroptera; family Pteropodidae; genus Eidolon; species Eidolon dupreanum. Next base: position 20,499,798 of record CM053512.1, read on the forward strand.
TGGGGAGAGGTCCGAAGTGTCCGGATCTAAATAAAGGTGGGGAGAGAAGTAATGATTCCTTCGCTCGAGCAAGTTCCTGTACTAAATGATTGGATATACATAAAGCATTTACAACAGTGTCTGCGGCCCGGTTCCCAACAGGCCACGGACCGGTACCGGTCTGCGGCCATGGGTTAGGAACCCCTGTTATAGAAGCTCAAATGGGAAGAAGCTCAAAACCTAGCCACGAGCAGTGTGAAGAGAGGATCACTATTGATCCCAGTACAGAAATGCCTTCTGGCTTCCCAGCAGAAGGCCTGGCCTGAGATTTCGCCTCTGTTTATACTTCCTATCAAAATATTATGGCTTAAAGCTTCAGCCATCACAAAATCTGTAAAGCTCAACAGTGGAAAATCACGTCCAGAGATCAAATTCACATAATGACTCAAATGAAAATAAACGGATTTCCCCACTGCCTTATAATTGTCTTCTTTATTGTCTTAGATAAGCCTTCTCTAGCCTTTAAGCAAGGTGGGTGAAGTTAGTTTTTGTATCTTGAGATGTTTTCAGAATGGCAGGTGGTGGAGGGGAGGGTGGTGGTGATGGGGGCAGAGAGAACAAATAGACACAAGGTGGGAGTAAGGGTGGTGAAAGGAGGATGGAGTGGTGGCTGACTTAGTCACCTGCTTGAGAGGATTTCTAGACCTGAGATGCTGGCTGAGGACCCCTGTCCTGAGTGTGGGAAAGCATGGTTTCAGGCAGGGGCTCTACTTTGGCAGTTATGAATGGACATTCTGGAATCACCTAAGAAGGTATCCCAAGCCTCACTTTTGGTTCTCTCTGACCCCTTCTAAATCTTGCCAGCTTCCGCTGCTCTGTAGGTAAGCAGTCCACAGCCCACGGAGTTCTGTCAGTGTAGCCTATTTTCCCTACAGTGATTTGGTGCAATAATTAGTAGAGTGAGCTCCAAAGTTAGAAGGTTCAAATCTGGCTCTGACACCTGCAAGTTATGTGGCCTCTCTGATTCCTCTCCGCCATCCATGGGATTGCTGTAAATATTAAGTAGAAACACAGAGGGATGCCTAGTGAGCTACAGCACTATTCTACTGCAAGTGGCCACTGCTGTTTGCCCTGAAAATTACAGGCAGCTCTAAGGGCCACATCTACCCCATCTTTATTCTTCATGTCCCTCTTTCATCTTCTGCCACTTACTAGTTGTTGACCTTGCATGATTAAATATTCTGTGCCTCACTTTCCACATCTGTCTAATAAGAATAATAATGGTACTGCCTCAAAGGGTTGGGATGTTGGTTAAATGAAGTGATTTAATGAATGTCCTAAATGAGGTGCTAAAGTAGTTTAGGACACCAAGGCCACCATCTTGATCTGTCCAGTAGTGATTCAGTGTGGGTAATGGATGAGAGATTTTTGAGGCAGGAGGCTGTCTTTGGACATAGAACCCCTCATAATCATAGACCTGGTAAGCCACTAGTTGGGGTCACTGCTGACTGAGGATATCAGGGGATATTTTAAGGAAATCTCTATAAGTCCTTTAGGACATTTTTTACTCACACAGAGTTCATCCATGTTTAGTTCCTTTAAAAAACTTTGTTATGAGAGATTAAGTAAATAATACCATTTGCAAAACTATAGGTACCCCGTATTTTAAAATCCTACTTTTAAAAATAAAGTGTATATATATACACACACACACCACACACACACACACACACACACACATATAAGTCAAGTATATATATATATATATATATATAAAAATAAAGTGTGTGTGTGTATATATATATATATATATATATATATATATAATAGTCTATATATACATAAGAATGCAGTTAGAATATACATGGAAAAATTTGGGGAGACTATATTCCAAATGGTTAATACTGGCGTTTTCAGTGGAGTGGGGAAAGGAATTAGAGAAGACTTTATTTTCTGCAATATATATTTCTGTATTGTCAGAACTTTAAAATCATAACGTCACTTCTTTATTATATCAGAATAGTTTAAATATATATGTATATACATACATTCTATTTATTAATATGTGAAAAAGGGCATGCATGCTCTCTTTAAAAAGTATTGTCTATATGTGGGACGAATGTAAATATCTTGCCTGGAAATTTAACTCCGTTTTATCCACTCAATCCAAAGTATGCTGGAAACCTGTTATAGGCACAGATGCCAGAAATCTGTCAACATTTTGGAAAACAATTGACTCTTTTAGCAAACTCTCGAGGCAGAAACACATGAATGGAGAACTAGCAGACTGCAATTAGGATCCCATGAACACGTGCTCACTCTTAACACATACTGCATGTTTGCAGCAACTCTGCTCTACCATGACTCCGAGTTACTTCAGACTCATCACAGCTTTCTCTGTGACTTTCCAGCTCCTACTTCTGAATTTATGTCTTTTAGGGATCTTTGGCTTCCAGGCTCCCATTTCTTGATCCTGGTCTGACTTGCTTTGGTTTACTGGCCCCTAATTTCTTGATTACCTCTCCTGCCCCAGGCTCTCAGCTCCATACAAGCAGCCCTGCCTGGAACTGGCCTATGATACAAACTCTATGGAAATTTTTAGAGATCTGAGGGGAGCTCTGAAGAAGTTAGTAATATGGCTTTGAAGCTTCCTTCTAATTAAAATGACAACTGCAGTATTTGCAGGCAGGCCAGCCATCTATGGCCCTGGTTTTTGTAGATTCATTCAGGTTGTTGCACATATCAATAGTCCGTACCTTTGTAGTATTCCAAGGTATAGATGTATCATTGTTTAACCATTTACCTGTTGAAGGATATCTGGGCTGTTTCCATTTTTTTACTATTACTACATACATTCTTATACAGGTTTTTGTGTGACCATAAGCATTGCAATTGCTGAGTCATAAGGTAATTGCATGTTTAGAGTTGTAAGAAACTGATAAAATGTTTTCTAGAGTAACTGTACCATTTCACTTTCCCATCCACAATATATGAGTGGTCTAGTTTCTTTGTATCTCTAGTATTTGGTGTTATAACTATTTTTTAGTTATAGAGCAACATTATGTGGTTTTAATTTTTCATTTCCCTGATGGCTAATGATGTTGAACATCTTTTCATGTGTTTATTTGCCATTCATATGCAATAGGCTCCCCTTATCTGCAGTTTCGCTTTCACAAGTCTTAAATTGCGTGCCATTCTGAGTAGCATGATGAAATCTTGTGCCGTCCTCTTTCTTTCCACGCGAAACGTGAACCGTCCCTATGTCCAGATCTCCATGCTGTATGCATTCCCAGCCTATTAGGTGCTTAGTAGCCTTCTGGGTTATCAGATCGACTGTCGCAGTATCACACTGCTAGTGCTCAAGTAACCTTTATTTTACTTAATAATGGCCCTAAAGTACAGAAATAGTGATGCTAGCAATTTGGTTATGCCAAAAAGAAGCCATAAAGTGCTTAAAGAGTGAAATGTTGAAAGTTCTTGACTTAATAAGGACAGAGGAAAATTGTATGCTGAGGTTGCTAAGATCTAGTAGTAAGAATGGATCTTCTATCCATGAAAGTGCCTAATTTATCAATTAAACTTTATCATGTACAAGAAAAACATAGTATATATACTGTTTGGTACTATCCTCAGTTTCAGGAACCCACTGGGGATCTTAGACTGTATCCCCCAAGAATAAGTAGCGATTGTTGTATTCTCTTTGGGGAAATGTCTGTTCAGACCTTTTGTTCATATTAACCACTTTTTAAAAGTTAGTTCTATCTGCAGAAAGTCTGACAATGTGAATCACAAGCCATAGAAAGCACCATTTTACATTTGTTAGTAGTTTTGGGGGGCTAGGGAGATGGTTAAGGAAATATATATTATGCCTTGCCCTCCAGCTTATTCCTCCATCAGACAACTAAAGATCTACTGAACTGATGGGGGTCCAGGTTTCAAGATACCATTGGATCACATTTTCTAGTGGTCAACATCACCACGTGTGGTGAAAATGATGTTTCATAAACTTGGATGTGGCTTTGTCTCTGGCGGCAGAAGGAAAGGGTTGTCTCTTTGGGGTGGGCTTGCCCATTTTGCTTTCTCTCTCTTTTTCACTGCATGTACCCAAGTGGCAGCCTTGTAGATCTTCAGCCAGATGGGGAAGGAGTTAGACTTTAGGTGGAGAAGAAGCCTCACTTAGGTCATGTGCTTAAGGCATGGGCTCCAATCAGTTGACCAAACACTGTGCACTGGGGTAACATGCCCAAGTGATAATAAAGTGCAGTCAGAAGAGTTTCATTCATTGATATCAAGATCTTGCTTGGGGTCACTTCCTTTTTCATGGAACTAATGATTCTTTGAAGTCAAACTCAACATGAGGAAGACAAAGTCAGTGATGAAGGGGATGTCTACTGACTCCAAGATTTGACTTCAAATTAGGGGGTGAAGTTTACAAAACTTTATTCATTTTTGCACCCAAGGCTGGGTAAGACCTAACACTTCCACAGTCTCCACAGGGCAATGATGTTATGTTAGGGGTATCTTCTAAAGGTCCAAACCCTAAGGCCCTCCCAGCTCTCACTGCACTCACTCTGTCACTAAGTGCTTTCTCTGTCATATTCTGATTTCCCTACATTCTGTTCCCCCCCCCCTTTACTATCATTTCTTCCTCTTTCAGATGTCTAACTCTAGCTACCACCTAAGCTTCTTGTTTGCTCTTCTCTTTAAGTCTCACCCTCTTCTAGGGCTTGTTCTTTTTCATGATTTCAGCCACTGCTCCTTTCAGATGTTTCCCAAGAGGACTTCCCTTCTGGATTTCTGGATCTGGACCACAGCTTCATCCACGTCCTCTGTGGGCATTTGCCTTGCCATCGATAGTGCCTTCATTGCTCTTTCTGCCCCTGGAGCTTCTTCCTGGTTTCCTGGTCTTAACACCGGCAAATCCATCATTAACTAGACCCAACAGGGTTCTGTTTGAACCCCTATTGCAGCAATGAATCCCTCTTTTCTTCCTGGGTGGGAGCGGAATATTGTGTCGGGATTGAACATTTGTGTTGTGAGGCATCATAGTGGCAGTATGGCGTGTGGGAAGAGTACAGGTTTAGGGGCAGATGGTCCTGGAAATAAGACATGGCTCTGCGACTTATCAGGCAGGGAGGTCACCAGGTCTCTTTGAGGCTAGGTTCACATATTTACAAAATAGAAACTCAGGTAATAATACTTAGCCAAATAGGACAATATGCTAGTAAGTGAATTATAAATGATAAAAGAAGTCATTGTAGATATAGTAGCTATGATAGTGATTGCGTTTAACCAAGTCACCCACCAGAACATCTTCCATCTTAAATATTTTTCCATCTTAAACTTCCCTTTTCCCTGGGCCAAGAATCCTGATGGATACTTCTCTATATAACAAAGCCCAGGTGAATTTTGAGTTTCAAATATAAGAGAGTATGTGGGAGTTTTCCATTTGGACAAGAACTGCCTTTGGCATAGTTCAGAGCACTATCTCCAGCTTTTTTAAAAACAAAGGCTAAGGAAGGGGTCTAGAGGGTGGGTAGGGAGGGGTGCTGAGGATGTCAGGAAACCTAGATAGAGTGGAACTAGTGGTCTTGGTGTTTTCTAAATTGTCCGTTATTTAACCTTGCTGAGTCAACTTCCTCATCTCTAAAATGGAATAATAATATTTACTTTGCGGTTGGCTGAAGGATACTATACAAAAAAAAAAAAACATCATCTAGTGCTGAGCTGGGCATATTTTTACACTCAAATAATGCAGGAAAGAGGACTGGATGGTAACGAAATGTTGGGGAAGAGATCTCTGTGGTAAGAGAGAGAGAGAGAGATGCCAGAGACACAGGTGCTCCATTGAACAACCTTGTTCCTGCTTTTTGTCATTTTTCACTCCCCTAACTCTACTGAGCCTCCACTCACCACCCCCCATCCCTATTTTTTCATCCTCCTTTTAAAATGCCCCTCACTCAACTCCAACTACAAGGGACCAAGGCAGCACAAACTTCTCTTTAGGAGTTATAGAGAAAAGAGAGTCCAGAATCACAAATTCCCAAATGCAAATGCACAATTGGCACAGGAGAAGAACCTGAAATTCTGGACCCGTATTCCCCAAGAACAAATTCTCCATATATAGGAAAAGGGTCTTCTACATTTCCTTTTATGAAAGCATTTAGCAAAGCAGATAAACTCAATTTAGGAAGGATTTTAATTTAAGATAATAAGAGCCTCCCACATCCTTTCCTCAGAACCCAAACTCTCTTTAGACAGCTGAACCCTCTTCAACCTAAAGATTACTCATTCATTTAATAAGAGTTTTGGAAAAGAGATTTGGAAAGAGGTGGTTGGGAGGAGGCTTTCTACATCTTTCCTGGGAGACGAGTCTCCAAACTTGTGCCTTCATAGGGCTGAAGAGCCATTTGTTTTCTACAGTTGGCAATTGATTCATTTCTAAGTCCCAAATCCTAAGCCAAGTCCTATTGGCTTAGGACTTGGACTAATCCATTAATTAGTTTCTTGTTCAGAGCACACAAATCTACGAGAGGAAGCGAATGAAGATGGGATGGGAGTGCTCAAGGAGGTGAGGGGAGGCCCCTTGACTCACCGTCCGGAGTTACCTTCCTCAGATGTGTTTTCCTTGCTGGCCGAGGCAAGACTGCATGTCAGGGGCCTAGGCCAGAGAGCAGACGCCTGAAACGGGCAGGTGTAGAAAGTCTAAAAATTGGGAGGTGGAGAAAGAGGGAACACAGAGAAGGGGACGCTGAAGGGGATCAATCGAATGGCTGATGTCGAGAACGTGCCATCTCCCCTCCCAGAGTCCTGGACATTCTCCCATCCCATGCGATCTTACACTTTCCCCTCGGGGGAGTCCCACATTGAGCCAAACTTCTACTGGGAAGAAAGGGCTGAGGGATTCCTTTCAAGTAATGTTCCTCTCTCTCCTCCTAGATGACACTTTTTGGAAATGGATCATATCCAAACATACAGAGAAGAGCAGAGATTAATGTTGTAAAGTTCGTGGAAACATCACCAAGTTTGCCAGACAATGCCTGGGAAAAAGTTTTCAGCAAAGCCCTCCGGGTGCAGCTGCATTTGACACCTCCTGCCCTTTCTCCCAGCTCTTGCTTCCACCTGTGCTCACCCCGCCCACCTTCCCACCCGCCCACTAAAGAGCCTGGAATGAGTTGCAATTCTATTCGATTTTGCTTCGTGCTTCTAATGGAGCAATTAAAAAAAAAGAAAAAAAAAAACAGAAACAAAAACTTTTTTGCTGGTTGTCAGTGGGCTTTCTTTAAAGGCAATTTGCAGAATTTCTAGCGTACAGTATTGTGGGGGCGGGGGGTGGGGGGTGGGTAGTGCTGTGTCCAGAAAATACAACCCAGATCTTTTCTGTCTCTCCTACCCTGCGCAGCTCCCATATTTAACACTGAATCTTCCCTGTACCTTCTCATCTATCTGCTTTTATTTTCTCCTACCGGTCCCTATCTCAACCTTTGATTGACAGCCTGCATTCAGGCCCCATGAGTGTATCTTTATGGATGCTCCTTCCTGTCTGTGTGTGTGTGTGGTGGGGGGGATGTCAGTACATCAGGAGGCAGGTGATGCCTGAAGGGCCCACCCACTTACCTCCACATTTACCCTGTATAGTCTCTTCCTCTCCCTGGGGTTGCCAGCTGCCTCTGAAAATCCTTTGGTTCAGGCAGAGGCCACTCTCTGCTCACACTGATGCTAAAAAGCACCCAGAATTTTCCACTCCATGATTTATTTGCCCTTCCCCCACCATGTAAAAGGAAAAGGCACACACATACATGTTATTAAAATGAACTGTTTATATTATCTCAGTTGAGTCAATACATTATAATGTATTAAAATGGAAAGGTACAAAATTGAAATAAATACTTTCTGATTCATGTATAAATCTTTTTTTTTTTTTGTCAAGATGACTTATCGTCAGTACATGTCACAAGAAAACATTTAAAATGACACTGAAACAATCATTTAAATCATGGTGCATGGAGGAAAAAGGTAAAGAAAGTAACTTTTGGCTTGTTTTGGCATGAGACCTTGATACGATTTGGGTTCCCCAAAACCATGTGAAGGGTGGTAAAATAGAAATGCTCAAAACTGACTTAAAAAAATAAACAGGCTTTACAAAAAAACCCTCTTTTTGATTAACCCAGCCACTTCTCTACATGGTCTGCGCTTACAGTAGATACATTCATTATTGTCCATGGGAAGACAGCAACTGCCTTTCGTTTTAAAGAGCTTGGTGGAGAGGCTGAAGAAATATGCTGCAGCTGAAGGTGGGTAGAATGTTCAGGAGAACGAAAAGTCTAGATGGTCTTCAGGGACGGCACCGAGAATGATGAGTGTGGAGGGTCTCTGGAACAAGAGGTGGGAGGGAGGGAGTGTGAGGAGTCCGGATCTGAAGCAAAGCAAGTCTGGAGGACCGAAACGGCTGTCAGCAGGGACAGTACGGTGCAGGGATCTCTCCGCCTGAGCAGTTCTGGGTTTGTCCTCAGCCTGGGGACGGTTCTGTTTCAGCAAGAGGCTAACCCAGCACTTTGGAGACAGGGCTGGGACTCGTTTCAGGCACAGCAGCGTTAGGCAGACTGGGGCAGGTATAGGGCTTAACAATGAATGCCACCCAAGGGGCTTTCTCTTCTGGTTCTGACTGCTTATTAGGTGGTCATTAAGGCAATAAGGACTTTAGCAAACTAGAAGTTAAGGACAGCTAAATTCAGCCAGATTGAAGGTAAACAAAAGGTAAGAAGGAGTCCCTTTCTCCTAAACTACCAAGTACAGGAGGCCTCAGCTCTGAAGCTCTGAATGTACAGTGTGCAGTAGCAGAGGGCTTGCCCTTTGGAAGGCTCCATGGAAAAGAAGGCTCGTCCCTGACTTGGAGCAACTTGACTGAAGTTTCTACTCTCCAGACTCTTTCCTGAGGTCCTCCCGGGAGGGCAGGCTGTGGTCACCCAGCTGTCGAGTGAAAAGTGGAAGCACCAAGGTTTGTGCACAGTTGGGGCAAGTCCTTTGCTATGGACCTTCTGACCCATCCCAACAGCCTAGAACACCATGTGTCCTGGAAAGCCAGGCCTGATGCTCACATGCCCCATTGAGACCTATGCTCAGCTGGAGACAGGACTAGCCATTCAGGGTTCAGGAATGTTCCCACTGCGTCAGATAGAATGACAGTTACAAAGTCCATGGGAATGTGAAGTCCTTGCAAGGTTTGTGAGCCACCGGATAAATGCTTAGGGGAGCGGAAGAAGCTCCTTTGACTTGAATGTGCTCACAGAAAACTGAACAGAACGGATTAATGGACCTTTTCCTTTCTGCTTGCTCTAGAGTGAAGGAGACAGACCTTGAAATGCTATGAGAAGGATAAACCTTGAGAGTTGTGTGACATTCTGGGCAGACTACTGGCAAGGTGCTGGGTGACATGACCGCTAAGGCCCTGGAATTGAAGACCTGGCTCTCAGGCGGGTGCTAAAAGGTGCAACTACTTACTCCAGCAAGTGAACTACATGCAAACTCAGTAAACAAGACAGACATCCCCTCAATCCTGCAGCATTAGATTGCAACCTAATGCAACAACTCTCCACGAGATGTCTGGGGCCTGAGGATGCAATGGTGTGCACTCAGTGTCTGTGCCATAATTACTCAGGACCACCTCAAAAGGAGGCATTCATGAAGACAATAATGTGTGAAAGCAGAAATGCCAGTTGTGATGGCCAGCTGTCTGGGGACCAGTGCCCTGCCTGACATTTCTCTGGTAGAAGCTGTCTTGTTTTGGTTGTAAGAAAAGTAGGTGACATTTCATCCAGGAACCCAAGAATTATAAAACTAAATCCATAATAAAGCAAATGCGATCATCAAGCTATGGGTGATCTAAACCCGACTTGTTTCATCTACAGAAACAAGATTAGCCACGAGCTGATCATTTTTGAAGTCGATTGGTTGGTCTGTAGGAGTTCATTATGCAATTTGACTTTAATAAGTGCTGAAATATATGTTTTGAAATTATCCACAGTATAAAACAAGGCCTCTTGGACATTATGTAGCTTAATTCCTCATTTTACAGACAGAACCCAGTGGTTAAGTGCCCAAGGGCACACAGGGAATTAATGCAGAGCCAGCACTGAAACTCAGCCCTCTTCCTGCAGGGATTAGGATATTTTGGTTGGATTTACATTCTTAAATCAATGTCATGTTCTTCAGCTCTGCTCTTCCCCTTTTGAAAAGCAGGTGGGTGTTTTTAAAAATCCTCCCTTAAGAACATAGTAATGGCAAGTACGCATAGAGCCACCAGGGGGTGCTGTCTTAGAGGGGTGTCTCCAGCCTCAACATTTTAAAGGGAGACCTTCCCACCCCAAGGTTTAATGGGACAAAATAGTCGCTGTTAGTCGTTTCTTCTCAGGGGAGCCAGGACCAGGAAGGACAATGAATGTCCTTCCTAGGCCCGTGGCTGTGTTCAGTTTTCTCTGGAGCCTGGCTGAGGGCCTGGTGCCGGGAAGAGAGCATCGCATTTATGAGAGGGGAAGGGGTGTAAAGGCTGGAACAGCAGCCTTTCAAGAGAATAAATCCCTTTAAAAATCTTCCATTCAGGTTACTTGGTCTCTTTAGAGAAATAGCACTGTAATCTAATTGGAAGCAAAGACATTTCTTCATTAATAAGAAAAAAGACATTTAAGAACTGGAGGCTGGGGGAAGGGAGGCAGGACTCACTGGGCTTCTCAGTGATGACACTAGTAGGGATCAGGGGCCGCTCAGTAGCAAATCACAGGCTTTATTTTGAAAATTAACATATAAACATTCCATATACATCCTTGTAAACTTATGAAAACAAATCTCAAAGAGTTCTTCCAAAGGAAAACAGACCAGAGAAGCCAGGCGCTTCTAAGCTCCCATAAGGGGAAGGTGAGGTCAGGAGGCCTGTGCTGTTTATAGAAGAATGACACCCAAGGAAGTCCGTGGGTCCACAATTTTATATGAGGAAAATGCACCTTGGGTTCTGGTGGCTCAGTTGAGATAAAAGTTGGCAGAGAGAGGTGCGTTTTGAACAAAAAGGAGGAGGAAGAGAAATTTATAGTAAAAATTATGAAAGCTAGCTTTGATTAAAAAGGTGTGGGCTTCCTGAAACAGATAGTTAAAAGGAACTGGATATTCTTCTGGAGAGATCAGATGCCTTGGGAATAGGAGATATAGAAGAAAGTTGCAGTGGCTGAGTGAGAGACGGGGTGGGTGTGTGGATGGACAGACCACTCAGGTTATCGAGAAAAACCTGTTCTAGCAAGAGACTTAATAAGGGCAGGTGATAGATTTAGATTCCGCTGCTGCTTATTCTCATTGTTCTCCCTCTTTCCTAAAAAATATAGGTAACTAAGACATCAGTTCATTTCTTATTCGAAACCCTAACAACCCTCTTAACTTGGCTGTTATTGAGAGCTGGGTTTGGAGAGGGGGGAGTGTGTATACACATACGTGTATGTTCACTTCGCCTACAGTCATTGAGAAAATAAACTCTTTTCTTTCCCAGAGGCTTATATTAAAACATGACAGTTTGGGAAAAATCATCTGAGTTTCACAAATTGAAAGAGGGAGTCTGAGCTATGGTTATGAAGTCAGGAGAGGAACATTGCAATGCAGGATCTGATTTTGGCTCTGCTAATTTCTAGCTGTGTTTCTTTGGGAAAATTACTTAATCTCTTTCTGGGTTTCTGTTGTCTCATGTGTAAAAAGAGGAGACTGAACCACATGAGCCTAAGATCCTTTACAACATTCACAATCTGTGGTTCTAGAGAACTCATTATCAGTCTGGAATATACATGAAGTAGGGACTGAATTCTAGGATCGTGATCTCTACTAGCCTTGCATCTGAAGGGAACATATCTTGTTCCTGGGGATGATGAGTAAATTTTCTAACAGGTTCCATGGGACTCCTGACTAATGTCACCGTGGAAGAGGGATCAGAGGTTCATCCCTTTACAAGGTCAGCACATGCATGCTGCTCCATCTGGGAAATTCTGGCCTTGGAAGAGCAGTAGCAGCCATGTCTCTGGAATCCTGCCCCTTCACAGTCAACCTTGACTCTGAGGAAAAGTAGCAAGTGCTATTCAGACCTAATAACAATTTCAAATATTTTGAAGGCTGTCTGCTAGCAATGGTCAGTAGTGAGCTCAATGCTCATGGTCGCAAACATCCCAGCAGGATGACGCGCCCATGACAAGAAGCTTGTGAAGCGTTTGAGCTCTGAGGTCTTTCCTCAGAAGAGTGAGAAACGCAGTACTTGCTTCCACCTGGTTGGCCATCAGCACGGACCTTTCACTGCAGAACTGAGAAGCCCGAAGACCTTAAAGGACTGTCTGTCTCCAGATTTGAAGAGGAAGGAAAGGCCCATTTGGAAACAGGTACACTTTTCTGTGAAAAGACCAGTGTCTGCAAAACCACAAATACTGGAAATATAGGTGCTTCTAATACCAACTGTCTATGTTCTTCCCAGCAGTAGGGGTGGGGGTGAAGGGAGCATTAGAGTATTTGGTGGGAAAATATAGAATGGACAACTCCATGTGTGCCCAGGGGGAAAACAAACCAATGGATTCTGATTCAATTCCAGAGAAGATAGGACTCCAGGGGATAGCAACTCAATTCCATTCGCCGGAGATATTGCCTACCAATCCCACTTCCTTCCCAGCTGTGCAGAAGCAACCTAACCAAAGAGACAATTTTGGATGCCCAGGTAATCTCACACCAGATTAGCTCGTGCCTTTTCGGACACATCATTCCCCTGAGCAGCCCAAATGTCCTGAGGAGGGAGGATGCTGCCAGCCTGGTCTCCAAACAAACAGCAATTAAATCTCTTAAGGAGTTACAGACCCACTCTTGCTCTAAGTGCACTGAAGACTCAAGAAAGTGTAGTTGCCTCCCCCCTAAAAACACTGCACTTCCTCATCTTACATATGGTGAAACTGAGGCACAAGGAAGGACAAACAACTTTTCTGCAGCTCTCACATTGATCTAGTGACACACCTGGAGGGAAAATTTAGGACCTCTCTCCCTCTCTCTCCTCTCTCTCTCTCTGAGTCCTTCAGTATCTTCCATTGGCTTTCTGCTTAATTCACATTGAAAGTCTATCTGCCTGTCTATCTATCTATAATATATTATATGTACTATTATGTATAAAATATAAATAATTCTTAGATTCCTGCTTAAATTCCTGTCCTTTTCTCCTCCTTGATATAACTAGGTTAAAAAAAAAATGCTCCATGGCAAGGGCAAAACCACAGTACTGCTCAAAGGAATAGACCTCTGGAAAAGAGATGACAATTGTCTAGAGGACGGGAGTGCTTCAGATCTGGACTGTACAGCATATTAAATGGAACGCAATTCAACAGAAACTGGCAATGGAGACATCTGTGCCAGACAAAGTGAACTTCCACAACCTGGTTTTAAGGAACAGTAAATACAATAGAGATAGATAGATACACTATGCTAAATCTCGAATAACAAAACAAGTTATAAATAGAATTATGCTAAAGTAAAGACGGACATCATAGGGTATAGTCTGGTCAACAACCAATCACCATTAGAATCAAAAAGTAAACCGGCCTTTTCACTGAGCACCTCCACGACATTTCTCAATGCACTAAGTACATTTTAACCATGCAAAAACACACAAACATCTTAACTAGGTTGTTTTTCTTTTTTTTTGTAAAAAAAATCAAACACCAACATTATGCATTTTTGTTAATTATATTGGTTAAAGTAACAGCCAGTGGCTGCCAAATATCAGATACATCATATACATATTTTTATACAGAATCTGGACAACACAACATTACACATCAGAGAGAGAAAGAGAGAAAAAGAGAAAGAGATTATTTGTTCCTTTGTGGGTTTGTTGTTGTTGTTGTTGTTGTTGTTCAGTAAAGAAATAAAATATGAGAAGCAATGCTAAGAAGGAAAACACTTCAACGAGTTAGGGATACATAGGGAGAATTTGCTAATCAGAAATACAGGAGGAAAAGAGTTCATAGTTAGGTCTGTGTCTAGAATTTTCTTCACTAAGAAACAAAAGAGCACAACAGGTGTATTGGTTTGGAAAAGCAGAAAGAGCGATAACATCATGCTGTCTGGTTCCCAGCACGTTTCCAGCAAGAAGAAAAAAATCAGAATCACAAATTAATTTCACAAGTTTTGTTTTCAAAAATGTCCTCCCTTACCCAGGAAGCTGGGTAGTGCAGGGGTGGGGGCAGCTCAGTTTTGAGAGTCCTTGGCAAAGGTTTGGTCAAAACCATTGGCCTCAAATTAGTTGGAGATATGAGCTGTCTGTGGGAATTCACGCAATGAGATGTGACGTCAGCTTGCTCCAGTCTAGGCAAGTTTTCCCGTTGCCAGCCAGTAATCTGGCGGAGGGAGGACACAACCCCCATGACAGGTTCTGTTAGCCGGGCCCCAATCCTGCCCCTTAAACATTTGGCATCAACACAATCCTAAGAATTCAACCTGGAAAGAAACAAGACCTTGAACACAAGCTATGGAAGCACTACCGTGGTCACGGTTAGATACAAAAATGTGAAAATTCAGATGTAATCAAAAATACAAAATCAGTTTCAATAAGATTTGCTTTTTTTTTTAAACCATTACAGTGCAAGGTTTTTCAAATTACAGTAAAAGTTATGTGTCTGCTTACAGTAACTAGAGTAAGTAGCTGATTTTGTTCTGCTAGAATCAGAGGTCCCTGATAAGTGAGAATGCACCAATCTGAAATCAACCCAGCACAAGAAATGGATATCTTAACATAAACACAGTTCACTATGGTCTTTACCCCTTCCAACAGTAATGAAAGAATGATGTCATTTGCACAGCTCATTAGCATGAGGTTCTTCCTTCATTAAA